>OZ017739.1:422575620-423811870 GCA_963969285.1 Odontomyia ornata | reverse complement strand
ATTAATTCTTATGTATCTATTTATCACTTAACTTACACAACTCGATTTTAGCTATATTTCAATCTATTCCTCTTATTGTTACATTCGTTTGCTTTTATCTTTACTCAGATTTCTTTCAAGATTTAAAATGCATTAGGTATTGTATGAAGTTCGTTTGTTATTGCGTTAGCTTCGTTACACTAATTTTTTTGTTTTGTTTTTCATTTTCAAACTTTTGTTTTGTTGGTGGTTGGTTACAACAGTAATGTTTCTAGAAATAACGAAAAAAATGCTGCTGTTTATTTATACATTATGTCATGGGCAAATTCCTACCAGACCTCAGCACTTGCCTCTCCAACAAGTTTACCCGAATCACCCGAGCCAAGTATTATCGGAAACGTTGTAACTAGAGATATGTTGTATTCATTATTAATACTAAGAGTAAACATAGCATGTAAGTTCGCAAGATAGATAATGGTTCTGCGAAAGTTTCCCTCCGAAGACCAAACGTTGAAAAATGCACGTATCGTTGGCGGTACACATATCAATGCACATACGGCAGTTTGAATCGAGACCTTGGTTGAATTAGATGCAACGATTCGATGGGTGGCTTGTAATATATACTTGACACAGAATGAAGTTGCTGTGGCGTTGGCTGAAGCAGATTATCTGATATTCGCATGGCGAAGAAGATTTGTGGTGGTGTAACGATAATTGTGCAAATGCTGAAAATGAACTACCAAATATGATTTTGGATGATGGAGGCGATTCAACACAGTTAATGCTGAAGAAATATCCAGCACCGTGTATATTTCTGAAATTGCCCTACCTGCACTCTTCAGGCCAGCATGGACGGTTTTCGTGCAGCGAAACTTAATGAAGTTACTTGAAATGAGGACGTTGTTGTGACCGCCACCGGTAATCAAAATGTGTTATTTTGTGATCATGTGGACGTTTACGTAGCAAGTTTACATCTTCCTACACCCAATAACAGCTACTGCTAGAGAAAATAAACATATAACAACCGGAAGACACTTGAAGTCTCAATCAGGCACGGCCTCCAACATTGAAAATAAGCAAAACTAATATAAAAAACACAGGAAAAAAACTTGCAGCAATGAAGGTTCGAGCCACCGATATCTTGAGCTCCAAGACGCAATGATGGTACTAGACTCTATGAGTCCAAGAAGTCGCGGCCAAATTCACCGTGGGGAATTTCAACGGGGCGAAAAAATCCCATCCAAGGCGAGGACGGACCGAATCGTGAGCGAAGAGGTCTCTTTTCCGTTTTGGACTCCCGCCAGCGAGCGAAGGAAGTCATTCCAGCTAGGCATTCTCGAGTCGGTGACTGGAGTATTTTTTGGAACTGGAGGGTAAAACGTGACTCCCATCAGAAGGACAACGCTAGGAATTCTTCCGCAAAGACGACAAACAGAAATATCGGGCCGCCACAGACACGCCACGAGAAATCATAATATACTTTCATCAGGATACACGTGGCTAGCGTGCAACGGGACACGAACGAGGCAGAAAATTTACCGGGGGCCCCCGTCGCCGAGATAGTCAAGTAAGGTAAATATAGTTTAGAATTAAGGCATAATCTCTTGAGAAAAAGAAAAATATTCTTGCGTTTGTTCCAAAACTAATTGGTAAAACAATAATGAATTGTGAATTTACAGTGAAGCGCCTGAACTTTTATTTTTTCTTTCGGTGATACTTGATTCGGGAGTGATTAAAGAAATTCAAAGGAGCCCATTTTCCGCCTCAATAATCTGCAAGTGCTGGGGTATATATGGGTCTTTGTTCAGTGCAAATTCCAGCGCACGGGGAACTTAATTCCACGTATACGAGGATTTAGGACAGGTAGAGTGCAGAATTGTCGCGGGAGTAGTTACGTGTGTTGTCCACCTTCTCTAGGCTAGTGGTTTCGTAAAAAAAGAAGACTCTGGTGCGTGCCAAGCTCGTCTCAAGGCTTGGGGGGACAACTTTACGGGTAGACGAGTGGCGCCCACGCCCGTCTCCGACGGAACGACCCAGGACCCAAAACGCCCCCGGCCGGAGTCAGAAGGTATTGTTGAGTCATCTTCGCGAGAAAGTTTTATCGCGTAAAAATTACTCTACTAAATTTCCTTCTTGGATTTGTCATGGCTTTCTATAATTTTAAATTTTAAAAGAAAACTCCTTTATTCATACCATTTTTCTTCCAAATGAAATTCGCATAGACTATAACGAAAAGCTTGCTAAATAAGATTTTGGTTACGTACTTTGCAATTAATATGCTAACAGGTTAGTAGGGAAATTTTGTTAGTATACTCGTATATTGCTGAAGTTCTAGATGCTCTCTGGTTTTGGGAATAACCCAGTTAAACCGTACATGGGGAAGGTAAGCTCAATACGATCGTTTTCGTTGGGCAATTGTTAGCTTCGGAAATAATTTTGCAAGAGAATAGCTTTTCAATGATGTTGCCTGCGAGTCGTTGTTGTTGTTGTATTCCTAAAGCTTTAGTATAAGTTATATTGGTTTTAAGGAGTGTGGGTCTTAAGCTTTTCTATGAATTTACTTGGTCAATGTAGTGGGAACCACAGATTGATGATTTACATGAAGGTGCTTTGAAGATATGTTGTTGAAGGAAATAGCGTTATCTCTGCAATAACAAATGAGTAAATTGTATGAAGTTATTTTTTTTGCTTTGCACATAATACATACTAATTTATGGTTGACAATGAAGATTGTTAGTTTCTCATCAGTTTAGATTAATCTAGCTTGTGGTGGATAGGGCTTGCTATGGGGATATGTAGCTTTTAACATATATGCGTTTAACGTATATGCGTTCAATCATTCTCCTTAGCACTACATCCCCTCTCGGGGCTTCGTTTCCTGCAAATAGCGCCTGCAACTGTTTCGGTCCATTGACCGCGTCCACCAATTTCGAAATCCAAGCAGCGATGAAGTGTCTTCGTCTACCGAGTTAGACCAGTATTTCCTCGGCTTCCCAACTGGTCTCCGGCCTTCAGTCCTGCCAACGAATACCTTTTTCGGTATCCGTTGTTCATCCATACGATTTATGTGGTCAGCCCATTGCAGGTTTCTGCAGCCTTATAATCGTTGAGACCTCCGGGTCGTCAAAAATTTCATACAGCTCATGGTTGCATCGAATTCGCCATTGGTTCCCGTCTAGCTTCGCTCCGATTATTCGCCTTGGACCCATCGCTCAAAGGCGTTCACTTTACTTGCGGATGCTCGGGATAGGGTCCATGTTTCACACCCATAGCATAACACAGGCCTTATCACAGATTTGTATACTCTCAGCTTTGTTTTCTTGTGTATGCAGCAGGTCTTCAAGATCGTCAGTACTGAAAAAAATATTTTATTTGCAAGCTGCATTCTTCGGCGTATTTCGTCTCTTTCATTGCCCGTTTTCGTTAATTTTTCGCATAAATACACAAACTTGCTAACATTCTCGATACTCTATTCACCAAAGTTTGATGTTTTGTGTTCTTGAGGTATTTTTCTTCGACTGCGGCATGAGCTTTGTTTTATTTTCATTGGTTTGTAGCCCTACTAGTTTCGCTTCGCTGTCGAGTTTTAGGAAACGTTCATTGGCAGTTGTTAACGACCGTGATAAAATGCTTATGCCGTCTGCATAGGCTACTACGTGGTTCGACTTGAAGAGTAATATACCTCGCGTACCGACAGGTTGCTTCCTTATGATGTGCTCCAGAGCCAAATTGAATAGCAATGGGGCCAGCCCATCTCCTTATCATGGTATGGGAACATAAAGTTTTAGCTTTCATTAAAGACCCTGTATGTTCCGTCGTATTTCTCCCACGTGAGTGTCTGTTTGGCTTAGCGAAACGCTGTCCTAGACTTTGCTGGAAAACAGTACAGTGCCGTACGAGGTCACTTCGTTAGCCATTGATTAAATTTGTTGATTTTGATCTCGAAGATACGTGGAAAGTGGAAGGGTGGGAAACGGGTCGGCTGCTAAGCAAAAATGGTCGAAACAAAACTATCACTATATGTTGGGCATGGGAACATATAGTTTCGGCCTTCATTTACGACCCTATATTTGCCAACGAATTTCTCACTAGTAAGTGTTTGTATGGTTTAGTGTAACGCTGTCCCAAACTTTGTTGGAAGACAGTAGAGTGCCATACCAAGTCACTTCATTAGCCGTTCGATAAAATTGTTGATCTCGATCTCGAGGATACGTGTAAAGTTAAAGGTCGGAAAATAGGTTGATTTAAATTTTTTGCGTTATCCACAGGGGTTTCATTGATGAAGTTTGTATAAATTTATTGAGTGGGAAAACATAGTGGCTTGTTTAAAATGTACTTGCGTGGTAGCGTGCCTGTAAACCATTTGGGATCGATAGCTCAAAGGCAACTGACTAGATATAACATCGGTGTCTATTTAGCGAATCCGCATACGACCTAATACAAAATGTAGAGTGTCTGCCGATAGTCGAAGTCGAGCAGCTCAAAGGCGATTATGGGTTTCAGTTTTGCCTTAGAAGTAAAAATATCATAGCGTGTCCGCTGACAGGTAGGGTCCACGGCTCAGAAGCTTTTGTTGGTTTCCTCAGTGACTTGTAACTAAAAATGGTTCGTGCACCGACAGCTTGGGTCGATGGCTCAGAGGCTATCGTGATCATGCACTTGCGTGGTATCGTGTCTTCAAACTATTTGGGATTAACAGCTCAGAGGCTACAACTAGATGATAAATCGGTGTCTATTTCGCTGGTATGCATACGACTTAATACTAAATGTTGCGTGTCTGCCGATAGTCGAAGTTGAGCACCTCAGAGGCTATTATGGGTTTCTGTTCGGCCTTAAAACTAAAAACAGCGTGTCCACTGAGAGCTAGAGGCTATTGTTGTTAGCTTAGGGGCTTCTAACTAAAAATAGCATGTCCACCAACAGCTTGGGCTGATGGCTCAGAAACTATAGTGACCATGTAACTTAAACATAGAATAGTGTATTTGCTGATGGTTTCCGATCAACAGCTCAGAGGCTATCTTTTTTTGTGCTTAGACTAAAAGTTGAGTGGTTGCCGACAGTTTTGTTATGAATGGACCACATTTTTGGCTGCCGACAGTCGATTTTTGGGGGACCACTCAACTTATTAATTTTTCTATTTGTTTAGAAAATTTTTCCGGCGTTTATTGGCTTGACTGTGACTAATGACCATTTTATTACTGCTAACACTATAAAACTGCACATTGCAGCATGGCTTCTGTAACAGCTATGCATTCTTGTTGTTATGATATAGACAAATTTTACCCACAGTAAGTTTTTTAAATATTATATTTATATACATACGAATCCGGCAAGCAGCCATCAAATCGAATTTCATTGAATCTAAGAGTACTCTGACAATTTTACAGAAGAAAATGTAAAATTGAGAAGTTATACTATTATTAATAAAGGTAAGCAAATTTTGACTTCTGCTTTGTTTGTTGTTGTTATACTCATAAAAAACTACCGCATGATTATTGAGATTTTTCGGTATACAGGTGTCCAGTTGTGAGTTGGGAGGTGTTTTTAGGGTTTTGTACTAAAATACAAAACGCTTTTGCAATCACGGCCTGTGTCCGTCCATCCGTTCATCCGTCCGTCCGTCTGTATGTCACAGCACTTTTTCTCCGAAACTACAGAAGCTAGAGCAATGAAACTTTGTGAGAAGGTGGTGACTTCTCGAAAGTTCAAGGGTGGAAAAATTTTTTGAAGGGGTTAAAGGGGGTCTTCCCATATAGGGAGGTGGCCCTTAAAAAAAAATTTTCACCATTGGTAGTCGAGTAGGGTGTTGTTGGAAAGATCTTTATGAGACCTTTTCAAAACAAGTCCTAAATTTGCCTTGCCAGTACCGAGGGGGGCAGGGGAAAGGGAAATGTACGAACTTTGCACGTACCCTCCTCGCAATTGGACACTTTCCATCCGAAAAATCTGGGAAAAATCATGAATGTAGAACTTAATGAGTACAACAACAACAAATACGTGAAAAGTCGAAATTCACTTAACTTTGTTAGTAATAGTATGATTTATCGATTTTAACGTTTCCTTGAATGAAATCTTAAGAGTACCTTTGAATTCAATAAATCTCAGTACAAAGATGACTCTTTGTAAGGCTGATCTGTCCTGAAAGTTTCACAAAGATCGTAATGGTATTCAATGAAGTTAAAGTGATTTGAATTTTCCTGTATTATATGGAACAAAATGCGCTCTATTACTATGGAAACATATGGCTATGGAACCATATGCGCTTTTTACCGACTCAGACACTATAGCTTTGCTAGGATTTGCGTAAAAATTGCAGGAATTATAGTTTTCATGAATATCTTTGAGAATTGGTTCAGCTAGTGGTATCAAGATTGAGTAATTTTGAGTTATTTTCTCCCAACTTCAACTTTTAAGGTGCATGCTTTGAACACTTGGTTCAGTTTAATGAATGAATGAAGATGAGTACCTACAATTGATACTACTCTTAGGTGAAACAATTTGAGGAGGCAGGAGAGAGATCCTAGCAAAAGGGCTTTGAAAAAATAGGCCATGAATCGATGACTTTAGTACAGGGGAGTGGGCCCTGAAAAAAATTCGTCAAAGGTAGCCGACACTAGTATTAAATGAAAGTTCTCTATGGGCGCTTTTCAAAACAGTTCTTAAACTGACAATTTTTGCTTCAGTGGGGGCACAGGAGGGGAAAATACATGAAAAATGTGTTTCCTCCCTCGCGAATGGACATCTATGATCTAAAAAATCTGAAAACATTATCAAGGGAAATATTTATGAGTATAAAAATAACAAATACCTTAGAAGTCAAAATTCGTTCAACTTCGTCAATAATAGTATGATCTTCGAATTTCATATTTTCGCCAATAAAATCGTCTTTGACATGTTTCTTGATTTTATTCGTTGCCGCTGGCTGCATATTGTAAGTTGAGTACGAAACCCTTCTGACATGAGCGTAGGTCTGTCTACCCAACTTGTTTTATATTGTCATTTTACCAACGGATATTAAAAGATCTCATCAAGACCTTTCAATTCATACCCTGCGTGACTATGTCTGGCGGAAAAAAATTGTTGAATGGTCACATTCGTTATCTGGGGAGATTCCCCATTCACATACTTTGAAACTTTTTTTCGACTATGAAACTTTCATTTGCGAAAAATGTTTGAGCTGTTCAAAAGATTTGATGACAGTAGCTTTGCTGGTTCCTGAGAAAAGACGTACTGACAGACGGACGGGCAGATATCGATATTAACAGGGTATTGTAAACAGTTTTTGTACTACACCCTAAAACTATTTAAAACTTTTATCCTCAAAGGTGACCAAAGCAATAGCAAGACTTTAATATGACCTCCATTTCATTTTACGAAAAGAAATATGGACAGAACGTTAATATATTTTCTTTCATAAAACCACATGCACAGACATTCATCTCAGTGCCTTTTCCACTTAATCCCCGAAGTCAGTAAATCCCTTCACAGCAATGAATTTGACGTAAAATATTTACCTGCAATAAAATCATTCCCTTAAGTTTGCCATTCGGTGAGGAGTATAACAACAAACAAAACACTTTCCGTAAAAGCATTACGTTTGGGAAACTATTGTATCTTAATTTTCGTTATTGCTTCTAGTTTTACCCAACCTCCACTACTCAGCGCACCACCATCATTGCCGAGCATTACTGAAACGATTAAAGAACTAAACGTCAGAATAATAAAATGAAGGAGTTATCAAGTTCATTAAAACTTTCACCACTATTATATCTATAAGTCCAAAGGATACATTACAGAATTCGAACATGAGAATCCAAGAAAAATCAACTACCAGTGTTTATTGGCATCGGCCTGGTGTGAGAAGAAGGCTCTTAGTTAGACTTTACGATCGGAGAAACAGTCGTAAAAAGCTTTAATGTCCAGACACTTTATTAACCGTAACGATAGGGTAGAAAACGGATATGTGAGACAATGGGGAGAAAAAAATTTACTTCGTGTTCACAAATCCTACACTGAGTAAATAGATTTAAGATATTAAGGGTTAGGGAGACCTCAAAGCAATGTTTACAACGGACGGATATGATAACAAGAAAATTGAATCTTTCTAACCCTTTAATCATACCATAAATGGTTAAATTATACCAGGAAGTACCTGATTATACTTCCTGGAAATGTTTTTTGATGACTTTGGGTTGGCAACAATTCTTGGGATTCTTATGCTTTTACCTACAAAAGTTTACTACCACTTTAAAAACCACTAATGCATCTATTGCTGTTTAGTATTTGATTATATATGCATAATAAAGTAAGTGAGGATGCAAAAAAATGTACAAAGATTTAATAATGCCTTTCTTGGAAGATGATGGAACCCGTCTGATGATTTTTGCACTGGATATAAATTTTCGTTCGGCAAACCCTTCTGTGTGATATTTTATCTTATGGTTTAATTGGATTTAAGTTTTGGTGATGCGGAATAATGATTGCATATTTCAGCAATGTTATTTTTGAGTTATTATTATTGTGTTCAGTTTATTCAATATTTACTTGTCAGAAACACATGTTAATTTGTAACATAGTAATGAACCCATTTTTCATCAACAGTAACAATACGATGCAAAAATCTCTTTCTTTTTTGCCATTGGAGCAGTTGTTCATGAGTGGCAAAACGTTTTCTGACGTCTCTCAGCTTCAATTCACACAGCACCCAATATCCTACCTTCTGGATCATTTCCATTGCTTTCAAGCGAACAAATATGGCTTATTGAGTCACTTTCAATGCTTTTGTGAGTTGCCTCCAATTTGGCATCGTCAAACATGTTTGGTCGTCCTTCGCGCTGTTTATCATCGGTATTAAAATCAACACTTCTAAAACGTCGAAACTAGTACTCACAAGTAAAATTCGATGGAGCATGATCTCCATAGGCTTCCTGATGCACATGAGCTACGGATTTCTTCAAATGGAAGCAAAGAAGTTATCCTTCCCGCAAATTGTGTTTGGTGGCACAAAAAATAACATATTTGAATTACATAAAAACTATGTTGTTTAAACTTCAAAGAAATGACACGTACAAAAAAAGAGCCTATTTATAAGGCTTCAAAATGAAGTTGGTTGCAATTTCGTCCGATTCAATTTGATGCCAGTGATGCCATCTCTTGAAAATCCTTTAAACTTTTTTGTATACATCTATAAATATTTATGTTATACATATATACATTTATGTATTTATATATCATACACACACATATATATATATATATATATATATATATATATATATATATATATATATATATTTATAGCTACAACTGCGGAAGTCACCGCAACTACAGACATTAAGTTTCAGCAGAGGGGTAAGTAGCCCGTGGTGGCATACTGAGGCCGGCTAGTGCTTAGTGGTGTCGCGAGTCTTCCGGGACAACCTATGCTTGTCCTGAGCCACCCTATACATAAAACCTAACACGAAAGGATAAGGACGGGAAAGGGGTGGTCATTTTAATGTAAGATGATTGCTTTTACCAGTTCATTATTTTGTATTTTTAACTGAAACTAATTACAAAACACTGATGTAACAAGTCAATTCAAAAAGGCAAAACAAAAATCTGCTCAATAAGGCCCCTTTTCAAATTTCCAGTTGAACCAACTAAAACCAAATTATTGCACAAAAACAGTTAGAGTGGATTCAAACACACGGCTGCGGAAGGCTCTGCAACTGGAAGGGGACGGGGCACTGCTAAAAGTTATCAAATTAAATGTCTTTTTATTTATTTACACAAGTCGCACACTTCGAACACAAGTCGTTAAAATTGCTGATAACCTTATTGATGATTCGGTGCAGATGTGCACTATTGTCGTTGAATAAAAAGTCACAACGAAATTTATTCACCATCGGTCACTGATAATAACAAAAATTCGCCTCTTCAATGCAAATTCAAAACAAAAATTCGCCTCTTCACTTACTTTACGTTCCAAGAATTTGAATGTAGAGGTGGATTATTGTTACACAATGAAAGGGCGCCACAGGATGTAATCACACTAATCCCGGAAAATCCCAAAATTCACATAGATAAAATCTTCAGTCACTCAAGACCCTTCTTTTTTTCTCCCCTACCAACTTCCAATCCAAATCTTTTCCCTTAGAAATCCCAAAACACTTAACCACACCACCACCCAAATCTAAAATTCCCATCCCATAATCCAAATTAAAATAACTTTCAATTTTCAAATTAAAATTAATTCTCAATTTCCAAATCAAAACCACTTTTAAATACCAAATTAAAAATTCCAAACTACAATTCCTACTCAAATTCCAAATTAAAAAATCTTCTCCACACCGCCAAAGAACTTCTTCCTCTTTCGTAAACTAAAAACCGAATCCTTTCTACCAAATTCAAAATTAACCTTTATCCCGACACGGCCAAAACACTTTCTCTTCTTTTTCAATTTAAATATCGAATGCTTTCCCCAATCAAACATTTCATTCACTCAATCCCACAATCCTTTCATTTCAAATTACCACAGCCCTACCCGGTTAACGTAATTGAAATCCAATACACTTCGATTCCGCTACCCACACATCTTTTGCATATCGACAAACGCAAAAATTTCCATTTTGCATATAATGGCAATTTGCATAACCATGATAGCGTTTGGTTATTCGTATATGCAAATTGTCATATACAAGTATATGGAAACGATTGCTTTTGCCAATATCCCAAAAAGAGTATTTTCCTGCACTCGGAAGAACTTGAACCCAGGGTCTCAGTGCACCCCCGGTCGAAAATCCACGACGCTGCCAACGGGGTCACCTTCTGTTGATTTTCCATTCATCGAATTAGTAACTTCAACTATGCACCTTTCCTAATGGGCATGGAAATGAAATTCGTTGGGAGGGGAACGAGAATGAATTTTTGTTAGTAAGACGAATAAAATTTTTTAGTGAGAGATAGTGAATACAATTAGTTAGTATGAAGGAAGGGATTAGGTTTTGTTTATGAAAAAGTCTCGAATGAGAATTTATTAATGGGAAGTAATGAATTAAATGTTGCTAGTGGGAAAGTTAAGATTATTATTTTTTTTGTATTAAAATTAGGGTAAGGGGGTAGAAATAATATGATGGTGAAATAAAATTAAAGGGAAATGGTAAAATGTTGATAAAAATAAATAAATATACCGAGAAAAAGGTATATGTGCCCAAAAAATAAAGGGAGAGATGTCACGGCGGTAATTCGAAGTTGCGAATGGGAGAGTGCCGGTACGCTGGAGTTCGCAATATATATATATATATATATATATATATATATATATATATATATATATATATATATATATATATATATATATATATATATAGATATATGTGTGTGTATAAATATATTTTATATATATATATATATATATATATATATGTATACAGATATATATATATATATATATATATATATATCTTTATACATATGTATATATATATATATACATATGTATATATATATATATATATATATATATATATATATATATATATATATATATATATATATATATATCTCTCTTTATACATATGTATATATATATGTTTGCTATATATATACTATATATATATATATATATATATATATATATATATATATATATATATATATATATATATATATATATATATATGTATATACAGGGTGTGGCGCCAAAATCCGGACAAAATTCAATTTAAATTTCCCCCGATTCTATAAGGTTTCGAGAGGTCGCGATTCACCTTCAAATAGCTTTACACATGTGTTGAACATTCATAACCTCGAAAAAGTTGCAATGTTGAAGCCAAGTTCAGAGTATAATCGAAGAGGCGCGATTATTGAAAATGTTCGCGCTGGGCGCTCAGCCACAGAAATTATTCGATTCTTCGGCTACCCAAAATCGACTGTGTGTGAAGTTATTGCGAAATATAATGAATTGGAGAAGTCAGACAAGGGTTCCGCGACACCAGCAAGAAACCCCACTCCAAAGAACGCGTTTTCAGGACCTCCGAAATCATTAAACGGGCTCAGGAATTGATTTTGGAGGATCCGAGCAAGTCAACCCGAAAATTGTCGTCAGTTGTCGGTGCAAGTGAGAAAACTATGCGTCAAATCGTGGAAGAGGACCACCGCTGCAAGTCTTCTACAATTAAAATAAGACAGATGCTTTCTAAAGCTGCATGGACAAAACGTGTTGAACGCTGTAACTTACTTTTGTGTTCTTTACGAAACAAGGCTGCCGGACGCCTCGGGTTTTTTTCTGATTTTGGCCTCCTAACAGCCCAGACTTGAGTCCTCTGGATTACTATGTATGGAGCGTGGTTGAATGGGACACTAACAAGTGCAGACATCCAAACGTCGCTCCATTGAGAGCCGCTGTTGGAGAGGCATTCACCGAAATGGACCGAGCCGCATTAAAACGGGCCTGCGAACGCTTCAGGCCGAGGATAGTGGTGGTTATCGAAGCACAAGGGAGTTATATAGAATGAATGTTTTTTTTTTTGTGTTTAACAAACAATTTAGCAAAACAAACAATTATAAATTTTCCCATTTTTGTAATAGAAATTATTTTTCAAAACAATGTTTATTTTGTCCGGATTTTGGGGCCGCAGCCTGTATATATTTATAATGGATTGTTCGATAATTAATATCGTTTTTTCGATTTGTTCAAAGAAAACAAACATTAATCAATGATTTGCCATCTTTTGGTAGATTGAAAAATTTCACGTTCGAAGAAGTGTTGATTTTTAGAAGCTGCTAGTCTGATGGTGCTAAGTCAAGGCTTCAGGATGGATGTGGCATCAGTTCTCAATTGAGCTCCATTAACTTTTGATGGGTTATCATGGAGGTGTGGGGTCTGGCGTTATCATGTTGGAACATCACGCCATTGCGATTGACCTGTTCAGGGCGTTTTTTTAACTTTTTCATTCAATTTCGATAGTTTATGACAGAAGACACCCGAATCAATAGTTTGGTTTCGTGGAAGCAGCTCAAATTAGACTATGCTCTTGCAATCTCTACACATAGAAAGCATAATCTTCTTTTGGTGAATATTAGCTTCAGCTGTCGATTGTGAGGGCTCATCTCGCTTGGCCCATGATTGTTTTTGAACTAGTTTATCGCAAACAATCCATTTTTATCATCCGCTACGATTGTTTTTAGAAATGGATGGTTTTAGATACTATTCAGCAAAGAATTGAAGATGTTAATGCATTTGGTGAGGTGGGTTTCTTTTAATTCGTAGGGAACCAAACATCCAGTTTGTGAAGTAACCAAGCTGTTGTAAGTAAATGGTTGAATTTGATATGTCGAGCTTCTCTGCTATCCCTTAAGTTGTCATACATCGGTTAGTTTTGGCTAACGCCTTTATTCTGTCGTCATCAGTAGCGGTTGGGCAACAAATAAATTTTCACTATAGAACTCAACTTTTTGCCTTTTAATTAAAATTGAAACCAAATCTCATAATGAATCACCCTATGCTTTTTTTGACAGTCCACGCGTGACTAGTGCCAAAGTGTAATGTAATTTTTATTCAGTATTGTTTGACCAACCATCATGAAAAGACCTACACCGCAACAACATACCCGAATTGTTCAGCTGTATTACAAAAATCAGCGAATTTATTGAGAAATCATTTTGGTGAGAACCTCATTTCACGATTTGGACCTAGATCGTATGATATCACACCTTTAGATTGTTTTCTTTGAGTTACACAATGTCTTTGGTCTTCAGGGATAAGCCAACTTCAATTGGCGCTCCGGAAGCCAACATTACTTGTGTCATTCGCGACATACTGGTTGCTATGCTGGAACGTGTCATCCAGAATTGGACCCCCAGGATGGACCATTTGCGGCATAGTCACGGTCAACATTTAAACGAGATAATCTTTAAAAAGTGAATGTCATAGTGTTCCTGCGTAAAATGAAATTAAACAATTAATTTGAGTTCTACAAAACAAATGATGTATTTCTCCAGTTCTCTTTTACATTTTATAGTTTAATTTAGCTAAGGTGTACATAATTATCTTGCTGCGCGTGTGGGAAATTATTGCCATCTCAAGCAAGTTTAATATTCTTTGATTGAACTTTCGATTCAATTGTCGTTGCTAAAATTGATTGAGATGGCAGTAATTTTACATAGGTGAGTGACTTGTGGCGGATGGAAGTATTACTTTACAGAAATAATTGTTATTGATTTTGCTGCTTATGCAGCTACAAATGGACTTTTGGAAAATGAATTGAATGATACAATTTGAATAACAGGTGATTGATCTACTTAACGTTAATTACTTAACATAACCGCCCACCAAGAGCCATCAGGATCTTAAAGTTGATGATCGTTGTACCAGGTGGTGAATGAGGACGGTTGTGATGTGCAGTGTGTTACTTTGGATCTTTTTTGCATGCACCAGTACGTGAGGATGATGATGAGAGCCATGCCGATTGATCCGGTCAACGTGATGGAGATGATCAACATCGTCGCATGCGTTTTAATACGTTTCCAGTGCATTTCGTCAATTCTTGAGTCCAACTCTTCTTGTTCCGTAAGTAAAGATGAAAACGATTCGGAGTGCATAATGACCTGGGAGATGTTGAGCAGCTTGATTTCTGTATGTCGCAATGTTGAGTTTAGTATGGGTAAATTTGGTGAGAGGTATGTAGGAAACGAGCGACCAGTGTGGCTTTGATCAGCTATGAGGATGAATTCTTCAGCTTGAAGTTGGCAGTCTTGGGTGAGCTTGATTATTCCCGTTCCATTGATTTGTAAATCTCGTCTAATACCTTGGCAAACTGTCTGTGCATGGACAGGCTGAGGTGTGATGAATAACCAGGTGTTGACTGATACCATTTGCTGCAAAATTAGTGACGATATCTGGAAGGACGTTTGTGGACATATAGACTGGTCATGAAGGTTGTATAGTTCCTTAATTATGCAGTTACTCTTGGCTCTCATGTCGATTAGGGTTGCACTGGGGAGAAGATATGTCCCAGTCGTCAATTCAGATGCTTTTTCTAGATCGATGGTTGTTATTTCGAAATAGGCTTGATCGTGATAATTGATTCCTAAGATCAAATTGGGAATGCTAAATGCGGTGAATATCGTAGATTTCTGTTGAACAGGAATTGCAGTGGCCTTAATCAGCTCAAATTTTCGGTTGTCTATGATTGGTAAGTATCCGCGTATTTTGATACTGCTTTGACAAGAATCGATTGTCAATCTGTTAGTGGTCGAGTGTACAATTGTGAGATGGGCTGGTAATAAAGCTTGCGTTTTTTGTATTGAGGATTGAAGGTCTGCGAATTTGATGCATTCTAATATTCCTTCCTTTGTATTGATAGCCATTAAAATATTGCTATATTTCCGATCTACTTCGTTTATGAAGTTGATGGCGCGCTGATACGTTCCTAAAAACTGAATGTGTACTTGGTTTGAGTCAACTGAAGAGTACCATTTCTTCGACTCATTTATCTGTTCAAGTCCGGTTCTTAATTGGTTTGAAAATCGTTCAAGCTGCTGATTGATTCTGCTTGCGGTTGTATTCAGTTTCTTTGTTAGTTGCAGTGATATTTTTCCTTGATGGTTGAGGAGGTTTCTAAGTGCCTCTTGATTGTCGTATAAATTTTGAACGTCGGTGATGATCTTGTCATTCACTCCAAAGACTGCTGTGAGCATTTGCCCAAAAATTCCTCGTTTCGTGATCTTCTGCCTGGTGTCTTCGATACTGTCTGATATATGGTGAGCTAAGTCCCAGCATTGTACCTTCTCGGTTCTTTGTCTGCCCACAGAACACATAGAATGTAAACTGGTATTCATACTTTCCAAGTTTGTCTCATCTGTTGTTAGATCCGAGAGTGGAATGTCAATATTAATTTGCAACGTGCCTCGAAGTAGATTAGCCCGGCCAACTTGTTCTATGTACATGCCACCATCCAGATTTGTTACGTTAGCGTCTGATACTGCGGGAGATGGAAAAACACCAAGAACACAAAGTGCTGTGAGTAGGATTGTTGGCATGCTTGACGGTTGTTTCCTTGCAGTTTTCCTCCTGGTTTCCGCGTCAGTAGCTTGTTCTGACGGCCGTTTTGTTGCTATCTTTGATGAAGTTTGATCGTTTACGGTTGATAAATTTGGTTCCAATTGTGGTGGTTGGTTTTCAATCTCGTTGAATGGTAATTTACAAATTTTCACAATCGGACGCTTCTTGATGGTTCCATTCAATTTAACCGATACAGTGCGAACTAGCCCATCGGTTCCAGGGTGTGTTGCAACTATTCTTCCTAATGGCCATTGCATTGACGGGATATTGTCGGTTTTCACTAAGACAAGTTCTCCTACCTTTGGGTTATCTTGTCTGTCGAACCATTTGGATCTCTGCTGGAGACGTTGCAGATATCCTTCTGTCCATCTTCGCCAGAAGGAGTTCTTCATTTGCTGAACTAGGTGCCATCTTTTCAATAGGGTACAACTGGCTTCAGAAGGGTCATCTTTTATTTCGAATAGGTTCTCTCCAGTTAAAAAATGACCTGGTGTCAATGCTGCCAAATCATTCGGGTCATCGCTTACTTGCGTTAGTGGACGGGAATTCATACAGGCTTCAATTTGGGCTAAAAGCGTGTTCATCTCTTCGACATTCAAAATTTGATGCCCAATTGTCTTGTAGAAATGCGCCTTCATTGTTTTTACGCCGGCTTCCCAAAGTCCACCGAAATGTGGACTACTAGGAGGGATGAACTTCCATTGTATACCTTGGTTGACAATTTCAGAGCAGCATGCTTGAAGAGATGCCTTGTAAACTGCCTGTAGTTGTTTATTGGCTCCTAGGAAGTTAGAGCCACAGTCACTGAATATTGTTCGACATTTTCCACGTCTAGCGATGAATCGCTTGATAGCTGCAATACATGCATTTGTTGTCAAATCAGACACTAGTTCTAGGTGAACGGCCTTGGCTGCCATGCATACGAAAATTGCTATATATGCCTTAGTGGTTTTGGCTCCTCTTCCTCCATTCCATTTGATGGTAATAGGGCCTGCGTAGTCTATTCCCGTCTGTAGAAATGGTTTTTCTAGTTGTACTCTGGGGGCTGGTAAATTTCCCATAAGCTGATTCCTGGGTCTAGCCGTCATTTTGAAACATACCATGCACTCTCGCAAAGCCTTCTTTACCAGGGTTTGTCCTGACAGTATCCAGTATTTGAGTCGTAAAGTGGCCAAAGTTAGTTGGCTACCCCCATGTAACGTTTGTTGATGAGCCTGTCTTATTAAAAGCGTTGCTAGATGACCTTTTGGGATAATTGCTGGATGTTTAGCTGTCTCTCCTATTACAGTTCGCATTGAACATTCGCCGAGTAAAGAAGTATTCTTGATTTGCTCCTGAATTATTTGGTGCAAGCGTGCATATCCGGAAGTGAAAAATCGTGACTATTGAGTATAAGTGCCGCAATAATAAAGTTGTTTACGAGTTGTGAAGTGGAAATTTCCATAGTTGTTTACGAGTTGGGAAGTGGAAATTTCCATAGTGGAAATTTCCACTGTTATTGTGAAAGTGACTGAGTGGACAGTGACCATAGTGTGAAGTGAGCCCGAAATCGGGAATTTGGTAAGAAGTGAAAAGTGGGGGAAAAAAGGGAAAAGTGTCCGTACGGGGAATTAAAACGGTTTTTACCAAACTAGGTTTTTTGGGGAAAGGGACCGGAAATCGGTAAGTGGTAAAAAATTTTTTTGGTGAAAGTGACCCAAGTCGGGTAAAAATTTTTTTGGGAATTTTGGTGAAAAAAAAATTTTTTTTTTTTTTTTGGTTTTTCTTGTGCAAATACATTTGAATAAATTAATAGCGTGTACACCCGCTGGAAAATACCAGGTTTTTATATTTTTATATTTGATTAAATTTTTGAATTAAAATGGGGAAAAATGCGGGGGCGGGGGTCTCCCCTCCGAGAAAGAAATCATCGAAAGGGAAGGGCGCGTCTGACACGGATGTCAGGGAGACGGAGGGTGAAAGCGCGGCCGAGGATAGAAGGTCGGAAGCCGCAAGCGACAGCTCTGGCCGAAGGAAAAAAAAGCCAGTTCGAGAGGTGCCGATGGAGACAACTGACCAGAGCGAGTCTGATTTTGTGGCGCCGGCACCAGCGTCTAAAAAGAAGATGGTGGAGCGGGTGAGGGCACCGGATGAGCTCGAGAGGGTGAGGGTTATGGGCAGGGACATAGCGGTATGTTTAGTCTGTGCTGGCTGCTCAGAGGACCTCAGGCGACAAGTTAACGATCGGGTAGGGGACATGAGCCGCATTATAGAGGAGCTCAAGCTGAAAAATGTTGCACTAGAAGCGCAACTGCAAGAGGTGCGAGGGGCGAAGGTGACTCACCAGCAGACGAGCGCGCCGGCGAGTGCACCATCGTATGCGCAGGTTCTGGGGGAAGCTGCGCCTCCGTGCCTTGTTCCGCGTCCTCCGAAGGCAAAGCCAACGGAGACGTGGAGTGTGGTCGCACGGAGTAAGAAGGGTAGTGCGACACCTGAGGAAGTCGCTGAGGTAATTAGGAGGGAGGTGGTGCCAAAGCTAGGAGTGAGGGTACATGGTGTCTCCAAGCTGAAGGCTGGTGGGGTCGCGATTAGGTTGCCCTCGAAGCAAGAACGACAGGTGGCAGCGCAGAACGCGATTTTCGCGGAGAAGCAGTTGGAGGTTGAGGTGAAGGACCGCCTGGGGATGAAGGCGGTAATTTATGATGTAGACTGCTACCTTAGCAACGATGAGCTGATGGGTGCCATCTACGAGACGAACCTGAGCGATCGGATGACCAAAGAGAGTTTCGAGAAAGGGATCCGCATCCTCTCGCGGCCGATTCGTGAGGGACCGATGGCTAAGTCCAACGTCATTGTGGAGGGCACCCAGCAGGTCGTCGAAGCTCTGCTAAGTAGTGAAAGGGTGTATGTGAAGTGGATGGCGTACAGAGTACGACATCAGGACCCTGTTGGTGCCTGCTTCCGGTGTCTGGGATTCGACCATCGGGTGGCTAATTGTCGGGCCACGGATATGGTTTGCTCTCGCTGCTCGCAGCCAGGGCACAGCGTGTCGCGTTGCGGCAACTCGCCGCACTGCAGGAATTGTGCCGCTCGCGGCCTGCCTGCAGGGCACACGATTAGGGCACCCACCTGCCCAGTGTATGCTGAGCAGGTTGCACGGGCGAATGCTAGACACTAGTATGGCTGCCCACAAAATCTTGCAGTTGAACTGTGCGAGGAGTTCTGCAGTTATGTATGAGCTAGGAGCATATCTCCGTGAAAACCGTATCCCCATCGCAATTTTGCAGGAACCATGGGTTTTATGTGGTGCTGTGAAGGGTCTTCCCTCTGGTATGCGTGTTTATGCGTCCTGGGGGGCAGGCAGATCAGCTATTGTCGTGAATGATATGAGTGTTGAATGCCTGCCTATGCATGAGTTGACGGATGAATGTGGGGTGTGCGTGTGGTTGAAAGGTAGTTTTGGGGAGTTGTATGTAGTTAGTGTTTATTGTGAGTTTGGTAGTCCCATTGAGCCATTCCTTGTGTATCTGGATCGGGTCCTGCCACTGATTGGTGGCAAGCCCTGCATCCTGGGATTGGATGCCAATGCTGACTCGCCGGTGTGGCACAGCAAGTCCTCCTCGCGGAGGACTCGCTCTGTTGCTATACGCCGGGGGGAAAAGCTGGCGGAGCTGATCCTTGTCCATTGTCTGCAAGTGTTAAATGTCCCGTGTGAACTGTCTACATTTGATGGCCCAATGGGGTGTAGTGATATCGATGTTACTTGTGTGAATGATTCTGCTGCACGCTCCCTGGAATTCCGATGGAGGCTGGTGCCTGGTTGGGGGACGAGTGACCATGGCCTCATTGAGGTTGTGATGACCTCTAATGAGATGATGGATGCTCGTCAGCCTACTAGGATGACCTGGAGTCTGGTTCCAGAGTGCGAGAAGGTGAGATACGAGGCAATGATGCAAGAACGGGTCGAAGGCCTGCCTCTTGTGGTTTTCAGTGACCTCAGCATCGGCGGGATGGTATCTTACCTTCAGGAGTGCTTTGTCCATGTCAACGATGCCATGCTCAGAAGAAGCCGCCCGGCTACTCCTGGGCATGTCGTGTGGTGGACAGATGAGCTATCTGCCAAGCGCAAGGATGTCCGGCGTGCAAGGAGGAAGTTCCAAAGAGCGCGATTCCGGAAGCTGGAGACTGCCAGGCAACTGAGATGGGTGTACCAAAAACTTGCGAAGGAGTATCATAGACTGCTCACGAAGTCTAAGGAAGAACATTGGCAACGCTTTGTTAGTGGTAACGCTAATGACCCGTGGGGGCAGGCGTATAAAATCTGTCGGGGAAGAAGCAACAGACACGGGGTGTCGGGACTTCGCATTCGTGAGAATGCGACACCAACATGGAGTGAATGTGTTGAGTACTTGTTGGGGAAATTATTTCCTAGAGCGGAATATGAGACAGAGCATCTTGAAAGTGCTACAGAGCAGGAGAACGCTCCCCCTCTGCAGCGCTGGGAGATAGAAGCTAGTGTCAACAGATTGCGCTGTAGGAAGTCACCTGGATGGGATGGTATGACTGGCGAGATGTGTAAAAGCATCTGGCGAGCCGTTCCGGACTATATTCAGTGCCTTTTCTCAAAGTGCTTCAAACAGGGCTGCTTCCCCGTTGATTTTAAGCGTGCAAAGGTAGTTGTGCTGCTGAAGGCGCCAGACAAGGATCCCAGCTTGCCAAGCTCGTAAAGGGGCATCTCCCTACTCCCATCACTTGCGAAAGTGATGGAGAGGGTTATGGTCCAGAGACTGGAGGAGCTGGTTTCCGAAACTCTGTCGGATAGGCAGTACGGCTTCCGTACGGGGCGTGGAACTAATGATGCGTGGCTGCATGTTATGTCTGCGGTACGAGCAAGTGAAGAAAAGTATGTCCTGGGAATCTTTATTGATTTCAAGGGTGCTTTTGACCATCTGAGATGGCCGGCAGTCCTGGCTAAACTAACCTCGGTTGGTTGCAAGGAACTAGGGCTTTGGAGGAGCTACTTCTCGGGCAGAAGTGCATTTGTCCAGGGGTTGTGGGACAAGGTGGAGATGTCAGTGCAGAGGGGATGCCCCCAGGGATCCATAGCTGGTCCATTTATATGGAACCTTGTTATGGATGACTTGCTGGCTGACCTTTCTGCTGCTTGCAATCTGTGTGCATATGCTGATGACTTGCTGTTGTTGGTTGAAGGTCGAAGTAGACTTGAGCTGGAAGCTAAAGCCACGCGGTATATGCACATAGTGCAGCAATGGAGTAACCAAGTAGGGTTGACGGTCTCGGTGGAGAAAACATCGATGATGCTTCTGAAAGGTGTGCTCAGTCCAAGTCGCCCCCCGTCGGTGCGGCATGAGGGACGACCTCTTAAGTATGTGACAGCTGTCACATACTTGGGAATTCGTGTGGGTGAGAGATTGTCCTTCTGGCCCCATTTTAGGGGCATGAAGGGACGTCTCACACTCCTAGCCTCAATGCTGCGACGAGTGTGTAAGAAGGACTGGGGGCTTCGTCGGAGTGCTCTCAAGAGAATATATGTTGGCCTATTTGTCGCCTGTGCGGCTTACGAGGCACCTGTATTCATTGAGAGCGCAATGAGTGCAACTGGCAGAAGACTTATCCTGATGTGTCAGAGAGTAGCTCTGCTGGCATGCCTTCCTGTATGTCGCACAGTCTCGACTGATGCCATGCAGGTACTAATGGGAGCTCCACCGCTCGATGTGGAGATAATCCGAAGAGGATTATCATTCATGTTGCGGAGGGGATTGCCTGTTATTGAGCATGAGTGGTTACAAAGTGCTGACCCTGAACGCCAGAGTCTAATCAGCATTCTGACCATACTGGAGGATTGTATGATTTCTGCCTGGTAAACCAGGTGGAATGAGTGCACTAGGGGACGTGTGACATATATGTTTATGCCTGATGTCCTGTCTGCTAGGCAGCTTCCACACCTTGACATCTGTCTTGGTTTGGGGTTCCTGCTTACAGGACATGGAAGTCTGAACGAATGGTTGTGTAGTCGTGGTCTTGTGGATGATGCATGTTGTAAAATCTGCGGGGCTGAGAGGGAGTCTTGGCGGCATGTACTATTTGAGTGTCCGGCATATGCCGACCTCCGTGGTGCATGTGGCATAGACTCGCTTAGATCCCCCGCAGAAGTCCAGGAGGTTCTAATGGATGAGGAAAAATTCGCGGAGATAAACTCCTATGCCCGACAAGCTTTTCAAAAGCGGCTGCAGCTCTGCTCAGCGGGGGAGACTGGTGATTTTGCAAGGTCCTAGGTGTCCCAATATGTTTGTGATCGTCTTGTTGTGATCGTCCTGTTGTGATTGTCCATGGTGGTGGTAGGTGGTGGTCCTGGTGCTGGGTAGTCTAAGTTAGGTGTTGGGTAGTGTTGTAGGCAACCGCAGGGGGATAGACCAGAACTGGGAAACCAGATCTGTAAATCCTTGGGAAGTGCCGCTCCCACGGACTCGAGGCTGGGATACCAACCCATCGCTGTTGAGAGCGGAAATCTGGAAGCGACACTCGAATCGAGTGCCGCGACAACCCGAGCAGAGGTTTGATCTGTACCTCGGGTTAGGGGGAGCCCATGACAGGTTACTGTCACCCCCTACAAGGTGAGGAGCCTATCCTGGCTGAAACGTGGTGGTTTGTGGTTTTTATTTTGTGGCTAAAAAGGAGATTAGCGCACCAACCAGTGTGCGGCGGGTTCTCAACTGGGGCTACTGGAACCTTGTCCTTGGATAAGGGGCGTTGGTCGACGCTTGATTCGACCCTGTCTGTGGAGACCGTGAGGTTAGGCCTATTCATGGCAGGTACTCACGTTAAACTTTCGACTTTATGTCTCTCCTATTAGTGCATTGTGAATTCGTCCGCCCACCCTGAGGATTCCTTCACTATCGACCCATGGCGATAAGGATTTGATGCGGCTGTTTGTTTGAACCCTATCATTTTTAGATATATGGAGGAGCTCTTCTCTGAACGGGTACCTTTGCGATATCTTTACGCATGTATTGGTAGCTTCTCTGAGTTCAAGTTCCGACAAGTTTCCTAAACGCTTCATCTTGGGGTGTCTGGTGTTATAGGCGAACCGATGACATAACGCAACAACCCTCTGGAGTTTATGAAAAGATGAATACGTCGTCAAAATTGTCGGTGGCTCTTCTGTAATGCTGGTTAATGATGCTAATGTTTCCTCTTCTTCCAAATAACTTGTTGATTGTATTGCTGGGGGCATACGTATAATGGGTGTGCTGAGCCATGTTGGACCATTCCACCATAAGGTTGATGTAATTAGCTCGTTTGGATACATTCCCCTTGATGCGATATCGGCTGGATTGTCATGAGTGCTGACATGATTCCAGCGTTCAATGGAGCTATGTTGTTGAATGATGCTCACACGATTAGCGACATAAACCTTCCACTTAGCAGCAGGGCTCCTAATCCATGATAGTACGACCGTAGAATCCGTCCAAAAAAATTGGGGAGCGTTGTTCCAATTGTGTGCTTTGACAACTTCCGCCATGAGTTTTGTTAATAAAACTGCTCCATTAAGTTCTAATCTTGGTATCGACTGGACCTTAACTGGAGCTACCTTTGATTTGGCGGCTAGCAGAGTGACTTTTGTTGATGTTGCATTGACAACTCGGATATATACCACAGCAGCGTAAGCGGTGGATGATGAGTCACAAAATCCATGAAGTTCGAATTTGCAAGACGGTCTAAAATCGATCCACCGTTTTATCTTCAAAGCACCTAACGCAGGAAGTTGCTGTCGTAGCTGTACCCAGTCCTTTATTGTGGTGGAATCCAACGGATCATCCCAATCCTTTTCTTCTAACCACAATTTCTGGATTGTTGTCTTTCCTATGATGATACAGGGTTGTATCCACCCAAGCGGGTCGAATAGTTTCGCCACTTCTGCTAATATAATTCGCTTTGTAAAGACTTTCTCATCCTTTGGAGTTGTAATAATGAACGAGAATTCATCTGTCGCTGGATGCCATTGAATACCCAATGTCTTGATGTTCTCTGTTGCCGCAATATTCAAGGGAAGTTGGGTTTCTCTTTCTGATGGTGGAATGCACTCTAACAGTTTCGGGTGGTTAGGCGACCATTTTCTTAAGTGAAATCCTCCCTTTTTAAGAAGGTTTCGAAGCTCTGCTTGAAGCTTGAGAAGGTGATCCAGTGTATCAGACCCGGTCAGCACATCGTCGACGTAAAAGTCTGTCACTAACGTCTGGGCTGCATTTCGAAATGATTTAATCTCATCTGCGGCTAGTTGGTGTAGCGTACGTATTGCAAGATATGGTGCGCATGCTGTCCCATACGTCACTGTATTTAGCTGAAAGTGTTGAAGGGGTCACTTTGGTTGAATCGCCATAAAATTCTTTGGAAATGTTGGTCTTTTCCATGGACAAAGATCTGTCGGTACATCTTCTCGATATCAGCTGCAATGACAAATTTGTGTTGCCTCCATCGCATTAAAAGATGTAATAAGTTTCCTTGTATTGCATGACCTGTATGAAGAAGATCATTTAAAGATTTTCCTTTTGAGCCTTTTTGGGAGGCGTTAAACACGACTCTTAATTTGGTGGTGCTGCTACTTTCTTTTACCACTGCGTGATGTGGGAGATAGTATGCTGTTGTCATTTTAACGCGATCTGCTGGTACCCTTGTCATATGACCCAAATCAATGTATTCTTTCATGAAGCTCCGATACTGATCGTAAAGCTCAGGTTTCTGCATCAATCGTTGCTCCAACTGCCTGAATCGTATATATGCAATCCGTTGAGTTTCACCGATGTCTGCAAATGGATCCGTTTTACTCTTGAAAGGGAGACTAACGGAGTATCTGCCTGTTGGCTGTCGGTACACTGTTTGGACGTAATGATCCTCATTCTCGGTTTCTTCATCGGTCAGGTGCTTTATTGCTGGAAGTTCTTCTGTCTCCCAGAACTGACGCAATGTCTCCTCTAGACCTTGGTAGGATATGAATGCTTGAACTGCTGTAGAGGTGTTGCATGGAACTGTTCCAAAGAGCACCCATCCAAGTTTCGTCCTCTGGGCACATGGTTGGCCGGGTAGCAGTCCTGGTAACAATAACCTCCCATAAAGATCTGCTCCAATAAGAATGTCTACGGTTGATGGTTCATTAAATCTTGGATCAGCCAAGTCGTGAATCGTTAATCCTTCTGGAATAGTCAGAGGAATTTCTGTACATGGTAAAGGTGTGGTTATTGTTGCGAGGATGAGTGGTGTGAATACAAATTCCTCTGTTAGTCCGTTATCGAGTTCAATAACAGCACAGAGTTTTGTTTCTCCTCTGGAGGTGACGTTTTCAACCGCTCCAATCCCGTTTATCTTGAGTTTGGAGCTTTTGCGTCTCGCCTGTAACAATTGCACTGCAGACTCACTTATAAAGGATCGCTGTGCTCCGGAATCCAACAATGCTCGAAACGTTAAACAACTTCCGTCAGGACGGCATACTCTTATTAGGGCCGTTGCGAGCAACACGTAGTTTTGCTTGGTGAATACGCCGTGACCTTGAATAGTTTGTGAAGTTGCCCCTTTAGGTTGTAACGGAGGTTCTGCCGGCTGCAGATGCAACAGGGTGTTGTGTTTCTTGCTGCAGATTTTACAACTGTGTGTTGAGGTGCATTTGTTGGCTCTATGTTGTCCAAAACAGTTGAAACAGAGATTGGCCCTTTTAATCACTTCGCGTCGTGTTGGAATTGTAGCTTGTTTAAATGTGTTACACTCAAAAAGCTTATGTTTGGCCTTGCACATTGGACATGAGGCTTTTACGTTGACTTGAATGGTATTTGCCTTTACTGCTTTTGTTTTCATTTTTACTGGTGACAAGGCTTCTAGCATTGAAAATCGTTGTTTAAGAAAGTCTAAAAACGTTTGTAAAGTGGGAATCTCAGTTGTATTCGAGATATCTCGCTGCCATTCTCTTCTGGACTCTTCATCAAGTTTTTGGTTGAGCATAAATACTGTTGTGAGCGAGAATGAATCTGCATTGAGTGCTTTGATGCCTGCCAGTAACTGATTCATCGTATCTAACATTCGCCTAAGTCCGGATGCATCGTTCCGCGTGCAGTGTTCAATGTTGAAGAATCGCTGCATCATTTCGTTGGCAATGACACGATGATTGTCATACCTTTCCTGTAGTAAAGTCCATGCTGGTTCATAATTAACTTCCGTGATACTCAGGTGGTTAATAAGCTGCTCGGCTTCACCACGGAGAGCACTCCTGAGGTACTGAAATTTTTGTATTTTTGTCAATTGACCATTCCTGTGTACCATGCTTTGATAAAGGTCACGAAATGCGAACTAGTCTGCATAACTGCCGTTGAAAGATGGAATTCTCACTCTTTCTAACTTAACAGCATCTGCTGGTGCTGAAGGTATACTTGCTGCTGAAGTTATCCCTTCAGGTAAGTAGCCGTTAATTTTTGACTGGAATAATGTTAAGTAGTCCATGACATGATCCTCTAATCTCTCAAATTCCATATTGTATTGTTTAAGTTGCTCTTCTTTTCCTCTCAAGCGGTTGCATTCCTCATCATGGTTCTCTTCACACTTTGCCCATGAAGTTTTCAACTTTTCCAGCCTTGTTTGGAAGTATGCGAGGCTGTGTCTCGACTCACTGTCTTTTTTGAAATTTGAGATAAGCCTTTGTACTTGTTTGAAGGCTGTTTCTTGGCCGCTCATTTTGCTTCTGAATTTAAGTACCTCAAATTTTACTTATCCTGAATGCTGCTTTAAGCCTTAACTTTGTGCGAGTAACCGTTCAGGATATAATTTGGTGCACCAATGCTGACGCAACTCCGTTGGTTTGTTTTCAATCGCAAGATTTGCAAGTCAAATTGTGTGAAATTAGGTATATTTTCGCAATGCCAAGTCTGCGAAATCTCAAATTTTGCAAGTCCAAATGCACCAACGCACGTCCAACAATCCAAGTTTGCGAAAACGATTGGCTCCCAAAGACAAATCTGGGAAATGCAAATTCCAATTGTCCAATTCTAAACACCTGTCGCCAAACACAAGTTCGATCCCTGAGAACATGCACCGATGCGGGTTGTTGCACATCCAACAATCAAAGTCTGCGAACTTGTTATTGAATGATTGGCTCCCAAAGACAAATCTCGGAAATGCAAATTCCAATTGTCCAATTCCAAACACCTGTCGCCAAACACAAGTTCAATCCCTGAGAGCATGCACCAATGCGGGTTGTTGCACGTCCAAATCTGATGACTTGTCCCCAACTGCGACTACAAGTCCAGGCGCCACCTAACTGCACAAATTTCGCAAGTCCAAATCTGCGAACTTGTTAATGGATGATTGGCTCCCAAAGACAAATCTGGGAAATGCAAATTCCAATTGTCCAATTCCAAACACTTGTCGCCAAACACAAGTTCAATCCCTGAGAGCATGCACCGATGCGGGTTGTTGCACGTCCAAATCTGATGACTTGTCCCCAACTGCGACTACAAGTCCAGGCGCCACCTAACTGCACAAATTTCGCAAGTCCAAATCTGCGAACTTGTTAATGGATGATTGGCTCCCAAAGACAAATCTGGGAAATGCAAATTCCAATTGTCCAATTCCAAACACCTGTCGCCAAACACAAGTTCAATCCCTGAGAGCATGCACCAATGCGGGTTGTTGCACGTCCAAATCTGATGACTTGTCCCCAACTGCGACTACAAGTCCAGGCGCCACCTAACTACAAGTTTTGTATGTCCAAATGTACGAAATCTGTGCAAATTGCGACAAACACACGCCCAAATAATGTGAAGATGCACCAATGCTAGTTCATGCACGTCCAAATCTGTGGAATTGGTTCCAACTGCAAGTCCGATCGTCACCAAATGTTGAGATGCTGTCGCTTCAAACTGATGAATTTCTTCTAATCCGGCCTCTATATCCGGCTCGACGGACCAAATGTTCCTGCGTAAAATGAAATTAAACAATTAATTTGAGTTCTACAAAACAAATGATGTATTTCTCCAGTTCTCTTTTACATTTTATAGTTTAATTTAGCTAAGGTGTACATAATTATCTTGTTGCGCGTGTGGGAAACTATTGCCATCTCAAGCAAGTTCAATATTCTTTGATTGAACTTTCGATTCAATTGTCGTTGCTAAAATTGATTGAGATGGCAGTAATTTTACATAGGTGAGTGACTTGTGGCGGATGGAAGTATTACTTTACAGAAATAGTTGTTATTGATTTTGCTGCTTATGCAGCTACAAATGGACTTTTGGAAAATGAATTGAATGATACAATTTGAATAACAGGTGATTGATCTACTTAACGTTAATTACTTAACACATAGATTGTTATTTCGACTCACAATAAAATTTTTACTACAAAAGTAAACTTTGTGCCTGCTATTTAAAACCAAACTCCCGAATGACTCACCCTAAGCATAAATTTATATATATATATATATATATATATATATATATATATATATATATATATATATATATATATGTAAGTTTGAAACCTCTTTTCAAACTTTGCCGCCTGTCCGTTCGGTCAAGTTACCTTCGGCCAGACGGTTGAGTGACGCTCATTACAAACTTCGCATCGGTTGTGGTCAAGGAGACAGACGTCGCTAGGCAGCCACGCTAGGCAGCCACATTTTTCGTGATCATAAATTGTTATTACTTTTGCTTCACAATTACTATTGTTAATCAAACACTTAGTTAAATCCAACTTGTTGTTGTTTCAGGTATTGTGTTAATCGATATGTTATCAATAATGTAAATAGTGTTAATATGTAACCTTAAATAATATTTAATTACAGTTATTTTACTGCAACAACTCGAGTCGATTTATTCAACTCAGACTCTCACACAAATCCTAAGTTTCCCAAATTTGAAACTTATAAAACAACAACAATTAAGGAACTGCATCATGGAAGTAAAGGCTACATTTCATTTCGTTTCTGAAGCGGTCGACTCAAAGACGACCGTAGTCAAGGTTAAAACTATTCAACTTGAGGGACGTCCCGAAGCATACCAATTTCCTCTTGACCAACAAACACACACACACACCATTTAAAACTTTTCGAGCATAAAATTACAAAGCAGGTAGTCAAGAGCTTGACTACTCGCAACAAATATCGAAAGGTCAATAAAACCTTGAAGGAAGGCGAGCTGCTGGAGGAATACCTGCACGAGGAGGGTAACGTAGTTTTTAATGAGTTCTATTTAGAGGTTTTCAAATCTACATCTCTTCACTCTCCTTCACCGCCCATCCCACCCGCCGAAAAATCAATGCATTCCATTGCAAAAAATTTAGTGCTGAATAAATTTGACGGGAATGATGTGGACGCGGAATCATGGTTAAATACTTTCGAACAAGAATGTGAAAGACTCGGTGTACAAGAGGTGAAATATTCTGAAATATTGCGTTTGTGTTTAGAGAATGTCGCACTGAAGTGGTACGCGGTGTTTTTAAAAATAAATAAACTCTCGCACGCGTGGGAATTTTGGAAAGCTTCTTTTGTTGACACGTTCGGTTCAAAGTCGTGGTCAGAAATCACCTTCGCATACACTTATAAATATTTGGGCGGTTCGGTTTTAGATTATGCATTAAAGAAAAGGAATCTTTTGATTGATGTTGATCCTGATTTATCAGTAAGATCACAAATAAACTTAATCGTAATAGATCTTCCTAATTATATAAAAACGCGTTTAGAACGAAAAGACTTGACCAAAGTTGATGATTTAATGTCGAAGCTTAGGCAAATAGATCCTTCCAGAAACAAAGCCGCTTTGAATTCTGTAAAAAAGCCGGATGAAGTTCAGAAAAAGAATAATAAAATCTTTAATGAAAATTTAAATGAACAAAAAACCTGTGGGTACTGCGATAAAATGGGCTTTCCAGGCAGACGCCACTCGGAAGAAGTATGTCGTGCGAAAATAGCACACCAGAGCAAAAACAAAAACAATAAAATCAAAGTCGCAAATAATATCGAAGCGCAAGATACAATTTCTCTCCTTGAAAATCCAAAAAACTAATAACGATCCCACTTATAAAACTAAAAATTCTAATCAATGATAGTCCAGCCATCGGTCTCTACGATTCCGGAGCTAATGTCCCATTGATAAATTACAACTATTGGAGGAAATTGTGTGTAAATAAAAAAATAAGTGGGAATAAACAATTGAAAACAATTTCGGGCAACTCAAATACTGAAGGAAGTGTCGTCCTACCAGTTACTATTTTCAATATATAAGAAGACTGTCTGTTTTTCATCATCAAAAGTAAATCATTTGAAGATGATGTCTTATCAGGTCTAGACTGCATAAAAAAATTTAGGTTATGCCAAGACGAAAACCTAAAAATAAGTCGAAATTTGGAAAAAGCAGCCAAGATAGATATAGTAAAAGGAAATTTTGAATGTAAAAATAATGAGATGGACGAAATTAGGTCTGATCTCGTACTAAAAGAAATCTTGATTATTTATAAAGATGTCTTTGCAAAAGAAAAATTCGATATTGGTAAAGTCAACGATTATGAAGCCGCAATAAGACTCACTGAAAACAAATATGTAGCAAAAAGACCTTACGGATGTTCTCTGCAAGACAAAGCAGAAATAGAAAAACAAATTAAAGAATTATTGAAATCGGGTCTAATTGAAGAATCGAGTAGTCCGTACGCTGCTCCGGTTACATTGGCTTTTAAAAAAGACGAAAATAAAAGATCCCGATTATGTATTGACTATCGAGAACTGAATAAAATAGTCGTGCCGGAAAGTCACCCTTTCCCACGCATTGATGAACTAAAATTGTGTGCAAGAAATTGCAATTCGGCGTTTTGGTCGATCTCACTTCGCGACAAGGATAAATATAAAACTGCTTTTGTAACTCACCACGGGCACTGGCAGTGGAACTGTTTACCTTTCGGTTTAAAATCCGCTCCAGCAATTTCCCAAAGGACATTATCAAGTATTTTAAGGAAAAAAGCTTGGATTCATTCACTGTAAATTACATAGATGATATCCTAATATATTCAAATAATTATGATGATCATATGCAGCATACTGAACTGGTACTAAAAACATTGCGCTCCTACGGTTTTAAATTAAATGTCTCAAAATGTATTTTTGCAGAACGTGAAGTGTCATATTTAGGACATAAAATAGGATACAACAGTATTAAACCTCTAAATGACAACGTAGTCGCAATCAAAAATTTCCCTGTTCCACAAACAAGGAAAAATATCAGACAATTCTTGGGAAAATTAAATTTCTACTTCCAATATATCCCGAACTCAAGTATCGTACTGGAACCTTTTCATACCTTGCTCCAGAAAAATGTGCAGTTTGATTGGTCTCCATCATGTCAAAAAAATTTCGAGGCGGTAAAAGAACACTTGTGTTCAGAACCAATACTTTCGATCTTTGATCCAGCGTTACCAACCTACATCTTTACGGACGCAAGCATTCAAGGAGTCGGTGCAGTGTTGAAACAACGTCAGGAAGATGAAAAACTAAAACCAGTATTCTATTTCTCACGCAGATTGAACAATACACAAAAAGAAAAAAAATCAATATTTATCGAATGTCTCGCAATAAAAGAAGCAATATTGTATTGTATACAGAAAGAAGCAATATTGTATTGTATACTATTTAATTGGTCAAAAATTCACCGTTTTCACCGATCACAAACCCTTAGAGGACTTTAACATAAACAATTGTAACGACCCAGAACTAAGAAAAATCCTTACTTACATCTCACAATTCAACTGTGAAATCCTTTACAACCCAGGTAAAGAAAACTTGGAAGCGGATTGCTTATCTCGCAACCCTGTTCTAGAAGAAGAAGAAGATAACTTCGAAAGCTCCGCAGTAAAAATCGTGAACTTCTTGGAAATAAACGAAATAATCAATGATCAAAAAAATTTCCATTAAGATAACAAATGTGAAAAGAAGAACGGTATCATCTACAGATCACTAAACAATAAAGAGAAAATTTGGTTATCTGAAGCATTTGGTAAACAACTAATAAAAAAAGTTCACGAAATACGAGGTCATGTGGGAGTAAAACAAATGATCTTGACAATAACAACAAAATTTTATTTTAAAAATATGCACAAACACATAAAAATATTTTGTCGTGCTTGTGAAACATGTATCAAGAATAAAACTAGAATTGCAAACTACAAGGTTCCGTTATCCCAGCTGGGTCCAGCCTCAAAGCCATTTGAAATAGTTTCATTGGACACAGTCGGTGGTTTTGCGGGAAACAAAAGCACAAAAAAATATCTGCATTTATTAACAGATCACTTCACAAGATACGCATTTATCACAACATCGTCAACCCAAACAGCCGACAATTTTATTAAACTAGTTAAATCAACAAAAAGTACTAACAAGATCGACACGCTTATATCTGATCAATACGCAGGTATCAATTCGAATGATTTCAAATAATACTTAAAATCAGAAAATATAAGACTCATCTTTACAGCAGTAGATTGTGCCTTTTAAAACGGATTAAATGAAAGGACAAATCAAACACTAGTCAACAGAATACGATGTAAAATCTACGAGAACAAAACACGCTCCTGGCCAGCTGTTGCACAAGAATGCGTGCACGAATATAATAATACTATACACAGTTCCACTGATTTTACACCCTCTTACCTACTAACTGGAAAAGAAGAATCAATACTACCTGATGAACTAAACGAGAACAATGCCGAAAACTTAGATGAAAATAGAAGAAAGGCATTCGAGCAATCGAAAAGGATTCACGAGCAAAACAAGAGGTATTACGACGAGAAAACAAACAAACATGAATACAATGAAAATGATCTCATTTATATAAACAACGGAAACAAATTGAACAGGAAAAAAACGGATCCAATCAGAGAAGGGCCATTCAGAATAAAAAGGAAAGTTTCTGAGGTAATATATGAGGTCGATAGCGGTCTCAGGAAAAAAGGATCAAACCTTTTTCACGCAAGCAAACTCATCCCTTTCCATTAATCCGAAATTCCTTCTTCGTTCTTGAGGGGGGGATGTAAGTTTGAAACCTCTTTTCAAACTTTGCCGCCTGTCCGTTCGGTCAAGTTACCTTCGGCCAGACGGTTGAGTGACGCTCATTACAAACTTCGCATCGGTTGTGGTCAGGGAGACAGACGTCGCTAGGCAGCCACGCTAGGCAGCCACATTTTTCGTGATCATAAATTGTTATTACTTTTGCTTCACAATTACTATTGTTAATCAAACACTTAGTTAAATCCAACTTGTTGTTGTTTCAGGTATTGTGTTAATCGATATGTTATCAATAATGTAAATAGTGTTAATATGTAACCTTAAATAATATTTAATTACAGTTATTTTACTGCAATAACTCGAGTCGATTTATTCAACTCAGACTATCACACAAATCCTAAGTTTCCCAAATTTGAAACTTATATATATATGTATATGTATATATATATATATATATATATATATATATATATATATATATATATATATATATATATATATATATATATATATATATATATATATATATATATATATATATATATATACATATATATCTTATTGAAAACCCCTATATAGACATAAATATATATATATATATATATATATATATATATATATATATATGTATATATATATATATATATATATATATATATGTATATATATATATATATATATATATATATATACATATATATAAGGGTTTTCCAATAGGAGGTATTATTTTGAATAGCCCTCTATTTGGGTATATAGTATATCACTTTTAAAGCTATCATTTTTTGACATTTGACAAGTAAAAACTACGCCATTAATAAAAATTGAACAACACACGCTTCAGCAGTGCATTGAAATTATTAAAATTCACTATAAAAATGGTGAAAATTTGGCAGAGACGGTTCGTAAAACTCGAACATTTTTGGGTCGTCGTGAAGCACCTTGTCAGACCGCGATACAGAAATTGGCGGAAAAATTCGAGCTGTTCGGGTAACTCAGTGATGTGAAGAATAAAACTCGTGCACGTCACTCAAGAACAGCCCAGAATATTGCTGCTGTGGCCGAAAGTGTTGAAGAAAGCCCAAGTTTTTCCATTCCTCGTCGTTCTTTGGAATTAGACACTCCACAAACGTCATTACACCGTATTTTGCATATAGATTCGGGTTTTAAGGCTTATAAAATTCAGTTGAACAAGAACTCAAGCCGGTCGATCATTAACAACGTCGTGTCTTTGCTGATTGGGTCATTGAAATGCATGAAAATGAGCCGGAATTCCATCGAAAAATCATCTTGAGTGAGGAGGCCCATTTCCACCTCGGTGGCTTCGTCAACAAGCAAAATTGTCGGATCTGGGGCTCAGAAAACCCAAGAGTTATTGTTGAAAAGCTCCTCTATCCTCAACGTGTGACTGTCTGGTGCGGTTTATGGTCCGGCGGAGTCATTGGACCTTACTTTTTCGAACATGAGGCTGGAGCAACAGTTACGGTGAATGGATTGCGCTATCGAGAGGTTTTTTTATGGCCGGAATGGGATGGTATTGATCTGGACAAAGTTTACTTATAACAAGACCACGCTACGTACCACACAAGCAACAAAACGATTGATCTTTTCCGGGAAAAGTTTCCGGACCGTGTTATAGTATGTCTCGAAGAGGTGATCACAATTGGCCACGAGATCTTGTGATTTAACACCTTGAGACTTCCTCCTTTGGGACCACGCCAACATCCCAGCGTCAATTCAAGACCTCAAAGATGGAATTCGTGAGGCTATCGAGGACATAAGGCAGCCACTTTGCAATTTGGTTATGGAAAATTTCATGAAAAGGATATTGTCCTGTAAGGGTGGTCACTGTGGTAATTCGCCAAATGTTATTTTTCACTATTAACGGAATACTTTCTTCTTTATAATAAATTAAGCATCTGATCATTTATATTAAAAAATGGCATTTTTCTTTTAATATCAAAATAACACCTCTTATTGGAAAACCCTGTATAAAAGTGCGATTCTATTTATTTTTAATGGCAAGTCTGTTCAAGGCAAAGTCTAGCTTTTAACACAACTATGATCTTAGGCAGTAAAAATGGTTGAAAACTTTTGCATGGTTTTTAAATGAAACATGTATTAATGATTAGTACGACCAAATACTTTACAGCGCCAAAAGCGCACAGCCAGTTCCTTGAAAAACTGAAAAATTTTTATATATATCAAGAATTCCAAAACCCATGCTGTTATTTTTTGGAGTGGATTTTACCAAAGTTTGCAGCCATGGCATTATTAAATATTAACTCACGTATAACTAGGGTGCATTTGTGTTTTTTATATCAGCTGTTCCTTAAGTCCTTTCTATTAATGCTTACTGAGCGTTTTCAAAATTAATGCTGCAGATAAGTTTGAATACTTGTCAGCTAAAGCATAGCGAAACAAATCAAGCCAACTGCTATAGACCGCAGTATCGCAGTTTTCTCAAATGCCATCGTCCTTTCCTCCACTGTTCTGTGGCCTAAAAAATCACATACTGAACTGTACTCCTTGTATGGCTTCCAGCAAAAACACTAGTTCCTCTAGGCATCCGTGAAAAGTCAATCGTAGATCCTCTGGTCTGATTTTCAGGCAACGTATTCAATACACGTCCTTGCCATGGAAGAACGATAGAATCATTCGTGCTCCGATAAACACATTGACATTCATTGGAAGTTCACAAGTTAACAACGAAATTGACGGCAGAATGTTGTTCGGGTCGAGTAGTATTCAAGCGCTACTACCTTATAATCCCTCACTCACTTTTCATTTTCCACTAGCCCCCACGAGGCGACGGTGGACAAGCGTTTCAAATCAGAAATCAAACTGCACAGAAGTTGAAAAGTGGTGTATGTGAGGGTAGAGAGAGGAACTGAACTGGCGGCTCAGGGTTGACGCTCTTCCAACGGTGGCGCCGAGTATTGTATAACCAAATATAAATTTTCAAGAACAAGACTCGATTTGATTGAAGGGTTCGGGGGATGAGAACGACTTCAATCTCAAAGACGGACGTGAATATTTCGGATAATCGTTATCCTCGGAGCCGAGAATAATTTGTTTTCCAGGAAAAAACCAAAGCAAATACTCGTATTTCGATCAGGAAGCGAAGTATTTCGATTTCGGGAGCTTGATTCAATTTTCGCTGCGGATGACAACGTAATGAAATTACGCTGGTAAAGTTGGTTCAATGAAGTTGAAAGACAGATATTAACGAAATCATCGTGCGTCAAAAGCAGAAAGCGGGAATATTTGGGAGTAATTTGTACTCCTTCTGTCGGCATTGTGCATAATCCAATAAAATATTTATGTCAGTCTGTTATTTCTTTCATCGCTATCAAGGTCAGCCTGCTGGCGGTGCGTGTTTGGTCAGTTTTCCTGGAAAAAGATTTCCACAGGCATCGAAGGCTGGCAGCCAATCCCACTAAAAGACGTCGAAGAGCATAGAATAACTTCTCACAAGGCAACTTGGACTATTCAAGTACAAAAGTATCCATCTTTGTGAGAAGTCCTTTATCAACTTTATTGCACTTTAAATTGACGAAAAATTGCTTCAATTTATTTTATACTCCCCGATGACAATCGAACAAAGTTCGAGTTGTGAAAGAGGACCCGGCAGTTCGAGTTTGGAATACGAAAGCATTCAAATAATTATGTTTGTAGTTCAAACTGATTTCGGGAAGTCGAGTTCATCTATTGAGGCGTTCAATCTAAATTTGTAGCGCCAATTTATTGACCTGCAATTCTTGCTTCGAACTCGATTCCGTATATTGTGCAAGGGACTAATGGCTTGCGAATGATTTGCAAAAGCTCGATTCGGATGCTAACTGGAATGAAGAAATAGAAATGTATTTTTTAGTCCTTTGTGTCGAAATCTTGATGTTTTTATGTTCCATTGTGTTTTTATAGGTCTCTGATTATAGTCTTATCGTATTTTTTGTATTTTGGCGATACGTTGTTGTAGAATGGAATGAAACGAGCGTTGAAAGCTTAAGTAATTAATTTCTCACAAAACTGATTATAAAAAAAATACTACAATAATAGCTTTGGGAAAAGATAATTCAATGAAAAGAGATGTCTGTAGTTTGAACAGTTTTTTTAGAGATCATTTCTACTACATTTTCTTATTCTAGGGTTTGGAACAAATGACTTGTTTCATTGTCAGTTTTTACAAAAACTATACTTGACGCCGGAAAACTGAATTCCTTAGCAGCCTAGAGGTGTTACGTCAAACATAGGAATATAAGCTTGAAAGTAAAATTTTAAATTAGCAATGTGAAAAGCAGATGATCTTCAGTTCTTCGAAAGGTCATGTATAAGCGAAAAGATTGTTTCGAAATAAGTCATTAAACAAACTGCATTTCTATTGTGGCATGAATCGCAAACTAAGCGCTCAACCAAGCAACAACTGCAGATCGGAGAAGATATTTGGTTCTGAACTATTTGTTGCTTTTATTACTAAACTAACTTCAACTCATTTCACTTTTGAGTATCACAATTGATCACTTTGATTAATACTGAACTTCGTCTGGCTGTCATGATCATCTGAATGATAGAAATTGCGAAATTCAAAAAGGCTTTTCATTGATTGATGCGCAACTAGTGTTGGGCATGTGAACGCTACAAACTCAATCTGTTGCAACGCACCTGTTGGTGAGCATGTAGTATCCACAATACTCCCCCTAAAGCGATATTGCTGCGGAAATAATGTTGCGAGTTGGTTGCTAGTGCTGCTGTTCTTGTGTATCACAAAGTTTACCATCGGCATAGGATGCTATGACGTTGTTATCATATTTTTGTCCGCTATAGATCGGTGTCTTTGTTTTTTGTGTCTCATGAATGCAACTGCACATTGTTTTTGTTCATTTCAGGTCCACTGACGTTATTTGTATTGTTTTTGTCTTTGCTCGAATGCGTATATTTCGGCAGTGCGCCGGCTGGCCGTTGATTTCATTCTTCGATTTCGAAGGCTTCTTACAGCTGATATGTGCTCGAAAAAGAATGCTCGGGTTTAATGTTGGTTGATCGTGAGCTCCTGCTTTTGATTCTGTTGAATGGTTAGCGTTTGCCATTGATAGCTCGTGAGCAAGTCCTGTTGGGAATTTGAAAGTTTGTGCTGTCTGTAAGAAAAACTGTGTGTTGTTGATATCCTGTGTTATGTGGGCCATATACATATGCACGTTTAAGTCTTTCTGTTGAGATGTTTACCGGTTGGCCTTTTATTTGTATCGTATAGTTGTAACTAGATGTCCTCTTTACAGCTTTGTGGGGTCCCGTGCCTGGTGGTTCCAATGTACAGCGTCTGTCTTGAAGAAAATATGGGAGCAAGTTTCTAGGTCGGGATAAAAAAATTTGTTTTTGCTGTGATGTGATGTGCTGTGGGACATAGTCGGATATTTTGCATGTCATCTCGTAGCTTCTCTTCGAATTTTGCTGGGTCTACAGTGACAAACTTAGAAAAAATAGCTATGTGTGTCACAAAATAGGCCACTACGAGGCCGAATGTAGGAGTAAGCGAAAAAGAAAACCGGTATCCGTATCATTAGCCGAAATGAACACTTCGTTTGCTGCGAATTCATCGAATGAATCGATCACCAGTAATACTTGGATTATTGACAGCGGGGCAATAGCTCATATGTGCAACGACAAAGAATTGTTTGTTGAGTTCGAATTATACCAGGAAATAATTTTTCTCGCATATAAAACAATTGACACAAAAGGCAGAGGTACAGAAAGATCAACATCCAAAAATCAGCCGGTAAATCTAAAAGAAGTGTTGTATGCACCTGATCTTCGTGCGAATTTTATTTCAGTGTCAAAAGGAACAGCGAAAGCATGACTATGAGTTTCGAACGCAAGCAGTGTATAATAAAACGAAAAAAATCGGTGATTTTAACAGCGAAAAGGGTCGGTAATTTGTTTATCTGCACAAATGGTGCACAGTATGCGAATGGCAACGCGATAAATAGTGCATTGAATGATGATTATTTGAAGTGGCATAGTCGGTATGTTCATCTAAATAGAAAAAGTATTTGTGAACTGTATAACAATAAAATAGTGCACGGGCATGACGTAAACATTTCATGTGTCGACCGCGTAGAAAACTGCAAAGTTTGCAAAGATGACAGTGAAACCGTTTACAAAATTTTCGGAAAATCTTTGTCAAAAGCCACTAGAGCTTATACATAGTGATATATGTGGTCCAATGTGACAAAATTCGATTGGTAGAGCAAAATATTTTCTCATCTTTATAGACGATTGAATGATGTTTGTTGTATTTTTATAGCACAAAAGTGATATACTTAGTGTGCTAAAAACATTTAAGCGAATCGCAGAGAATCGGACGGAGTGTAAAATAAAAGTGTTTCGGAACGACAATGCCAAAAAGTATTTAAGTCGTGATTTCACAGAATATCTCAATCAGCATAGTATCCGTCGGCAATTAAGTGCTGAATACACACCGCAGCAAAATGTTGTGGCTGAGCGTGCAAATCGCACACTGATCGTAATGGCTCGGTGTACGAGTATGTTGATTCAAGCGAATTTGCTGGAGTCGAATTGAGCGGAGACTGTGAATACGGCATGTTATTTGCGAAACAACACATACCTTTTCAAGCTTGGCATGGATTAAAACCAACAGTAAAACACCTAAAAAAATTCAGATGCCGAGCAATAATGCTAAATAAGCAGACAAGCAAGTCGAAATTTGATCCAAAAGGAATGCCAGTTATATTTGTAGGATACAACGAAGAAGCAAAGGCTTACCGGCTTTATGAACTCAATTCACGGAAAATGTACAAAAGCAGAGATGTAACATTTTCGGGAAACGAATGTGATACAAATGAGAATAACGACTATAAGTTAGTTATTTTCGATAATGAACCCGAAGAGGAAAATGTGGAAAGTGAAAATATTCGAGACAATGGGAGAGGCTTCTAGTGGTAAGACTATGTCACAAAACAAACCCGTGGACAGTGATGAAGTTTACCAAAGCGATCAAGAGGAAAATTAACAAGATAAAGAAAAACCAATTGCGAAATACTATGATAAAGCAGGTAGACCCAGGCTTATCAGGACGGGTAAACCAGTGAGATCGCACCTAATTTAAACTGGAAAACAAAACTCTATTAACTTGACGGATGTAGATCGAGCAGAAAACCCCATCACTGTGGAAGATGCGCTTTCAGGTCCACTAACAGGTTAGTGGAAAAAGTAAATACAAGCAGAATATGATGGCATCATAAAGAATCAAACATGGGAATTGGTAGAGTTGCTGAAAGATTGGAAGCCCATAAAATGTAAATGGGTATTTAATATTAAGACCGACCAAAAAGGAGAAATACGAGTAGTTCGCTACAAGTCAAGAGTTGTGGCGAAGGGGTGTAGTCAAAAAGTGAATATTGATAACAAGGACAATTTTTTGCCGGTAGCACATTATTCCGCAGTAAGATGTGCCCTCGCGTTGGCTGCTGAATTTAATTTGTTGTTGCATCAAGTGGATGTAACTGCTGCATATCTTAACGACACACTCGACGAGGAGATATATATGGAGCAGCCTAAAACTTTTGTTGATAAAAGATATCCGGAGCGAGTATGCAAGTTAAAGAAAGCCCTTTACGGATCAAAACAATCCGGACGCGAATGGAACAAGAAGTTGGATGAGACATTGAAGAAAATCGGTTTCATTCAATGTGCAGCGGACACTTGTGCCTATATTATGAATAGAGCTGAAAAAACGAACATAATTGTTGCTTATGGCGATGATATGCTGATCCTAAGCTCTCGTCAGGATGATTTAAACTACATCAAAAGAAGTTTACCATCTGTTTTCATCATAATTGACAAAAGACCTGCAGAATACTTTCTAGGAATTGAAATGTGCAGAAATAAACAAGTTGGGTAAACAGACCTACGCTCATGTCAGAAGGGTTTTGAATTCAATTTTCAAAATGCAGTCACCAGATTGAATAAAGTCAAGAAGCATGTCAATGACGATTTTATTGGAGAAACTATGAAATTCGAAGATCGTACTATTATTAACAAAGTTGAAAGGATTTAGACTTCAGAGATTTTTGTTATTGTTACACTCGTACTCATGAATATTTCCCTTGATAATTATTTCAGATGTCCATTCGCGAGGGAGGAAACACATTTTTCATGTATTTCCCCCCTGTGCCCCCACTGAAGCAAAAACTGACAGTTTAACAACTGTTTTGAAAAGCTCCCATGAAAACTTTCATTTCATACTCATATCGGCTACGTTTGATGAATTTTTTTTCAGGGGCCACTCTCCTGTACTGTTATCATCGATTAATAGCCAATTTTTTCGAATCCTAGAGTTGTTACAAAGCCCTTTCGTTAGAAGCTCCCTCCCGCCTCCTTGACTTGTTTCACTGATGAGTATTAATTGTAGGTACTCAGCTTCAGTCATTCATTAAATTGAATCAAGTGTTCAAAGCATGCACCTTAAACGTTGAAGTTGGAAAAAAATAACTCAAAATTATTCAATCTTCGCATTTAAAACAGCCACTATTTTTTTCCGATTACTGATACCACTAGCTGAACTGATTCTCAAAGTTATTCATGACACCTATCATTCCTGAAATTTTCATGCAAATCCTAGCAAAACTGTAGTGTCTGAGTCGGTAAAAAGCACATGTTGTTCCATAGCCATATATTGCAATAGTAATAAATGCAGCGCGTATTGTTCCATAGTAATACAGGAAAATTCAAACCCCTATAACTTCGCTAAATGTGATTCAATCATTATGAAACTTTCAGGATAGATCAATCCTATAAATACACATCTACTTATTGAATTTAAGGGTACCGTTAAGATTTTATTCAAGAAAAAATAAATCGATAAATCATACTATTACTAACAAAGTTGAGTGAATTGCGACTTCTCACATATTTGTTGTTGTTGTACTCATCAAGGCCTACATTCTTGATTTTTTTCAGGTTTTTCGGATGAAAGGTGTCCAATCGCGAGGGGGGGGGGGGGACACGAATTTTTCGTTTATTTCCCCTCCCTGTGCGCCCCTCGAAGCAAACTTTGCCAAACTAAGACCTGTTTTGGAAAGTTCTCATCAAGACGTTTCATTTGATACCCATATCGGCTACCTTCAATGAAATTTTTTTTCGGGGAGTCATTCCCCTACATGGGGAGACCCCCCTTAAATACCTTATAAAATTTTTTAATTGTTGAACATTGAAGAGATCACCATTTTACACCTACATACAAAATTTGATGCTTCTAGCTTAAGTAGTTTCCGAGAAAAACTGCTGTGACACACGGACGGACGGACAGACAGACGGACAGACAGGAAGAAGGTTTTGTAAAATTATTTTACAAAACCCTAAAAACGAGGAGACATAACAAGTAACCAAGAACAATTCATCGTAAATCTTCTTCAGGAGAATCGCATGTTGGAGTGTAACTCGACACCAACGCCACTCAACCGAAAAACGAGCTTAAAATCTTGCAGCGACTGCACAAATTGTGAAAAGGCTGACGTAAAAATGTATCAGTCAATAATCGGATCTCTATGTACCTGGCACTGCTGACGCGACCGGACATATTACATTGCATGGTAAGGATCCACATTCAATGCATTTGAAGTCTGCGAGGAATATTTTCAAATATTTAAACTCCACTATAAAGTTAAAAATCGTTTATTCTAAAACACGTCATTCTTTGATGGGATACTCTGATGCTGATTGGGCTGGGTGTAATGATGAAAGAAAGTCATTTACGGAATACATTTTGACACTTAATGGTGGCCCCATATCTTGGGAATCTCGAAAACAACATGTCGTAGCTCTGAGTTCTACGGAAGCAGAGTATCTTGCCATGTCCCAAGCAACGAAAGAAATTATTTTCTTAAGGAGGCTGTTGGCTGAGATAGGTTTTGAAAACGTCATCAATGGACCAACATTGCTTTATGTAGACAACCAGAGTGCCTTACAAATTTTGAAGCGCACAAAGCATATCGATGTGCGCGTTCATCATATCAGGCAAATGTTCAATGAGGGCATTATAGACGTCAAATACGCATTTACCTAGGAAATGGTTGCTGACATTCCCATGAAAGTGCTTGCCAAGAACAATCATAAAAATTCTTTAAATTACTTGGATTATCATAAATTTGAATCAAATTTTTTTGGTGCATTGTTAACTTAATCTTTGTGTATTATGAATTCTGAAAAATAATTAAATGTTACTTAAGATTGTTACAATTGAAAGAGCAATAGATCGACCTTATATTGTGGGAGACTGTTGAAAAACATTTGCATAACACTGTTAAAATGCAATACTAGTTCTAAAATTTCTTTGCTTTTTCTCTCTCACTTTTATTACATGTATATCAGATTACTGCATTTGTGTTTTTTGGTAAAAGGAGTGAGTCGCACTGAATATACCTCTTAAGCAAGACAAGTTGGTTTTTACTGCTGTAAATCTTACTAACTTCAACACCAACTAAGAAAATCAATGGGTACAATCAAAAATGTAACCCAAGGCAAATCGAAGGCGAAATCCAAGCCACAAATTGAAGATGTTCTAGACTTAATTGATTAGGTAGTAGATTTTACCAAGCTCAATAGTTTAAGATACGGGTTAGACTATTCCAATTATATTCGTTACGAAAATACTGTCACTGTGGATTATAAGCTTCCGATTTTAGCTAATCGTTGTATTACACTTTAACCATTTTTGTTTCGTTTCTCTTTATGTTACATTTAAAGAATGCCTACTTGAAAATGTCTCATTGTTCACGAACATCATTTCGATTCACAAGATTCAGCACTGGATTCAAATTCCAGGGAATATTGTAACTGTCTATTAAACGTTGCTTCGGAATTATCTTAACGAGCTATTTATCTGGGCCCAGAGCTGAAATCGAACCCCTCACTACCGATGTCAAATGGTGGTTTAGTGCTTGAAGGGCACGAATACTTTCTTCAATGTCGTTTAGTTTCAGTACAAGATTTTGTGGTGCTCGAAAATGATGTTTGACAATGCGTCCATTCAATTTCTAGCAGCTGGGCAACTTGAGGGATCAATCGATTAGGTGCTGTTGACTTTGTTTAGGGTTGCGTGCCAGAACAAAGCTGGCAAATAATCAATATATTTGGGGATCTTAGCAACAAGCGACAATTCTGAAAGGTCCTCATACACTTTCAGATAAACAATTGGCTGACATGTCTGTCCCAGTTCAAATCACTCATATCAGCTGACAGGTCCTAAGCCCATGATCCCCTTGAAATTATTCAAATCTGGTACAGCCTCTGCAACTTTATGGCTGAAAAAGGTACTGTTCATTCACGCAGAGCAGCGGTAGGCGGGATGGTCAGTATTTATGGACTGGAAATCAAACGAAAATTTCAGCGACTGGCCTCCATGGACGAACTGAAATCCTCAATATGGTTGTGGTGCAAAGCTCTTGGTATTGCCTATGAGGCGATGCGAGCTCTTGTTTCCCATAGCCTTATTTTTTCTCCAGGTTGCAGTTGCTCACATCACACGTTTAGTGCTCTCATCCAATCAACACACTCCCAACGTCCAGTCCGAAAATTTCCTGCATGCATGCCTTAGAAAATTTGAAGATATTTAACAATCCAGACAAATTTAAAAAATTAATAATGGTGGAACACCACGTATCACAAATTTAAAAGCAGGTCAAGTTTTCACCATAAGCCTTCCCTACAAACTTTAACAAATGTTCACAAACGAAAACGCTGCTATGAAATGCAGTTAATCGCACGAGCGGAGGTACAATTATTGATTTTAGAACATTCAAATCTTAAAGAAAATCTCGAACTTAGAACTATTTCCCGTTTTGACGACTACTCACACACAAATACACGCCATGCCATATTTCTATAGGCCGTCTTTTCTTCAACACGTGGCGGGCGTTAAGAGGTGGTTACGTGGCAGAGATTTACTCGCCACACTGCCGATGTAAAGTGGTAAGAAAATAGCAGATATATGTCATCCGACACTTACTAGCTGATTAAAATTCTGTAGGAATGATCAGTATCTGCCGGGTATCACTCCGTAGGATCGCCGGATATGACGAATATTTGCGGTATAATATTGCCGCTAAACTGCGCATAGAAAATGTGACAACTAAGTAATGAGACTGATTTTATTGCTGCGCTTGTGGTAAACCTAGGACTTTAAAATTCCCTTTCTCTGCCCCAGCATCTTTCTCCTCTCCATTGATTTATTTATCATTGCTCTAGCTTGTTTAGTTCACCTGCTGTGTTGTGTTGGGTAGACTTGTGTTGGTGGTGCTCGTCACGAAAATGGAGAAACGAAATCAAGAGCAACGCATCGCTACAAAATTTTGCGCCAGATTGGGCGAAACAGCTTCAAAAACGTACGCTAAAATTGTAAAAGTGAATAGTGATAGTGCTCTCAGTTGTGCCCAGGTGTTTCGATGGCATAAAGAGTTTAAAGAGGAGCGTGAAAGCGTGGAAAACGACGCGTGGAGCGGGAAAACAGTCAAAGTGTGGACTGACACAAATGCGCACCATGTGCGTGCCTCTAATCCGTTAAGATCGGCTTGGAACAATTTGAATGTTGGTCTCGGAACTGGGAATGAACCATGAAACAGTCAGACAAATTTTAACCACCGGTTTTGGGATATAAAAGTTGTCCGCGAAGATGGTTCCAAAGAACATAGCTGAGGAGCAAAAGTAGCATCATATGATCGTCACAGAAGACTGTTTGGTACACAGGAGTGGAAAACGATCCCATGCTGCTTGGTCGAGTTGTTAAAGGTGACGAGAGCTGGTTTCTCCAATACGACCCCAAAACTAAACGCCGAAGCTCACAATGGTTGTCTCCGCACACTCCCCTTCCGAAAAGAAAGTTTGCATAAGCAAGGCAAAGGTGAAAACGATTATTATTGCCTTATTTGATAGCCGTAGAATCGTCCACAAAGAATTTGTTCCATCGGAGCAAACCGTAAATCAAGTCTACTATCGCCCATTACTCGAAAGACTGTGAAAACGATTCAACAGGATGCATCAGAGATCGCTCGTAACTGGGTGCGCGCCATGCCATACCGTCCTTAGCGCGCCCCAGTATTTGGCCTCTAAAGGGATCGCCGTGTTGCAACAGCCATCTTATTTGCCCGATATGTCACCCTGTCACTGTTTTTTGTTCTCTAGAACAAAATCAAAGGAACCCATTCTGATTCGATTACGGACATCCAGGCGGCAGTGACAACAGTACTCGCGGACATCCCAGTCGAAGCGTTCAAGAAATGTTACGAAGCATGGAAAACGCACTGGAATCGTTGTATAACTGCCCAGGGGACTACTTTGAAGGGAATGGCAGAGTTGTTTTAAATATACGGTTTTCATGGAATCAGTCCCATTACTTAATTGTCACACCTCGAATGCGTCGCTGATGCGTTTGCAGGTGCATTGGTTGATTTATCGAGTAGTTCGCGGAGGCAAACTGCTCCTTTAATACAGTATGTTGAGATCAAATTTTTCTTATTAAACTTCAGATAACATACTTACGTTGAAAGTTAAATAAAAATCAATAATATGAGGGTAAAGTGATTTGCTCTTTTTGCTCACTAAATGCACGGTCGGTGTTCGAAACCCCACGATTTTGTAACGTCAACTTTGAGCAGCAGCTTTTCATATACTGACGCTTGCGGCACTATACTAACCTACGTTACTTATAGTTAATGCTCTTAATTAATAATGATGGCGATATACTCGTATAATTACATTTTTCGAATTGGATACTGTTTCTGAGAGATCGAAAATTGTTTGGTGTGTTTGACACCTCCCGTGCACTTTAATGTTTAAATTAATCCTTCTTTCCAACTATGTTTGATCGTTATATATTTTGTAACTTTTTCCAACGCTCAACTTAAAAACTTATAGTTGAAATTCAAATACCTCTTAATCATTTTCAATTGATAACAAAACTATTACATCAACATCAACTTGAAATTCCATCCATTATCGAAATCATTCTCGCCATAAAACCATTCTGGGGAATTTTCATTGCATTTTTATTAACTCTTGTAACCCATTTCGAACCATTCGTTGAAGTTTCTATCATTTTATGCAGTTTTTACGACGAACTTTAGCATATCGACAAATAAAAGTAATTTTTTTCATTGTATCAATTTGCATTTAATCCATCAGAGTGTAGGTTATCGGCAAGATTGAAATATTTGCATTTCGTGTGTTAGATTGTAATTTTCAATCCAAAAATGTTTGAGATAGTGCGGATGGAAAAAATTATGGAATTCTGAATTCTCGCAGCGATTAATGAAAAATTGGGGACAAAGGAATATTTGCTGGTTTAGATTTTCAGGTAGCATATAGGCTTTGTATTAGAATTTCATTTACAGAAGAGAATTTATATAATATTGACTATTCGACCGTAGACACTGCAGCACATTTGCACTATTTGATTTTTTCAGATTAATGGGCTATAGAGTGGGTACAAATTTGAACAGCACCTAGTACATGCATTAAAATTTGGAATTTCCTGCTTAAAAATTAACAGGTTTGCGTCAAAAATAGCCTGAAGTATAATTTCTAATTGGATCCATAAAATTTATTACTACAATTAATTACTTTGAAATGGGGTGATACAATCCAAAACTGTGCCCAGGTATGAAGGACATTTCAATAAAGTTACATAATAATGTGGGTTGTTCAATTTTCCACCCTTATATTCATATGCATACATAGTACTGGAACCTCTCACCCCGAAACAAAATTATACCATAAGTTGTGATGATGACAAGGCTAAGATAAATGGAGCGTTTGCAGGTCACGTGTCAGGAAATTGATATCATTTCCTTTTGAAAATGAGAGCCGTCGAATTTGTTATGGGGTCGGCTTTTTGGCCACATGCACAAAGTGTTTATAACACTGTATATATACTTTACACTGTGTTCAATGATTTTACATTATTTCCGGTTGACTTAAAACAGCTTTATAGCATCGAAATTTGATCCGCAGTGCTTTCAACACATTCTTTAAATGATTCTTGGAACAATTTCGATGGCGTTCACAAGTAAGTGATGCAACTTAAAAAGGGAGAAAATTTGATGAAGTTGTTTAAGTCTTATCTCGAAATTGCAATATCATTGCTCGATTATTATTTTGTCAGCTATTTTTATGGTTTATTGTTCTGACGGTCTTAATTTACGAATAAATTGCCTTACCTTTTTTACCATGTATTCGTTTATGAGTATATTAATATTTCATCTTGTTATACTTTTTATGATTTCAATGATCAATCTTACATGCATGACTACCTTGAAAAGGCTTCCCTTGTTTCTGAAACCATCAAAAGCAGGCTTAAATATTTTAGTGTTTTTCAACTGCACATATAGTTTTATTTGATATTTTTATTTTTGAATATTTATATGTTCAGTAAGAAAGCTGATTCCTGCTTTGGACTTTTTAGTGGCGAAATTTTAAGAAGTGTTTAACACAACTCTAATGAGTTGTTTTGTTTTGGTTTGCTAATCCGCCATGTGAAAGACTGAATGATGGTTCGCGGATTCAGCCTAGCTCTGTAGTAAACTAAAGTGTTTATGCTGAGAAGAGAATTAAGGAGTAAGGATGATCAGTACTAGGGAAGCACTGATCGATTTAGAACCATTAGTAAAGTAGCTGGGGTTGCTAATCGACTCAAAAATGAATTTCTCAAAGTAAATGAAGGTAATGGCTGATATGGCTACTTCAAGCGTATTGGCTCAAAGTTGGGTTATGGCCCGCGTAGGAGGGCTCAACCCTTCATGAAAACGACTTTTGATAAGTGCCATAGCGTCGGTGCCGCTTTAATAAGCGGATATATGAGGCAACGCTAATTAACTTTTACGAAATAAAATTCATTTCCTTTTTTAGGGTTTTGTAAAATAATTTTACAAAACCCTTCTAAAATCGCGTCCTGTCTGTCCGTCTGTCTGTCTGTCCGTCCGTCCGTCCGTCCGTCCGTGTGTCACAGCAGTTTTTCTCGGAAACTACTTAAGCTAGTAGCATCAAATTTTGTATACAGGTGTAAAGTGGTGATCTCTTCAAAGTTCAATTACTAAAAAATTTTATAAGGTATTTAAGGGGGGTCTCCCCATGTAGGGGAGTGACCCCCCAAAAAAAAATTTCATTGAAGGTAGCCGATATGGGTATCAAATGAAAGGTCTTGATGAGAACTTTTCAAAACAGGTCTTAGTTTGGCAAAGTTTGCTTCGAGGAGCGCACAGGGAGGGGAAATACACGAAAAATTTGTGTCCCCCCCCCCTCGCGATTGGACACCTTCCATCCGAAAAATCTATAAAAAATCACGAATGTAGGCCTTGATGGGTACAACAACAACAAATACGTGAGAAGTCGCAGTTCACTCAACTTTGTTAGTAATAGTATGATTTATCGATTTTATGTTTTCTTGAATAAAATCTTAACGGTACCCTCAAATTCAATGAAATTCAGTACACAAATCTCTATTTATAAGGTTGATCAACCCTGCAAGTTTCATAAAGATTGCATCATATTTAGCGAAGTTATAGCGGTTTGAATTTTCCTGTATTACTATGGAACAATATGCGCTGCATGTATTACTATGGCAACATATGGCTATGGAACAACATGCGCTTTTTACCGACTCAGGCACTACAGTTTTGCTAGGATTTGCATGAAAATTTCAGGAATGTTAGGTGTCATGAATAACTTTGAGAATCAGTTCAGCTAGTGGCATCAGTAATCGTAAAACAAAATAGTGGCTGTTTTAAATGCGAAGATTGAATAATTTTGAGTTATTTTTTCCCAACTTCAACGTTTAAGGTGCATGCTTTGAACACTTGATTCAATTTAATGAATGACTGAAGCTGAGTACCTACAATTAATACTCATAAGTGAAACAAGTAAAGGAGGCGGGAGGGAGCTTCTAATAAAAGGGCTTTGTAACAACTCTAGGATTCGAAAAAATTGGCTATTAATCGATGATAACAGTACAGGAGAGTAGCCCCTGAAAAAAAATTCATCAAACGTAGCCAATATGAGTATGAAATGATAGCTTTCATGGGAGCTTTTCAAAACAGTTCTTAAACAGTCAGTTTTTACTTCAGTGGGGGCACAGGGGGGAAATACATGAAAACTGTGTTTCCTTCCTCGCGAATGGACATCTGAAATAATAATCAAGGGAGATATTTATGAGTAGAACAATAACAAAAACCTCAGAAGTCGAAATTCTTTCAACTTTGTTAATAATAGTATGGTCTTCGAATTTCATAGTTTCTCCAATAAAATCGTCATTGACATGCTTCTTGACTTTATTCAATCTGGTGACTGCATTTTAAAAATTGAATACAAAACCCTTCTGACATGAGCGTAGGTCTGTTTACCCAACTTGTTTATTGCTTAGTTTGATTACTTTTGCTGAATTACTTTTAGTTTTTTTCAAGATAATTTGTGTTCTAAATGCGTTTAAGGGCTTCTCTGATATGAAAATATATTCGGTATTATCTTCCTCGGCTGTATGCTGTGTAGCCAATTCAGAAGTGTTGACGGTCTGCCTGGATGTGGCTTGGTTGTCAAGATGATGTATTTTTATTCGTGATAAGGCATCGGCAACAAGGTTCTCTATACCAGGTATGTACTCAATATCGAAATTGAACTCTTCTAATTTGATCTTCCAACGTTGTAATTTCTGATTAGGTTCTCTCAAGTTTGCCAAATATTTCAAAGGTCTATGGTCCGTTTGAAGTTTGAATTTCACGCCATGTAAGTAGGGTCTAAAGTATTTTGTGGCCCATATTATCGCCAAGAGCTCCTTCTCGATGGTCGAGCAATTGACTTAAGATTTGCAGAGGGTCCTTGATGCAAAGGCAATTGGATGCCCTCCTTGCGATAAAACTGCACCTATTGCAAGCTTCGATGCATCGGTTGTTTGTGTGAATTGTTTTGCAAAGTCGGGGTACCTAAGTATGGGCTCCGTCTGCAAGTATGATTTTAATCTATAGAAAGAATCAACATATTGTTCACTTTCAATGTCAATCTTCACATTTCTTTTAAGGCATATCGTCATTGGTTTGGCGATCTTTGCGTAATCTTTGATGAATTTCCTATAAAATCCAGTTAGCCCCAAAAAGGACTTAATCTCCTTCTGGTTTTTGGGTATTGGAAATTTCTTTATAGCTGCCAAAATTTCGGGATTAGGCTTAACACCGTCCGTCGTAATCATGTGCCCAAGAAACGCAGTTTCTTTTTTCAGGAATTTGCACTTATCGGCCTGTATTTTTAAGTTAGATTTTTCAAGCGCCATTAATACAAGTTTCAAAGAGTTAATGTGTTCGTCCAGTGATGTACGAAATACGATTATGTCGTCCATATAGACACAGCAAACTTTATTGATATAATCCGTCAAGACATCATTCATAAGTCTCTGAAAGGTACTGGGGGCATTTTTTAAGCCGAAAGGCATTCTAAGGAATTCAAAATGGCCGTTCTCCGTAGAAAATGCAGTTTTGTGTTGGTCTTCCTCAGCGATTTCAATCTGATGAAAGCCCTTTGCCAAGTCTATTGTGGAAAAATATTAGCATCTGCCCAGTTTATCCAAAATTTCGTTGATAACAGGGATTGGATATTTATCATCTTTAGTGACATTGTTTAACGTTCGATAGTCAATGACTATGCGAAACTTTTGCCTGCCACTGGCATCTAACTTCTTTGGAACGACCCACAATGGGGCATTATATGGTGAGTTTGATTGGAGTATGATACCCTGTTCCAACATCTCCTTAATTTGTTTATTTACTTCATCCCTATAAACTATTGGATATCTATAGCTTTTTGTGTAAATAGGGCAACTTTCAGTTAAGACAAGCTTATGTTTAATATCGCTGGTGAATGTTAGGGTTTCGTTTTCTCTATAGGAAGCTCGTTTGAGTAAATTTGATAGAGTTAACAGTTTGGTTTTCTCATCTTTGTTCAGGTGGTCTATTCTCAGAAGTTTGGATCCCTCAAAATTATGTTTCTGATTACTCATTGCAAACACTTCTAATGGGATACCATAACTTGTGTTGATAGATAAAATTTGGTTATTAATGCGAAGGGTAGAATTTGAATAATCGATTATTGCCTGATTTTCTGACAAGACGTCATTTCCAATAATGCCGTCATAATAAGATTGAAGATCACTAATAAGAAATTCAATGGGCCGACAAACTCTAAGATTTTTAAAAGATGCCACCAATAATTTTCGTTCAATATGCGATACTCCGTGTAGAGTTTTAATTTTGATTCCACGGGTATTTGTTACTGCATTGCAGTTATTGGGTATATACCTTTCATTAATGAGACTGCATGATGCACCAGTGTCAATTAAGAATTTGAGGTTCTGACCACCTATTGTTGTTAAGTGTACACAAGGCAAAACTATTCCGAGGCTTGTATTCGAAAATTTCCACTAGAATGAATACATGATGGTGTACTTTCTTGTCTAAAGTTTTCACTATAATTGTTTTGCGGAAGATTTAAATGGCTATCAGACTTATTTTGGTATGAGTTTTTATGTTCAACTATATCATTACTCCGATATACGTGAGATTCGTCTATTTCCATTGGCTCTATTGGATGCTGACGATTGTAATTATTAGAATTAGAATTATATCTGGAATATTGACTATCGTAACGTTGTTTGGAATTTCTAGTTCGGTAGAAAACTCCTGAATCCCTATAGGAACTACTGGCAAAATCTGGAGCGTTTTGGGAATTATTTTCATTAGTGTTTAGTTTTGGTTAGTTGGATTGGCCTTGGAATAGTTTATACTGATTAATATTTTGATAATGTGGACTGCTATTGGGACTACTTTCACTTAAACCGGGTTTGAACTGATTCACGTTTTTATTTTGTTGATTTTTATTTCGTACAGCTTTTAAAGGATCTTGAAAATTTAAGTAACCTGCTTCTACTAACGTGGAGAAAGCAGTCTGTATATAATTAGGCTTTTGTGCAGGAATTATACCGCGTAACGGCTCGGGTAGATTATCGCGAAACACATCCAACGCTATTTCATTATTTGTTTTAATTATATGATTCTGTTGAGAAACATCTGTGACCTCACTTTTCACTTTATTATTCAAATGATAAAAACACTCCATAATATAGTCATAATATTGGGTTAAACAAGTAAATCTAACATTAACTAACTTTGCATATAATTGAGATCTGCTTCTGAGATCATCAAATAATTGTTTCATAAGCAATTTGATTGAACTCCAATCCGTTGATTGTTGAGCATCTATTCGTTCCCTCGCTTTCCCAGTGATTTTCGATCTGATTAAATTTTGCACGGCAGATTTGATGGGCTCGTTCAAACTTTGGATGATTGGAGCTATGCTATCCACGATGAGGATAAAGTTGTGTAGCTCTTGTCGATTCCCATCAAATTTTGGAAGTGCCGCAAGCAGATTGAATACGCGCTTTTCGTTTTGCGCCTTTATGAACGCTTCTTCCACCATTGAATTGCATTGAACTTTACTCACCCCTTGATTCCCAAAAATAAATTCGCTGTTGATCTGCGACTGAGCTTGGCTCGTTCGTTCAAAATTCCTCCTTGCTTGGAAAATATCCCCGTCAGAGTCAGATGATTCGCTGTGGCGACCTCTGCCTGATCCTGGCATTTAAAGTACGAACGAAACAGCTTCCACTTTCCTTCTCGTATCGAAAACGACACTCGATATAATTTAGGATGTATTTATTTCCTTCGGCACAACTAGTTCCTTCAAGAGTTAGGACTTTGAAAATCTTTTACCGACTGCGCCAATCAACTTTTACGAAATAAAATTCGGTTCCCTTTTTTTATTTTTAGCCACTTTATTTGACACTACTTCTTGGGCTGTTGAGTCCTAACTAACTTACAAAATCTTATCCTATCCTAATCCTATCCTAAGGGCGTTATTTATCTTAAAATATGCTGACTTAATTTCTAGTACTATTCCATCTTATCTACCAAGAACGCTTAAGTTTATTGTTTATGAAATCTGAACCAATATGCAACATTGTCGCGACATGCAAGAGATTTATGGGCAACAATGTTGCGATGCATAAGTGGAGTATAATAAAAAATATTCAAAAGTGCAAGTTAGATGTAGAGTTTTGGGTTGCAGTAACTCGCTCTCAGCAAAGAGCTCTACCAAAAATTCTTGGCACATATACAGAGAAGATGAGCACAGAGGACTACATCTTTGAACCCGATGATCTCTGATTTGGCGGTTGCCTCAGAGCAATAATAAACGGAGGGGCTACACGCAAGATAACTTCCTGAAAACCCCCACCGACGCACTGTGGTCGAAAATCCCAAAAAGCTAGCCATAATTTTTCAATATCATGATTTTGCGATGAATTTTTCAACTCAGGGGTTTTCGGGGTCGCTGATCATGAATCCCATTTTCGCCTTTCAAAAAACAAAATCGCCGATACAAAATGTTAGAGGACAGCCGCAAATTTTGATTTTTCCATTGGAAAAATCATGACTTACGAATCTGATGATGGTTTTTCAAAAACAAAATGGTGGATAGAAAATGGCGGATGTTTTTATTTTTTCATCTGGAATACCACGACTTGTGGGTTTTTGGGGTCGCTCATGAATCTAATATCGCGTTTCGAAGTCAGAAAATAGCGGATAACTAATGGCGAGAAATCTTCTTCGATTTCAATTTCTTCACAGCAAAATGAATTATTGATTTTTTTTTTGATCGTTGACTACAAATACAATATTAGCTTCACAGGAAATTGCAGTCAATTAACAGATATATATTAATAAAAAACTTGAATTCGTTTTGAACACATTCGTACTTTCTAGGCAAAAATTAAAATGTAATCACTTTCATATTTACTATCACTGTGATCTGCTTTATCAGTAGATGAAGTTGAAACATCAGTTTGTTCGATTAACGGTTCTTTTGACAACTCCATCGCATACAAGTCGGCATGTTGTACCATGAATACAGTTCAACAAGTTTCCGCGTAGTGAACAAAGCATACTCCTCAAATTTCACTACATTTATTTCTAAGCCGCACGGAATGACCTGAAGTACTATATGACATGGAATCTCTCAATTAAATTTTGGTTTATTCCCGCAATGGATGCTGAGACACGAGAATTTTCAAAGAAATGGCGGGCTGTATTTCAGCCATCAGAACTTCCATATTCCTGTTTTGGGACATCTACTAACAATCTTACTTGCTGCCGGAAAGCAGCTTAAATATTTTCGTCCGAGCTTCAACTTTCACTTTGTCACTTTGGGACACTGCCAACTTTGAATATTCAATTTGTAGGAAATATGCAGTAGACGCTCAAAAAACTGGATCTATGCATGTAAGGATGAAATCCTAAACCCTACGCGTTCACAATCTACTTTTCTTTGCAACGTTTCATCAGCTTTGTTGAACTGTTTCGAAGTACGTTTACAGAGAAAACAACGTTGAGCAGAAGTTTGTGTGATAACGAATCACAAACTTTTACGTCAATCATTGTGAGCACAATTTTGTATGAAACGTTTATTTGGTTACCATCAAAAACCATGTGAAAAGGTACCAAATTTCCTTCTTGATCTTTGATATAGTCAACTTCGGCTCTCGTTGATTCAGCACTCTTATGTAAAAATTGTAATTTTATCGCCCTTCAAAATTGTGCATATAAAGAGCATGGATTCTTCCACAAAACTGCATCAGGATTCCCAATTTCATCTGCAAAAATGAGCTGCAGAGGTACCAAAGAAGCAACGAAAATATCAGCGTCAGTTTTGGTTCCATTATCATCGTGAAACTTTTGTTTGAACGTACTTTGCCCCGATGTACCATCATACCCTCATTTGCAGATTAACTGAAAATCACATTTTTTTTCTGATGAGATACTTTTGATAACGTTCGCTTGTACTAATAACAATCATCTGACGATGTTATCCAGCAATGGTTGTCATTTAATTTTTGTGCTTGATTCAGTGACAATAATTTCTGACGCTGAAGGATAACACCTTCTTTAAGCTCCTAGAACTTGATGGAAAGGAGGGTACAAAAAAACAATTCTTGCCAAGACTTACAGATCGTATGCCAATATATTGGCCTTTAGATAAATTATTGCCGATCATGAGTGCGACAGCTTCATCACCAGGGAGGGTTTCTTAGGGTTTTTCTTGAAGATATTTCTTGTATTTTGATGCTTCAGACGGGCTCCCTGCTATAATATATTTCACCAATTTTGCTGCGTCTACTCTTCTTTTTGCTTGGAGGCTCATCTGCGTTACATAGCGAGATCAAACTGTTGAATGTTTTCTGTCCTCCTTCACTTTGTTCGGTCACTCAATTCTTGGAAGAAAGATTTCGACAAGGGGCGGCCAGTACTTCCTGTTGATGATTTTGTTTCGGATCGTGGATTATCGTCATTTTCACTAGTGAAAACAACCTTAGTTTTAAGCCACTCAGCATTTTTGCTCGAAAAATCTCGTTTCGTCTTGTGGGCACTATTCCGCCTTTTCTTTAAGTCAGAAAACACTTTTCAAAGTCAATTTTTATAGTCTGCGTCGAAAGTGAATGGAATATTGTGCTTTTTAGAAAACGACTGTTCAATTACGAAATCGCAGCTACACAAACCCTCAGAAACTTTGTCTGTAATTAGCTCAAATAATTCCTTCCTGGTTACACAAATTCGCTGTTTTGTGACTCCATTTCACATTTAATTTCCGATTAATAATAATAAATATGACAGGTTCTGTTAAATCATAAAGACAGTATTTTTTTATTATTCGAACAAAATTTTTTTCAACAAATAGATATTTGTTCATTATTTTGAGCTGGCTAAACGGTTGAAGTTACAGTTAACAATTTTACATTAATAATAACGTGCACTGTAAAATGAGCGTTTTACATTACATCTGGAATAATGTCTCAAGGCCAAACCGGCAACTTTTGGCAGCTATTTTTTGGATATTTTTTAGGAGAATGTATCAGTTTTTTTACCGAATTAAAAACAGGCCCGATATAGCAAGATTTTTACTTGAAGTCCTTTTTTATCATCTGAAAATAACATGACGTTCAAGAAACTGCATGTCAATTGTTTAATTGTTTATAACTTTTATCTTTGTCACATGTGTTTATGTTTTACTATTTTTTGAAGTACTTGCTGTAAATTCGTTCCGTTTTTGTTTTGATAATAGGTACTCTATTTGACCCAGTTAACTGAATTTAACTTTCAAAATGCAGTTTTATTTGTTGATGATGACTCTTTTTAGAAATATTATAATTACAATCATATGGATCATATAACTGCTAAGGAATTCTATTGGAACAAGAGTTAAGTTTAAAAGTCTAGGTTACATATATTGCCATAGGATAATATTAGAATAAGGTAAAATTTTTTGATGAAATTTCATTAGAATTAGGTTCATACGCTTTTAAATAGTCAAAATTTTAGTGTGCCCTACGTATTATATATAATTTTTGAATAGTCTTGGTGGATTTTTTCTCCTAATTCCAATTAATGAATCAAACATAGTAATTTTCTACGAATAAAATTTGGTGTCGTCTGTGACGAGTTTTTTGAATGAATATTGCTCCAATTTAGAAAGGAATGTGCGCCATTGAATTTTCGAATTTATTTTATATTTTAAAGTTTGATTAATTTTTGTAAAGATTATAATGATTGATTAGATACAGCGTTTTCGAATTTGGAAAAAAAGAAACGAAGAAGAGTTCGCCAATGTCTTATTGTGCTGACAAATGAATAGACAATGTGAAACTAAGTTTTTTATAAAATTAAAAATGCCACCCTTCTCCTATTTCAATCGGACTTGGGATATAACTTTGGTGAAGTTAAGGCTTTCGGTGAGTAGCAATTTGAAATTCAATATTAGTAACTCTTATCTGCCATCTTAATAATAAAATATTTTCGGCTTCAAACTATATTATATCTATTTATGTAAAAATTCTTTTTATACGATATACAAAAATGAACCAAATTGCGATTTTGAAATTGTTTTAAAAAGTCTTTTCTACTGCACTGTTGTACTTAGAGCACGCATCAAGATCTACTTTGACGTTGCGGCACGAAAGAGGGCTCAAGAGAGCCAACTCATACCAGTTTGACAGCCCGACACGAAATGTGGCTCTCATCTCTTCCCATATACTTTGTGTAGGACTGTCCCCTCCATTTTACTATTGCTCTGAGGCGTTTGCAATCATCGCAGGAATGATAACTATCACCTTCCTTGCTAGGGAGCGCGGTACTATCTACTAGGGATAGCGGTTTTTGGTTAGAACACAGATTCTTCAGCTTTAAGGTTTTTTTCATCTTCGGTTTGACCGGGTGTTTTTTTTAAGTAAAAAAACCGATTTTTTTAAAGAACCAATTTTTTTATTTTTTTCTTTAGCAAATTTTTTAAATAAAGAAATTTACATCAAAATTGAATTTTTGTTTTTATGTCCATTAATTAGCTTTAGGCGTAAATGATTTTTAAATTTTTTAGTCACTAAGTTATTTAAAGCAAAATTAACTGAAGGTTATTGCATTTTTGTGTTAACGATGAGAGACGAACGTATTAAAATCCAGGCATGAAAGAATCTTCAGTACAGTCCGCAAACATTTAGCATTTATTGTGTATCATAGACTAATTTTACTTCGCACCCTACTTAGAGTCCTCTACATAAAAATGAAATGTAAACAACTAACACCAATCAAACATAGAAATTTTCTTTGTTCTGGTGAGAGTGGTCATTAATGTTGCCTAGGTTGGGATGGGAAAAAGACAGTTTTTCGGTTTTTCTTCAGTATTTTTTTATTCCTTTGTCCCCGGTTTTTTATCCGGTTCTTAAATTCAAAAGGAAAAACAGGTTTGAACCGGGAGAAAAAGACCTGCGAGAAAAACCGGTTTTTCAAACCATACAATCCGGTTTTGGTTCAAACTGTGCGGTTTTTCCCATCCCTTCTATCTACCTGTGTCGAAACGAAGCCACAAGGGAGACTGTTGCTCAAGTAGAGAGACTCATGATTGGTAACAGCAGCAATCTCTGAGGGATAGTACAATAGGGGGAAACTAGTAAAACTAGCAGGGGAGTACTCCTGCCAGAAGGGTATAGTAAAACAATTTGGAATTCAAATATCTTCTGAATATCAAAACTTGGCCCATACAAATATTCCATGATTTGGGCTGGGAAAACTTTTATATGGTTATTATGTATTTCAATTTGCCGCCATTTTATTTGCAGTATGCTGACTTCAATGTCTGAGTAGGCATGGTGACATACCAAAGTTTTAAAAATTTTCACCAATATCTTTGTCAATCTGTAGTGTTTGGATCCTTTGCGAACATGGTTTTACATAGTATCACGTGGAATTGTTTTTAGAATTGATAAACATCAATCGCCTATAAATTAACTGCTTACGGCTTGATTTTGATGAAACTTTCGGAAAACTTTTTACATCAGAAAATTTAGATACAAATTTTCAGCGAATTTAGAGATCGTCCGTCTCTCCTCTCCTCTACTAATTGTTGATCTAATTGAACAATATTCAATCGTCTATAACTTGAATATTCATGGCACGATTTTTATGAAACTTTATGAAAATATGTGTATTACCTTTTGGTTTTATATTTAAGAACGTAAAACACATAAAATTTACTGTTATTAGCAATGCTGATCGAATTTTAATCTCTGACGTATTTGTTGGCCTTGTACTCATATAAACCTACTTTTCTGTTTTTTTTTCAGATTTATCTGTCCCAAGATGTCCAATAGCGAGGAAGACACAAATTTTTCATACATTTTCCCTCACCCTGCACTCCTCCATGCAAACAATTCTAGTTTAAGACCTGTTTTGGAAGGCTCTCATAAAAACCTTGATACCCATATACTTTTAACAAAAACAATTTTTTCAAGGGTCTTTTCTTGTATGGGAAGACACCTTGTGTGGCGATACCACCATTAAACACCTTGAAATATTTTTTTTGCACTGCAACTTTTGAGAAGGCATCATTTTTGACCTACGTACTAAATTTCATTACTATAGCTTATGTAGTTTGCCAGATAACTTGCTGTGACGCATGGACGGGTATGGCAAAAAATTTTCAAAAAAGCCTGAAAAGAAAAAGAAAGAAAAAGAAAAGAAAATAGCCTAAGAACGTCACAGAATTGATCGAACGGGTGGGAATGACTTCCGCCTGACCCAGCTTTTGAGCGGTCATGGTTGTTTTCAGTCTTACTTGAGCAAGGCTGGTAAGTCATTGTCCCTGGCATAATGGATTTGTGCAGGAGAAGAAAACAGTGCATGTCACACATGTTTTCTCTGCGAAAGATGGAACAGGCTACACTGTCCCTCTAAAAGCAAATACAAGAGCTATACTCTCGTATTGTAGATTGTGTGAAATAAGTGTCCTGCACTTCAACCTTTGACAAATTTATTGGACCCCATTTTCATTGGAGTGCCTAAAGTTCTATAAACAGGCAAAACTTTCTCAGAAAGTGGATGAGCGTCATTGGTTTCAGGTGTACAAGTTGCTCCTTAGTTAGGCAATAAGCTTCTAGAATGTCACTCCTTTTCCGGAATAGAGCTCCGCACCACATCAGAAGATGTTCTGCTGTTTCATCAGCAAACCTGTAGAACCCGCACTCATCGTTTCTCCTAAGATCCATTTTTTTAAGGTGTCCTCCAAGTTTCTCCAAGTTTACAGTGCCCCGTGAGGAACCCTGTAGTGATCCTTAGTAGATTCTTGCCTATTTGATGAACTATTTATATCGTTTTTCATCATAGGTACTAAGAAATGCTTTCAAAGTGTTAAGTCCTGGGTAACTACTCCAGTTTTTCTTGCATTCTCTAGTTTTTGTAACCTTCAAGTGTCTCCCAACAAAGGCGACCAAACTGAACGGTTTAAGACAAACAAATACTGTCAATGATTCTTTTCTCGCTAAGATATCTGCTTTTTCGTTACCTTCAACCACAGTGTGCCCTGGCAACCACTTTACGACAACTTTGTTGTTTTTACTAAGTTTATTGAGTTTTGTAAAACATTTTCGAACCAACTTTGATTTTATCGTTGATGATTCAAGGGATTTAATAGCTGCTTGGACGTCAGACAAGTTGGGTATCGTGTTGGCCTGGGATCTTTTGTCTATACAATGTGGTTGCATAGACCTCTATAGGAATATGCTTGATATCATTCCCAATGGCTCATAATGCTTAGTGCCCGACCCAAACACTCCGATTCCTGTTTCCTCTGCAGTCTTTGATCCATAGCATGTGGCTCTATAAAGTGTACATTCAGGAAGCTCCATTCCCTCTTGTCGCTGAACTTTGTGCAAAACTTTTTGTAAAATATAAACAGAGTCAAACGGTGCACTGATCTGTGGGAACAGCTTGGATTATTTAACCTGGTCATTATGCCCAAGCCCAGAGGCGCTTTCTCTTTTGTGAAACAATATTCTGGTCATTGTGACCGTTGATATCTGCTCTATTTTTAGGTGAAGGGGTGATAGACAACATTTTTTTAAGTGCCACCATTGTGAATGACCACATTGCTCCCATGATCCAGAAACAGGTCAGACGTTGAAATCTCCTGATCTTTGTCCGCGTAGGCAATAGCCCCATAGGATTGATCTCACCATCATAGTTTACATCCATTGCAGTAAAATTGGGTTGCATTTCCAAGATTTGCCTACCATGCTTCTGCACACCATCAAGATTCTTACGGGTTTTGTTGTCATCACTTCAATATGTTGGTTTTACGTGACCTTACTATTCATATGGAATCCAAGATACTTTATTCCTTTCTTGAATTCTATCTCCACTCCTTTTAAGCTTATGGTGTGAAGTTGTTCCCGCTTTCGCTTCTTTGTAAATGATACCAGCGTGGTCTTGGCAGAATTGAGGCTCAAACTAATTAGTTGATAAAAATTACTGATAATAAAAAGTGCTCCCTTCATGATGTCATGCAGTGCTCCTTCGTATTTTCTTCGAATTAAAATGGCGATATCATATTATGCCAGTCTTAGATAGCCTTTTCAGAATATCATCGGCCATACGCATCATACGCATATTTATGGTTCTAGTTTCCCTAGTTATATGCAACGGTTCTTGTCACGAAGGATTTTCTCAGCCAGTGAGGTAGGATGGGATTTGCTTGCCTCTTCACCAGTAGTCACCTCACAGCTACATGTTTGCATTGTCGAAAGCCGCTTTAATTTCAAGAAATGTATCTAGTGCAATTTTTTTGTTATCCAAAGATTCTTTGGTCTTTTTGGATAGTACATAGAGTGCGGTTCCCGTAGATTTGCTCATTCTGTATGCATGTTGATTAGGGTGTAGTCGATAATTCGTTAGTGTCGCTGTCCTTTTATCATTGTCCACTACTTTCTCCATCATTTTGAGTATAAACAACATTAGGCTGATTGTTCTGCGTGCTTTTGGGTTTTGGTATCACTTCTACCCACCTTTGGAATGATCACTCCCTCCGGCGCTTCAGTATGCTTCCCAAAGCTCAACTACTTCTGTATATCCGTGTTAAGGATGATATGAGTAGATTCTGTCCTTTCTGAATTAGAACTGAATATATCTCATCTTCGCCTGGTGGAGAGAGTTTAATGTCAATCTTATGCGTTTGTTCGTAAAAATGATGATAGCTTCCTTCCATGTTGTGCTATCTGGCCTCATAAGTGAGTTCATTTCGTCAATTCTTTCTTTTACAATTTCACACATTTCAGATGGTCTTCATTAGAAGAAGCGCTCTCTTTTCTTTCCATGTAGCTGCCATCAGCTTTCCTTAGTGCAATATTTAGGTTGTTTCCCTGTCTTTTTGGAGCTTTATAGAGTCCGCTGCTCCAGAGGTTTCCGTAACATTTTCATAAAATGCCCAAATTATTGTTATGCTTAACTTAGTTGAACAGTTTTTGTACTTCCAATCTGAGTTGCGCTAGCGTTTCATTCTACCAGATGGGTTCTTTACCATTATTTATGGTGCGAATGGGGCAGCTTGCTTTGTAGACATTAATTCTTACCTCGTTGAGTTCTTCTACTGCATGTTCCAGCTTCAGTGGATGTTTTGAAATTCGTATCGGTAAAACGTGTTATATGTTATCTTTCAAAATGGTTTGTTACAAGGTTCAAATATTATTATTATATCTAATGTTCCTGAGTAAAATTTCCTCTTTTGCAGGCCCTTCCACACCCTCAGAGTTCTATGGTCAGACATTGAAATTTCTGCTAACATCCTCCTCACTATGGAGGATAGTAGTAGTACTAGTACAATTCAAACTATTGGGTTGTTCGATAATTCATGCCCTTTTTTCTCATAGATGACGTGAACGGCGTACGACGATTCAAAAGATAGCAGAAAAACTCAACATATTGAATTTAACCGTTTGTTTGAACTAACAACAGCTTGGGTACGTAAACAAAGTGGATGTTTTGGTTCATCTCAAATTAAAGGTAATCCACCTCACCAAATGCATTACCATATGCGACTCTTTGCTGAATCGTAACCAATACGACCCATTTTCAAGAAATATCATACTAGGTCATAAATAAGTTGGGTAAACAGACCTACGCTCATGTCAGAAGGGTTTTGTATCCAACTTCTCAGAAATGCAGTCACCAGCAATGAATAACGTTAAGAATTATGTCAAAGAGATGTGCACGTTCAAAGGAAAATTCATTGTTTTTCTACTTTCAACGGTCGCCATTTTGTTGCAAACCAACGAAAATCACTCGAATCATGAATTCTCAATAATTTTAATTTTATTGACCTTATTGGAAAATTTCAAGAAGATCAAGTCAAAACTGCAGTGACTGATTGGATGGAAAGTCCATAAAATACCAAAATCATGTGTTATTGTTGTTGTAATTGGAAAAATTTCATCAAACTTACAAAGTTAAAAAATCCTTAGTAGGGCTACGTTCAGTTTAAGGGTACAGATACGATTTTATTAGGGAAAATATGAAATTCGAATATCATACTATTTTTAACAAAGTTGAGTGAATTTCGACTTCTAAGGTATTTGTTATTGTTGTACTCATAAACACCTACCACCGTGATGTTTTTCAGATTTTTCGGATCACAGGTGTCCAATCGCGAGGGGGGGACACAAATTTTTCGTGTATTTCCCCTCCCTGCGCGTCCCACGAAGCAAAAAGTATCAAATTAAGACCTGTTTTGAAAAGTTCTCATCGAGACCTTTCATTTGATACCCATATCGGCTACCTTTGATGAAATTTTTGTTCAGGGGCCACTCCCCTATATGTGGAGACCCCTTTTAAATACATATTAAAATTTTTTTGTTATTGAACTTTGAAGAGGGCATCACTTTACGCCTGCATACAAAATTTGATGTTACTAGCTTAAGTAGTTTACGAGAAAAAGTGCTGTGACACACGGACGGACGGACGGTCGGACAGACAGACGGACGGTCGGACAGACGGACAGACGGAAAGACAGGTCGCGGAACTAGTAGGGTTTTGTAAAATTATTTTACACAACCCTAAAAAAGAGTCGTTTGCGATGATGCAGTCCAAAAACGAACATGAACCAAGCAAGATGAGCCCCGTAATCGACATCTAAAGCCAGTATTCACCAAAAGAAGATTATGCTTTCTGTGTACTGAGATTACAGGGGTAAAGTCTACTTTGTGCTGCTGGCAAGAAACCAAACTAGTGATTTGAATCTCTATTATCGTCAACTATTGAAACTGAATGAAGGAACCCAGAAAAAATGCCCTGAACTGGCCAATTGCAAAGGCGTGATATTCCATCATGATAACGCCAGACTCCACACCCACTTTATAACCCATCAAAAGTTAATGGAGCCCAATTGGGAACTGATGTCATATTCATCATATAGCCCTGACAGCACCATCAGACTATCATTTGGCTCGCTCCCTTTAAAACAATTTGAATGGTAAAACTTTTGATTCGAATCAGACTGTTAAAAATGAGTTAGGTCAGGGTGGTTCAAATATGATGGAAACAAACACTGTAGAAGGTCGTGGCTTGAATATGTGATAGCTGGGTCCCTTACAAACAGTGTCGCATAGTTTTTGTCGGGAATGCATGTTTCGCGCGCATGCTACGACCATGAGTGGATGTCAAGGGCTGACCGCCATTGTGCAACGTATTGTCATTCGTTTCTTAGTGTAGGAAGGCGTTGAAAACACGAAAATTTTTCTGCGTTTGCGAAATAAGTTTGGTAGTGAGATTTGGAGTCAAACTACTGTGTTTAAATGGGCCAAAGCATTCAAGGATGGTCACGAAACTTTCGAGAATGAGCCGCTTGATCGTCGACCTCAAACCAGCATCACGCTAGACAACATTTGCCGCGTAGAACAACTCATTTTGGAGGGTCGTAGGAGGAATTTTCGGGATATTTTGGCTGAACTCAGCATCAGCAGTGGTAGTGTAGAGTCTATCATTCACGGTTACCTTTAATATTGCAAAATAACGGCGGATGGGTCTCTAAACTGTCGAACTTCGAGCAAAAATTCACGCGGTTGGAAGTTTGTCGCCACTTGCTGACGCAATACGAGGTGGTGGTGGACGGTTTTTTGACGCAAATTTTCACTACCGATAACACATGGGTACACTGTTACACTCCCGAAAGCAATGTGTCGTCTAAAAAGTGGAGAAAGAAGGAGTAAGGGGCCCCAGTCAAAGCGAAGATAACCAGGCCCGCGGTTATGGTTATGTGTACCATGTTCTTGAACCGGCAGGGCGTGCTGTACGTGGATTTGCTGCGCACTCAACGATCCATCAATGCTGCATATTACTCTAGCCTTCTGAAAACACACGTGAAACCCGCTTATCGCTAGAACTGGAGGAGAATACCAGTACAAAGTGCGATTCTTCTCCAGGATAACGTACGCCTTCATACCGCGCGGCTCACGCTCGATACAATATCGGGCTTGGGGAAGTGGAGAAAGAAGGAAGAAGGGGCCCCAGTCAAAGCGAAGACAATCAGGCCCACAGGTATGGTTATGTGTACCGTATTCTGGGACCGGCGAGGCGGGCTGTACGTCGATTTCCTGCGCACTCAACGAGGCTGTCCGAGTTACCCAAGGAATTCTTCAATACCGGCATCAAAAAGCTTCCGGAAAGGTAAACAAAATGCGCAACTTATAAGGGGGAGTACCTAGAAAAACTTTAAATTTTTTCGATACTATATAAACGTGTCAGAGTATTTGTCTCGATCATATTTCAGCCACACTGTCAAATAAATTTACTTTGTAAAATATGAAAAAAAAAAATGATATTAATTATCGAAGAACCCAATATACTCGTATAATTATGGTAATGTCAGGTCTATTTTTACTTTAAGTCTATATATGTATTTGAAATTGACTTTTTTTCACCTGACTAAATAAATAAATGAAAAATTGCGTAGCTTTTCATATTTTCTGAATTCAGATATGATGAGGAGTTTCTCACTTTTTCCCAAGATAAGCATGTCTATTGGGGACCTAGTGCGGCATGCCTAAGTTAGATACATCCAAACAAGGATCAAATGGCAACCTAATGTAACATGCTTAAGTTAAGCTTTGCCCAACGTGGGCCTAATGAGGCCCTAATGCGGAACGCCTAATTTACAAAAGTTCAAATCAGAACATTTCAGAGCATGTAATTTGTAAGCAGCTTTGTTGTTGGTTTATTGAGAGTTTAGATTTTCTCGATAATAGAAAAGGTGGTAAGTTTTTTGTGAAGTGAAAAAAAAACGGTTAGTACATATTATAAACTCACAACACAATTTTTCATATTTAGGAGCTATTTAGGCGAGACTTTTAAGTGCCTAAATGAGAAACTATTCAGGCAAGGTCCATCAGTTCCTAAATAAATAACTGTTTAGCTAAGATTCACCAGGTTCTGAACCAAAAATAGTTTAGACAAGCCCCATCATTTATTTTCTAAATTAATGATTCATGGGATAATGCGTCAAGCTCCACCCAAATATTTATTTATAGAACTTTATATACAGAGTAGAAAAATCGAATTATAAAAAAGGAAAAAAGAAGTTATGAGAATAATGACAACACATTTAAAAATAAAACAAGTAAAATTAGGTTACATAGTAAGAAAGTTAAAACGAGAAAGTACGCTCAAGTTAATCTACAAAACTATAAAGATGAAAAAATTGTCTAAGTTTATTTTTATATTGCGCTAAAGAGATTGAACCACGACTAAGAAAGTTGTGTTTTCGCGGCAAACGTACGAGTAACAATGGCGAAAAATAAAACACATTGGTTCGGGCAAAGGGAACGTTAAAAATCATTGGTGATTTACTTGAGCGCTGTGCGAAATAGGTGAATATCTCATTATAGGGATTCATAGGCAAGAGTTTATGGTCAAGTTTAAAGAGCAAACATTCATCATGAAAAATACGACGCGAGTCTAATGAAGGCATGTGCAAGAGGGGTAGACGATCATTATAAGGGAAATACGGGATGTGAAATTTGAAGACAAGGGAGCGGGTAAGCCTACATTGAACAGTCTCCACAGTACTGCATAGACTATGTTGATGAGGACTCCAAATTTGCAAGCAATATTGCAATAGACTCCTAACCAATGAGAATAAAAAACAAATACAGGAAGAAATATTTTTGAAGCCTTTTGTGGATCTTAATACAAGATCTGATATTCGAGAAGCTTTGCAAACTAGCTGGGCTATATGTTGCCCATAATGCAGCTTAGTATCAAACAGTGCCCCAAGATCTTTATGGAGGTTGACTGATTCCGGGGAAGTACCAAATATGGAATAATCAAAAGCAATGGTTAACGTTCTCAGTGAGTAAGTTATACGATGACATTTGCTTGTGTTTAGTTTCAGACGATTAGTCCTACACCAATCGAATAGAAATTGTGAATCTAGTTGTAAACAGACGGAATCTTTCAAGGACTCAATCACTCTAAAAAATTTTAAATCGTCAGCATGCATGAGCGAAGAGGATTAATAACGATAGACGTTCATTGAGAAAAACAAAGAATAGTAATTGGCCGATAATGGACTCTTAAGGCACTCCAGATCCCGGCGAAAAAGGAAAAGAACTTTGGGAATACACAGTGACTATACAATCATGGTAGATAATGTACGAGTCGAACCATTAACAAATAGATGAGCCCACACCAAAATCACCTAGTTTTATAATAAGTACCAGTTGATCCACTGAATCAAAAGCCTTAGAAAAATCAATATAAATCACGTCTACTTGCTTTGATTTACCGAATACTAAAGCAATAGTATTTGTAGTAATCGAGCAGGTAAGGCTCAAAAAGCCAGTGGCAAGAGTTCTATGGAAATCAAACCGAATTTGGCAACATCATTTCTTCGATATGCTTCCATCCGATACATGATTTTGTTGCTTATTCTATTAGAAAAGACGTGAAAATATGGGACTGGCGAAATAATCGGCTATTATACAATTTAGAGGGGAATTCAAGGACCAGGTTCATGAAATTTAATCCTCTAAACAATATGCTCATCACTATACAATCCTATGAACAGTATAGTACGATGAATTGCGAGAGTTTTGAATAAAAATAGAATAATCTGTACCTCTCCCTAACATAATGAAATCTTTTGCGTCAAACGAGAAATTCGGTAGAGTTAATTATCCGTTTTCGGAAGTTTCGTAGAGATTTTGCAGTCTTTTCTAACCTCAACCCCACAGTACTCGTAGCATTGTTAAATAATTTTACTACTTCATTGTGATAATTTAAGATAAAGTCTTGCCTATATAGCTAGCCGTTCAATTATTAGCTTAAAAATGTTTCGTAAATTATTTACACGAAATTATTGTATCATGCTAGCAAATCATTTTTTCCGAACAATGTATTTGGTTTGGGCAATAAAACCTACGAGCATTACAACAAAGTAGCAATATACGTAGATAAGCGATATATAAAATTAGATATAAAGAAATAACTAAATTTAAATAAACAAAATGATGCATAGTTTAGGGCAACATATTTCTTTTTCTGGTTGATCAAAATACACACCAACAAAACAGCAAATGACCTAAAAGTATCGAGCAGACAACATTTTTTCTCATAGCAAAACAAACTGCATTCAGCATTCATTCAATACGTATGAACATTTACCTTCACATAAATCCAGCAATCAAGCAACACAAAATCCCATTCAAATGGTAAAGTTTCGAAACGCATCCAACACACTTAACCCATACTACACATACTGCGCAGCCTACGCATCCGACTCATGCAACGCATCCGACACATACAACACCTTCGACTCATGCAACACTTGTACGAGACTGTGTAAAAGTCCATCCAAACATTCTCGCAAAAAAATGCATCAGAGAATACAAGGCAACCGATGCATACAACTTTCACATCCCGCACCCACACCTAGTAATCAATTTTAGCATTCTGTAACTTCCTCTTCATTTCGTTGTAACGAGTCGCAAGCGAGATGAAAACAAGCGAGAAAGGATGGTTAAGAAGAGACTGTCATCGTGAACTGTACGAGCGATAGCAGTGGCGGTAGCGGGAGTAGGACCGGTTGGTGTTGCTGGTGCTGTCGCCAAGAGATTTCGGGGAGTCCGGCGGCAAGCTTTGAGTGGGGTGGTCGTATTCGTGGAGGATTGTCACGTGGCCCGTCTTAAAAACCACAATAAACAAATCTTGTGAAATGTTATAAGTGCGGATTTCCCATGTGTTATTTTGTGCGAACGTTTCAAACCTTTGTGGACAAGAATATCTCTTTGAATAAAACCCGTTGGGTGGCTGGAAAGCCGTCGGAATATATGGGATCAAAAAGTCTGTCCCGTGTGTGTGTGTGCGTCGTCGCCCTTAAAAAAGCATCAACCCGTAACCCGCCATTGAACATATTTTAGGATTTGTCAGTATTTCCTATGACAAGTAATTTGCCGAATAATTCGCGATAGTCGAAATTCGTGTGATAAACTAAGAAGTCGCGACCTAAGCAGTGCACGCCATTCACATATTCTCTCGGTGAATCTTCAAAGTGCCGCAGAATTTGCAATTGTAACGGGAATAAAAGTGAATTTGGTGCATAAACATAGTTGCTCAGGTCATCTCTCGATAAATTTTCTCTCGTTCCCATTCAATTTCCCATCGATGAAAATTACTTTTCCATGTGGGCAGCAAAGTGCGAGATATCGAGTTTGGAAGCGCGAATCTATTCGCCAATGTATCTTTCGTATCATCCTCTGGTCCTCGACAATCGGAAAAAGCATTGAGGCAAATTCATGCTAATTTCGGAAGCAACTCAAGTATCGGAAACCAAATCGTTGCAAAGCGGAGTTCGGAACAGCAACCAGTTACTTTTCAATCAACCTTACTTTTAGTTCGCGTAGAACACTGTAACTAATTTGTTGTCTTAATTATACGTAAAACGTGTCGGAGAAGATTTGTTGACCGCAGCAAGAGATCAGTAGAGATCGGAAAAATCGCGGAGTTTATAATTTACATAGATTAAATCTAAATTTTTAAAAAATAAAATAATGATCCGAGTTGCAGGCCTTACCCGCCCCGAACACGAGCGCTTGTAGGAGGAGGTTTGGGGTAAGTAACCTTCTTTTTTTTTTTCAAAAAAAAATATATTTTTTTTTTGCATGTTTTATAGAAATTACATATATACGAATATAATTAGGAATGAAATTTTCTGATGACATAAAATATAGTTGAAAGAATCAAATGCGTGTGGGTGAATTTATAGAGAGTAAAAACAAAGTAAACGAAGTTGATGACAAAGTAGATGAGACGATTGAATTAATCTTTAATTAAAGTACGAAAACAAATATTAAACCAAAGCACCCGGACGCCCGAGTTTCTTTCGTTAACGTCTGTTGTCTCGGAAAGACCTTGCTTAATCGGTACTCGTTTGCTTTTGTTTTGATTACATACAGTTGCAAATTATTAGATGATTGCTCTGATCTCTCGTTTTATTTTTTTTTGTACTGGAAATAATGCTATTTTATAAAAATAAAATGTATTAGTACCTCAGAACTTTCGGTCTTTCTATTTTGCTTCCTTTGGACCGAGTATAGGACCTGGTACGGTGGCAGGCTTTCCTCATAAAACATGAGCCAGCCGCCGAGTACAATATAATCTTCTTTGTTTCAGGTGACGTCACGGGTTGAGTGGCCCAAGCAGAGTGCCTCTTTATGGCATAGAGTTATGCAATCGAATTGTATAATTCTATGGCATAAATTGGTCATTGGGGTACTTTTCTTCTGATGGGAAGACTTATGCAAGTTAAGTTGTATGAGTTTTCCACTCAGGAGAGGAATACCTGGCCACTGCAACAAATTTGGATATTAATCCGGTTGGGTGGGTGCGAAGGGGCTCCATCATCACCCGGTTGCCCTTCTCTCATTTGTGGGCCATGAGCCTCTCCGGGTAAGGACGAGGTCACCCTGCTTCCACTTCCTTTTACTTGTTACCCTTGTTCCTTGAACAAGTCAGTTGTCCCTCGTGTAGTTACCTACACTTTTCGCGACTTCGGTTGCCTTGTCCTTGTTCGACCCCAAGAAATTCGTGAGTGCGAAATTTTTTTGTAGTGGGTCCTTGTGCTGGGGGAATGAACCCGCCCCACGACACGGCACTGCTAGCCTGCCAGCGCATTCACGCGTCCCCAGACGAGGGCATTCTCGGCAGATATCTCCATCTTCTTCTGCCGAGGCAGCAGAACATCGCTGCAGTCCTTTACGGACATTTGAAACTTTTAATATTCACTACATATTTGAAAATGAAATTAAGTCATAAGAGTGGACCTACCTTTGATAAAGTCATGCTGTTCACTAGCAAGAAGGGATAAACCTGACCATACACAATTCCTTTGAGAAGCTTACTGAAATACGGACGATAATCCGATATATTAGACTTATCGCCTGATTTGTAAATGGAAAATACATTAACTTTTTTCCAAAGAATAGGAAATTCATTGTCAAAAAGACTAGGATTGAAAAGAATGGACACAGAAACACACAAAGAAAATGACAAAGATTTGGCAATAATATTATGAAATCCATATGAACCGCAGCCAATGTTATCGTTTGGACCTTTTAGTAATGGCTCTACGTCAAGGGGACTTACATAGGCAAAGGGCAAATTTAAGGACAAAGCGATAGTATGATCGGAATTTTCAGCCGTTAAAGTACCATAAAATGAAGAAAAATGTTGAGCAAAGAGTTCACAAATCTTATAACTATTAGATTAGAAGAATTTATTATAGTGCCGCAAATTCGGCTAACTACCTGATTTTTTAAGCTCATTGATGTATGACCAGAAAGATTTGCTCAGATACGTTCCAATTTAATCTTCAACAAAATCAATATATATTTTTTTTGGGAAATATTAACCAATTTTTAACCTTCCCTGTGTAAACTTTTATAGCTAAGAAAACGAACTGCAGAGCCAGTAAGTCGATATTTAGTACAGGCAGCATTTTTTGCTTTTTAGATAGAGTTGATATTTTTATTTAGCCAAGGAGCGTATTTTGATCTCTTTTGAAAGCAAACAGGCGTATATTGTGAAATCAGAGATTCAAGAAAGCTATCAAATTTTGGTATGGCATCATTAACATTTCAATTACAGAAATAGGAAAACCAATTAATTTCGGCCTCCATTTGATTATATTCAGCTCTCACGAAATTAAAGCGGAGAGAAGAGACTTTGTTCAGAACAGTTTTAAAAGACAAGAAAATAGAAAATTGAAGTAGATGACGTGGATCAGGTTTAACGTATTCATTTTGGGAGGCAGAAAGAAAGACAGATGATTTTCAAATGTTAGACAAGACTAGATCTAAAGCTTTGTTATCAACATTGGGGGCATTGTTGAATTGGGCAGGTAAACACAATGAGAGAAATGAAGAGAAGGAAACGAATTAACTGTCAATTTAACTAATTTTAGAAAATGATGCATCGCACACAACTTTTTGCAGGTTAAAGTCACCACAAATAACAAGCCAAGAAGAAGGAAAGTTGTTGAAAATAAAGGAGGGAGCTCCCAAAAATTGTTATATAGGCATGTAGAGAGCAACCAGAGGAGATATAGACCGTCAGGAACACTACCACCACCGGACTTACCAACGGTCAAGCGATTCCGATCATTACGAAAAACATTATAAGAAGGCATAATTTCATTATCATGAATATCTTCAATGAGCCAAGTTTCCGTGAAGCAAACAAAGTTGTCAAAGGACACAAAAGAGAAAAGTTTAACTTCATCCATGTTGGTTCGTAAGCTTTGCACATTCTGATAATAAAATGAGAACGGGTTATCTAAATTTGAAAAATTTTCCGGATATTTTTTACAAATTGCTTAACAAACATACTGTTAGGCCAAAAAATCAGGTCTTCGGATCGCTTTGAGTTCCTTGCTAGGAGTAAGTCGGAACGATGAAATCCTCTGCATGGTGAAGTTATCAGCCGTTAATTTTTTGTAGAGCAGTAAAGAAGGTTCAAATTCCAACTTTGCAAGAACATGGGTTTTGATAAGGTCAGGACTCGTATAATAGGCCACACGAGATATAAAATATTGGCGCAGGTGGAGCAATCACATCCAGTGACGGAAGCTGAGATGGCAAATTCCATTTAGGTATGCCAAATTAGGGCTTAATTGCTGACTAAATTGAATTTCCAGTCGGGTTTCCTTGTCTATCCATTCTATGATTCCCAGTAAGTCAAAGTCAAAAGCACTTCATTCAATACTAATCGTTGGAAATTTTCAAAGAATATAAAGCAAATTTCAAGCAATAAAAAAATCCTAAAACTTAATGGCTGAAATGGATCTCTAAATTTATGCATTATTAATTAAAAAACCTTTAATCAAAAAAACAATATCAAATTCACTTCAACTAAAATTATTACATATTCTATGATTTAATCGGAATAAGGAGAAAACCCAATCAAAACTTGATTTTCAATAAGAAATTGAGAAGGGATGTAGTAGCGATGTAAATGGTATTTTACTGATGAGCTTTCGACAGGGTTAAGTGATATCCTTTTCCAAATTATTGTCTATCGTTTGGACTAGTACTGTAGCTTAACCAAACATTTTTAACAATAAAAGAGTAAAGCGTAAAACTTCATTACATCAGTCTTTATTTGCTCATAGATACATTCTTACATCAATAAATAATTTCCCTTTTCTATTTAAATAGTTAATAATGAATCGAATTTGAAAATGACTAGTATTCACGGAAAAATTTTTTCAATCCTCAAGCTACATAATCATTTCAATCCTCAAGCTACATAAACTTTATTTTATAGATGGTTTGTTTTTGCTGTCCTAGAACACAAAAGTGATACACTTGAAGTGATATCAAGTTCAGTTGAACTCAAGATTTTTCTCCATTTATTTTCAACCAACGAAGATGATGACATCATAAAGAAGAGGATTTGTTCCGGGTAAAAGTACTATAAACTCTACACTTAATGTAACTTGACTTCATTCGACTGAAGCAGGATTTGAATATCTGGAATTTTTAACGATGGGAAGACAAAAGCGGAGTTGCTGGGCAACATGAAATTCGGAAAACGTGGTTAGGTTTTATAAAGAAGCATATCCTGAAAGAATTTCATAGATTGAGGAGAAAAAACGAGAGGAAACACCCCGCAAAAAATTATATTTTTCTCACGTTCTAAAACAATTCGTGATACAAAGAACGTCCTGATATTTGATTTGAGAAGTTTAAATTTGTAGATGGTGCCTCTTTTGTACTATTCATGTTTCGATCACATTTATTTATTTATTTGGACGCGGATCAAATTATTTCAATAGCATTCATGAATTTTACAAGTTAATTCATTGTGTCTTGATTCCCAGGATTCTATTGAGCTTCATGTTCGCTCACACTGATATGCATTTTAGGGGTAGAGTTAGAACACTGAAAACTTGTTCAATAAAAATGCTCTCAATTTCTCGAAAAACTGATTGCAGAAAACAAAGTTAGCATGCATAATGGTGGCTTGAATGAAAGTTTCCGGGAAATTTGAATTTATTTTGGCACACAAGTGCACATCCTGCAGCTTCACTACATGGAGCACCAAAAATTTTGAAAATTTCTGACAACTTCATATGATTAAGTACTCTTTTATGAGTACTTGGACTAGCCATCGGTCATGTAGATGTCAGCCTAGTCATCAGAAATAAAGTTGAACAAATACTCCTCAAACTCTGATTTTAAATTGCATTTTATATGATTCAAATTAAAAATGTACCAGTACACAGCAGTGCCAGTGGCTGAAAGTCATTTTTTCAGCGTTTGATAAAGTTCATCTACCTGAAACGGTGACGAATCAAATTTTCATATATTGAACTTTTCCATTAATTTTATTTTCTGGTATTTCAATCTATAGACATGGAAAACCATTCACAGTTGAAAAAAAGGAAATATAAATTCGATTTGTTCCTGAACCTTGTATTTCGAACGTATGTCTTTGTTTTTCTTTCTGAGTAGTCCAGAGAAAATCGATTTTTGGGGAGGCACAAGAGAGGAAGAATATGGTTTTTAAAACATCCTCCAACAATGAAACGCGGCACAAATTTATGGTAGTAGAACAAGTATGGCACGTGCATAGACTTACTGGCATGAACGTGAAAAGTAAATATCAGACTAAATGCTAAATGTCCATATACGAGAACTTCAGTTTCTTTGTTCTATAACAAGAAAATAGAAAGGGTATGAAGTATATGAGGAGTTTTTTTCATTCAATAAACACAAGGACAGGAGCTGCAACCTTGCAATATCGATGTTTTTAAGCTTAACTGAATACTTACTTGGATTACTTAACTTTAGGATTTTTCAGATAATTTTAAAAATTCCGCTGACAAACTGGTAATTAACTGTTGAATAGGCGTATAAGCTGTAGTATTCAAAACGATGTGAAATGTCCATACTGGACTGCAGCGGTGAATTGCTGCCTCAGGAGTGCAAGATTTATGTTCAACTGGGGACGCGTAAGTGTTCTAGCAAGCTAGCTTTGCTGTGTCATGGGGCGGGTTCTTTTCCAATAGCACAAGGGCCCACTAAAAAAAATTTCTCGCATTTACAGATTTACCGATAACTAGAGCCAGAAACGCATAACGTAATAAAACCGTCAATAGGTGTCGATGGCTGAAGTAACCTACCGAAAGGATGGGCCAAAGAAAAGCGACAACAATGCCTGGTTAACTTCGCGTGAACCACGCAATTTCGTCATCGCCACAAGTGTTCATGGCCCACTCGCACCCCTCCCAGCCAGATCAAAGATCTTAAGTGATGCCTTGGCCTGTGTCTTGTGAGGAACGACAAAAATCCCGGCGAGAGCCCATGAAACACGAAAATGTGGAAAAGCTTTGTAATTGTTTTCTACATTTTGTCAACCTCAGAGATTTCTTGACGGAAATCTCAACTGACTTCTCATCGGCACTAGGCGTGAAGTCTTGGAACGTAACAGTGGACTGCATCCATTAGGTCAACAACTCCGGACACTTTTGGTCTAGTCCAAGGTGGCTGCTGGCTAGCTAGCTACTTCAAAGAGGAGTTTTGGACACAGGTCTTACGCGAGCAGACTAAGTCCGGATTGCAAAACTTAGCCACCAGTTTAAATGCACAATTTAAACGCGTCAAACAACTTCCAACGACTCTACTTCAAATTATGTTAACTTCAATCCGAAAAAAGGGACAAAAACAACCGCTGAAAAAATATATGCTCCCGAAAATTACGGGCACAGTTCTCAAAATAACCTACTCAAATTCAAAACGAAAAAACCTACTATAAGAAAAAAACGTGAACTCAATTTATAGTACTGCATACTAACTGCAACGCGGATTACTCGAACCCTACCCTCTCGGTGGCATACTCACCTTTCGCCTATATTATCCTACTGAAAGGGAACAGGTTTGTTGGAAAGGAAAGACGTTTGTCTAGTTAGCAATTCTTTATAATCATTTTGACTTTTTTTTACAAATATATAAATCGCTAACTCAATTTATATGATTTTGTATAATTCTCCTCTCATCTGTGTTTAAGTTTAATCTCCTTAAAATAATCGATCTAAGGCGTTGCTACAATCCAGTCTAGTAATAAGCATACAAAAAGCTCAATTTAATTCACTTTGTATATAATTGGATTATATATGAAAAATATAAACATACATTCCTAACTACAGTAAAAATAGAAATTAACCAAAATTTTAATTATATTGGAATACACAAATCAGGAAGGTTTCTTGCTCTTCATGTTCGATTAACAAAGTGTCTTGTTGGATTTGTTTAAAAATATTTAAAAAAAAAAACTACAATTCCATCTCCTTAACTGGTCTCCAACGTTAGTAAAGCTAATAAAATTAAACCGATAAAATTCAAGTCGTCTGCTCTACCGAAATGATTTATTTAAAAGCGAAAATGTTTGCTTATGCAGAATGACAAAAACTGATGTGCTTTGCTTTCAATCTAAAGAATTTCCTATTTTTAAGAATATTCGCCACCATTTCAAACTAATTGCCTTTAAATAATTCATTTCATAATATACAAATTAGTCATTGCTTAGTTTTACTTTGCCCAATCGTAAATGTAAGATGTGGTTTTATTTGACCAATTTGTTTCCAGAAAAATTTTATATGCAAATCCTTTCAGTTTTGAATGCAACATTATTTTGTATATCTCCGACACATTTTTTGGAAAAGAAATGTTTTTTTTTTCAATTTTTACGCACATTAGAAGTCCGGGTCAAATATATTACATTAATAATAAAAATAATTTTTATACTCCTGGAAATGTATTTTATTAATAATATAACATTCCATGTAAGAAATCACCAATATATTGTGCTTATTGTACAAACAGAGTGAATGTAACGCAAACGAAAATGAATTTATTATTTAAAAATCTAATTTGAACTTATTTTATGAAAATTGATTGTGCATTTTTGGTGTAAATGAACTCCTCACTAATTACAAATTAAAATTGTCTGACTCTTGCTCTGAGCACATCTTCTTCATTGCTTGCCTGTATTATCAGCAATTACGTGTCCGATATTGTCATATCGAGCATCGGGATCCATATTAGTTAGAGGCCTAGTCCTTCCTGGTTTTTTTGGCATACCTCCATATTTTGTTAAGCATGTGCTGGATGACTGATCTTGTGAACGTCAGTAAATCATCCGTGTATCCACCTTGCCTGGCAAATAGCCAGGCGTTATTCATGCAGGCATTTTAAAGGTAGCTGAATAATGAAAAATACCATTTTTTACCACGAATGTGAATACGGTACAAAGATAAATTTTCGTCGAGCGTATCGACTCCACCCATGTTCTTATTGTACATAGTGAAAACTTCAGGAATGGGAACTAAAACCTTTTTCTTTTACGCTGCTGAATATCTTTCCACTTTCTTTTGAGGAAAAACGCCAAATTCATTGGAAGCATATTACCGAGTATTTCCAATTCCCCTAACGGCCTTCCGTCTGTGTGGCCTAGTGGTTAGAGCATGAACGCATAAGCCGAATGTCCCAGCTTCAAGTCTGGTTGGGAGCAACGTGATTTAGTTCAGGGGATTTTTCGGACAGACTATGAGTGTTCACTCAGTGGTTATATGTACAGATTTAATCAGATCATATCATAGCTGAGCAGGTACACGGGAGCATGGTATTGACCAAACCAACTTCCGAAAAAATCAATACCGTCATGAAAATGAAATACTCTAACTATATCTAAGCGAAGGCCCGAGAGAGGCTGTAGCGCTACAAATAAGAAGAAGAACTGCCTACCGCTTTATTGGGCTACTCTGGCGGAGGCTCCACCGATCAATAGTAACTCACCCGAAGACAGGCGTGAGCGCCACTCGTTCGTTTTCTCAAGCCTCTCAAGGGCATTTGAAAGAGAAGACGACTGTCTGGAGCGAAATTGCAATTAGGAAAGTTTTAGTGCCTGCTGCCACTTAGCTGTGAGAATCACCTACAATGAAAAATTTTCAAGCGTAACGAGCTAAAGTGCTCAAACACCACATGAAATTCGTAATTTCCCATAACAGAAGTACCAAACCTACCCAGATTGCCACTAGGTTTCTCTGTAACCACAAACACTACCACTTTAATTAAATTCGCTAGGTCTTCCGGCCTGGTCATCGCCCCGGGAAAAGAATTCCCGAGCCACACTTTTTACAGCTGGAAAAGAAGGTTTATTTATCGAATTTTAACGAGAAAAGGAAAATGAACAATTATCTCATTCAACTTAGTACGTTGCTTTATTTTAAAAAAATAATGCGACCAATATGTGCTAAAATGAAAGCCACTTTCATTTATTCTCTATTCTAGTAAGGGGCCCCTTGCTTCCGTTTGCTTGATTTTCGCCACAATTGTCTCGTCTCCGTTTGATGTTTCGATATCCAATGTGTGGTTTCAATTCCTCGTCAGAAGAAAAGTGTCGCTGTTCACTTGTTCGATGATAGCTCGTTCGGTTATCACTTGTTGGAGTATATCTCGTTCGTATCTCACTTGTTGAATTATATTTTGTTCAAATACCACTTGTCAGGTTATATTTCGTTCGCTTGACACTTGTTTTAATTTATTTCTTAGTTTTTCTTGTACCCGCCGGTGGTTTGATTGCAGGACCAACGCGTGGAGTGGCGTTTATGAGTGATTATCTACCATTTTCCACAAATTTTGGCCTTCTCGGAAATGTCGCAATTTCCTTCGTTTCGGTTTCCGTGGTGGGATAAAGTGAGTTTAGTGCGAGTATGTGAATACTACGCTTCACCACGATGTCGGCAGTCTGTAGGTAAGAAATTCAACAATTATATTTGCGTTTCTTGCGTATAGTTTAGTGGATATGTCAGCTTTCTCTCGTTTGAGATTGGCGTAATCGTCGGTCATTTGTTGATGTGCCAAACTGAGTTTGGTTTGATATTTTTAGAGTCATTCTTAGCCTCTAATATGGCTGAAATTTCTTATGATGACTTCATTCTGGCTTCATGTTGTGAGCTCAACAAAAGGCATTCGCCTGAGTCCTTTCCATACTCAAAAACGTTGTTTGGAACGCCTCCGGGTTCGTACATTTTGAGCGATATTTTTAGCTTCCGGTTTGATTTTGCTGCTATATATCGAGCCGCAGTGGATTCCTCCTTCCTGGCGTCGATTTTTGGTGATTTTTGATCGTAGTTAATAGCCAATTTCTCTAGAACTTGGACGACTCTTTTCACCTCCTCTTTAGCCCTTTCGTTTTCTTTTTGCTGCTTCTTGTAATTACTTTACGCGTCAAATTTGCACCTCACTCGTCCTGTGTTTGCCACTAATGAAGTGTTAAACGTGCGAGTGTCTTCCTGCGGTATATGTGCCATTGTTGCCTCAGCAATATCTCTGCTGGAGCTGCGTGAGTGTGAGGATGTTTGCGGCGGGATCGTTAAGTTTGTGTCTTTGGCCGGGGGCTCAGTGGCTGCACACTCAGCATTCACGTTCAAGTTTGAATTAGTCAAATTACATACTGCATTGAAATTCATTGGAAGTCCATAACGTAGAGTCTATGGAACCACAGGCAGTATGAAACCTTGATTTGAGGAAGTGATGTAAATGCTTGCAGATTATCGCACATAACACAAACACCTCTTGCCGCGTGACGCGAGCAACGATTCAACTTCGGATTTCCTCCCTGTGTTTCATGTTATTTTGTTTGTGGCGCACACATGTTTTATGCTGCCGAATATGTTGATTGGATGACGAACGTTTCCTCTACCGTGTGAATTTGCGTTTCGTTTTAAGCTCACGTTGGTTCTTGATGTTTTCAGCGCTCGTTGTTGGTTGCATTGTCCATAATTGTGGCACGTAAATCAAAAGCGACCTAGCTACTTGAATTTACTTACATAAAGTTACAAAGCAAAAATTATTATGTGGCCTTTCCGCAATCTAACCAGTAGTCCTTTTATGCATGCAAGTTTAAATTATTTGCTGTTAGTTACATCATTAGGTCACCAAAAAAATTAATAAAGTGTGGCTCGGTATTGCGTAGGTTAAACTCTAATAAAGGCGCATATGGGAGTGGTCAGGGTGAGCAACACTATGGAATCTTCATGTTTACCCGTAACAAGCAATTGAACCAACTCCATTGTTAATCCACCTTACAAGAATTATATTATTCTCGTCATCCAGAAAATGCTCCTGTGAATCTCTTGGTGTTTTTTTTAAACTTTAATATCAGATATTGGGTTGTTTTTCTAGCCTGCTGGCTCTAATGATTTCTGTTGCTGAATGCCCCCTTTTCCCTATTTCCTCTATCAGCCTCAGCCAAGTGAAAAAGTTGTCAAATTAGAGTGATAATTTCTATCAAGTATATTCGCTTTCCATCTTATCTAAAAATGTTAGCACAACTTCTCCTCCCGAACCAAATTCAGCTTTATACTTAGCAGCGATTTTGTCCTCTGTTTTACCTTGGTAAAAATCCGCAGTGTACACGTAGTCCAACGAAGATGCAGCAATCCAAGCTACATAGCCCCAAGGTAACGATTTGCCCCGTATAAATTGCTTTGTTGGATAGCTACCATAATATGGTACCATTGATACGTCAATTGAAATGCTGGTAGGTCCAAAAGCTTTTCTCAAAGTTAAAATTTTTTTTTAAGTTGTTTGAGTGCTATCATATTTTGGAAAACTTGTCTCTTTTAGATATTGCAGTGTTATCTGCAAGATGGATACACTTCACTATCTCATCAAAGCGATTGCGGTGCATTGAGTTTATGATGAGCTCATTTCTTGAGTCTGATTCATTAGACCAATACAACCTGCGTCATGAAACGCTGTTATACCCAGATAGGTATAGATAGGACGGAATGATATAAATACTTTCATTTCGTCTATTTCAGTTGAAAACAGGCGGTCTCCTCTTTGTTGTGCATATTTGATAGATTCATTTGATAAAAATCGAATTAAATCCTCATCAAGAAACATTGGAAGATTTCAAATGAACTTCTGGGAATATCGGGAGCAGTGGTTTACGTAAAGTTGGCTAACTTTCTTCATTCCTCAATAAATCTTTCCACTTCCAATTCCTATATTTCTTCTTATTTCCCTTTTTATCATCTTAAATAGGTTTTGTTGTGTTAACTACTGCTGAATAAGTCATTTGTCTTCCAGGTAAATTTTGTGAAGTTGGACATCTACTTCTGTTCCCGAATCTTCATCAGTTATACCTTCGTTATCTGGAGGTGATATGTACACAGTTATGTGTTTTTCAGATTCAGTGATAATTGAACGTGGATCTAAGTTTTCGTCATCCATTTCATTTTCAGACAGAGGCTTTTCAGACTCGTCCAAAATTTCGTAGAGCGTTAGCGGTCTGAAATCAAATGTATTACCGTGTTAAAACATTTTTATTTGAAAAATAGTACAAAAACCTTGTTATTTGTGCAATATTGGGTACTTAATGTCACGCAAACGCAACGGGTTTTAAAAAAGGGGTGCCTAGTGTTGCGTTAGTGCAACATTTTCATGTTCCTTGAATTCAACAAAGAATTTTGTTGAAAATTCAAAGAAAACTGGCACAAATTTTAGTAGAAACTATGCAGTCACATCTAATTTCATAAATTCATTATAAAATATCAATTTGATAATATTATTTGCATCTTACCTCTCTTTACTTAAGCTCATAGCCGAACAGGTTTTCCAAATTGCGAAAAAAATTGAATTGTTAATGAAAACCACCTTTGAAGTTCACTACCTAAACCTTTGAACGGCCAAATTCAAACTGAGAATGAATCTGCACGTCTGCGAAATATAACAGAACAAGCCTGTTCGAACTTGTAAACACACTTTTTGTATTGCGTGAGCGCAACACTGGGAACAATTGTTTTAAACGTTAAGATAGTATGGCCTTATATCGTATCATTTTTCTAGATTCTTTTACATATTTTGCTCTTGCGTTCGTTTGCTTTCTATTCTAAAATTTGTTGAAAATTAAAGCGTTACAGTTTCTCCTCAAGCTACGAAAAAAGTAGCTGAAGGGATAAAAGGCTGCCAAGAAGTCGACTTTCAAAATTTAAACTGATTCCAAGTTAAATAGTTTCTTTTTTTTTATGAGGCATCAACGGGCTAACACTGCAAATATTTTTCTAAGTAGGAAATTCAATTATTTTATATAACTTTAATTATTTTAAAGAATATTTGAAGAAACGATAGCTGAAATTATTTTATTCCTTTGAAGCACATGAATATTACAATAACTTATACGTTTTTCATTGACTGACTGAGTGACGAATGATTCGACTCAAACTATTTACCTCACGTTAATTCTCCTTTTTCTTGTAATCCCCATGTGCTCATTTGAGCATCATTATTGCTTTCTGACTGAGAAATAAGTTTTTCAAGAGAATGCAGACATTCAGGGAAGACTGATGGGATGAGTGAAATCTCCTTGTTCTCAAAATCTGCTTGCATAATTATTGGAAGCAAACAAATTTTTATATAACATCTTAGAGAAGCAACTACCGTTCCCATTCACTGCACAATAGCTAGTAAATTACATACAAATTATATAACCAAACAATTGTTCCAATACCTTGCATTCTTTACTTGTTATTTCGGCAACATAGCTCTGGTCTTGCTTTCACTTCTATTCAATTACCTATTGTCTGGAGATATATATTACAAATATGACGTAATTTCCACTCTATCTGCACTCTAACTCACGGAACAATAATACTTTTAACACTAAATAATTACAAACACAACACGCCAACGTAGTGCATTGCATGAATTACTTATGGCAAATAACAATCTCGTTATGCTTATAGACAACTACTTCAATATTTTTTGATCACCTGTGCACCCTTGCGTTATGTTGCAATGGTTTACACCTTACGATGATTCACTTAACAATTTTGAGTCCATCGAGTGGCACTGCATGTAATTCTTTGTCGAGTAGTTGAAGAGCAGGATGTAAATGAAGTTTTGTCCAACATGGAGTATCTGTGATTGATTCTTGTAGATAATCCGGCCGTCTAAAGACCGTGCGGAAGACGAATAGTGTAATCTGAGATGGTAGTCACAGGTGCTGAGTTTTGGCAATGATGAGTGGCTTCGGCTCGAAAATATGCACCACGATTGTAAAAAGGTTACAAATACGAAAACATGCTGCAATTGCGAGTTGATGAAGATAAATTAAGGTGGAGAGTTTTTGGTAGAAAGTTTCGTTTTTACAATCTAATTAGCTACTCTAAAAGACTCAACTATTAACTGATGTAATGAGTTTTATGTTTCGAAATGAACCAGTCCAGTTTGCCGAGTGAGAGAAGGCTTCACTAGTACATAAGAACTGGCAGTTGCTACCTCCTAAGTTGTTTGCTACACTAAATCACTCGGTACGGTTTGTATGAACTCTTAATCAACTATTCAAAGAACTTTGAATCTTGATAGCAGTTTGTCCACGATTAGATTGACCGGAACCCGTTTTTTCGAGATTTTACTATTCGTTTCTTACTACGATGACCTTTTCGTTCAGATAACAGTAATATTCGGCTCAAATTAAATAAAATTTGCACTCGATGTTAGTTTTTCACACGCGATCGCTCAGTTTTGGTTCAATTTTCTCCCGACGCGTCAACGTTAGTGGCGTTTGGTTGCAGAGACCTATCAAACAATCTTATCAGATGTTTGTGGAATATCGACCCGCGGGGTCGAAGTTACCACAGCTTACCTGATGGCTAGCTCATAAGCGGAGGGTTCACCCAACATGGTGGGTGCCATACCAGTTTGAGGTTGCAAGAGAGAAAACCGATTTATATTTTTCTTTCAATGCAACATTTTTTCCTTAATTTTTTTTTTTTTGGTTTTTGTGCCAAAATACAAAACCCTATTGAAGTTACGACCTGAATCCGTTCGTCCGTCCATTTCTGTGCCACAGCAGTTTTCCCCCGAGGCTATTGAAGCTACAGTCTTGAGCCTTTGTGGGAATGTCAGAAGTGATGACTTCTTGAAAGTTTTAAGGTGAACATTTTTTAAGAGGCTTGTAAGGGGGTCTCCCCATATAGGGACGTGACCCTACAAAAACCAGCAGTGAGGTACTCTGGGAGTGTCCGGTGGGAAATTTAAAAAAATTTCATTTCATCATGGGCAATATGTGGACAATCTGTTTGACTTGATATTATTCTTATCGGGGATATATAGCAGTTACCACTAGTGAGATCAACGCCATTCTTCAAACAAATCAGATCTAAATTAACTAGTACAACTCTTTGTTGTTCTTTAAAATTTTATGAACTCCCCCAGGTAATGCGGCAAAAGTGACGTAAAACTTTCTAGTACTTTAACTAAAATTGGTAATGGCGAAGTGTTAGAACTAGATCAATTGTAGCTCATAGAAAACAGATTTTTCGCTAAATAAGAAGTTCAAAGATTATATCCTGAAGAAGTCCGCTTATTTTTGACAATAACAAACCACGTGAACTATATTTTGAAAGGAAAGAGCGAAAAATAATTGGATATCGTAATTATGACAAAAAATTATTGTAGTGAGTATTTAATTATATTATATACATCCTAGATTTTTGAATTTGGTCACATTAATTCCGGAGTTTTTTCTGTCTATCTTTATATAATTTTTTAACCTTTGCATAATCATTCGCAAAATGAAGCTAAAGTTCCCACAGGACGCTCTCAGAGGCCTCATTGCTGTTTTGGCGTAATTTTCTTGTCTTGTGAAGGCGTTGTGACATAAGGGCAAGTGGATGCGGTGGATCATTCTTGAGGCGTTTAAAGAAAACGAGGTAAGACAGGATTGCAGAAGCTAAAACAGTGTTTGGCGAGCAGAAACAGGGTTGGAGGAGCTGGGACAGTGTCGGCAAAAAGTGGTGTGAAAAGAGTATTGCGGTGGAAGAATTATTTTTCGATATGTTTGGTACATTATACACTTTTTTGGGGTCACTCTTCTCGCTTACTTTGCGTCAGAGCCTCCATAAAGAAAGCTAAGCCATTGGTAATTGAGTAGGGTATCATTGGAAAGGCCTCCTTGAGATCTTTTCAAAGCTAGTCTCAACATTATCTTATCCTATCGAGGAGGGCAGGGGAAGGAGAAATATACACAATTCCCGCGTACCCCCTTCACGACTGGATACGGTCTATCTAAAAATTTCGTTTATGAATACAATAACAACAAATCCGTCAGAAGTCAAAATTTGATCAACTTTGTTAGTAATAGTATGATTTATCAATTTTCCATTTTCTTGAATAAAACCATAATGGTACCCTTAAATACAAGAAAATTTTATTCGAGACGGCTACTTACAAGGTTAACATGCGCTTAAATCTTCAAAAACTTCGAATGGTATTTAACGAAGTTCAGCGGCAATGGAACAATATGCGCTTTTTACCTACTCAGACACTACAGGTTTGCTAGGATTTGCAGTTTCAGGCATGTTAGGTATCATGAATATCTTTGAAAATTTGTTCAACTAGTGACACTAGTAATAATAAAACCAAGTGGTGGCAGTTTTAAATGAGAAAATTGAATAAATTTGTGTTATTTCCCCCCAAGATACATGCTATCAAGGCCTGTTTGAATTTATTAATAAATGGCTGAAGATGATCATCTACAATTTAGAGGCAATACAAGACTTAAGAGTAGGAGAGGGCTTTGTAACAATCCTAGGGTTCAAAACAAGTTTTCTGATTATATGAATCGATAACTTGAATTATTTATCCAATACTTGCATTATTCAAAATCACCTCCAATATGCACCATTTTGTTTCAGCACAAATAATTTTACTGAATTCTTAGCACTATATCTCATATTTCCATGAAAATCCAAAGAAAGTATGAGCGCCTAGGTCGATTTATTGTTGTTATAATTTCATACGATTGTAATGGCTATAACTCACTTGATAATGACTTGATTTCCATGAAATTTCATACGAATAAAGTTCTTATCAATGGCCAAATTTGCATAGCGACAAACTTCAATCGAGGCAACTTTTCAGTATTTAAAAATAACGCTCTTTCTCAACCAGTTTAGATAAACTTTACAGCCGTTCACCTCAGAAACGTTACGATTATTTGCAAAAATTTTTTAGCAAGAAATCAGAATGAACCTTTGGCTATTGAATCAGTTCATTACATTTTGCAAAAAGTTTGTTGCAAAAGTTATTAAATTCAAACAAAATAGCATGTTTTGTTCAAAAATTTAGTAAATCTCGGAAACTAAAGGGTGATTCATAACAAGTGTACACATGTGAATGGGCCTTAACTCTTATTTATCACCAACTTTAGGTCCATATATTGACAAATTATGACAGTTTGTTCTTTTGCAATTTTAACCGTGGCATCATACACATCAGCCAAACGTTTTACTATTGTTAAAACTTTTTACAAAATAATGGATCGCCAGTGCAAACATTTCGCGCTCTACGTAAATTTTTTGGTCCACCCATAAATTGGCCGGCGAGATCGTGTGATCTGACTCGTTGTGATTTCTTCCTTTGGAGATTTCTGAAGGATCGTGTTTACGCTGATGCTCCCCAGACTACTGAAGCAATAAAAAACAATATTTGAGCCAACATACGCCTAATAACGCCGCAAATTTGTGAAAATGTCATCGAAAATTACAATCATCATTTGAGCAGCACGAGGTGCACATATGCCCAAATTTTCATAATAAATAAACAATACAGCTCAATCTTTACAAAAACTATGTTTTTTTTCCGACAAAAATGTGTACACTTGTTATGAATCACCCTAACGTACCGAGTTGATTTAAGCTACGTTTGTTAAATCTGAATTATTTACATTGAATTAACTCATCAAAAATTTAAAAAAGTTTTTTTGCAAAAAACTACCTAGGACAAAATGTGGAAATTTGATGCAAATCAATGTGCATGCATGATATTTGTTCAATGTGTGCAAAATACGAAGGTGTGTTCAAAACGTATTGCGAATTTTGAATTTTCGCGGGTTACGTATATTCGAATTTCGATTTTTTTGTGGCGTTATGTTGGTACTCATGTCTGTCACTTATGCCGACAAGCTCGGCCATTTTGAATGTTCACTTGATTGGTGATAGCTGCTTTACTTGCACGTCTTTTCAATCGTCTTCGATTTTTACTTATTCAAAAAAATGGATCAAAGAACGTGTATCAAATTTTGTGTGAAAAACGAAATTAAGTGCGCGGATGCATTCCGAATGTTGACTGTGGCATAAGGAGAAGCTACCTTGGACCGAAGCAACGTTTATCGGTGGTACAAAATGTTTTTAGAAGGCCGAGAAGATGTGAACGACGAAGAGCGTGCCGGACGCCAGAGCACTTCAACAACAGACGAAAAAATTAATGAAGTGGAGAAAATGGTATTGGCCAATCGTCGAATCACCGTTAGAGAAGTTGCTGAGGACCTAAACATATCAATTGGCTCGTGCCATTCGATTTTTATCAACGATTTGGGCATGAGACGGGTCGCCGCGAAATTCGTACCAAAATTGCTCAATTGCGACCAAAAACAGCAACGCATGAACATTGCTAATGAGATGTTAAACTCTGTCCGCGACGAACCAAATTTGCTTCAGAGGGTCATAACTGGTGACGAATCGTAGGTTTATGGTTATGACGTGGAAACCAAAGCTCAATCATCTAAATGGAAGCTGCCGCATGAACCAAGACCGAAAAAAGCGCGCCAAGTTCGGTCGAATGTGAAAGTTTTGCTGACAGTTTTCTTCGATTGCAGGGGCGTGGTGCATCATGAGTTCTTGCCACAGGGAAGAACGGTCAATCAGGAATATTACCTGCAAGTTATGCGCAATTTGCGCGAAGCAATCCGCCAGAAACGCCCGGATTTGTGAGAGAACGAAAATTGGCTTTTGCACCACGATAACGCCCCTGCTCACACATCGTTGCTTGTGCGCGACTTTTTGGCCAAAAACAACACACTAATGATGCCGCAGCCACCGTATTCCCCAGATCTGGCCCCCTGTGACTTTTTCTTGTTTCCTAAACTGAAGAGGCCCATGAAAGGACGACGTTACGCTACGCTTGACGAGATAAAGACGGCATAGAAGGAGGAGCTGAACAAGATTAAAAAAAATGATTTTTTGAAGTGCTTCGAAGATTGGAAAAACCGTTGGCATAAGTGTATAATATCTCATGGGGATTACTTTGAAGGGGACAAAATAGATATTCATGAATAAATAAATAATATTTGAAAAAAAAACAAAATTCGTGATATTTTTTGAACACACCTCGTACATATTTTGTTCTAGGAATTTTTTTTCAAAAAACGTTTTTAAATTTTTGATGAGTTAATTCAATGTGAATAGCTCAGGTCTAACAAAAGTAGCTTAAATCAACTAGGTACATTAAGAAGTTCCCGAGATTTACTAAATTTTTTAACGAAAACATGCTATTTGGTTTGAATTTAATAACTTTTGTAACAAACTTTTTGCAAAATGTAATGAGTTGATTCAATAGCCAATGGTTCATTCTGATTTCTTGCTAAACAATTTTTGCTAATACGTTTCTGAGGTGAACGGCTGTAAAGTTTGCCCAAATTTGCAGTTTTACTGGGGGCTGCGCCTTAATGAAAAACCACATATTATTCACCCTCTGCATTTTATAATGATGAGGGCTGCCATTTAACCACAAAATAAATTTAATTGAAACTGTTTCTTTAAAAAATACAAAATGGAGTTGGCTCTTTGTGCAGAACATTGTTTAGGAGTTAGAACTTTTCTTTGATCATCATTCATGGGGGATATTATCATAATATTGATGATAATCATGTGGAATAGTATATTTTAGATTTATTAAATCTCTAAATTTCTTGCTAGGTTTGTTTACAAATTCTCTTTTTCTTTTGGTTGTATCTGTTTATTACAATGTTGTAAAAGTTGCTACAATTCAACTGGAAACCTCAGTTTGTAGTTAAAGTTACCATTTGGATTATACGGCAAAGCTCAAATGTCGGTAACCTAAAACATTTAATAGGTTCTTTAAGTGTAGGAGGCTTTGATCCAGTTAGAGAAAGTAACTTGAAATTTCATTCAATCTCTCCAGAGCGAATAGATGGAGAATTTCATCTCTTCAAATGGTTTAAAAAATCCCCGTTGGCAGCACCAGCCGGAAAGGTAAATTTCTCGTATGTAGCGTAAAGTTTCGAAAAAGAATTTGGCTTGCCTACTACTAAACTTCTTTCTGCAATTTTTGTAGTACCACATGGGTATTTATTAACATAAAAAAAATCTGGCCACGTTCGTTTTCAAAGACCTTTTATCGGGGCGCAAATATTTTGCTAATTAAATTGAGTTGCACACGTATGGATTACATATTGAAAATCCGCGGATAATAAATTGTTGTAAACATACATATACCGGTTTCGCCCTTCTCGCCTTTGCTGTTAACACAGTTCACAGTGGTAACCACACAAAGGCTTAAATAGCTCGAATAGTTAATTTCAAAAGATTTCCATAAAAGTTTAAGCAGCACTTGCGTTGCCATTAATATATATATTTTCAATTTTTTTCTGAACTATGAGGGCCACCACTTCCATTTTTATTGAAATCGGCTGCTAAAAATATTAAGCTGTACATTTTCGACTTTTTTATTTGTCATTCGATTTGCATAATTAAATTAAATTAACTTGCCTTAATAACTTATAATTTCAAGTTTCAACGGAATCTGTTGAGAATCTTGGCTGCTAGAGGGCTACAGAAATAAAAAAAATTGTATGCCTACCCCCTGTGTGGGGAGACCGCCTGTATGGGGAGACCCCCCTTAAATACCTTAAAATATTTTCTTGCACTGCAGATTTCAAGAGGCACCACTTTTGACCTATGTAGAAAATTTCCTCATTCTAGCTCATGTGGTTTGCGAGAAAACTTGTTATGACGCACGAACAAACGGGCGGACGGACGGACAGACAGACAAGTCGCGATTTTATAATTGTTTAGGGTATTGTTAAAAATATTAAACAATATCTTAAAAATGATCTGGTTTATGAGTTCTTTCAAGTAAAGTCATTTCAAACGTTTCCATGAAAAATATTCATTATTTCAGTTGGCACTAAAATAGCGAATTACGCTTGCCTTCAGACCTTTAGGGGCCGCCATTTTTTAAATCTTTGTATGCTAGGACCTCATCAATTAATGTACTATCTCGTTCAAATAGGAGTTTCACTCGAGACAGGGCAAAATAATTCAATTTTTAAAGAAAATGGCAGCTAAAAATATTAGGCTTTAAATTTTCGACTTTTTCATTTTTCATTCAATTTAAAAGAACATATTACAGAGATTCATAATCTCAAGTTTCATCAAAATCCGTTGGTAAATGTGACCGCTAGAGGGCCAGAAATACGTGAAAAAAACGCATATTTAAACGGCCGCCATTTTGAAATTTGCAAATGCATGATCACCAAAATATGAAAGCCTGTAGATCTAAGTAATGTTTAGCTTGACATCAAGTTTGATATACGTCGGATTAAAATTGCGACTTTTAAAAGCCTTTGAAATTTTGACTTTCAACTGGTCGCCATTTTGTTTTTTGCAACCTGACCTCCAGTTATTTTACGCAATTCTTTAGATACTTATAATTTCTATGAACCCAATGAATTTCATGAAAATCTGTTGAAAGCTTTGACCACTATTACAACAACAAAATTTTGCACGTTTTTCGACCTTTGAGCGGCCGCCATTTTGTTTCTGCGGTACCGACTTTGAATTTTTTATTGTGAAATTCATCACATACATCAATGAATCTTTATGTCAAATTTCATCCAAATCGGAGCTATACATTGGTCAGAACAGAAATCACGATTTTTCGTCTAAAACGGCCGCCATTTTGTTTTTGCCCGGCCGATATTCACGAACTTAACCGAGGTAATTACCCAATACACCTTCCCTGAAAATTTTGGTGAAAATCAGAGCAAAATTGCGACCTCTATCGTGGTCACAAATTTCGTTATATCCCATATATATATATATATATATATATATATATATATATATATATATATATATATATATACATATATATATATATATATATATATATATATATATATGATGCTCTCCGCAATAGGTAAATTTCTCTCGAGAAATTTACCTAAAAACGAATGCGTTAAATATCAGCCGAAACACTAATGACCTTGTATCTGAGTTTCTTCTTCTTACCTTGTATCTTTCTTCGAATGTACGTCGCAAAATAGCAATGTTACCATTTCTAATGCCTTGTTGAATATCGTTTTGTTAACCACAATCAAACAGAAGCACCTGGAAGTCGGTCACACTCAAATGCAGGTAGATTCCATGCCATATCATGCATGGAACCTACCTACATTTGAGTGTGACCGACTTCCAGGTGCTTCTGTTTGATTGTGGTTAACAAAGCGATATTCAACAAGGCATTAGAAATGGTAACATTGCTTTTTCGCGACGTACATTCGTCACTATAAATTTTCATGGATTATTTTCTAAGGAAATGCTTGGAACGATAATCTCGAGTATAAATTTAACAACAATAGTAGTTAACTCATTTGCGCTCACTCTACCTTCCGTTTCATTCCTCATCGTCAAAATGGCAATCCAACCGATCATCGTATATGGCTCTCCAACCTGGATCCAATGTGCTAAATATCTAGTAACAAAGCTTCAGATCACGCAAAATAGGTACCCGAAAATGATACTTAATAAACCGTTCTACTTCTCTTCTGAAAAACTACACAGCCTTACTGGCGTTAGTCCAATTCATAAGCTCGCTGCATCGCGCCGTAATAAATTAATCGCAAAAGCAAATGACTCGCCCAATCCGCTAATTCGTGCCCTGGCGAACCGAAAACTAGCAGTTGCTACCACCTATCTCTTTGGCCGTCACCTAGTCTCATAGACTTTAGCTAGTTATAAGTAAAATGCTAAGTAATGTTAAGCTAGAAATAAGTTCAGTAGAGGTTTTTTGCCGAGATTTTCCTCTAGCTAATTGTAATATTCACATGGAAATACGATCCTACACATAGTTTTAAGTAATGTTCAAACGATGGTGAAATGACTTTGTCAGAACACCTACTATGTTATAAGGCTGCTGAACCATATACCTTCTAATAAAGAACAAGTTGGGTAGACAGACCTATGGTTATGCCAGGAGGATTTTGTACTCAACTTGCAAAATGCAGTAACCAGCAACGAATGCCTGTAAAATCAAGAAACACGTCATGTTCGAGGATCATACTATTATTAACAAAGTTGAAAGAATTTTGACTTCTGAGGTATTTGTTATAGTTATACCCATAAATATCTCGCATGATAATTTTTTCAGATTTTTTAGATCACGGGTGTCCGTTCGCGAGGGAGGTAACACATTTTTCATGTATTTCCCCCCTGTGCCCCCACTGAAGCAAAAACTGTCAGTTTAAGAACACTTGATACTCATATCGGCTACCTTTCATGAAATTTTTTTCAGGGGCCACTCCTCTGTACTGTAATCATCGATTCATGGCCTATTTTTTCGAATCCTAGAATCGTTACAAAGTCCTTTTGCTAGGAGCTCTCTCATGCCTCTTCGACTTATTTCAATTTTATGTACTCATCTTCATGATACCTATCATTCCTGAAATTTTCATGCAAATACTAGCAAAGCTGTAGTGTCTAAGTCGGTAAAAAGTGCATATGGCTCCATAGCCATATGTTTCCATAGTAATACAGGGCACATTGTTCCATAGTAATACAGGAAAATTCAAATCGCTATAACTTCGCTAAATACAATTTGATCTTTATGAAACTTTCAGAAAAGATCAATCCTATAAATAGTCATCTGTTTACTAAATTTTATTGAATTTAAGGCTACCGTTTAGAATCAATAAATCATACTATTACTAAAAAAGTTGAGTGAATTTCGACTTCTCATGTATTTGTTGTTGTTGTACTCATTAAGGCCTACATTCATGATTTTTTCAGATTTTTCGGATGGAAGGTGTCCAATCGCGAGGGGGGGGGGGGGGGGGGGGGGTATGCGAAAAGTTCGTACATTTCCCCTTCCCCTGCCCTCCTTGGTACTCACAAGGCAGTTTGAAGACTTGTTTTGAAAAGATCTCATTGAGACCTTTCCAATGACACCCTACTCGACTTCCAATGGTGAAAAAAATTTTTTGAGGGGTCGCCTCCCTATATGGAGAGACCACCCTTAAACCACTTTGAAAAATTTTTCCACCCTTGAACTTTCAAGAAGTCGCCACTTCTGCCGACACAAAGTTTCATGGCTGTAGCCTCTATAGTTTCGGAGAAAAAGTGCTGTGACATACAGACGGACGGATGGACGGGCGGACACAGGTCGTGATTGCAATAGGGTTTTGTATTGTAGTACAAAACCCTAAAAATTATATATAGGTGCCCATTCTGCTAAAAGAACTAGAATTTGCTACACTATTGAACTAGTCATTCGACAATAATGCGATCCCATTTTAGGTATAGTATCTAAAAATTCTTGTAAAGAATTAATTTCTTTCATTAAATCATTGCAACGAATTTTGTTTTCCGACTGTCATATTATTTGTTTATTTTGTCTGACGACTGCAAAATTTTCATTTGTCGCCGACTTCCAGTTCCATACTGTTGATTTTTCGGTATCCAGCGTGTTCAAAAACATAGTTTTATAGACTCTGTATATTTTGTCATTCGCTTTTAACGGATACACCATGGAAGAAGCCCTTTTAGCAAGGGAAGGATTTTATTTATCCCGTGGTCTTACTTTAGGAGATGTTGCTACAAGACTGGTAATATAAACCTTTTTCTCACCCCAGTCCATCATCCAGAATCATCTGATATTTCGGCACATTTAAACGTCTTAAAAGGTTAACATCTGCATCTTGGTTTAAGATTTCTTCCCTCTTTGGGCACCTTTTCTCAATTATTTCAAACTTTTTGTCGGCCAAAATGTTTTCTTCCCTTTTCTCGATTTCTTGCATTGCCTCTGTCAGCCCATGTAGACTATCTGTCTGGCACCTTCTTCTCCTTTTTATATCTTTTCAGGGGCTTCCTCGATTGAATCGTCTAATTTGGAATGCACTGGGTGTGGAACCAGGACTAAATTATCACCACTAATGCACGCATTATTGCATTCAAGCAGCGTAATACGAGTATCAGCTTCTGTGTAATTTAATTCACTAGTTGGAGGTAGAGGTTCTTGAAGTGATAAAGATGAACAGCAAATTACAGGATCATCTTCAAATATAATTGGAATATTTTCTATCGACGATTTTGAGAATGTACAATTTTATCGAGTTGCTAACGCTAGCTGAAGTATTTTCAAGGCGTGAGACATTTTCACCTAAAATTACAGAAATGTCACAATAATTATGCAACGAGTTTTTGCTCTGCAAAATGCAAACAATTTATTAAATAAAGTTTTAACTGACCTTAATTGTTCTAAGAATCACTACAATACAAAAAGTAAACTCCAGACATAACATTAAAAATATGATTATGCAGATGAGCTAACTGTATTCTACTAAAATTTCTTATTTTCCCTAGTTTATCTCAACGAATATTATTATTGAAAGAATGAAATTACTTACCTCAACTGCGTATATTCGAATTTTCAATGGTATTCACTGAATCTATTCACTAGAGCTAATTTTTTTCGCCAAAAATAACACGAAGCTTCACAGCTCTGACAGTTCTTCATGAAATGACGACTCGCATTCGGAGCTGTTAGCTTTTCGCCACTGCACCGCTAATCCAATGGAGTTGGCTTGTATTTGTGTATGGCATTTCTAATGTTATATTACAATATTTGGATTTGTTAGTTTTTCGTACAAATTTTAGTACATAGAATTTGTGGAGCCAAAAAACAGAATTTTCACCAAAAGTGGAGTTAGCGGCTTTGCAGATTAAGCCAACATTATGTCAACATACAAAAGAACAAGATCCGATTTTTGGGCGAAAATGTTAAATTTCATATTATTATTAACAGATTTTATAATATTCTCCTTGTACTCATTAAAACCCACCTTCGTGATCTTTTTCAAATTTTTGTGAAAAGAGGGGACACAAATATTGTTCGTACATTTTGCCTCCCCCTGGACCCCCAGATGCAAAAAATGACTTTTTTTCAGATTCTGAAAGTGTTACGACCTTTCATTTGCTACGCTTTTCGATTATATATGGAAAAAAAAATTTAAGGGGCACGTCGTTATAAGAAGGGACCCCCTTAAAAAATTTTGAAATATTTGGTAAGAACTTAACTTTTGAGAGATTACCACTTCTGACCTTTTCACAAAGTTTGAGCCTTGTAGCTTCTATAGTTTTTGAAAAATTTCTTGTGACGTATGGATAGATAAACAGATAGACGGATAGACAGGCGGACATATAAGATGCAAAATTAGTCGGTTTTTGTAGAACTTCTTTCGTAGAGCCCTAAAAATCGTTAAAGGTTATAATTCGTCCAACTTTAAATTACTCGTTTTTAGGGTTTTGTAAAATAATTTTACAAAACACTTCTAAAATTGCGCCCTAACTGTTCATCTGTGTGGTCTTGTGGTTAGCGCATGAGACGCATAAGCCAAAGGTCCCAGGTTCAAATCTAGTTAGTGAATAACTTAATTTAGTTCAGTGGATTTTTCGGACAGACTACGAGTGTTTACTCAGTGGTGATATGTACTGATTTAATCAGATCATATCATAGCTGAGCAGACACACGGGAGCATGGTACTGAGCAAACCAACTTCCGAAAAAATCAATACGGTCATGAAAATGAGATGCTCTTACTATCTCTATGCAAAATTTCGTAAATAGGTGTACAGTGGTGATCTCTTGAAAGTTTTACCATAAAAAAATGTTTAAGTTGTTTAAGGGGGTTTCCCCACACAGGGGAGTGGCCCTGAAAAACAAATTTCAGCAAATGTAGGCAATATGTATATCAAATGAAAGATCTTGATGATGAATTTTCAAAGCAGGTCTTAAGTTAACTAATTTTGCTCCGAGAAGTGCATTTTGTATCCCCCTCCTCGCAATGCATAATAATCAGGATTCAGTTCTTTGAACTCAAATTATGGAATCTGTATGTAAGTCGAGTTTTGATATTAAGAATATATTGTTGGATTTACAATTGGTTCACAAAATCCTTCTCGCAGGAGCACTCTTCTGCTGGTTCAACTTGCTGATATGTTCATCATAAAGTTTGTTTTCTGGAATGGCTTAGCCGGACCATTGCTCGGCAATTTCTCTCTGGTATAACGCTTGGAGACTTGCACCATTTTTCCGCATTTTGCGGAAATAAGACATCTGCTTCCTCCATCATGGTAGCCAACTAAGAACGGATCATCCAATTCATTGCTTTGTTTGAAAGCGCCAATACAGCGATTCGGTTGATTTTTAGAGCATTCCACACTTGACGTTGTAGTCCATGCCTCTATTTCTAAAAAAAAAAATTATCAAGAAATCTGCGCTCTGTTCAACGACCGTGCAGTAATGGCCTTTCTCATTTCTTTTTTACTTTTCATATAATATTTACCACGCGGTGACAGTCAAAAACAGAATTATCAGCAATTATTAAAATAAAATGCAGTGCTCGACAAAGTTTTACCTGCAAGTGTTTAAAATTACTACTTGAAATATGTGTTGATTTAGCAAACTTTGCGCTTTTGATATAGTGAAGAATGAACTATAACTTCGTTATTTACCATTTGGGCATCACGAAAATTTGACTTTTTTTTTATTAAATACCCAGATATTAGTTTTTAATCAACTTCAGAATCTACTTTTGTTTTTCAATAAAGGAGTTAATCCATTAAAGCCTACTGGCAACTAAAGTTGCCATGGCGAATTCCTTTCATCCTGTGTGCATCTCCAAACTTCGAGCACCTTAGCTGATGCAAAGCTTAAACGTGATGTGTTTTGTTCTGAATAGAAAATCAATCAGTCAGCCCTTTGTTTTCGTATCAAGTGTGAGGATAAATTTGGCAGTGTTGTCGACTACCGATTTCAAGCAATATGGCAGCGAGTCCTACCTGGCAAGTAAAACTATTATGCTATGCGTGGACGTCAAAATTTTTTTATTGTTTGCTTTCAATACAAATCTTCTACTTTGTAGCCCTACAGCTCCTTTCGGGCCTTCGCTTAGAGATAGTTAGAGTATCTCATTGTCATGATCAAATTTATCGGCACTTCACAAGGTGATTTGATCATTATTACGCTCTGGCCGTTTATCCGTCCACCCAGCTGCGATACGTTCTGATTTTAACCAGTACGTATCATAACTGAACAGGCTTATAGTCCGTCCGAAGAACCACTCGAACTGAATCTCGTTGACGTCAATGAGACTTGAGCCAGAGACCATTGGCTTTCGGGCATAGTGCTCTAACCACTAAGCTGCGCGGACTACAATACAAATCTGGCAATGTTATTTTCGTACTTTTGTTTGAATTTGGTGTAAGTGGTTGGGTTGGAATGTACTCAAACTTTGTTGGTAACTAAAGTTACCAATGGGATGATATAATCATGGCAAAATTCAATTTTTTTAAGAAATGGTTATCGTGACACGTAGACTCGCGGAATAGGTGGCAGTGGCTTGTTATTCCATGAACTAATTGATCTACTCAACAAAGACGAAGGATTAACATCTGACAGCATAGCTATATGCCCACTTGATGTGCTTCCAAATGCAGACATAAATAAAGACTCTGATTTGTCCGACGAAGAGACGATGCGTGGCTATCTTTCTTCTCACATACTGCGTTCCTATATACCGTCGCCCAATTTTCAGCGAAATGAAGAAGAAGATAAAAGCCGCGTACTTCAAAGCTTAGATCAAATTGAAAAACATGCAGCAAGCTCCTCTTTATATAAAAATATGCAGGTTCCAAAGTGAAATAAGATAACTCCAGTAAATTGGCTGCCCAATATAAACAAACTTTCCTCAAATATTCCCGAACTTAGTTGTGAATATCTTCCGACCATAGAGGATTTTCTAAGAGAAAATATGAAAAGTCCAATCAAAGCCTTCAAGGCATTTTTTCAGAAGATGTGTTACGTTACATTGTTTCTGAAACCAACCGATACACAATGCAGAAACTCGTACACTTAAATGCTACACCTGAGGAAATTATGGATATCATTCTCTCCCTTATAAACGATTATACTGGAAACAAGATCTCGATGTACATACCCAGTTAGTGTCAGATGCAATACACCGAAATCGTTTTGATGAGGTGATGAGCTACATTCATTTAGCTGACAATGAAGCCTCTGAGGGGACCGATAAAATATCTAAAGATCGTCCAGTTTTCGACCTATTAAATGATGCATTCAAACAATCAGGTTCGGTTTCAAGCTATGAGTTGCTGCAGATCCTTCAGGGTACATACATCACGTTGAGCCCTATTGTGGAACTTCAACTCGCCTTCCTGCTACTGGTTTGGTTCAAGGAGGAGACGTTGTTTTAGGATTTGTTGAGCATATGTAGTTACCTAAAGGATTTCGTCTCTACTTCGGTAACTTTTACACATCAATTGGTTTGCAAGATGAGGATTGGGTGAAACTGGTACACTACGTGAAAATTGGTGCAATCCTTCCATAAAGCTACCAGAAAAAAAGATTTGGAAAAATTTTTAGCATCCTGCTGATGCAGAGTCCGCTCATAAAAATGGTGGTGGCCGTTTTTTGCATGGACAGTAGATGTATGCTCTACGCAAGGCTGGCTTTTATATCGTCGCCAAGGTCATGCCATATCATTATTCGAATTTAGGCGACAGGTTATGATTGCCATTCTGAAATCCTATTAAACTCCTACATTATCATCCACTGTTGGATCATCCTTAAAATTTACACCTGTCCTTTGATGTCTTCAGAAAGGACCGAACTGATTACATAATAAGAAAAACGTCCATCAAAGTATCGGCGTTGCCGGATATTCCGCTTCATCCTGATGAGTGCTTTGAAGTATTTCATAACGGAAATACAAATACCAGAAGTTCAGCAATGTGATACATTTTGATCTTATAAAAATATTTTTAATATGTGCGTATTTGATTTTTTCATTATTTTTCAAAAAACAACATGAATCACCCCATTGGCAACTAAAATTACTACTTCACAATAAGGCTTCATTATCCCTAATTGATTAGTTCAGGATTTTATATTGTTTTATGGGCTATGTATAACCAATGTACCAAATTACACTAAAAATATCTACTAGGGAATTATAGACTTTAATAGGTTAGTCCATAGACTGTATCTTTATTAGCAAACCTGATATAATTTTGACTTCTGGGGTATCCACATGCGTTTTACCCATAATTTTCTTAAAAACTTAGACCACCTTCTTCGCTTTTTTCCTTTGCCCATGCAGTTTTATTACCAGATTTTGAAATTTGGTATCACGTGGCTTAGTGGTTAGAGCACTAAGCCCGTAAGCTGAAGGTCTCTGGTTCGAGTTTGGTTGGCGTCAACGAGATTTAGTTCGAGTGATTCTTCGGACGGACTATAAGCCTGTTCAGTTATGATACATGCTGGTTAAAATCAGAACATATCGTAGCTGGGTGGACAGGCACACGCCCAAAGCTTGATAATGATCATATCACCTTGAGGGGTGCCGATACATTTGATCATGACAATGAGATACTCTAACTTTCTCTAAGTGAAGGCCCGTAAGGGGCTGTGGTGCTACGAAAAAAATAAAATCATTCAATTGATATCCGTACCATTTGTCTTTTCGTACAGTTCTGTGAAAGTATTTTTGAAACCTTAAAAAGAAATGGAAAGATACGTGTAAAACTGATAGCCTTCTCTCGTTTGAAAGTCGGTTAAAGTCTTAAGAATTTTAATTAAAAAAAGTTCAGACTTTCATATTTTTCTTTTCCAAAAAAAGGCAAATTAAAAGTAACTTACTTCCATGAACTTGAAAAGAATTTTAATTGCGATAAAATGTGTTGCGATTAAATGTGTAATCTTTCTCAAAACGCAGTAACATTAAATTGCATTCACCTTTATGGCCATTATTGACTTGTTTCTTTGAGAACATTAGTAGTAATAAATTGTTAATGGTGATACCAAAAATAAAGTTCAATAACTTTCCATTGCCAGTAAGAACATTTACCAAGAATTTGGTAAATAATTCTGAATATAAAAGAAATTCTACCAACTTTGGTCCAAAATGTAAGCGAAAAGGACTTTTCATGTTAATTTAAATCCAAGTTGCTTTAAGAGTGCAGAAAAGATAACAATTTAGCCACCGAAGAAAAAAATTCAGTAGCAAATACTTTTTATCAAACTTCAGGGAAATTTTATCTGCAATATCCTGGAAATTTAACACAAATTTCATTTTCTCACTCCTGCCTTACTTTCATAATCATTTTTTCCTTGAGCATGCTACTAACCATGTCTTTTACTTTGTATAAAGCAACTTATTTGCTCCCAAACCTCCTTCATATTACACTCCGCCAGCAATATTCTGTACTTTATCTACCTTGCTTTGGCTTATTACTGTCTCCTTCAGTTTAGCTCACACAGGGGCCCAGAAAATGGTCCTAGTTTAGAAGCAAGCAAGTGTGTGTATCCGTTTTTCATCATAAGCTATAACAATTTTCAGGCATTTATGCGAAGGATACTAGGAGCAAATATTCAAGTTGAGAGCACGCTTTAAGGTTATGGTATACCTTTGTTGCTTCAGGACACTCGCCTTGACTATAAACGGGAACAGCTGAAGGAGGATGAGCGACATAAGTGTCAAGGATAAGTGATAACGTTTCCAAAGCAATACAACTTCAAAAGCATTTTTAATGTGCTATACAATAATGTGCCATAATAGAAGGCTTAAGAGATCCCACTTACACATCATGCGACAAGCACAGGAAAATATTTGCCTTTTGGTCTCTCCTGTTTCGTTTGTACAGTATCAACTTTAAATTTCACCATGTCAAGTTTAAATGTGTGGAAATTTTAAATGTGATTTCAACGTGAAGAAGACTGTGAAGCCTGCATAGAAATTGTAATAACTTCCGAGAAATACCCCAGAGGCATTTGAAACTTTATTTATTTTTCCAAGTCACTAGAGTCATAAAATGAAGATGAATGTGTATTTAATTTTTCTACTAGAATTTGCACCAATTTTCCTGATATGCATCAGAAAATGGTCGGAAATCGTGCTTTACATTGTTTTTACCAATTGGTGAGTAGTGTACTATATGCAAATGAAATTAACTTCCTTTTGGCGGCAGCCTCTTTACAAGCAAAATTACTGGAAAATTGGGTAGAGTATACTAGAAGCAAGTTGGAAAGTAAATAGTTTGCCTTTAGCTTTACATTGAGGCTTGCAGGTCGCATTTCAACTTCATGAGTATGTTATTCATATTAACATGTTAATCAGTAGAGAGAGAGAGAGAGAGAGAGAGAGTGAAGAGTTCATTACATATGCATAAGCCAAAAGGCACAAGTAGTGTTCGTTTAAAAATAACAGCACAATACGAAAACATTACATTAATTACGAGCTACATTACAATTTGCCTTTCAGTTGCTTTGAATTGCAAAACTACTCTTAACCTAATTAAAATAACCGCCAAAGAGGAAGGAACAATAATAAAACGAATGTTCATTGTTTTCATTTTATTTTGGCTTTGATAAATGAATATATAAAAGAGCGCATGCATAATCCAATTTTTTTTAAGGATTTTGTAATATAATTTTACAAAACCCTACAAAGATTGCGTCTTGTCTGTCCATCCGTCCCTGTGTCACAGCAATTTTTCTCGCAAACTACATAAGTTAGAAACATAAGCTTTTGTAATAGGAGTAGAGTGACGCTCTCTTCTTCTAAACGCAAAAATTGTTTAAGAAGGGTCTCCTTATAAAGGGGAGTGGCCCTTGAAAAAAAATTTCATCACATCTAGGCAAGATGATAATTAGGAGAAATAGGGTTTTAAAATGTTTTTCCAATTTTTTTTATTTTGGGTGAATGCTTAACATCTTAAAAATGTTGTGTCCAAATTGCAAGTCAATCGAAGCAAAATTGACGAGGTTATGACTATTTTTATACCAACCTGACTCGAGCGCGCTATTATTACCTGCTGCAGCTGGTTCGATTTCTTTAGAACTCCTTAACTCCACCCCTCTCTTTCTCTATAGAAATTTTAAAACGAGTACAAACGTGTTCGAATCTGTATTATAACTTTAGTCAATGTAAAGTATTTAATTTAGTGTAGCAGTACTCGCAATTTCCGGTTTTCGCATCATTTGAGTTCAATTTTCGTTGAGATTTGTGTTAAAATATCGCTAAAATGCCTAAAAAAGTTACAAGATCTGATAGAGCATCAACTGGTGCAAGATTATATCGATCTTAAAAAGTTGTACCTCCGCAGAAACGTAAAAACAAAGACATTTCAACAAGTAGCGCGTCAGCGAAAAAATTAAAAGTGACCATAGAAGATCAAGTTACGGAGGATCTTCAAAAACACCATAGGATAATAGATTTTTTATAAGTCTTCTCAACAATTGCTACGCTAGTGAAATGTGTAAAATGTGATGGAAAAATAAATTCTCATCCGACTGAAAACGAAGGCCTTGGATTTAACATCAAAGTGTCATGCGAAAGCTGCAAACTGAATACAAATGTTCTGTCTAGTGCAAGAATAAATTCAGGTGTTAACAAAGTTAATTATAAGTTTGCTTTCGTGACTTGGATTAGCTGGCTGTGAAAAGTTTTGCGGCTTGATGGATTTGTCTAGTAGTTTTTTATCAAGTTCGACGTACAATGAATATATGAAAAAATGTGCTCGACTGTAAGAAAAGTAGCGAATAGATTTTTTTTATCTGCTATAAAAGGCAGCAACAGCCAAAGAGAAAAATACTAAAGATGAAGACGAAATCACTGTATCAGGCGATAGAACTTGGAAAAAAGGGGTTTCTTATCTTTATTCGGTGTAACCTCGCTAATTGGCTTCTTCACAGGTAAAGTTCTTGACATTTTCATCAAAAGTTCATATTGCCACGAATGTAAAATTTGGGAAAGTAAATTAAACTCTGTCCAATACGAAGAGTGGCATGAAGATCATGTAGCTACTGGAAAGTGTCAGGCAAATCATACTGGTGCAGCTGGAAATATGGAAGTCGAAGCGATAAAAACCATGTTTAAACGCTCGGTAACGAATGGTGTGCGATATCGTAATTATATCGGTGACGGTGACTCCAAAGCTTACTCCGGGTTAGTAAATTGTAAACCTTGTTGTGACAATTTTTCAATAACGAAAAAAGAATATGTAGGACACGTTCAAAGAAGAATGGGCACTTGAAACTTACGGCTAAAATGATTGATAAATTGACGGTTTACTATAGTTTGGCTATTAGACGTCACTCTGATTCTGTAGAAAATATGAAGAATGCTATCTGGGCAACCTTCTTCCACTACAGTTTGACGGACGAGTATCCACACCATGAAGAATAACCAAGCGGTGCGGACTCCTGGTGCAAATGGCAAAAAGCTGCAGCTGCTAATGCATTGAATTGGTTCAAACATACATAAAGTGCTCTTCCCAAGGATGTTTTGAATGCCATCAAGTCCATCTATGAAGATCTAAGCAAAGACGCTCTCTTGGAGCGATGTGTTGGAGGCTTTACGCAGAACAACAATGAGAGTTTCAACCAACTAACTTGGAAAATCTCACCAAAGCTCTTGGGTGGAACCTCAGTAATCGTTGAAATTGCAGCTTATGTGGCAGCCTGTGTCTTCAATGAAGTTGCTTTTATTTATTTAATCTTCTTACAAGACATGGAAATCAGCAGCGGACGAAACGCTCATGAGTGGGCGCGAACAACTGACCCCATACGTATAGGCCGGGCAGAGCAAGAAGCTGGAAAACGAACAAAAGAAGACAGGATACGTCGTAGACAAGAGCAAAAAGATGCTTTAGGCACCCCGGATAATTGCAACATTCTTTATGGACCTGGCATCGATGACTCAGTATGAGGTAAGTCGATAAAACTCGCTTATGAATGTTTGATCTCAAATTTTTTAGTGTTCAAAACTTTAAAACGTTTTCCCCACAACTCATATTTTCAAAGTCACTCATAACTTCAAAATTACTGAACCGATCGTTTTCAAATCTTAAACACTAATTCTGTACATAATTTACGAGATAACGGTGGAGAATTTTTTTCACATTTATTAATATTTTTTTTTTCGCAAAAAATCGTGTTTTTACCTTCAAAGTGTTCCCAAAAAATGAAAAATTGAAATTTCGGGAAACCCCTCCTAAAGTTACCTGGCCAAAGCGGTTATCTAGCGATATAATTTTGGTTATTTAATTTCAAAAGATCCAGCACCAAGTTTGGAGTGGCACCGCCATTCAACTTTTTTTTTCCAGGCGCTTCAGAATAATTGCCGCCATTAATGTATTTTTCAATACTTCTCTATAAAAATTTCACCCAATATTGTTCAAATGTCATACTCTAATGTACCATTCATTTTGAAAAATAAATTTCAACTGTTCCATAAAAAAAAAATCACAAAAATGTGCCTTTTTTCACATGAATTAACCCTATTCCCCCCTTAAGTGAAAGACTTAATAAGAATTTTTCAAAACAGGTCTTAAAATGAAAATTTTTGCTTCGTGGGCGCAAGGGGAGAAGGAGGCAGCTTTGAATAAATGTGATTATGTTAGCTATTTCACTTGAAATTTTAGTAGAATTTATTTTTATATAATGGCAGCACTAGCTCACACAACAGTCATTTGTCATCGTCAATGCTCGACAGTGCACAGCTGTGACACGAGGTGATTTATTTTACGTGTATAAATTGTGAACGTTCAGAAATAAACGTGTATGGAAGTAACAAACTTATTTCGAGGTAAGTGAAATTATTTTCCAGCTTGTTAGTTACAATGACACATAATGCACGAAATAAAATTAAATGTAAGAGAAATTTTGATAAAGTGATCGAAGCAGACAACTAGTTCTTGTGGAAGTACTATTGGGGCAGCTTTGTACAAAATGAAGGGGGCACCTTTGAAACTTGTTTAAAGCTACCCCAGATCTTTCTTGCTATTGGTAGAGCTGCTGCATTTACACTATCATATTTTTGAAGGTAATTAACAATTTTACGGAACTACAAAAAAAGATAGAAAGTGAAATCGAAGAGCAAGACGTGAAGACGGCTATTTTAAAAGTAATTAATGGCGAATTGAGTGAGACTAAGGCAGGCTGCTTACACCTACAATATATATCCTTATACGTTTCACTACCAATTTAATAAATACAAGGAAGATATACCACTTAGAACTCAAGACTTAACAAATAATACAGTCGTCCAAGTGTTTACTAAAGCTGAAGAACGGATGCTGAAAGAATATATTTTAAAAAGTTCAATGATGAACTATGGCCTAATTTATAAACAAGCACGACAGCTAGCATATCAGTACTCTTGTGCACTCCAAAAATGTCCTGATAAATGGATAGAAAATAAAAAAGCAGGAGTAGAATGGCTTTAAGGCTTTATATAAGGGAATAAAGAGCTCTCACTTCAAAAACCTGAAAATACTAGTTTGTCCATAGTAAGGACCTTTAACAACCATAATGTTGCTCAATTTTTCGACAATAATGAAAATGTTTTCCGAAAACATAATTTCACACCGGACAGGATTTACAATCTTGATGAAACAATTATAATCACTGTTGTATAGGTTTATCCATTTTACGCTTGGGAGAGTAAAGCTAAAGAAAACACATAAAATATTCAGATAGAAACAAAATTTTTTAAGTCAATATATAGAATTAACTGTGCCATTATATGTCAAAGACAACATTATTCAAATGTCCTCGACGGGACCTCTTACAGGCCTCAATCCTTTTGAGGTAATTTTCAATGACTTTTCGGCACATTTTCGGCAATACCTTGGCCATAACTTCACGAATATTGGTTTTCAATTACTCAAAATTTTGAGGATTGTTCACGTAAACACGATCTTATGCATTGCCCTATAAAAAGAAATCCAAAGATGTTAGGTCGCAGGATCTTGCGGGCAAATTGACATCACTCGATCTCGAAATTACGCGTCCTGGAAATTTCTCTTGCAAAAGTGCTCGATTAGCCTGTGTTGTGTGGCTTGCGGCTCCGTCCTGTTGGAACCACATGTTCTCCCGATCATAATCTTCAATTCCTCTCCAAAAATAATCGGTGAAGATCCGTCCATAGCGGTCAGAATTGATTGTTATAGCTCTTCCTTGATCGTTTTCAAAATACGGGCCAATAGCACCACCAGACCATAATTCACACCAAACGGTCACTTTTTCCGGATGCAAAGACCTTTCTGCGATCACCTGAGGATTTTGAGAGCCCCATATGTGGCAATTCTGTTTATTTGCGTAACCACAGAGCGAAAAATGAGCCTCATCACTACAGAAAATTTTGTTCGAAAAATCGTTATCAATGGCTTGTTGTTCAATCACCCGATTCGCATACATTCTGCGTTGTGTATGGTCTCGAGGCTTAAGTTCTTGAGTGAGTTGGATTTTGTACGGATGGAGATGCAAATTCAAATGCAAAATATACCACAATGAGCCGTAAGATAAGCCCAAATGTTGAGCACGTCGAGGAATCAACAAATCCTTCCTCTACACTTTCAGCAACGACAGCGATATTTTCAGCAGAACGAATGTTGCGATGATGCACAGGCCTTGCAATATCAATAACCAATTCAGTCTTTTCAAAATTTCTCACTGTGTTCGAAATTGTTTGCTGTGTAGGTCGATTATGTCGACCGTAATCGGCTCGTAAAGCCCGAAATGTTGATACAGCAGAATCACCATTTTTATAAAACAAATTTAATAATTTTAACGCCTTCTTCGACTGTTAAACGATCCATATTTCTAAATGGCAACTAAATAAAACACTTTGGATGACATTTAATTTTGGCAGATGTCAAATGACAGGGTTATACTTTCCTACCTTGAAATGGATAACACTGCATAATTATGTACCCTATTTTGACATAACTATCATGAAGATATTTATACCTTCAGTTTTTTATTGACTGAAGCCTTAAAATAAGACAACTCACAAAATTTCTATATTTTATTTATTGCACTTAAGATGTGATACTTTTTTTTAACAAAAAGAATATTTTAAAATTTTATGATTAAAGAATATAAACATCATATGTAGATCAAAAAGTATTGTTAGATTTGTAGTTTTCCAACGAAAATAAAATTGTTAAGGTATCATGAAAATATACTACTAAATAAAGCGTTTACGCCTTACTTTCATAAGAGAAAATTCCTCTCCAAATCCAAACTCTTCAGTATTTAAAATCTCGGCTTCAATGTTAAGAATCGCGAGAGAATTCAATTTTTCTTCCTTTGGGGTTGAACGTATATGACTTAACTCTTTTTAATGATAAAGACGACATTTTAGCGGAACAGTTGCTAAAGGCAGTACACAAATACATTCTCAGAGCTATATCTACATTAGAAAATGTATCCTGGAAGTTCTTCTCTCTGAGAAACTTACTCATAGAAATAAGTGTGGCTTTAACATTGTTGTAGTTAATTAACCCTGAAAAATGCACGCACTCACTTCCAAATGATGACTCTAGATCAATATTGTAAAGTTTATGTAGTTTTGTTGCATACTCTAAAATAACTGATGGCTTTGAGTTTTAAATGATAGAAAATATTGAAAATTGATCAACTACTATAGTGTGCGCTTCTTTTCTCTTTAGTAGTTTACTTCTGAGTCTGTCGATAATGACATAAACGTTTTCTACTTTAAACTTTTCTTTTCCTGTAAGGACGACTTCTCCTCCACTCTCTTCATCTGGACGACGTTTTCTCTTCTGCATGCATTTAAAAGCAGTTTCATAATCACTCTCACATCAATCCATTGCCTTCTTTTTGTTTACGTCAAACATATCACGAAGAGAGGCCATATATTCAACAAGAGAACAATAAAGTCGATTTGCTCTTTCAAGGGACGTATCAATACTTTTGAAAGGTTTAGTCACTTTTCCAAACCTTCCTAAAATATCTATCCAAATCTCCATCATTAATGTATTTTCAAACATGTCCATGCCATTCAAAATATTACAAGCTAAATTTCTTACAAAAGGTTTTTCATTCGGGTCATTTTGGTAAAAGTTCAGGACTTCAGCTACAGCTTCCCAGTTTTCACACAAGCTTTTGCAAGCATCTTCACGTGCATACCACCTTGTATTAGATAAACTCTTCACAGTTTTAATTTTCTGTACCTGGCACTGCATAAACTTCTCCCAACGTTTTGTAGATGCTGTGAAAAAATTATGTACATTTTGAACGAAATTGAAAAACGTGCATGCCTCCCGGCAACAGTTAGCAGAACATGTACCTACTAAGTTAAGTGAATGTGCAGCACATGGAACCTAAAGCGCTTTGGGGTTGATTTTTTTAATAAGAGCTTGTACGCCGGAATAAATTCCAGAATATAACTTGCACTGGGAATCTTAAACATTTAATACAGTGTCCGCCAAATTATCTGAGTTGCGTCCGAAATTAGGAACAAATAATAAGAATTGTTCAACATGTAAACCATCTTCTCCAACATACCTTATTACAAAAGACAATTTGTCGGTGTGAATTGAGTCTACTATTACTGAGAAGTATTTGGCACTCTTAATTTCATTGATGATGTTCCTCTTGACTTCACTAGCAAGTAAATCGACAACTGCATCACATATTTTTGAAGAAAGGTAGGAGGTATTTCCTGGTTCAGGATTACCGTGTCATTGAATGTGATTAGCCAGAAAAGGATCGAATGCAGCAATCAGCTCTAATGACATCATAAATTTCCCGTTCAGCAAAGAGCCAATTTTTCCATCATGACGATCTGGCATCTGCTCATCAATTTTTTCATAATCGCAAAAGCTCTAAAAATTACACTTCTCAGCTTCTACATACGAATCATAATGACTTAGAACAGTTCCTAAGCACTTTTTTCATGTTCATAAATCTTACTCTCAATTTTTATGATCTTGAGAGTTTTTGTGTGCAGAAAAAATACTTGCAATACTTTTCTAGTCTAATATACTTACAGTAGCAAGATTTGACATTGTGGAGGCCACATATTTTGAGCCAAAAGCTTGCATGGAGCACAGAAAACGGAGCTTTTACATTGAGAATAAACGAAATAGGCTCTTAATATTATACTTCCGTTAGCTAGTTGATGATAAAAAGCACCCTCTGTTCAACATCTTGTATTTTCTTCAGTCTTTGAAAAAATACGATTTTTATTCTGCCTTATACCTCGGCGCAATCGAATTTCAATTGTAGCATCGTTAACTGTCCATTCAATTGAATCATCACTAATGAGTCCGATTTCCTTTAAGTTATCTAACTGCACGACTGCTATATTATTCATACTTTCAGTTTCAGGATCACATTTATCATTATCATTGTTTATTTAATAGACATCAACATTACATTTTGAACTTTTCCACTGTCAGTGTTGATTGAAGTGATTCTTAGTTTATCACTGATGTTATCATTTCCTCTATTTTCCCTTCTTTTTGAAAATAGGTCTTAACCCTTTTTAAAATGAAAGCCTCTCTCTCGCACTTTTCACTTAAAAGTTTGTGGAATGCTGTACCACTTAACTTTTTCCGTTTGTCGCTCATTAATTGTAACTTTAATGCGCGACTACGATGTTAATATAGCTATGATAATGTAAAATAAAATAAAAATCGGGTAAAGACGAATATGGATATTTTACCTAAATTAGGTTATAATTGACAAAAGGTAAGTACACAAAAACATTTTTGTACATCACTGTTAGCGGCTGTTATTTGCGATCACATCTCTACGTGGCGATAAATGAACGTGATTTACTACTAAAAACTAATGTAGGAGATGGACGTCATGGCTGGGCATTTATAAGTTTTTAGGAAACAATGCAAGTACGGTTCGATTAGAGTTTACTATCGTTTATTTCCTATTAACTAACATATACAAGAGTAACATAAAGTTCACTTCACATTTGTTGAATTTGTTTCTCGTTGTCGTACCCGTTGAAGCAGTAATGATCGACCGACTTGTTTCTCTTATCAACTCGTCTTCCACATAACGTTTTCGTGTGTGTGCTGCTTCGCATTGTACGTTGACGGCCTGACTGTCATACAATGTGTTTCGAAAAGTGCGATTGGCGTCGTTCTCCCAACAATGCCTAAAACGTTCGTCACCACACTACCCCCTCCCGAGTGATATTGGTGAGGTAGTAAAATGTCATGATCTGTATGGCGCCTCGAACATACGTGCTTTTTGCTTGGTGGGTACGTTGGCGTATTGATTGGTGTTGGGTGATGCTTTATATACACTCGAGGTGATCACTGTGGGGTCAGTTGCAAGTGTTTATGAGCAAGAATAAACTGTTTGGTTGTCGCCTGGCTTCGGGCTTGCTGCGTAGCTACTGACGTATAGGATGTCGAATTTACGCTTATCGGCTCCGATGTATGATTGCGAGGATATTCGTCTGCTGAAGTTTCAATGAACGCGGGTTTGAGGCGCTCCGTCGACACGTTGAGTTATCGTTTACTATTTCATCACTTGACCATTTAGGTTGGTGGACAAGTTTTAGGGGTGCAGTGTTAGGACGAAGTTGTCTTTGCAGTTTGACATCTCGTTCTTGCTGTTTCATCAGTTCAGATTCGTCGATGACTGTTTGGCATCGTAATCTCTTCCAGCTACGAGAGCGCATCGGTGACCTCATTATTTGCGCCCGCGATAAAGCGGATATCTGTTGAAAACTGCGAGATGTAATCGAGATGTCTGATCTGGCGAAACGACGCTTTGTTTGCAGGCTGAGCGAATGCATACGTCAGCGGTTTGTAATCCGTAAGGATATTAAAAACTAGAACCTTCTAAATAGTGCAGAAAATTTCTGACGCTAGAATATATAGCTAGAAGTTCGCGATCATATTCACTGTATTAACTTTCGGGAGCGGACAACTTCTTTCGAAAAAACACCAATGGTAGCTAATTATTATTCTGCTTCTGCTGTAAAACCTACTGCAACGTCAGGTGCATTGGTTGTGAGTCTGAGAGGTTCATTGGCTCGAAAATTGACTCATAGAACAGCATTAGCGAGATTATTTTTACAGTTTATAAATGCCTTCCTAGTTTTTGGAGTCCATTTGATGACGGTTTTGTAATTTTTTTACGTCCAGCACACAATTCGTTGAGTGGAGTCTGTAGCCTGTAGCATTACAAACCAACTCCATGTAGAAATTAATTGTTTAAAAGCCGCCAAAGTTCCTTAACCATAGTTAGTTTTTAAAAATTTCGAATGGCGTTCATACGTGGCACCCCTTTTTCTTCGTGAATTACACCTTTTTGTCGATAATGTACCCCAAATACTCTAACCGACTGACTCCCAGCTCATATTTGGCTAAATTGATAACAATTCCGTATTTTGAAAGACGCTGAAATGAAAGTCACAGGCGCTGCACATGCTCTTCCTTCGTTTTTGAGGCGATTAATAAATCATCCACGAAGCACCTTGTCAATAAATCGCTGGAACGTCTGTGCAGCGTTTTGAAGAGCAAGTGTCATTACTGTAAACTAATAAAGGCCATATGGCTTAGTGATTGCAGTTTTTCGAATATCCTCTTCAGCTATCGAAATTTAGTGAAATGCTCGGAACAAATCGATCTTTGAAAAATATCGTGGGCCGCCTAAATTCAGTGAGATGTCCTCAATGTGTGGCATCGGGTACTTGTCTGGCAAGGTCGCGGCGATCAGTCAGCGGTAGTCCCCACATGGGCGCCAGCCACCATTTTTCTTCGGAATGATTTGCAATGGGTTTACCCAGGGACTTTTTAAAGATTGACAAAATCCATTGTCAAGCAGGAATTGAAACTCTTGCCGCGCCACTTGTAGCTTTTCCTGATTTAATTGCCGAGGCCGGTCTACCACTGGGGGGCCTATCGTTGTAATATAATACTTCGTGCCATGAGTCGGAGTAGGTGCCGCTACTGCAGGGTTAGTGAGTCCCGAAAACTCTCTGAGAAGTGAGGAATACGTTCAAGTTGCATTCACGGTAGAAATCTCTTTTTGGTTGTATTTCTTGACTTTTTCTTTAGCAGAGGCATTCTTACTGGGATCTGATAATTTGCCATTTTTGAGATCTACTACCAGCCCAAAATGCCGGATAAAGTTTACGCCTAGAATAGGTGGCCATTCTTTAGCCACGGTGAATCGCCACTGGAAAATTTGCAGTAGACCCAAGGAGAGGGTTAGAGCGCGGTCATCGTATGTGTCGATGGTGGTTCCGTTCCCTGCAAATAACTTGAAAGCTGACGGTGAATGAGCGGGGTGCTTCTGGGATACTGGAACGACGGATATGTCTGCTCCCGTATCGATGAGGGATCTTAGCTTTGTTTTACTGTCAAAAATGTCGACGCGACTTTTGGATGTACAACTGGCTATCGCCTGTTGTGCAAGCGGTTCGATTTGTTTCCCACCTGCCGTTTGAAGAATACACATGGCGGTCCACAACGCTTTGCTTTGGCGCCAAATCACTGGTGGTAGAAACCAATTTGGCTCACTTTGGACGGAGTAGCTGGCCGGCATGATGAGTGGCACGAACTACACGTGAAAGCGACGCATTGTCTTGAAAGCGCTTGAATTCGGCTAAGCTCTGCCCCTACCTCCACAAAATTTATCGTTAATTGCTCGTACTCCAGCGTTGAGTGTGACGTTGCACTATTTTGAATGCATGCTACGTCTGAGGCGGTGACGCTGATTACTCGATTCGTAGCTGCTGCCAGTTCCTCTGAACTATCGCTATCATTAGCTGCCATAATGGCTCGTGCATTGAGTGGCAGTCGCTTTCAACAATTAGTCTGGAATATACTTGCCTACCACGAAATTTAATCAGCGCAGGAACTTTGAAGGTCGAGGGTCTTCAATCTCCATGTCAAACAACACTTGGCGCGTACTTTCCTCGTTCGAAACTTCGAACGTAGCCAAAAGCCTCTTCTTTAATGCGTCATATTTGATGGATTCAGGTGGTGATTCAATAATATCGACGGCATGCAGTAATTTCTGCATGCCCGATTTTGCAATTACCCTATTGAACCGAGCCGCGCCGGTATTTACTTTGTGTAGGCAAAATTGGGCTTCGATACGCGCGGACCAAAGGTCTGGTTTGCTATACAAAAAGGATGGCAATTCGAATGTAACTGCACTAACTTGCGGATCATTTTCCACTACCATGGATGTACTGGGGGTTTGCATTCCACTTCCATTTACGTTAAGTAATGTGCCCGGCATGGTCAAGTCACCAATTTAGAAGATAATGCAAGTACGGTTAGAATAGAGTTTACTATCGTTTATTTCTTATTAACTATACAAGAGTAACAAAAACTTCGCTGCGCGTTTGTCGAACTCGTTTTTCGCCATAATGATAGACTGACTTGCTTCTCTTATCAACTCGACTTCCACATAAAGTTTTCTTGTGTATGCTGCGTCGCATTGTACGTTGACGGCCTGGCTGCTACACAATGTGTTTCGATGTGTGTGGTTGGTGTCGTTCTCCTAACAAATCCTAAAACATTCGTCGTCACAAGTTTTTATGGTCGAGAACAGAATATTTTATTGTGTATTTGAAAAAAAAGCTTCTCTTGTGAAATTAATTTGATCGTCACATCGACTAACTTTTAATGTTCTTATAATTTGCTGGTAAAGAAAAAACATAAATGATTCCTTTCAGCTGTCGCCCCTGAAAGGCTGTACCTCTAGGCACTAACATAGTGTGGCTAAAGGTAAGTCCACCACTGAATATGTCACTAAATGATCCATTCCCATAGTTCAGCTAGAACTACAAGACGTTGGCCACTTCGGTACTTTTTTGACGTAAATTGTAATCCTATAAAATAATTCTGGGGAAACTTTTTTAAAGAACTGACAATACAATTGACAGAGCGGCATATGCAACGGCGTTTCACTATGAATTAGCCCAGAAAAAAAGTGAGGACTGTGCGTGATTTTCTGTATAAGCACAAGAAACTGTTTAAAGGTAAACTCTGAGTGAAGTTACAAGAGTAAAATATTTATAGTAATTTTTTTTTTTGCCGCAACTTTTTAAGCATTCCTCAGTATTTCTTATCAAAGTATTACTACAGTTTCATGATTTTCTTTCGAAAAACACAAACACGTTCCCACCCATATGAACTTCTTCCTCCTCCCTACAATCTTCAAAGACGTCATAATAAACACGTGTCTTCAAGGTCCCTTTTACGGATCCCGACGTAGTTTTATGTGTTTACCTGATAAAAATCAGTGATTAAGCGTGCGTGAACCATGCAATGTCTATGTCAGCTCTCAATTCCCATTTTCTTCCATGCCATGTAATGTGCAATTTTAAGTAATTTAGATAGCAATAATCCTGGGTATACTGTCATAAAATGGGGTGGAAATTTCAACTTATCAAAGTACGAGAAAGTTGAATTGGCGGCTTTCGTGCAAGCTATAAGGTAAAAAATCCAGCATCGTAAATTAACAGATTAGGATTTTATCTTAGGAGGGGAGTTGCTAAATGACTTCTCGTTAAATCAGGAAAATACTTAAAACGGATTCAGGAAGGAACGATTTAACAAGACTGCTGACGAATTTTCATTGGGTTGTGAGTAAGAGGTTTATTCGTTCAAGCGGATGTTCGTGTTGATGGTTTAATTGGGCAGCGAAGAATAAGTAATTAATCGTAAAGAAATTTATATACTTCAAAAGATTCTTTAATTTCTTCTTGCATGAATGATATGGTGTAGCTTATGTATCAAGAAAATCAACAATTTATCATTCAAAAACAAAACTCTGGGTGGGCCTGTAAATATTGTGCTGTGTGTTTTGAAATTTTTCTTATTTATAGATTGAAAGGAACACTGGGATAGTATCTGAAATTAATAAAATATGTAACTAACCTTAACTCTATCTTTTCGCAACATAGCTTGGTGGTTACTTACCTTCTTTAAAACCATTCTAAACCACCTAAATAGCTCCAATGCAGACAAATCTTTTTAAAATTTTTCAAGTTATTTATTCAAATCGGGGTTTTAGTCTTAGTACTTTCTACACATTCTTTTACAGAAGTTTTTAGTTTTATTTCTAAAGAAAGCAATACCGATAAATAAATTTCATTAGAAATTAACTTAACATTAGGCTAAACATTGAAATATTAGTTAGAATTTGTTTTTCTATCCAAAATCATTAGAACATCGAAATAGTTTTTATTTTTATTAAAATCAAAAAGTTATTTTGAATAATTATGGCAGGTACTAATACTCTTTAAAAGGATTTGAATTTCGGTATGGACTAAAAATTCAATCTTTTTTTGGACTTCATGAAATTTATGTCATTGCAATATTTTTTTTTTATTTGGTAAGTACTCATTTTTGATTTTGAATTAAATTCATGCAATTCGATTTCTTTTTTTTGATTAAATTGTTTCGTTTCTCTAAAATGGCTGGTCCCAATAACATTGGGTCGTTATTTGAAATTTTTATGTTATTGTTTATTTTTCAAATGGTTTTCAATAAATTTTTGTTTGCTTTTTGGTTGCTTATATTTTTACACAGTTCTTTTTGAGTTTCGAATTTCTTAATCACTCAGCTGACTATTTGGACATCTTTTTCGTATTTTTTTTAAGAGTTTTTCCTAAAATCTTTTACTTTCTTACATTAGCTAAATATACAATTTTTAATATATATTACATTATGTTATTTTTTACAAATCGTGTTTTACTCTCTTATGAATACGTTAAACTATGAATTGATTTAAAGTTTAAATTATAAATATATTTACTGAGTATGTAATTTGTTTTATAATTCTCTATCTATTTTGTTCATGCTTTAAATAAGTTCTGATTGAATTATTTTTCTTTTCTCTTATTTCTCTTAATCTAGTTTTAATCTTCTTTATACAAAAATCTTTTATTGACGCTTTATTATGTGATTATGGATTTTATAGCTTTTTACGTATTGACTGATTTTTGGGCAGAATGCAAATGAATTTGAAGTTTTGATTTATTTGATTTATTCTTTTTTCTATTTACAAAGTTTTTACTTATTGGAAATGTAAATCAAGATTTTTCAGATTTTATAAATATTATTGATAAGGTGTTATTTACATGAAATAATCATTTGAATCAGTTGCAAGTTGACCTCGAAGCTTTTAAAAAGTGGAGAAGTCTAAGCACTATCAACAATTGGTGGACTAATGATAGAGAGTAGTTCTTTTGGTTGCATTAAAAAGGAGAACCAAGGAATCAATTCAGGGTTGCATTTGCCTAAAGTGATTTTATCTTTATGAAATTTCAAATAAAGTGGGGTTTCAACAAGTGTCCTGTTTGTACAAAATACTAAAATTCACAAAAATAAAAGCACAATCTTTAAAGCATCAAAAAATCAACTAGATTCCTTATTTCAGTAAAGAAATAAAGGGATCAGGGAGCAGAGCAGAGAACAAGCTACAGATACGTAGAAATAAACGTCCAAAGAAATACACTCTGAATCACCCAAAATTACGTAGATGCATTGCGAGTAACTTTTATTCAATAGGTTTTGGTGTTTAAAAGACGATCGAAGCAGATAACATGTTCCAACTTGAGCCTCAGTGTTCTGTCACTCACCACGTGTAGTAATTGTTTGAGGGAGTAATATGTATTTTAATAACCAAGAGTAAGTGTTGTTGTTTTGATATTATTCAAGTTTTTAACTAGCTTGTATTTTTTTGTATTTCTTAGCGATTCTTAGAACGAATTTTACAAAGATCTACTAGTTCACGTCCTAGTAGTCTATTCGTGCTTCACTGCGAGTTTTCACAGAAACAATTAGAGCTATAAAGCTCAAACTTTGCGAAAAGGTCAGAAATGATGGTCTCTCAAAAATGTAGCTCATATCAAATATTTCAAACGTTTTTACGAGGGGTCAGCACTTACATCAAGTGACCTTTAAACAAATTTTTCACCAAAAGCCGGCGAATCGCATATCGAATGAAAGGTCTCAATTAGAGCTCTAAAGATAGGATACAGTGGGAAGCAAACAGTACAAAAAAATTGTGTCCCCCGTCGCGATTAGACAATTTTGAGTCAAAAAATTTGAAAAAATCACGGTGGTAGATCTTTATGAGTACAGTGGCATAACACATGCCTCAGGATTTAAAATACAATCCACTTTGCACATAATATCGTTTGTCAATTTTGTGTTTTCCCTCATAAAACCGAAATTGTACCCCTGAACGTCTTAACGTTTCCCGATTATATAAAATGATGCAAGACCCTTGTGCGGACGAAATTTCATTGAAATATAATCAAATGATATGTAGTCATTTCACTTCTAGAGGATCACACTCAAAACAACACGCGCTGATGATGGATATATATTTCAAATCAACCTAGATACTGCAGTTTATTTCATATTTTCATGAAAATAGAGTTTGATTTGAATATTTTCAATTAGAGGAGCATTCACAAAATGATTCAAGCTAGCACAAAATGGCAGATATTATATGCTTAAAAAAAACCTCCGTCTTTCTGATATACGAGTATACTTCTGAAGACATAATTTGATGGCAAGAATTAGAAATAAGCATCCATTTTTTCTGAATGCATTATTCAAGAAAATTTCTAGGATGGTTACAAAACTCCTCTGGTGGAAGCACTCTCATCCCCACTTGACCTATTTTTATGTATGTTCACGCATGACTTTTGAATGGTGATAGGTAGACAGTTTCTATTTTCGATAAACTATTTTGTTTCCTTTAACCCTGCACAAGTCCGCGCGAAAGGAAATAATTAGGATTTTCTAAAAAGTCATTAGTGCTAATCCTTTGACCTGTTTACTACTTAAAGTTGAATGTCTAAACGATGCATTCCACTCAGTGCAAGTGCCAGTTGCATATGCGGTTTGTGTCAAGAGGTAAGTAAAGTCCGTAGATTACTAATGTAATCCGTGCGACCAATGGCATGAGTACTTTTGTGCAGCAATTTTTTTTCTTTTTTAGTTGTTACAAGCTTAAAGCAATAAAAAAATAAAATAAATTGTTTTCACAACAATGATTAACAAAATTAAAACAATTAATGTGGTCTTCACATATTATTATCTATAATACAATTGTTTTTAAAGAAAAAATCATGGATCAGCAACGTGTAAGTCAAATCGAAGCTTGGCTTCATGGAGGTAGGGGTAGCAACGACAATTTTGAAAAAGATGCGAGCTCATATGACAAAGAAGACATTCTAGAGGAGCAGGACCACCAATCAGAATGGGAGCAAGATGAAGAAACTTCCTCCTCGCAAGGTGAAACAAAGCATGGAAGCGATTAATATATCACTGGTGTTGATACCACACGCTGGCCTAAACGCATTCCATTGAATAAGGGAAGGAATCATAGTGAAAATTTTGTTTTAGTGCCTCCAGGACCTAAAGGAGTGGTGCGGAGGAAATTTTCTGCAGAGGATTGTTTATCTCTGTTTTTGGATGACGAAATTATTGAATTAATTGTTAAATATACCAAGATAAAAAACGTGCGCATCCCAATATATACACAAGGAAGAGAGATACAAAATTGACTGATGGAATAGAATCGAAGGGGTTTTTCGGTATACTTTATTTAGCAGGTACATCAAAATTAGGCCGAACCAGCTGTGATCGAATATTTGAGTACAGAAATCACACAGGTATCGATGCAATCTATTTGACGATGTGTGTGGAACGATTCAAATTTCTTATCAGAAATTTGCGATACAATGATATCTGTAACCATTCCGATCGTGATATTTTTAATGTGTCAGCTCCTGTACGAGGAATTTTTGAGTTAGTCGTATTTGTTGCCAAATTTTAGCAGTACTTCAATTTAAGCGCAGAAATAACTTTGGACGAACAGTTTTTGGCTTTTAGAGGACGCTATTCATTCAGGCAATGTATTCAGAGCAAACTCTGTAAGTATTGCATTAAACTGTTTGCTTTTGTCGATGTTCATTACCCATATACGTACAATCAGGAGATTTACGCCAGCCAGCAACCTGTCGGTCCTGAAAGTTTGAGTAATGAATGCGCTGATGTAGTGATGAGAGCAGCTTGACCAATCTTAGGAAACAATCGCAACATTACAATGGATAATTGGTTTTCATCACTGGAGGTAGCAAAACAACTATGGTTGGAACCGTAAGGAAAGATAAGGAGGAAGTTCCAAAAGAACTTCGAAAAGCAAGAGGAAATCCAATCTATTCCTCAAAATTCGGTTTTCCCAAACCTTGTCTAATGTTATCTTATATATCAAAGCCAAATATAGTAGTAATGATTTTGTCCACAAAACATAATGATGGGAAGATTTATAGCAGCAAAGGATATTGCCAAAAGCCCGAAATGATCACTTGCCATTATCGTACGAAGAATGGAGTAGACTTGTTACGTGGTTTTTCATGCGCGACTACTGCAGGGTTAACGTCTCATTAGATGGACATGAAAAATGGATTACGTCAAAGATCATTTACAGTTAATAATAAAAAATCTTTCCCTTGGCATCGATTTATCGACATAACTGACCGATGCATATCTTGCTTTCAATTATGAAGATTGCATATAATAGACAACAAAATTGAACTAAAACATTTCGAAACAGAATTGTTATTCGTTGATGAACTCCGAAGATGTAGTAGAAAAAATTTTGGACTTAAACCTCTCAGAAAGGATGGCAGCATTTATATATCTAACACTTCTTGTTAGCGTTACAGCCTCTCTCGGGTCTTCTTTTTCTGCAAAACGCACCTCCAACTGTCTTTGTATATTGACCGTGTCCTCCCATTCCGAGATCCAAGCAGCAATGAACTGTTTTCGTTGGCCAAGTCAGACCAACGTTTCCTCAGTTTCCCCACTAGTCTCCGCCCTTCAGTTCCTACAATAAATATCTTTTTGAGTATCATTACAGCTTTCACAGTCTTACATTCGTTGAGACCTTCGGCTTGTCAACAATTTTGTATAGCTTATGGTTGTATCGAATTCACCATTGGTTTCCATCTAGCTTCACTCCATTTATTCCTTCAATATGTTTGCGGATGCTTAGGCTAGGATCCGTGCTTCACATTCATCGCATAGCATATAGCTCTCATCACAGATTTGTATATTTTTAGCTTAGTTTTACTGTGCATGCAGCTGAATAAAAAAATTTGTTTGCGAGCTACATACTTCGGCGTATTTCGTCTGTTTTATTGCTGATTCTTGTTACTTTGACGCCTCCATGCACAAATTTGCCTACATTTTCGATACCGTATTCACCAAATGTGATATTTTTACACCTAAGGTATTTTTCCCAATTGTGTCATGACCTTTTGTTTTATTTTCATCGATTTGTAGCCCTACTAGATTTGCTTCGCTGTCGAGTTTCAAGAAAAGTTCTTTGGCAGTTGTGAATGAACGTGTCATCCGCATTGGTTACCACTTGGCAGTTTGTTGCAGGCCTGAACAAAAGTTACAACTTTATGTTCGTTACACTTTGATAGCTGGAAACAAGAAGCCCTTGCAAATTGTGTGGCCGAACGAGGTAAAATGATTCCACGAGCTTCTAATCAATATATTAAGTCATTGATTATAATATACATTAGTTCAGTTAGTAAGCAACAATTGTGTTTAACTTTGCAATCACAACGTATTTGGCGACGAGGATTACAGAGAAATCAAGTAATTTGAAAATTATACCAGCAGAATGGACGATTGCACGAAACAAATGTTGGGCTCCATCACGGAAATGCTCAGATCTCACGAGGTTCTAATGGAATCATTGGCAAGGAACATAAATCCGGAGAGACTAGTTGTTAATAAGCACAAGTAAAATACTTTCACAAATGGTACAAAAGATTCGAAGACTAGTTCAAAATGGATGGCGAAAATTTAGATGAAGGAACAAAAAGAAGGCTCCTACTACGGATTGCACACTTCAAATCATAATAAGTATGTCAACTTTATATTGCCCAAGGAAACCCATGATTTTTCATTTGAGGAAACGGTTACAAAGTTGAATGACATGTTCGGACCAAAGAAATTGCTTTTTAACATGCGCTTTGAATATGATTTTGTTGCATATGCACGCCATATTAAAAGACATTGTGAAAATTTTCATCTAAATAGTTTGACAGCTGATCAATTCAAGTGTTTGTTATTTACAAGTTATTTACGATTATCAGGTAACGCTGACATCCAGACCAGACTTTTATCCAACATTAACGTAGATCCATCAATGACACTGGTAAAACTAATCATAGAAACTCTTAAAAATATGAACCTCAAAGAAGACATGAAGATGATTGAGAATCATGACACATATCATCACCAAGAGGCAAGCAAGGGAATATTTTCATAAAGAGTGCAATAACACAAACAAACATTATTCGTGGAGGGTGTGCAACAAGGTGGGGCAGAAGGAATGGTACAGTGGCTGCAGTAGAGCCCCACAAAGCAAACAGGAAAGTATTCTTCATGATAGCAGACATTCACCGCACTCAAAAGGTATCTTCTCAGTAAGAGGTGGGAAAGTATCAAAGCGAAAATTCATCAACGTGAAAGTGAACAAAATTCCAGTGAAAATGCAGGTGGACACAGCCTTGGATATTCCGATTATATCCAGATCAATTTGGCTGCAGATCGGCAAAACTTCATTAACTCACACTAGGCATTCAGCAACAAGTGCATCTGGGCAGCAGCTTAAATCATTTGCAGAATTTCAATGCAAGATCGAATTCAATGACACTGTCTTATAAGGGAAATGTTTTTTAGCAGACCACAACAATCTGAATCTATTTAGAATAGCTTTGATCGACAAATTTTACATTTGGAATCTGCCACTCAGTTCCATATGCAACAGCGTGCCCATCAACAGCACCAATACAGAGCAACAGCTGATAACATTAGTTTCAACCTTTCCAGAAGTCTTCAAAGATAGTCTTGGACTGTGAGCAAAAATGCAAGTCATCTTGCACATGACATCTAATAAAAAGCCAGTATTCAGAACAAAACGACCAGTAGCGTATGCAACACTCGAACAAATTAATGAAAACTGGACCATCTTGTAAATCGCGGTATCATTACACCAGTAGATTTTTCAAACTGGGCCGCACCGATTGTCTGTGTCAGGAAAAGCAGTGGTCAAATACAAATATATGCAGACTACTCAACAGGGCTTAACGACGCACTAGAGTGTCCTCAATTCCCGTTACCACTACCCGACGACATTTTTCCTAAGTGGTCAACGGCAAAATTTTCAGTCAAATAGACTCATCCGATGCTTTTCTTCAAGTGGAAATCGAAGAGACGTCACGAGAATTATTCGCAATCAAATCGAAGAGACGTCACGAGAATTATTTGCAATCAAATCGAAGAGACGTCACGAGAATTATTCGCAATCAACAAGCAAATTTAATCAATTACCACCGAATGTCAGAGCAGCGCCTGGTGCATTCCAGCAGATTATGAGAACTATGGTGGCAGGCCTGGAAGGTGTAGCAGCGTACATGGATGATTTACTCATCTGTGGCAAAACAGAAGCAGAATATGAGAATTGACTATACCGAATACTTCAGCGTATACAAGACTTGGGATTCACCATTCAAATCAGTAAATGCAACTTTTTCATGAAGTCAATCAAGTATCTGGGACGAATAATCGACCAATATGGGACGCGTCTAGATACAGCTAACGAGATAGCAATCATGGCTATGCCTCCACCCTGTAATATTCAAACATTACAGTCATACCTGGGAGCAGTCAACTATTATGGGAAGTTCATAAAAGGTATGCATAAGCTTAGACACCCATTAGACGATCTACTTAAAAAAGACGCCAAATGGGACTGGACCGATGATTGCCAAAATTCATTTGCCGATTTCAAACAAATTTTTAAGTCCAACCTTTTGATCACTCATTATGATCCAAATGAGCAGGTAGTGATAGCTGCGGATGCTTGTCAAATAGGTATGATATGTTTGTTTACTCCAATTTGATAATATTAAATAAAGCGATTTTGACTTTGAAAAAATGCCCGATATTTTGCTGCAGTATAGAATTCATAGGTCAGTGTACAGAGCCCTAAGGATATTTATACCTTTTTTGCGTTCCCTGAGGTTTTCAAGAAGATCTGATCGATAGTGTAATATCTGATTTGATCAAAGCCCATATTTTACTGAATACGATTAGATTCTTCAATCTTTTATCGAACTATATCTATGCAAATTGTAAATTGAGGTCATAAATCCAATTTTATTGGCGAAAATGTGATATTTGAAAATACTGCCAGCATTAACAAAGTTGACAGAACTCTGCTTTCCAGGGTATAAGTTGTTGTTTTACTGATAGAGGACTAACTTCATGACTTTTTTCAAAGTTTTTGGTTCCCAGGTGTCCTATTGTGAGGAGGGATACAAACTTTTCTTATTCTTATGATTACCCTACTTACTCCGTTATTGCCATTGCAATTTAAGACCTGTTATTGAAAGACCTCATCAATAACTTCTTTTTGATACTCTACTGATGATATTATGTTCAAAGGTCACATCTTGCTACGGCAGCTCTCTTTTGGAGTCCTTTGAAATTTTACGACTGGAAAATTTCATTAACTAACTACTTTTGAGCTCTTTACCAGGTTTGATGACTCAAAATTCTCGAGTTCCTGAACAACAATAGTGACATGTAGATCGATAGACGGACAGACAGGTACCGTTTTTGATAGAGTATGGAAAGGTGGTGCATGGTAGGATCCCGTGGCATACAGGGCGTCTCCTATTAACTTAAAAATAAACGAACATCCCTTAGCAGCTTTAATGATACTCGGTGATTTACGTTAGCTGACGTGTCTTTAAGGATTTAAGGCCACTTCTTATGTATTCAGAAATTAAGTTATAATTAGAATTAGAATTCATAGATTATGTTGGAATATATGGTGAAAGGCAGTGGTATAAATTGCTGAGCGACTGGATAATATTTTCAAATTTTGTACCTTAACTCGGGAATCACGTCATTATAAAGGTAAGATCACGGTACCTATGTTTTTTTTTCAAGGTAATTGGAGCAAAGTGATGTATCATGTATTAGGAAAAGTAGTGAGTTGTACTATACTGCACTCTTTTTTGCCATTTCTCACTTTCTGAAATAGTTAGCTTGCCATGTTCATATATCGCTTTAGATCTACCAGTATATTTATTCAGAAAAAACGGTTTAAATGTATAACAACACATCAAACTTTCATTTTCGGTGATCAGAATCCATGAAAGCAGGTAGTACAAAGTGTTGTGCTCGAATAAATGGGAAAAAAGCTGAAATGCCTACGTTATTCCGCAGAGAACCCTTGAATGATATGTTTCTCGGCACTGGAGTAATCCTAATGATACTGGAATAAAATAAATAAATAAACTAGGGCGCAAAGAACTGTACTTTCTGCAGAAAAAGAAGAACAGCTGATTTACTATATAAAAGCAATGAAAGCAAGGTTTCATGGTTTAACTTACCTTTAACTGAGAAAGCTAACGCATAAGGTCGCAAAAATTTTTTTATAACTCAATTTAACAAAAGTATACATCTTGCGGTAATCGACTGGCTGAAGGGTTTTTAAAAAGACACCCCGATATTAGCTACAGGAAACTGGAACTGACTTACACTGCTAGAGTCATGAATTTGAAATGAGTGGCTCTCGGGAAATTTTACGAACATTTGAAGTGGTTTATGACAAACATAAACTTATACCACAACGCATACTCAATGTGGATGAAACAAGTATTTCCATGGTCACCGAAAGCCACTCCAAATATCTCGTTTTCACCGGGGAACGCCATGTAGGTAAATTTTGCAAAATTGTTGACCATCTTTGTTTGCTTTAGTACAGTTGGTAGTTATATGCCACCAATGTTCATCTCCCCCAGAAATCAAAGGAGTTCGGAATTGCTTGATGGTACACCATTTGGCTATGAACCTGACTGGACTTAGAGCTATCAATTCATTCTTTGGCTCAAGAGATTTATAAAATGATCCTGTGCTTTTGTAGTATGATGGACATGCGAACCACGTAAAATCAATTCAGGTGATCGAAACAGCACGCGCGAATGGAGTTATCTTTTTATATTTACCATCTTACTAAACACATTGTCTCTAACCTCTGGACGTTGGGTTTATAAAGCCATTTGGGCTTATAATATTTTAAGTTGAAAAATTCGCTACAATACCACCCAGTTAAGGAGAGTGTCAAGTCGATATCAGATGCCTGGACTACTCAGAAAGGTTTTTATAAGTGCAGCTACAATGATAACTGTTACATACTCCTTCAAAAATGCAGACATTTGTGTTTCGGATAAAAATATATTCACTGGCATAGTTTATGCTTCAGCTTTAACTACGGATAACGCAGAATATCTAAATTTTAACCTCAATGCTATTTATTTGGTAACTGAAAATAGTTTCAAAACTCACGAGCATTTTTATATTAAGTGCAGATGAAGTACTTCAAATGACAGATATGAATACATATAACGCACAGTCTTTCACATTTTACCTGGTTTCTTAATAACGACATCAAAAGAGATCTGAAAAATCCTACAACCCCATAATAGATGAGAAATACCCCAGACCTTATTACACTAAGTTCTCCGCAAACAAGGTGTTATATGAAGTCTGATAGGTCTTGTACAACAGCGTTTATCCCTCGTTTTCCTGGAGAAAAAGTACTGTCAATGCCTAAAGGAAATAAAAGAAAGCAAAGTGATACCAAAAGGAAGGAAGGGGCAGCAATTATTATGGGATCACCCTACATCAAGTTGAGTAGGCAAGAAAGTGCTTCTCCCAGGAGAGCTTTGTAACCATTTCGTGCTTTCAAACAATGTTTCTGATAGTATGAATCAATAACTTGAATTAAGAACCCGTTGACCATACAAGAAATTGTTCAATTATGAACGAGAAATCAAGGGATTCTTTCATGAACGTAAAATAGCCGTCATTTCATTACAATCAATAAAACATTATTTCTGAAATTTGTATGAAAACTCGAAAAAAATTGCAGTGTCTAGGTCGCTTTTAAATATATACCATCCTTTACATGTTGTTGTTGTTTTTCCATGTATTGAAACGGCTGTATCTCACTTGATTATGACCCAATTTCAATGGAATTTTAAGGGCATGAGGATCTTATGTTAATATACATAACTGTAAAATTAAGGAGTGTAAGGGAACAATTTCAATTTTATGGAGCAAATCCTAAAATATACAAAACATACTTTTGTGAATTTCGATTTCTGAGGTATTTGCAGCCTTTGTACTCACAAAGAACTAACCACATAATTTTTTTTGAAATGTTTGATAGGACGTTACTGTTAAGAGACCATCACTTCTGACCTTTCCACAAAGTTTGAGGTTTGTGGCTTCTATAATTTTTGAGTTTTGCTGTGATGCACAGACAGATGGGCGAATGGACAAACAGACAGAAAGTACGTGAAAATAATAAGTCCTTGTATGATTCGTTTTAAAATGCCCTAAAAATGAGCTTATTGTATCAAAAACCGTGAAGGAAAAGAAAAAAGTGAATTTACGTAGAAAAAAATTTACCAAAAATATTACACTCGGATTTTCTTTCTGCATAAGAGGAAAAAGGAAAAAAGAAAAAGGCATACAAAAGTGTAATAAATGCTACTTGACAGCGAAGCAAAACTAGTAGAGCTACAAATCAATGAGAATAAAGCAAATCTTATAACGAAGTCAAGGAAAACACATGCCTGCCAAATGCAGTATCAAAAATGTGGGCAAGTTTGTGTATCTACGTGCCAAAATGATGAAAACTGGTAAAGAAGAGAAGAAATTACTCAATTTTAACGATCTTGCAAACCAGCTGCATACACAGGTAAACAAAGCCCCCAGTATACAAATCTGTGCTAAAACTTGTGCTATGCTATGAATGTGAGATATGAACCCTAACCCAACCATCGGTGAACACATTAAATGCCTTCAAGAGACGGGTCTCGAGGCAAATAGTTGAAAGGAAGCTAAACGAGGACTAATAGTGAATTCAGTACAACAATGAGCTGTATGAAATTTTCGACGAGCCGGAGGTCTCAATAATTGTAAGACTGCGGAAACTGCAATGGACTGTCCATGTAGATCGTATGGATGAAGAAACACCCAAAAAGATATTCGCTGGAAAAACTGAAGCGGAGATCTGTGGGGAAACCAAGGAGGTGCTAGTCTGACTCGATTAAAGAAGACAACTCACCGCTTCGTCGGTTTGGAAATTGAAGGACGTGGTGAATGGACTGATACAGTTGGAAGCAGAACAGTACTTGACTCAAAACATCCAGAAATTAAACTGACTGGATATTTTAGCAAAATTAAAGTTGACTGGCTTACAAACGCATGTAGCAAAAACCAATGAAATCTGAGGATGCGCTCAATATACCAAAGTAGTTAGAGGAATTATTTTCAGGAGCTTATAATTTAAAAGGAGCTGTAGTGCTTCGAAGGAGAAGAAAAAGCAAAAGCGTAAGGTTCATAGGGAAAGTAACCCAAGATTATTCAACAATTGCTTGGTAATTTGGACACAGAGAGCTGAAGCGCTCCTCAATTATTATTACAAAAATTATGAAAACGTAGCACTTGATCTGGGAAAGGCTTCTAATTTAGTTGGAAGGTTTTAGATGATTCGATGAAATATAAATTTACAAGTTTTGTATTTAAACTAAGTCAGACTGAAGAATAGGGACCTTGAATGCATTCGATCATTTCTTGGAGATTCAAAGGGAATTCTAAGAGAACGACTCAAATGTCCATTTGAGCAGACTAATAAAGCATTTCAAAAAATTTAAGCCCTGTTAGATATTCAAGATATATTTTTAGGACAAAATCGTCGTGAGTTGGTATTTTAACTCTAGACAGTAATATTATTAAATTGAAATTGTACTCAATCCATGATCCCTTTTTCAGTGAAAATATCGATTTCCTATAATGCAAGTATTTTTATTCATGAATTTGAATACCAATAAACCTTATACCTCTGCAAAAATATGTCAAATATTTTCCAATTTTAAATCACCTAAAGTAATCTTTTCAAGGACACTATTCATATGTGGCCCTCGTTCAACATTTCATCAAGGGCTACTTTGCATACTTCCCATATACATTGGTTACCGCACGTATAGAAAATAAAAATTATAAAAGAAAAAAGGTCGAACATGATTTCCTTCCAGGAAACACTGGGCGATATGCAAGTCACTTTAAATTTTTACAGGAATCCTTCACTGTGAAAAATGTAGAATTAAACCTTTACACATGATGAAGGAATATTTAATTAAATTTTGTTTAAAAATTCGTAAATAGTATCAGTTAAATAATGGAGATAGTGCTTTTGAAATAATGCCAAGGAAAGCTAGAAAAACTGTAAGCTCTAACCACTTTCAACATGATTTCCGGTGGTGGAAATAAGTATAAAATCAAATAACTAGCACAAACTCAATCGAAATATCCATCCAATGCAGTTATGCGCATCGAAACTACCATTAAAAATATCCTGCAACCATTAAATCATTCCAACTTAAATACTATCGGATTAACTCCTGGGAAATCCAGAAAATATTTTCGGTCACAACACTGTAAAATCATTCTTGCAAACATCCTTTTCGCAATTCTAACGAATTGAGTTTTGAGAAAAAAATAAATAAAATAAGTTCCAAAACATTTTTTGCGTTCTACAAGCTCCTGGCAACAGGCAACGGAAATATCTTCAATCTTTATCTTAATTACTTCCAAAGTTTATGAAGATTTATGGCACATTATTTTTAAAGCGAAACAAAATCACTACTAGCGGATTGTAAACTTTCCGTTGTATTATTAGTAGCGGCTGAAGATGTTGAAGAAGGCGGTTGAACGGTAGGAGGATGCTTCATTTGGGTTTGATTAAATGTTTTCAGTGTATTTACAGTCTCATTAAATCGAGTCTCGTTCTCGATGCGCTCCTCGTCGGGTAAAGATAAAGTTGAATTCCCGCTGGCCGTTATCCTTCGTCCCATGTTATCATATTTGAGACAGGACGATGACATGGGTGGGTTACTACTGCATTGGCGAAGTGTTGTCGCTCCTGGAATCGTGCCCATATTGCCGGTCGGGGGGAGGTCGTCCTTACTATAAGGATGAGGCTGAGCTCTTATGCAATTTATACAAGTACTTGTTGATGAAGATGGTTTCTTATCGTTGGCCGACTGTGTGTTGAGAGTGTTGTACATGGTAGATGCAGTTGTTGTGTCTAAGTTACGATAGCTGACAATTTCGTCGTGCGGATATAAGGTAGTGGCTGTGTCCTTCTTCAGGATGCCTCTTCGATGCTGGTTGCGGGGTAGCGTGGCGAACGACGAAACGTTCACAGGTAGCATTGTGTTGCTGCTACTGTTGTCGACACGCTTCGGAATATTCAGAAGGTCCGGATAAATGTTAATCTCGGAACTATCGAGCATGTCCTGTGTCACGGATACAGATATAAATATATTGCCATAAGGTGGTTGGCCAACAACATTAGAACGGAATTCGGGTGGTGGTGGAAATACACCAACATTCAGCGGGAACTCTTCATGTTGAACCATACCTCCACCACCACCGATGCTAGCTGCTCCTCCGCCCACCGTTCCCGCCAAAGCCGCTGCTGCTCCACTCGAACTGCTCATAGACAGACCACTGGGGGCACAGTTGATGTTAGCTACCGTACCAATGGAGGCCGCATTACGGTTCTCGACCGTTATTTCAATTGGCTCGAATGTCATCACCGAATCCGTTTTGTTCAGAGACGATGTCGTTGTATTATTGTCGATACCACAACTATCCTGTCGGTCGTTGGTTGTTGTTATGCTTAGGTCTAGCAATTTCTTCTCCTGGTCATTGAAGCTCACACTACCTTTAATGTTTTTGTTATGATGGCGTCGTCTTCTAGTGCGTTTGCATAGGCATACAACGAAGGATAGCAAAACCAAAAGAAAAACTGTTCCAAACGTACCCATGATTAGGCCGAAATACCAAAAGGTCTCTGGTGTCTTAACGAGTACATGCTGTACAATTTCAGTGAGGTAGATGCTAATATTGTGAGCTGCCGAACCAACAGAGTTCTGAGCGGAGCAGGAGTAAGTTCCAGCGTCGAGGCTGGTCATGTTGAATACAGTCAGGTTACTCCAGACCTTGTCACTGGAAACAATCTCTTCATCGAAGATAACGTTGTCGTTGTCGAACGCTTTTCCATTCAGCTCCCACGTTACAACTGGAAGTGGGTCGCCCGATACTAAACAACTGAAAGTTGTATTGCTACCAATATCAATATTTTGTACATCTTCGTTGCTAAAAATTTCCACCCTTGGTATACAGCCAAACTGGTCCTCTTCAATGTTCTCCCAGTGCTTGTCCTTGTGATGAAAAGGACCCTTGCACGTCAAACTAATAGTATTCAATTTGCTCCGCACGTACCACGTTCGGAACTTTCTAAGCCTACAATCACATAACCAAGGATTCTCATCCAGGACTAGCGTTTTTAAATTCGTCATATGCTGGAATACATATTCTGACAAATTCTCCAGCAAATTATTCTTCAAATACAGAAACTCCAGCAAATTTAAATTAGCAAAGGCCATGGGATCGATGAAGCGAATTAAACAATCATGCAGATCCAATGTCCGTAGATGCGGCAAAATTGGGAATTGATACGCAATAAGTCTTTTGAGAGGATTTCCATTCAGATACAAAATTCTCAACCTGTCGTTGCCGCTGAACGTGTCCTTATCGAGCATTTCAATTTTGTTGTCGCTCAAATCAATCTCGACTAGAATTTTTAGATTTTTAAACGACTCCTTGTGAATGTACTGCACCTCGGATTTTTTCAAATAGATTCTTTGCAAGTTCACAAGCCCTAGCGATGTAAATTCTTCGCGATTCAAGTAAGGGATATAGTTGTCACTTAAGACCAGGACTTGTATCTCCGTACTGAGCGTCGTCGGGATAGTCGTCAAGTGCAGTGAACTACAGATTGCAGACTTTTTACCATTCGTCCATTTACATGTGCAATTCGATGAGGTACAAGATGCAGTCCAATCGTCACCGAGTATTGCAGGAGACAAGATTAGGATGAGTGTCACTGCAAAGAGAGATTGAATGATATTTATATTGTGAGTGGTGTTGAAGGTTATTTGGAAGGTTGCATCAATTCTACTTTATTTGCTGATTAGGAGAAGAAAAAGTAATTGGAAAATTTATAAATGGGAAAGCAGATGTTAGTCGTTAGGGATTTATTCAAATTAACTGGTATAAATCCCTGAGATTACACAAAATTTCAAATGGATGTTAAAAGCTAAAAATAATGAAACCTCAACTGCACAGCCCAATGGCACTTTTTCAGTCTTCCAAACCAATAAGTTAGCTACAATAAATTTATCGCCAACACTTGAAAAGTTTTTAAGCTTTAACTCATCCAACCGAAAAATCTCCAATTCAGCTAAAGTGGCTGTTGCAATGCAGCCGTACAATAAAACCGCTTACTGGTTTTCATACTTTGTGTATTCTTAATACTGAGCAAATGAAAAACCATCATTCCCAGATGATAACCAAATGAAAAAAAAAAAGATTTGTGGGCGGAAGGAAAGACAAGTTGCATAGAGCTGAGTGGAATTATTGTCCCAAAGGATTACTTCAAAAAAACAACTGAAAAAACACACTGACCTGGAATGCACACCGTAACGAAGTAAAGTCCCATGTTGTTAGCTCGATGACGTCGTCGTCCACGAAAGTTTATGCTGCATCACTACTTCTAGCAACGCTGGTGCCACTATCACTGCTGCGAACCAAAATGTTATCCTATCCAAGACAATTCTGAAATTAAATGTGAAGAAAAAACATTGAGCGAGAAATTTTTAGAATTAGTTTAAACTTTTTTTGGTGGGGGCATGAATGTTTTAAAACAGGTTGAGTACTTTGTGGTAATGGGATTTCTTAAAATTTATCGTTTTATGCAAATGAAAAATTTGTTTTTTATAGCTACAAATTTGTTACAAGTGTCAGGTAATTTAGAGTGGAGAGAACATTTGGGATTAGCCGTTAGAGTATGCTTGAAACATTCTCGTTGGAGTTTAATTTTAATTAGCATCTATTCTAGATAATTAACAATAAAACAAAAGCCTTTACTTCTTTTTTTGTTCTTTGTTTAAAATGAATACAAAAAGAAGTAAAGGCTTTGGTTTTTATTATTTCGCTATAAGGTTTTCCAATAAGAGGTGTTATTTGATATAAAAAGAAAATACCATTTTTTTAATATAAATTATCAAATGTTTATTTCGTTATAAAGAAGAAGGTATGTCATTTATAGTGAAAAATAACATCAGGCAAATGACCACCCCGACCACGCTTACAAGACCATATCCTTTTCATGAAATTTTCTATAACCAAATCGCAAAGTGGCTGTCCTACGTACTCGATAGCCTCACGAATTCCATCTTCGAGGTCTTGAATTGACGCTGGGCTGTTGGCGTAGACCTTCTCTTTCACGTGACCCCAGAGGAAGAAGTCGCAAGGTGTGAAATCACAAGATCTTTTCCCCTAAAAGATCAATGGTTTCGTTACTTGTGTGGCACGTAGCGCCGTCTTGTTGAAAGCAAACGTTTTCCAGATCAATAACATCTAAGTCCGGCCATAAAAAATCATTGATCATCTCTCGATTGCGCAATCCATTCACCGTAACTGTTGCTCCAGCCAGGTCCAATGACTCCGCCAGACCATAAACCGTACCAAACAGTCACACGTTCAAGATAGAGAGGCTTTTCAAAAATAACTCTTGGGTTTTGCGAGCGCCACATGCGACAATTTGACTTGTTGACGAAGCCACCGAGGTGGAAATGGGCCTCATCACTCAAGATGATTTTTTGATGGAATTCTGGATAATTTTCATGCATTTCCAGGATCCAATCAGCAAAGACACGACGTTGTTGATGATCGACCGGCTTAAGTTCTTGTGTTAACTGAACTTTATAAGCTTTAATACCCAAATCTTTATGCAAAATACGGTGAAATTACGTTTGTGGAATACTTAATTCCAAAGAACTACGAGGAATGCACAAGCCTGGGTTTTCTTCAAAACTTTCGGTTACAGCAGAATATTCTCGGCTGTTCTTGAGTGAAGTGCACGGGTTTTATTCTTCACGTCACTAGGTTGTCCCAACAGCTCGAATTTTTCCACCAACTTATGTATTGTGGTCCGACAAGATGCTTCACGACGACCCAAAAACTTTCGAGTTTTACGAACCATGTCTGCCAAATCTTCACCATTTTTAGGGTTTTGTAAAATAATTTTACAAAACCCTACTAGTTTCGCGACCAGTCTATCCGTCTGTCCGTCTGTCCGTCCGTGTGTCACAGCTGTTTTTCTCGGAAACTACTTAAGCTAGAAACATTAAATTTTGTGTGTATGTGTAAAGTGGTGATCTCTTCAAAGTTCAACTACAAACAAATTTTATAAAGTATTTAAGGGGGTCTCCCCATATAGGAGAGTGACCCCCCGAAAAAAAAAATTCATTGAAGGTAGCCGATATGGGTATCAAATGAAAGGTCTTAATGAAAACTTTTCAAAACAGGTCTTTGTTTGGCAAAATTTGCTTCGAGGGGCGCACAGGGAGGGGAAATACACAAAAAATTTGTGTCCCCCCCTCGCGATTGGACATCTGTGATCTGAAAAAAATCAGGAATGTAGGCCTTTTTTTTTTGTGGTAGGGAGGTGAAGGCATTTATGCCCGCCGAGTCTGGCAGTGTGGGACTCCCATGGAGGATACCTTTTGACTACCCACTAAACACCTCCCCTGTCAATCTGAGAACCTAGCCTGGAACCGTTTGACACATTACTTCGGGCCAGGTCTCGTTTTGTTACGCCGTGGGGCGCCTTCAAGCTGGGGAGTCCCTTTCCTAGCGGGAGGGGAGGGGGGAAGAAGAATTGCCAGAAGAGCGATCCCCCAGCCCCAGTGCCTCCGGCTGCTGTGAGTCCCTTTTATATTTTAGGACTGCCCGAGCATAATGTGCCACCTGGTTCCATTTGTCAACCGATTCGAGCATCACCGCAACTATACTATCCAGGGTGAGCTCTCCCGTCTCCCTGTAGAGTTCCCTTCGCAGCCTGGCCCATTTGGTACACGCAAAAAATGTGTGACAGGCATTGTCCTCCTCTCCTGGGCAAAACTGACAATCGGGAGACCGTGACTTGCCGATCTTGTGCAGCTAAGACTGAAAACACCCGTGCCCGCTCAAAAGCTGGGTCAGATAGAAGTTAGTCCCACCATGCCTTCGATTAAGCCACGGTCTCACATCCGGGATGAGGCGCGCAGTCCACCTTCCCTTCGTGCAATTCCTCCAAGACTGCTGCCAATCGTTGAGCGAGCGTTGTCTCTCCTCGCGGACAACGATCTCCCTCGCATCCTCGTTTTGGCGCAGGTAAATAGCGCGGCGCTCTCTAGCAAGGAGGGCGACAGGTATCACGCCTGCAATCACTCTCACCGCCGAGTCGGAGACTGTTGGATATGAAGATGCAATTCTCAGTGCTCCTCTTCTCTGTACCTGTGCCAATCGTTTTCGGCATACCTCCTTGCTGAGAGCGTCGCCCCATACCTCTGCTCCGTACAGTAGCACTGACCCTACAGCACTCATCAAGAGGCGTCTTCTTGATGGGCTGGGTCCCCCTACGTTGGCCATAAGTCGACTCAGGGCCGATATTCCCGAAGCAGCCTTCTCAGCCGTTGCCCTGATTTGCTCAGAGAAACTCATCTTCGAGTCGATCAGTAGCCCCAGGTACTTCACCGCTGGCTTCGATTCGATCTGTATATCTCCAATACTGATCATCCTTACTCTAGGGATTCTCTTTTTTGTCAAGATGACCACTTCGGTTTTCTCCAGTGCTAAACTGAGCCCGCGAGCAGTCATCCAGTCCCTCACTCGGCGCATTAGCATACCTAGTCTAAGTTGCGCTTGTTCAACGGTGCGTCCGGCGACCAGAGCCGCAACATCATCCGCATAGCCGACCAAGCGCGACTCATCTGGCATCTCAAGTCTCAGTAGCCCGTCGTAAGACACGTTCCACAGGTCCAGACCAAGGATAGATCCCTGGGCAACACCCGATGTAATTTCCATCCTTCGTTGGCCCTGTGTCGTGTCGTAGAGCAGGCTTCGGTCCTTTAGGTAGTTCCTCAAAAGCCGCATTAGATATTCTGGAACTTGAAAAGAGTTTTCCAGCGTATCCAGAATATCCACCCATCTAGCGGAGTTGAAGGCATTCCTGACGTCGAGTGTCACCAACAGGACGATCCGTCGCTTGGTGCGACTATATGCCTCTGCCTTTTGGACCGCGTTCACCACCTCTGCAATCGCATCGATGGTAGAACGTCCTGCTCTAAAGCCGTACTGCCGAGGAGATAGGTCCCCAGCAGCACGAATCGCGTCAGTGAGTCTTCCCTTGATGAGTTTCTCTAGCACTTTCCCAGCCGTGTCTAGCATGCATAACGGGCGGTATGCAGACGGCGATTCGGGATTTCCCTTCCCCTTGCTGATCAGCACGAGCCTCGCCACTTTCCATCGTACCGGGAAAACCCCGTCCCGTAGGCAAGCGTTGAATGTGCTGAGCAGCAAGTCAGGACAATGGTGATAGACGAGCTGCAAAACCTCAGCTGGAACACCATCTGGACCTGCAGCCTTCCTCGCTTTCATGGAGAGGGCTGCCTCCTCCAGTTCCAGTTGTGTGAAGAGTGGGCACTCTACTGCTGTTTCACCATGGACAGCGTCAACACGGACGGGATGGGCGGGGAAGAGTCCCCGCACTATCGCATCCATCTTTTCCGCGTCATGTATACAAGGCTTCCGTAGGGCACCAAGTTTCCCCATGACCAGCTTATAGCCAAGGCCCCACGGATCCCTATTTACATCGTCCACTAGGTCTTGCCAGCATCGGGCCTTGCTCTTGTTAATAAGCCTGCAAAGATATTTCCTGCCGGACCTGTATGCTGCTAGCCTAGTGTCTGCCTCCTCCCGTGTTCGCGCCCGCTGGGCCTCTCGCCGAAGTTTGTGACACTCGCTTCTTTGTTCGGCGATCTCGTTTGACCACCAGTATACTGGAGGCTTACCATGTCGGGGTCTCCGGCGGGGCATGGAAGACTCGCAAGCAGCTATGATGGTACTCATAGTTGAGTTCACCAAGTCCTTGGCTGTAGGCCCTCCACTCCCTGGCGGAGCTCCCAGCAACGGTGCGCCTGCCGTAAGCGCGTCAGTGAACTTCTCGACGTCCATCCTCCCAGTCCTCCATCCGAGGATTGAAGTTTGGGCATATGCCCAAACTTCAATCCTCGGATGGTGAGTACAACAACAACAAATACGGGAGAAGTCGCAAATCACTCAACTTTGTTAGTAATAGTATGATTTATCGATTTTATGTTTTCTTGAATAAAATCTTAACGGTACCCTTAAATTCTATGACACATAGATGTCTATTTATAAAGTTGATCTATCCTGAAAGTTTCATTAAGGTTGAATCCTATTTAGCGAAGTTATAGCGGTTTGAATTTTCCAGTATTACTATGGAACAATATGCGCTGCATTTATTGCTATGGCAACATATGGCTATGGAACAACATGCGCTTTTTACCGACTCAGACACTACAGTTTTGCTAGGATTTGCATGATCATTTCAGGAATGATAGGTGTCATGTATATCTTTGAGAATCAGTTCAGCTAGTGGTATCAGCAATCATAAAACAAAATATAACTGTTTTAAATGCGAAGATTGAATAATTTTGAGTTATTTTTTCCCAACTTCAACGTTTAAGGTTTAAGGTGGTTTTGTAACCATTCTAGGATTCGAAAAAATAGGCCATGAATCGATGATAACAGTACAGGAGAGTGGCCCCTGAAAAAAAAATTCATCAAACGTAGCCAATATGAGTATGAAATAAAAGTTTTCATGGGAGCTTTTCAAAACAGTTTTTAAACTGTCAGTTTTTGCTTCAGTGGGGGCGGAGGGGGGAAATACATGAAAAATGTGTTTCCTCCGTCGCGGATGGACATCTGAAATAATTATCAAGGGAGATATTTATGAGTATAACAATAACAAAAACCTCAGAAGTGGAAATTTGTTCAACTTTGTTAATAATAGTATGATCTTCGTATTTCATATTTTCTCCAATAAAATCGTCTTTGACATGTTTTTTGATTTGATTCGATCTGGTGACTGCATTTTGTAAATTGAATACAAAACCCTTCTGACATGAGCGTAGGTCTGTTTACCCAACTTGTTATAGTTAATTTTAATAATTTCAATGCAATGTTGAAGCGTGTTTTGTTCCGTTTTATCAATGGCGTAGCTTTTACTTGTCAAATCTCAGAAAATGACAGCTTCAAAAGTGACATCTACTGAAATAGCGGGCTATTCAAAATAAAACCTCTTATTGGAAAACCCTTTATTTCATTGAAACACCTGACATGGAGGATAATCAGGAAACCTTTTGTAGCATTTCAAGGTTGCGATAATATTCAATGATGCTTTAATTATTTATGAAGTTGAGAATTCCTCATATCGACGCATATTATTTATTTTGTAAACCAAGGCACTACTTATGGATTAACATTCGTTTCTTGGTGTTTGCAAACGTTATTACACCCAAATTAGCGATAGCGATAGCTTTTTAGGGCTTCGCGCTAGCTTACAAACCACTAGAAGTCTATTTGTCCGCCTGTCATAGCAGTTTGTCTCCGAAACTATAAAAGCGAAAAGGACCAAATTTGGTAAGTGGATGTAACCTGATAGCTTCTTGAAACTTTAGTGTAAAAACAAAAGTTCGTAAGGGGATGTGGTAGGGGAATTTTCGTTTTTTTTTTTGGCAAAGGTAGTTGTGTAAGGTATCAAATGAAAGGTCTTAGTTTAAACTTTCACAAAAAGTCTTAAACTTGCACTTTTTGTCTGCAATAGTGCAGGAGGATGTAGTTTTATAGGTAGATATAAATGTCCGTAAAGCACTGCAGCGATGGTCTGCTGCCTCGACGAAAGAGGATGGTGAGATTCGCGCAGATAGGCCATGTCTGGGGACGCGTGAATACACTGGCAGGCTAGCGTTGCGGTGTCGTGGGGTGGGTTCTGTCCCTCTGGCACAAGGACCCACTACAAAATATTCGCATTCACGAATTAAACAAGTTAACATGCCGATCAACTGGTGTCGACGCCGAGGTAACCTACTAAGGGTTGAAATGCTCAAACAACAAATTAGGCCGGGTAAAAGCGGACGGACTTGCGGAGACTTCGTTGTTACTGGCGATACTTATGGCTCACGAATAAGTGTGGAGCATCCAAGTGGACGTGGTGCCCCTGCGTACCCTCCCAACCGGATCAAGATCCAAACACAGACGTGGAAATGCATTTCCCATTTGAGTGAAAAACTCATACAAACGTACTTTGCATGACTCTTTCCTTCAAATGAGAAATACAAACGTAACCAATTTATGTTATATATCCCCTGCAAGAGCCCCTGTTAAGCGAAAAAAAGGGAAGAGCGTGCCCGATGGCTAGCCCATTTTAGAAGAGGAGCTTGCCATCGTTGCGGGTCCTACACCCGGTCAGGTTGAAAAAAGGGAAAGAGCAAATTCATTAGGCAAACATTATTTTATTTTGAAATCAACACAAATATCAAACGAATTGATAAAAAAAAAGAAGAATTAGAGAACATGAATCATATACACTGAATTATGTCTGTTTCTGAAAAAAATTCAACTAAATAATTCAAAAGATAAAAAAATATTCAATGCAATTCGAAAACTTTTTCTTCTAGCAATTTTGACTGTATTTCTGTTCATTTTGAAGTAGCAAATGGTGATTAAGAATTACAAAATGTAAGAGTATATGATAATTTAGTAATGAAAAATATAACAAAGTATTGACTATAAAAAAGTTTAAATATTGCATATACATATAATAACGCGGCTCACACAATATTTGCTCTTTTCATTAGTTCGCAGGGATTTTCTGTCGCAAAAATATAAATTGTTTTCTGCATCGTTATTTTTAAGGAGATGTGAAAATATCTAACAATTATTATAACGTTAATAATTATTTTTATTCCTTGATGTGATATTCTGTTTTCTCAATGCGTTTTTAATGGGATTTTTTTTTTTGATGAAATATTTTTTTTTTCATTGTTAATAAATATATTCAAACCGTTGTTTATACAAGTAAGGAGCAATCATTAAAGCTTTAAACGTTCAAGGGTGTTCCTTGTATTTCGAAACCCGAATAGAACATTTAGTTGTAAGAAACAGAGTTGTCGTGTGAATACATACAAATAACCACAAATATGTAAATGTGTTTCGTTTATATATCAATGTTAAACAAAATTAAGTGAAATGGATGCTCAACGCATCCTCACAAGAGCTTGATGATGTTATAGGTGGTGCCACTAGAGATGAGATCGTATCCGTTTGGTCTGTTTTAATGGTTACACTAAAAACGCACACATAGACGACTACTAATTGTTTAATCTAAATTGATTATGGATGGATCAACGCTTAATCAGAGCTACCGGTAGCCTATTGACTCATTGCACAAATTTTCTCCTTAATACATTTCTAGTTGTAAGGCGCGTATGCATTTGTCGATTTTTCGTATACCAAGCAACTAATGTCAGCGAATTGACCCACAAAATCGAAAGCCGGCTGATATCGTATGTAATGGTCGACGTGTTCGGGTTCCGGCGTTTTAATGCTCATCGTAGATTTTGTAAACAACTTCCATACATTCATTTACGCTTTCGTAGTCACTGTACGTCCTAATCTCAGGCCAAATGCCGAATGGTACACACAAAATTGTATGCGACGTCTATTGACGTTATGTTTACATTCGCAATGAATGTGCTGGAGCTATAAGATGCATGCAAAAATGCTGACAATACCGCCTCCGCGCGGTTTAAAGAAAACTCGTCTACCAATTCAGATCTTGTATTGCGCTTTGATTTCCTCGTTAACGTAATCATTTCGATTCCCGCGTGGAGAAGAAATAACTAAACCGCCACTTGTCTTCTTCACTATTTTTCTTTATCTCAACTATAATAATTCTTTTTTTTTGAATTTTTATATCTTGCGTTTTGATAATGAATTAGAATATTCAAAATATATTTTACCCTAAATTTCACTTTACTCCTTTCGCTTCCAGTTCAGTCGAACGATCCTTCGTTTTTACATTACTGAAATTCATTTGCTTTTTCCGCTCACATATGTATGCATTTAGTTGTTTAACTTTTTAAACAAGTGCTTGCATAAATAGAATTCGAAATCAATTAAAGTCTACTCTATCTGAGAGACACTCATTTGCCACATTTTTTGTTTTTCAATTTTAAATACGCGACGATTATTGATTTGCTTTCTTCTTAACTTTTAAAGTACAACCACCGTATGCCTGTGTATCTAAGTCCCACCTGGCTATAAAACTTCTATGTTGGTCATTTTATCCTTTAAAATTATATCGACTTATTTTTTCGGCTTTTTATAAGCTAAATCACATGCTATCAAAGAGTACAGTAATGCAGAATGCGTGCAAATTCCATCAAACATTTATATGTTCCGAATCAGTTCAAGGTTTTATCATTATAGAATAAAACAATGCTCTACCCCTCCTCCTACATCTTTGATTCATACTCGTCAGTCTGAACTTAACTCCTTCACATCAACTAGAATTAAAAGTAAAATGCCATTCTGAAAACTCCGCTGGTCGGCCCGTCTATAATAAGCCCCTTCATGCGATTTTTCACCAGTATCGTAGACAGCCATCCAATACTACCAACATGACTAGCAAACTCGTCCAAGCGGACACAGTTTATCTGATAATACTGTTTTTTACCCCTCAGTGCAAAACCTCCGTTACCTCTCGAATGATAATTCCCTCCACGCAGAGTTATCACTTCACGTTTGGTAAAGCCAACATATAGTATGTTGGTACAATTGACTTAGAAAATGAAAACATGCATGCATGGAAAAAGAGCGACTGCAAATCAATTTCTCCTGCACAATCACTTGAGAGGTTGACTTTATCTCTTTTTTAGGTTTTACATGACTGTGAACAAACCTACACTAAGGTGATAACCATGACTTGACACCCGTTTTTGTTTTATACCAGCACTTTTCGTTTCTGAAACTTCACACGGTTGCGAGCTGGGAAGTTCTAAAAGGCTAAAATGCAGGTTAATACGAAGACTTATGTCGAGGTGAAGAAGACGCAAGCGCCTAAGAAATTTGACGATGGCAATATCGCGTTCAAATGAATGTCCTTGTGGTTCGTGGGCCGCAGCACTATGGAGAAAGTTTTCTATTTTTTTCCCTACGCTTTTAAAAGTGGGAGCACGTTTCTTTCACGGTGTTTACGATTGAAGTGCATTATTGCACGGTTGTTAGTTGCACAAGTTCCGAGTATTTTGAACTATTTTAAGAAGGATGGAAATTTTCAGTACGAATTCGTTGCAAAAGGAGCTTCAGCAATGGCGGACAATTTCTCACTTTGCAAATTTACACGATTGCCAAGTCTTTTTATCGCGAGATTTCGCGTTAAGGTTCCCGGTAAGCTATCGACCAGGTGGTGGAGACGACGCGCATGGTAATTCTCCTCCTAAATCGTTTTCTTTAATCGCGGTTCTCACGCGTGCTTGCCGGTTCGCTGACTTAAGTGAACTCCCCCGATCCGTCAAGACCTTTCTTCATTTCCCTGTATCGCAACGGTACATCAAATCCCGCTGCTCGCTCAGCCCATTTAGATAATATTTGGCAATGCAAAACACGGATGGGATGCACTATATCAGTGTTCCCATGTCCGAAAATTGAATTTGCAGATTTGAATTTTTTTTTTTCTTTTTAATTAACAGAATTAAAGAAAAATGAGAAAGATTATAAATAATAATAGAAGGTTAAATATTATAAAGAATATAATTTAAAGGAAATATTTAAATTTAATATAAGGAAAATTGATATAAAATTACATTTAAAAAAAATATATTTTATAATTTACAACTATGAATAGAAGTAATGAAATCTTTTTCCAAATCTGCAACTTAAATTTCGGATAAGAGTTAGGAAGGTTTTCGAGCAGTTTGCTTGTGTGACTGCTCAATTACCACAAGAAGAGGAAATGTTGAAACGATTTGGATATCCTCCTCGCAATTGTATATTTGTTATAAAAAAATAAAGGAAAAATCATAAAGATAGGCTTTAACGAAAATAACAATGACAAATACCTAAGAAGTCAAAATTCACCCAAGTTTGTTGTAAATTTTGTTTTTTTTTGTTTCTAAATACTACTATCAGTTAATGCATTCGCCTAGTTTAGTGATGAGTAAAACTACACCGATTGAATCGAAAACCGGATTTTTTGCTTCAAATAACTTGGTTTTCCGGTGGTTTTTCTGCCGGTTTTTCCTTTCAAATTGAAGAGCTGGATAAAAAATCGGCCACAAAGAAATAGGAAACTAATGAAAACAAAAAACCGGAAAACGGCTCATTTTTTTATTCTTAGCCAAAATCCACTATTCCTACCTAGGTAGCACAAATAACCTCAGAATCCAGAACAATGCAAATTTTGATTCTTGTTTTCTTTTTCATCTCGATGCGAATGAGCTCACATTGGAGTCTTTCATCTTTATACCGTAAATAAATGATGAAGCTAAATTGTAAGCTGTGATAAGCATCCCTCAGTTCATTTTGATTTAAATCATTTTTAAAAGAACTGAAAACTGCTTATACCTAAAAGTAATTAATGGACATAAAAAATATACATTTAACTTTGATGTGATTTTTTTATTACATTAATTTGCTAAGAAAAAACCGAAAAACGGTTCTCTTAATTTGATTGGATCTTTTCAAAATGTCTAGGAAAGTTAGAGAACATAAACATCTTTAAGATCTGATTAAATTAATGATGCTGGCGACACATCGAAAAAGCGGAGTGGGAATGGTTGTAGCAAGTACTCATTATACATGTCGGTGGAATTTTTTTTGCATTCATTAATTATTGCTGTCTGCATATCATAGATTGAATGCAAAACACTTCTGCCAGGAGTATAGTTGTCTACGTAATTAGCTTGATTTAGGGTTTTGAAACTCTGAAAATTTTTGACATTTATTCGTCAAAAGACTTTAATGCCAAGAAAGATGCAAGACGGTATGCTAGTGCTTTTTACGTTCCAAAAGGATCGAAATGTACACATTTTCTAAAACACAAATGCAAAATGGCCCAAACCATTTAAGTTTGTCTACTTAGACTTTATCTGTGCTTTGAAGCTTCCTTTTCATCAGTCTCATGATAGCACAAGCCCAGCCTTGGCCTCTAGGATCAATCTCCTCCAATCATCACGGTTCCGTGATCTCATCTGCTAGTTGATCACTTCCAGCAAGGATCTGCTCTCACCATGTATTATGTCGCATGGAGTCCTTTTGTTCTAGCCTTTAATGTTTTTTGGGTAGCTGATACACCTTCATTCTTTCTACATGGCCCGCCCATTGTTATTTGCGTAGCTTTCCGCAAATGGATACAGGTGGTTCGTCGAAAAATTCATACAACTCGCTGTTGTAACGTAGTTTCTACTCTATTTATTATTTCATTGTGCCGTAGGGTTTTCTGAGCGTATTTCAGGTTCTTTCATCAGGATCCATGTTCACTTCCGTAGACCAGCACAAATTTGACTAGCGATTTGTAAATACAGAGCTTATTTTAACTGTACACAACTCTGGACTTTAGAATGGAAAGTACAGAATAATATGCTTCATTCCGGCATTTTTACGGCGCCCAATTTCGTCTTTTTTGCCGCCTAGGCAAATTGCTCGAAAACCAACACAATGCTGATCCAATATTGGTTGTAAATTAAAAAAAAATTTACAATTAAAATTTGATCATGACAACCCTTTTGTAACGCGACTTACCAACGAATTGCATTGTCCCGTAATATAAACTACCGTTGACGGATGATGAGAGTCACGAATATACGTGCGTGCGGGTAAATAATCAGAAAAGAAATTATCGGTTAGTGAACGAAAAGGTGTAACGAGTTGTAGAATTAGATTAACGACGTAACGACATTTGAAATGTGAAAAGGTTCAAATATAAACATGACGATCAAGTATATAATAAAATTGACTTAAATATTACTCCCGATGAACCGGCACGTCGCAATTTAAAACTACATAGTAAAACCAAAATAATTTAAGGAAATGTTACCAAGTCCAACCATATTAAAAAAAAAACGGTTAGAATTTAGTGATTTACTGTTCACCGGTATCCAAACATACCAAGTGGTGTTTTACGATTAAACATTTTTTTGCATTACTGTTGTTACTGAAGACACTTTGAGAGTAAGATGCGATCAGTGTGAGTCCGATTTGGAATGTAGAAAACGCGCGGTTTCTTCATTTCTTGATTTGTTAACTAAGAGTTGATTGTAAGGCGTTGGGCTTAAATCAACTGTTCCTGACTAATTTTATAACGAAAACAAGTAAAAGTGTTGTCAGTAAAACCAAAAATTATACACTATACTACGATTCGATATTCTGACCGAGTGCTCATTGTAAATTGCACTGTTGCATTTCATCAAAATTTTAATTTATTACTGGTGTCAACCGGCGATGGCGGATGAGAGTTTAATGATGTTGGATGATCGTAGGCGAATTTATGATGGTCCGATGGTAGCCATCTTTGGTGTTCATACTGTGTCACCCCTAACTACTGGGGTGCTCCGGCAATGGGGGCCCTGCGGTTCCGGCGTTGCTCACCGCAGATGGGCGTGGGCACCAACTCACTGCTTTGGCCTAGGCCCCACACTTGATCGCCCAGTGAGTAAGGCGGTTTGCCAAAACTCGTTGAATGAACACAACTTGCAACAAGCGAGTACACTATTCAGGGGGTCCAGCCAATTCGACACCACTCATACACCACCAAAAATAAAAAAAAAACACCACTTTGCCGGACTCCCGCGCGCGATATTACCCCGAACCAAACCGTTACACTTCCTATAAAGAACAGTGTTTGAATTGTTTCCACGTGAATTCAGTATAAAAAAAAGAAAATTCCACTTTCTTTGATATTTAATAAGCAAATAAATTTTATCAATGAAATAATATTTCTTTTTTTTTGTAACCCTAAAATTCACCATTTTTTCGTTTTGAGCGAAAAAATCACAGTTATGTATTCTAACATGTAGAATTCGGGAAAAATAATGAAAAAAATCAATTATGTCCTAATGTCCTGAAAATTCGATTTTTCCTGTCTGTATCAGAAATGGTACCTTAGCCTTTGGGGGTAGTATTAAAAATAGAGAGTTCAAGTCAATTTATGCAGTAAAGTTTATTGCTATTCTTATTTTGGTATTGACAAAAGTAATTCAGTTCTTTTTCTCTAGTAATAAGTATCTCAACATTTATTATAATCTTAATTCAATTATGAAAAAATAAATAAATCATTAGTTATGTTCTAACATTGTAAATAAAAAACTCAAATTTAGGCCTTCTTAGTGGGGCAATAAAAATTTATTGGTGAAAATCTTTAAAACAATTGTTTCCTTTATTGAAACGAAGTGGAACTCCGCACTTTTCACAAATTTCATATGTAAGCTTTTTGCACCCTGGCATTTTGCATCTGCTTCTACTTTCGGTGTAATGGCGCCAATGTCCTATATTGATGTAGCTCGTTGGTCCTCTCAATTTTTTTACCTGGATTTCATTCTCGATACTGACCAGACTTGGTCTACCTCATTAAGGTGTGACTACGCAGTTAGATTTGCACAAGCATTCTGCAACTTCAAATCGAAATTCCGCCAAGTTCAAAAAATTTTCCTTCTTGATAATGCAAGCTTTTCTATATAGCAACCAGCTATTCACAAGGGTAAGGTCAAGTAAATGATAAAATATTCGTAAGTACCACTTTCGCGTTCGAATCATTATTTTATATCTTCCGATCAAACTGTCTAGAAGATCAACACCACCCATATGTCTGTTGTATTCTTTGACAATCAAAGGACATGAAATTTCTACAACTTTTTTTTGTTTTTTGTCGAATCTTTGAATTTTTGCTAAAGGTAATGCGCCGACAAAATTCGACACCAATGTGACAAGTTTATTGTCCTTCCACGCAACAGTTGTAATATCTGTGCCATTTGCATTAGAAACGAATTCATAAATACTGACTGCCTCTTGAATCCTTCTTTGTGTCAGTGTCAGTAGGTAATTTACAATTAGGAATTCTATTCCTTCTTATTGTCCCTAAATAAAATATACCCATGGAAGATAAGTAGGAAATCAAAGGTATCGTCGAATAAAAGTTATCGAAAAAAATTTGAAAATTTTGGTTTTTTGGGACGTTTTGAAGAAGCTGAATGCAACATTAGCACAATATACCAAGTCTGGCTCTGTTGGTAGTGTCTTTATATTTGATCCCTCATATATTTCAAAGTTATAAGCATATCCACTGACGCCGCTCAAAACTAAAAATTTGAAACCCCATTTATGGGGCTTCATCGGCAAATATTGTTTGAGATATTGCTTCGTTCTGTAGAACATATTTGCTCGTCCACACACAAATATTATTCACATGGTATGCTTACAAATTTGGCGTTTAAATAATCCAAAACAGGCTGAAGTTTAAACAATCGATCAAAATCGTCATTATCCTTAGGTTACATTTTTGAATTATTGATGAAATGCAGGAATTTCTTCACATTCTCGAAATGCTTTAGGCTCATCGTTTCTTTGTTATGTGGCACTCCAAGCTTTGAAGTGCAATAGCATCTTATATTGGGTAAGTGTATAACAGACATGAATGTACATACCCCTAAATATTTTTTTACATCTGCAGCCTTGAAATGGTTTGTTGTACCTATATCTTTCTATTTTGCATATACGTTGGACTCTTGTACAATTGAGTTGATCAAGTCATCATCAAAGAAGTATCTGAAATAATCGTAGGGACTTTCTAATGTCGATACCGATAAAGGCAGATTACTGTCTCCTCTGAACTGCTTTTGCCCTTCATTTAATATAAGGTTTTTTTCTTCCAAATTATGTTTTTGAAAGCATATTTATAATTTTGTAATGATCGAATTCATCTTCGCTAACATCCCAATTGTCAATTCTAAACTGTAGCTCATGTGGCTTCAGGGGCCTTTCGTTTTCACCTGAGTTCATTCTAAATATAAAGCAAAGAAACAAAATTCCCACTTACATCAAAAGCACTGCTTTTTTTCTTATGGAAGCATCACTGACACAATCGGGAGATACTCACAAATATTATTAATTTTTTTCAAAACGTAATCGACGAACACCTAAACAAAATCAATCAAGCACGACCAAAACCACTGATGAGCTCCTAAGTGTCACTTCTTCGCAAAATCAGAAGTGCCGTTATCATTGTCGCATTTCTCTTCACAATCTGGTGCAAATGGATTGGAGCGCTTTGTTACAAATATGATGAAATTAGCGTTGTGATGAAAGTGATATTCTATGCCGATTTATATTTATTTTTCCAGTATGTATCATTTATGATACAATATGCATTTTAGGGTTAACAAAAACAACTCTCAAAAATTCCTTTTGACTAACGTATCTACGAAAAAGGCCTCCTGGTGGGATTCCCGTCGTCGACTACACGGCGAAAAAGGTCCTGCGCTGACTCGCATAGTGGCCAATTGATGGGAGACATCCTCCTCCCTTCGTATTACTTTCCTTTGTTTCCTCCTTTTTTCATTTCTCTTCCGATTTCTTCTAAACTTCCGCTTTCCGATTACTTTTAAACTTTGCTTCCGATTACTTTTAACGTCCACTTTTTTAAACGCTTTTCTTTCTCCGTGGCACTACACGTGCTGATCACCAAAAAAAGAGGGCTTCTCCTTTTCCCCTCGCCCTTTTAACAGCTCGTTCCCAACGGAGCACCGCTAATTTCGAAGTGAACCTTATATTTCTCCTGTTCTTGCCAAAATTGTAGCCCGGTTCGTGCGATTAGGCAATTCCATCGCAATTTTGGATAGATCACTGAGGATTATCAGATAAGTAGCTCTTTTATATTTTATCTCTTGGTCTTCACAGCTTGTGAATTGTGAGACTTTCACATTTTTTTCGCATCGTAGATACGTGTTAATGAGATGTGAAGGCGCCCGTTGACGCATTTAAGTGCATCTGGTGGTAGATGTTTTTGTTGTAGTTGCTGCGATGAATTTCCTCATCTTGTCGGTCCCTACGATGATTGCTTCTGACGCATCCTTTTGGCTCGTTCTTTCCGCGGTTGTTGATCACAGATGATGTTGTTGTGGAGCAACCGTGCACATACGGGAGTGGCATCGGGAACTTCGTCAAGCCTAACTAAACTAAGTTGAGCTGCATTAATCTAACTTCAGGAAATTTAATATCTACTCTATTGTAAACATTAACATTAGAATTGATTATTTTTCTAACTTTACTAGAACTATGTACAATACATAAGTTCCCTATCCCAGTTTGGCTTGAGTATGCATCCTTTGGAACACGTTTCCCGGTAGTGGTTCAGTTGGCTACCGTCTCAAATTTCCCGTAACAACTGATTCCAGCAATACGCAATTAATTGAAGTGGTGACGGCAGATGAGATGAAAGTTTTTGTATTTGCTTATGACATGGAAATATTTAAGAGTAACGGAACCGTTGCCCGTTCACGAAGACTAGTTAGGTATGTTGTGGGGAAAGTGGTAGCGATAGAGAGTACCTTACATTGGGTGTTGTATAAGATAATATGTTACAAGTGAGATTGATGAGATGGTAATAACTTCATTATCTATATAAAATTGATCGTATGAGTATATTATATTAATACTTAATAAATTGATAATAACACAGTGATTTTGATAGGATTAGCAGTATCATACTAAACCGTAAATTAGCGAATTATCACTCTGATAGAGCCTCATGAGTACTCTGTATATACCGGAAAACAAGACGTTTCACTTTTGTCGGGTGCGTACTCCACGCTTACTTCATTTTTTAAGCTTAAAGCCCATTTATTTTTTTCTGTGTATGGTCCTATATCTGTCGAATGATCTACTACATATATATCTAATTTGATTTCCACTCCAATTATAATATCTTCACTTTACCAAACGTTTATGTCATTTTATCTTTGTTGCAGTGCGCAAATCTTCTTTAACGAAATACCAAAAAGATCGTTTTAACATGTGTATGCTCAAATCCTGACAAAATTGTTTGCTTTGCCTAAATCTACTGCTAAAATATAGCAATCCTTGGAGTAATCCTGCAGCTTCCTGCAAACGATTGTCCATTTTGTAGCCAACATGCTGATATTGTTTCAATCTATCGATTTGAATTGATAAATATTTACCACAGCCATCGAACACTGCAATCTCCATGTAAGTGGCCATACAGGAAGACTATAAGGAAAAGCAAGGCAATTTCAAAATGCGACCAAAAAGAGACAAACGGTCGATAGATACCTACTCGAAGTTTTCAAAGAAAAGACGCAATCTATGCACTAGTCACCTAGCCAACTATTTTCCATTTCGGATGATACAATTGCTATTCCCATGAAGATTTTCAAATCCCAATCTCAAGTAGGAAATTACAGTCTGGAAAGCTCCCGAGGGCTTTCTTCGACTACTGTCTGCACGAGTACGGGTAGATATATCGTGTTGCGTTAGCAAACTCTCACATCGCATGCATTTGAATCTGTTCGTATTTTGAGGCTAAGAACAAACATGCACGTGAATGCGTCCTATCGACAAGCTGGTGCAATGCATCCATACGTAAATGGAATCAGATGATTGTTTTGCTTAATACTTCAGTAGATTAAGTGGAATTACATGTTTAGAGGAAAGCCGTCATCAATTTCCCCATTTTCATTTAGACGGAGGCATGAAGGATATGAAAACGGGAAATCATCAGTCGTAATGAAAAGTATGAGCTGGAAGTGAGAAAATTTCAGTTGTAGTAATTACGAAATTATTTGTTTAATCATCTGGGAAATTGAAAATTGATGTGCGTGCAGAAATGATTTGAACTGACAATATACTCGCATTGCTTAGGACCGAATATCAGCTGAAATGTTGTCGAAGATAGTTTTTTTTTGTTAGCAGGTCTCATCACCAAGGAGTAAATGAAATGAATACTTGTACGAGTATATGTAATAGGAAAAATTTGAAATGTTTCACGCCATGAAATGTGTGTTTTAAGTCAAAAATAAGTTATTATGACCTTAATCTCCATAGCACCAAAAAAACAAACATTTTGTTTAATTAGAGCGATATTAAAAACATCATTCGTTTGTGCTTTGTAATTTCAGTCCAAATGAATTTTTACGCCACAAAAGAGAACAATATTGCAGCATATTTCCAAATATTTACGCTTGCATAAAGTTGTCAAGCCTTACTTAGCCTGGAATAATAAATTTCCAGCGAGGACACGAAATTTGACTCTAATCGGGATGAACGAAGGGCAGCAGGACGCTAACAAAGCCAAGTTCTATGTTGCACGTATAGTTACACTCATTGCTCTTGGAAAGCATCCGTTACTCGCTTTATTATTATTACAATTTTTCTGTTAGAGCTGCCTTGCCCTTGTTCTTTTAATTTTGCAACAAAGTTCAACGAGAAAGGCGAGCGATTTTTTTATTCTTGCTGGTTATTTAGCAATGCCGGAACTGATGCTTTTTTCGGTATACATCCTCTATTTTTCTATTTTACGACTTAAGCTCTGACCTTCCAAAACGATTTCATCCTTGGCACAATGTTTCGTACGAATAAAGAAGGAGACTGGTGTGCACGACCGAGAAAAAATGTTAATGAATAAAGTTTCTTTCAGCGGTAAATATGACTGCGACCAAAGAAAAAAACGTTGTTCGTAGGGAGCCCATTAGTGGCTTTTAAGGTGTTTTTCTCGTCTTCTTTCGTTTTTTCAGTATTTGAGCTTGTTTATACTCTATTAAAGTCATGCTAGACAATTCTGTCGTCCATTTATAGTTTTTATTTAAAAGAAATGTCATTGAAGGACGTTCACAAACGAGGAAAAGGAGTAAAAATTTTAGAGTTTGTAGTGGCGGAAATTATGAAGAGAACATTTGCATCCTTCTTTGAAATAAAAATTTCTTGGTTTTAGTTTTATGAAATAATATTTCTATATTCGGAATTGAAAGTTACCGACCTTATAGTCTAGCAAAAAAATTTATCAGGATTTTATTATGGGAAATTCTTTACAAAGATTTGCAAGGATATAAATCACTGTGAGAAACGATCAATGCTTTTTTATTCTAAGAATATGGAGTGGGTATACTCTGCATTCTTTCTCATTTCTAAGCTGCAATAAAATTTTCTGGTGAACATATTCATAAAAGGAGAAGGAGGATTTGTGTTACCATAATTATTGCATTGAATGCTCTCCTTGTGATCACAGATGGTTTAAAAAATCGTTTTGTGAATTTTTTTGATAATTTATAGCAAAAGTGAACAGGCCAAAGACGCGACTACAAAAAGTTTGAGATATTTATTTAAAAAATCGAATAGTCCAATTACAAGTTAATTAATAGATGAATACAAATATATTAGTTCAAAATATGGAAGAGATAAGAGAAAAAAATTCACAATTCAATAATATCAAAAATTAAGACTTACAGGGGTACTTTTAAATTTGATCTTTCACAAAGTTTTAAATATGCTAAGAAACTGTGGCGGAAGACCAAGACTTCGCTGGTCGTGCATACAAGGTAAGCGTTGTAAGGGAGAGTAGAAGTTGTCAGTACAGGGTTATCCATTTCGTGGTAGTAAAAGTATAGCCCTGCCATTTGACAGCCGTCAAAATTAAATGCCATCCAAAGCATGTTTTTTTTTTTTTGTTAAAGGTTTGCCATTCAGAAATATGGATCGTTTAACAGTCGAATAACGCGTTAAAATTATTAAATTTTATTATAAAAATGGTGAATCTGCTGTATATCATATATTGATTGATACAATATTTAGGGCTTAACGAGCTGATTACGGTCGACATAATCGACCTACACAGCAAACAATTTCGAACACAGTGAGAAAATTTGATGAGACTGGATCGGTTATTGATATTGCAAGGCCTGTGCATCATCGCAACATTCGTCCTGCTGAAAATATCGCTGTCGTTGCTCAAAGTGTGGAGGAAGACCCGAATTTGTCAATTTCTCGACGTGCTAAACATTTGGGCTATGTATGCGAATTGGGTGATTGAACAACAAGCCATTGGTAACGATTTTTCGAACACAGTTTTCTTGAGTGATTAGGCTCATTTTTCGCTCAGTGGTTACGTAAATAAACAGAGTTGCCGCATATGGGGCTCTCAAAATCCTCAGGTGATCGCAGAAAGGCCTTTGCACCCGGAAAAAGTGACCGTTTGGTGTGTATTATGGTCTGGTGGTGTTATTGGCCCATTTTTTTAAAAACGATCAAGGAAAAGCCATTGCAGTCAATTCCGACCGCTATGGACGGATGTTAACCCATTATTTTTGGAAAGAAATTGAAGATTATGATCTGGAGAACATGTGGTTCCAACAGGACGGAGCCACAAGCTACACAACACAGGCTAATCGAGCGCTTTTGCAAGAGAAATTTCCAGGACGCGTAATTTCGAGATTGAGTGATCGTGTTTACGCAAATAATCTTCAAAATCTTGAGCAATTGAAAACCAATATTCGCGAAGTTATGGCTGAGATATAGCCGGAAATGTGCTGGAAAGTCATTGAAAGTTGCCTCAAAAGGATTGAGGCCTGTAAGAGTTCCCGTGGAGAACATTTGAATGATGTTGTGTTTCACATATAATGGCAAGGTTCTATCTTTATATTGAATAAAAAATTTCAATCTGAATATTTAATAAGTTTTCTTTAGCTTTAATTTCCCAAGCATAAAATGGATAACCCTATACGTGCTTACGGAACATGAAATTGAAGCAAGGATCTCGTAGGGCGAGCAGCATCAAATGTATCAATTTACCTGCATATACGAGTATTTTGAGGTAAAAGACTATGATGAAGCTTGAACAAAAGGCAAGGAAGGGTCGTCTGGACTCGAGGGTAGGAAGCTTCAAAATATTTAGTCGGTTATCATAAGCGGAGTAAGAAAGGTTGAATTAGAGGAATAGAGACCGTGTGAATCTGACTTTAGAATATCGATGTGCTTCCTGTGGTACGGACTCCTAAGTTACTACGTACTAGTGAGAAGTAAAGACACATGCAGGGGGTGATATGTTGGAATGACGAAAAAAAATAAACCCAGTTAAGTGGGAGGCTTCCTTAATAATTAGAGCATTGTGGAGATCAAACTTCAGATTACAATTGAAAAGCACACCAAGATCCTTAAAGGCGGTTACATCGCTCGAAGGGTTGCCAACAAGCCTGTACGTTGAGAGAAGAGGGAATTTTTCACAGGAGAATATCATCTGATGGCATTTGGAACCATTGAAGAAGGATGGTTTGATTCACACCAGTCACTAAGACGCTGAAGAAAGGGAAAAGGGAATCAATAACTTGAAAGATCTTGAAGTAATCAGCATAAAGGAGACAGGCAGATGTGATAACAGAAGGTAGATCATTGATAAAGTAAAAATAGTATGGGGCCAAATATTGAACCTTGTGGGACTCCCGAGCTCGGGTAAAAAGAAGAAGAAGAAGAAATAATACAAAAAGTAAAAATGTTGGAAGAATGGAGATACGTAACATGTTAAAAACAATGATCATTGGATCAGGTAAGGTAAATGAAATCACGGGTAGATAGAAACAAAGGACGTAGCTGCCCTAGTGATAGTTACGATAAACTAAATTGCAGCGCCAGAAAAGCATCGGGAGAAGCCGCACGCTTTTCATTCAGGTGATGGTGTGTCATCATTGTGTGAAGTTAACATTTTAAAAAAGCTGTGTACCAAAGCTTAGCGAGCTTAAATTTTCCTCTCCAGTACATTGAAAAATGCAAAATAAGTGGTTCCAATTATTTAAATTTATTTAGTGGAATCTTTACTTATTTTATTTTTTTATCATTTTGATTTTCTCTGTTTGGTTGATGTGTAGCTTTGGTGTTTCCAACCAATGCATACATATTTTACCCTGAAGTAATTAGAAACTGAAAATATTGCCCCAATATATTTTTTGGCCCACACAAATGCCGTAAAGGAACCAAAAGGGGGTGTATTCGTTTGGAGCGCTAATCGCGTAAAAACACACCCAGACCAAGAAACACAAGCCCTTTTGCAGAATTCCTATAAAGCTAAACATATTTGTAATTCATTTTACTTTTCGTTGGTAAAATCTTTTTACTAAACGATACAAATTCACAATATGATGAATAAACTTAAATCTGCTAACAAAAAAAAGGGGGCTTCCGAGACGTTGACTTTGCCGGATACTGTCCACTCTTCCCACCTCGACTGCTCCTCCAAGCTCTTGTTACAATTCACCGATTGAAAATCACGCAAAGAAACTTCTTGAATTTCACCCTTTCTAAACTTCACTTGTTGAATGAACGTGGCAAAACTCTTCAAATTATATCTCCACACCTCATTCAGCTCCGCTATCAAGAAAAGAAAAGAAGACCAGCAGTAACTGTATTTATGAATATGTCCTTGTTGCCACTTTGATAAGCTCCACTCATAACAAGACCCCGTAACCACCACCTCGAGGTCCCATTACACTTTGCATCTATGAGCGATTCTCAGGGAAATTGAACTTTTAATTACATCGTATATTGCGCGTGTAACTGTATCTTAAACCTATTGGTGGTACTGCCGTTTAGTGCACTTTCGTGCAGTTATTGCACTTTCGAGAACAAACAAATTTCAACTACGCTTGATGACACTAGACAGCATTTGTACATATTTACCCTCGTTGCTCATCATCGCAAAACAGTATAAGGGTTCGGCCACATTGCGATTTTTCAGCCGTAACCAGCGATTTTCAGACGCAAATACGAACACACTGCGACAAGATCTCCGAAGGAACTTCAGGCATGCGCAGAACTAAAATGCTCATTTGAAGGTATGTCTTTGCCAGGAACACATGCGCTAACTCATTTCTGCCCTATGCAAGAAACTTCCATGCACGTCAGCGTCAAATGTCCAAATGATGTGCGCCTGCGCGAGTATCATAGAAACTACCTGCTAAACTGGCTTTAGGAAAAATCGCGAATTCCTGCGACTGCCGACCTGGACAAAATTGTCGAAAATCGCAGTGTGCGGGCTTCCATTTAATCATGTGTAACTTGCGACAGAAGTGCGGCTAAATAGTCGTAGTCTGATGCATCCCTAAAACGTTTGAGTTTACACCAACCAGGGTAGTTTATCGTCACCAGGCTTCTAACCGATCATCCGCGAATTGCGTTAAGGTGTTGCGACGCGTGCGCACAACTAAAGTGTGGTTGATTGAACTGCATTGAAAAGGGGCTCAGTGAACTTCCTCACAGGTATCAGAAATGCAGGTTGATAATCCTTTTATACTTAGTGAAATGTGCGATATTTGCTGATCAAAAGCAGCCTCTCTCACGTCGCTTGTTTCGCGAGGAATCTGCAATAACTGCTATGGCCATGCCAATTTGATATTTTTGGCAAGTTGTGAAGAAACTTTGACTAAGGCTTCTAAATTGATCACCTGGTTTGTATTTTTGTAAAATCTGGGGTTGATTCTGGAAAATGCAATTGAATTTTGAAATGGCTCATCCGTACAACAGGGTTCGCAGTATCAAAATTAATGAGCACGAACTCTTCCCGGAGCATGCTGTCGATTTGGAAAATGTACTTTCACAAGCGAGGTTGTGATCCAAATCGACTTGTGACCAGGGGCAATTCATTTTTCTATCCATCGTCAAAATTTGGATTGGCTGCCACTGATGTTTGTCCCTAGCTGCCCGCACTATTATAAGTTTGTACTGTCAGGGCTTGTGCTGCTTTTCGGTCATGAAAATTTGGACCTCCGGATGAGGCTCCACTAGAATCACTTTTTGGCATGACAAATACATTTTCCTTCAAATTTAATTGAAATCCGCCCTTGCATGCTGAGCTATTCGCAGCAGATTGATTGAAAATGCAATTATTGTTTACCACGTTAATTGTGTCAATCCGCTTCTTAACATCTTATAATTGAGGAAGTTTTTATTGCTTTTGGTAACGATTTTGCATAAATGCTTCAAGCAATATTCAACTTTATTTAACTGGAGGTTCTTATGAGACCAGGTGCTACGAAATATAAATTTAACCCCCAAAACCATTCCTAGAAGGGAAGGATTCCTTGCACTCCAACATTTTACTCAGAAGATTACCAAGGAACCACTCTATAAAGTTCAATTTAAACTCAACACAGCAGCAATTAAAGCCAAAAGAAATGTATGCCGAAATAAGCACGAGTGGTTTCAGAGGGCCATCGAAAAAGAAATAGGAAGAATATATCATTTGTGTTAATTGCATCATTTTTTTTTAAATCTGTATTCGCAAATCTTATTATCTGACTGCAGCAGCTAGTAAAAATGCTGGCTTTGGGAAAGGTTTATCGAGAAACACAATCACAAAAATGTCGGAAAATTAAGCGGGTAAACAAAAGTTGTCCATAGGTCCTGCTACGGCTGTAATTTTGTCTAGCAATAGCCAATCCTCAATGCAAAATACTATTAACTCTCCAGTATCACTGCAACCAGCTGATGCAGTAGTGTTCGCTGCTAGCGGTAATGGAACAAGGTTGAGCTATGCTCACATAGCACAACATCATAAGGAGAATTTAGTGATGGTGAAAGACCGTAAAATATCTGAGTCTTCATCATCAACCCTCGCTGGTAACGAGAAACAACAACACCAACAGCAGCAACCACTCATCAATGTCGATAGGGATAAGAAGAAGGATATCGCCGTCACTAATTCCACAGTGAAAACGACACAACACATCTCAGAATCAAATAAAGATCGCGTCACCAGTCAGCGTTACAATAGTAACCCAAACCACAACAGCCGCGAAACTAAAGAGCAAAAAACTCTGAACAATACGACGCGGGAACGGCATGACACGACTGACAGTGGCCGCGGTAGCAATAATGACAACTGCGTGAGTGTAATCTAATGTCCAGATTGATAATCAGTGTTGATACAATATTTGTGTATGATTTGTGATAATTGAGATTCCAATACCAAATGGAAGTGCATAGCACGGAATCAAAATCAAGTGCACCCAGGGTGGTGGCGGCAGCCGCTGACGAGGCTGCAAATAAGCAAAAGGAGAATGGGAACGGCAATGTTGCAGCGGCCGTGACTACTGCGAATTCCAGCATCAATGATTCAAAAGTTAAAATGGCTACAACGCAAACCTTTACCGCCGCCGCTCCAATGGTTTCCTCCGAAGAATTTACATCGCGAGAACGTTTGCTACTGCTTGAAGATTCAACGCTAGACGATATGCCGGAGTATTGCAAGAATACTTTTGCATGCATCGATACGCAAAAAAAATGCAACAAGTCGATTTATTGATGATACTCACATTCTGCATAGCACTGGAATCAAGCTTTACTCTGACTGATGGATTGGCAGAAGTCCAGCTAGACCCTGTATATTGGGGATCGCCCTTTCATAAGACAAATACTGAACAACTTGCGAAAATTTCCAGCGATCTGAAAGGAAATAACATGACACGACTACTGGGATTTTTCTGATAGGAATTCGAAGTGGTGAATTTTTGATGCTGACAATAACACCGGGTCTGATGAACCTAGGCGGAGTATATATTTACCGATTTCAAGATACGTTCTACCTTCAATCAGGTCCTAATCGATTTCAGCGAGATTTCGTAATCTGAAAGAGCTCTCGTATGAATTGAAGCAGAAATTTTTCGCTCCAGCGAGAATCCATTTATCGGAGCTTTCGTGGTGTGAAGTATATTGGGATTGTGCGGGATGCCAGAATAAATTATTTACTCAATTTTAAGAAACATGAAGTTAAATACTGTACAGGATTTATCAAAAACCTGCCGGAAAATTAGATACATATGTGAAAACTATCGCAATCATAGACCTACGAAAATATGGAATGTAATACCGTCGATTGCGACAAACGTAGACATACGCGCATGAAGTCACAAGCATCAACACAACTGACACCTCAATCAAAACAATCGGTAAGGTTGTTATTGATAAAACAGTACTGTGCGCGAAAGGAAGGAAGGCTACCAAGTAAAAAAACTGGGTTTGCGCCCGAGATAGACGCTGCAAGGTAGAGCAGCCATGATGAATGTTGTTGCCTTGAACTTGGGCTCTTCAACTCAAGTCATAGAGCCGTTGGGCAAAGTCAATAAAAGAGCCAGCGACGATGGAAACGGTCTCTTTTTCACGGATATTTGGCCAACGAAGAACGTCTTGCGGACCATTAAGCACCAACCAACCCATTCTCAGGAGGAGAAAGCGATCATCATGGACATCTGGCGAATCAACAAGCAAAGATCAACCCATTGGAAGAAGGAAAAAAATTGCTCGGGACAACCGACGCAGGAAATCGGATCAGGCATATTGAGTTGAGGTGCGAGGACTTCAATCTTCGGCGGGGCCCTCAACGTAGCAAGTAAGAAACGATGTAAGGGTTAAGACTTGATAATTAGTTTTTGAATAATAATTTGCTATAAACATATTAGTGTAGAATTTGATTTCTTAGATAAAATTTTGTATCGTGTAAAGTGTATCAGCAGTGTTTTTGGACGTGGTGCGCGCAGTGTTGCCGGGAGGCTTAGATTTGGCCTGGAGTGCGCAAGGATCCTTTCCATCGGTGATTTCAATCCATGTTAGTTCTCTTCAGTTTTTTTTCAGTTCAATTAGTTCTCCTCAGTGTAAATTGGTGGTGTTAGGAGAATTCTGTGGAAGTGGTGATACTCGGCTCGACGAGCCGAATAAAGGCCATTAGTGATTATTCTGGTGGAAGGATCATTCCGGGGAGCCCCAAGCTCGCCAGTTGGCTCCTGGGGGCAATTCTAGGGTTGGCGAGTGGCGCTGCCTACCACGTTTCCACGGGCTAGTCGGGACCCCAAGGTCGCTTGTTGCGACGTAGCATCCATTTTTTGACGTAGCACAGGCTCTGATAATTAACTGGTGAAATTGGTGGCATCGGCTGCATCAGTAGATTACGAATTCACGTTCCGCATTTGATTTCATTCAGATACTTTAGTGTTGAAAAAAAATTGTTGAAATCATACCTGCACCAGATATAATAATATCTGTTGTAGATATATTTACTCGTTGGAGACATAATACAAGGCTGGTTCAAATAAGATGGAGACAAACGCTGTAGATAGCGCGCATGTATGCTTTGAAGTTCGTGGCTTGAGTATGTGATAGCTGGGTCCCTTACAGATAGTGTGCCATTGGGAGTGCATGGTTCACGTGCATGCTACGACCATGAGTGAACTTCAAGTGTGGACCGCCGTTGCGCAACGTATTGTCATTCAATATGGGAATTTGTCTGCGTTTATGAAATCAGTTTGATAGTGAGTGCCTGAGTAGTACTGCTGTGTTTAAATGGGCCAAAGCATTCAAAGATGGTCGTGAAACCGTTGAGAATGAGCCGCATGATCGTCGACTGCGAACCAGCATCACACCAGACAACATTTGCCGCGTAGAACAACTCATTTTGGAGGACCGTAGGGTGAATGTTTGAGATATTATGGCTGAGCTCGGCATCAGTATTGATAGTGTAGAGTCTATCATCCACGGACACCTTCAATATCGCAAAATAACGCTCGAAACGCAGGAGCATTCCAGCACGAAGTGCGAGTCTTCTCCAAGATAACTCACGCCCTCATACCACGCGTCACACGCTCGATACAATATCAGTGTCGGGTGGGAGGCACTGCAACACCCCCTACCGCCCGAATTCATCACCCTGCGACTATCACATATTTGGATCACTGGAAGAAGCTCTCGAAGGCCAAAGATTCAACACCGACGACAAGGTAGAGGAGTTTATGCGCACATGGCTGTTCAAGTTGGTCAAGGAGATCTTCGATAACGGCATCTAAAAGTTTCCGGAAAGGTGGACGAAATGCGTAACTTGTAAGGGGGAGTACTTAGAAAAACTGTAAATTTATGTAAATTTTTTCGATAGTAAATAAACATGTCAGAGCATTTGTCTCGTTCATATTTGAACCACCCTCGTATATTAACTATCAACAAGTGTTATTGTTTTCGTGATTTTATACAATTGAAATGGCGATATCTCACTTGATTATAATTTGATTTCCATGAAATTTTGTAGGCATAAGGATCTTTCATCAAATTGCATAAATGTAAAATTTTAAGAATTTAAGGGCAACGTTTCGATTTTTGGGGGGGATTGTAACATTTACCAATCATACTATTATTAACAGAGTTGAGTGAATTTTGATTTCTGAGAAATTTCTTGGCCTTGAATTAACAAGGACCTACCTTCGAGATTTTAGGCTCAAAAGTGCATTTTGCAAAGCCCTCCGCCCTTGGGCTCCTAATGCAAAAAATTACTTATTTTTCAGGTTCTGTAAGTGCTAAGAGCTTTCATTTGATACCCTACTCGACTACGTTTAACGGAAAAAAATGTTAAGGGCCACTTCGTTGTAAGGGGGGAACCCCTTAAAAATTTTGATATATTTGATAAGACTTAAACTTTTGAGAGATCATCACTTCTGGCTTTTTTACATTTGAGTTTCAGTTCTTCCAAAAAGCCCTAAAAATCCTGGAGCTAAATCCAATAGCAAATAACTTAGAGGCTGAAATTCGTTGCACTTTGCCAATAATAGTAGGTGTTGAGTTCCTGACACCCCTGAGCGCCCATCATAGCCTGATCCGGCAACTTCAACGCTTAGTTATTTAAGGTTAATTCTGATCGCTTGATCAATCATTCACTGTTCCCTTTAAAAACAATTGAATATGCCTTTCGCCAAACTTTCACCAAAATTTAATAATTTTATTCAATTCAAAAATTTTCATTCAATTCAATATTCATGAATACTAAACACACTGTAATTGCATTTGTTTTTTTTTTCATTCCCAGCCAAATTGCTGACCATGTACATTCATCTAGTGCATTTGTCCATGAAATGGATCCGTAATCGAAGAGATTGGATTACATTTAATGGACAAAGGCAGACGTGCCAGTGAAAAGACGCAAACTCACCATTCTTTCTCTGGCGCGTTTGTTTGATCAGCAAATTGTGTTGAAAATAGAACGTGGGTGAAATGCACGGCCGGTTTAGTCGTTGAAGGAAGGCGAACGAGCGCGGATAAAGTAAATACTAGTAAAATCAAGTAATCTTGCCAAAATATATACAACTCGGTTTTTTTTGTATTAATTCTAAAAATAGGTACTTTACATTTGATATCTATTTTATATATTTATTAGAATTAATATTATCTTTAGTCGAAGCTGTTAAATTAGTTGAAATAAAAAAGTGAAATAATAATTGCCATTGCTGCCGACGATTTTCAAAAAAGGTAATAAAATCAAAGATCGGGGCATTTTCCGTCAGTAAAACTGTATTAGTATCATTAAACTGGATGAAATCAGTCATTTAAGTAGTTCTTTAAAAAATTATTTTAAATTATAAGTTTCAATAAAATTTACCGACGTTGTAGCGATTTGAATTTCCTCTGATTTCAACAATCAAATACGATTTTTCTACTACATGGGCTTTCCATCGAACCAGACCCACAACTTTTGATTGAATCTTCTCCAAATTTTCAGATAAGCTGAATAAGAGAAATACAGTTATATTGAAACAAAATATTGGCTTGTTAAAATGGAGTTCTTTTAAAGCAAGAATATATTTGTTGTGCATGTCATAAAAGTTTTTCTTGAATTAAATTATTCTATTCATCCAAATATTGCAGGTTAAGCACAAACTCTTTTGACATGAGCGTAGTTCTATCTACTCAACTTGTTTCTTTTTGTTTTCTTACTTTTGTAGACCGTTGCTCGCATCTTTTTCTCACTTCTTCCCTATAGCTTCTTTTTCTCCTTCTCTTTTTTTTCCTCTCTGTCTTTCTTATTTTCTTCTTTTATTTTAACATTTAACTCTTTCTAACGTTTTTTTCTTTTTCAGAGCAGCTATGTTTTCTCGAGAGCTTAACACTGTTGATATAGTTTGAACTTCTCTCTTCACAGTCTGAACTTTGTTGACACAAAGGCACTGGATGAATTTTGTCCAATAACTTCGAAAAGGTTTCATTTTCAGATTAATTTTAATACTCCTTAGAAGATCCAGACATAGGAACATCTTCATAGCTTCTCAAAGTGCCAGCATTATAACCATTTCTTGAGGAACTAGAACCAGCAAGAGTGACATCATCGTTTGAACTATAAGGACAAGCAACAATTACATTACACCCGGTCATATCATTTTGAAGAAGGAGAGACGTATCTAGAGGCTTGGAGTCCATGGGTTCTGACATTTTTGCGTATCTAGAGACATTTGTGCTTAGTTTGGTATCGCATTATGTTCAAATGGAATGATTCCACAAGTTCTAAAACTACTTATTCCATTATCTGCGTTTACTGACTTACTTCACGCTAAGCTAAGAAGGGTACCAAACTGCAGCCGTGTAACCTTCCTTGAAGAGTTATTGGTCACGTACTTTGAGCTAGCAGAATAGTAGTCCATTTTTAATGACTTGAAGAAAGCGCGATTTAATGGCTGAAGCCAATGACTAGTGTGGGGAGGAATACTCATCAACATTATTTGATTATTTTCTCAGATTTCTTACATTTCAACGCTGGTAGTGTGCGAGTATGTCCATCTTAAGGAAGAAGTACCTTTCTTGCTTGCTTTTTTTTGGAGTAAAATAGTTTTTCAGCCAATCAAAAAACTTTGGAGACATTTTCACTCTAGCACTAGGAGCAAACCGTCACAAAACTATTGTTTTAGATTCTTTCCTTTAATTTTGCAAAAAAAAGACAAGAATTGACCATCTCTTAATACATGCCAATACTGGGATGGTTTCATCCTTCTCTCCTGAAGTGATAGAAGTTACATTCTAAGAGCCTTTCAATGCAACTTCCTTCACAGATTTACTATTCAGCTGCAAACCTGTTTTATCTTTGATGAAAATGTTTCCATGTTCATCCATAAAACGATTTTCTTCCAGAAAATTCTCTAAAAGGTTAAAATACGCTTTGGCATATATTTTATTAGACATTTTGCTCTCGTAATAGATATTACTTCAGATTGCCAGATGGAATGTTCAGGATTGGACACTAGAAAAGTAGAAAACCAGTCGTACCCGGCTTGCTTAGTTTCATGATTGAAATTATGTTTCAATTGCAAGTTTTAAGCTAAATAATAAGCCATGGAACGTACTGAGTCTCTAGTTGGAGTGAACAGTGAACCCCTCTGATTGTATTTTTTTTATACGCCATCATTTTTTTCGGTATCAACTCCTAGCAATGAGTTGTACCCCATGAAATCTTTATTGAAGCTTTGTGACTTGATGCATCTCTTTAGAGCGCTTTTGGTATGCCAAATGCTTTTGCTGCAGTATTTACTCCCATCTCCATATGTTCAACAGCTGTGATTGAGTTTTTTAAACTATGTTCAGACAATTCTCTTCTCCGGAATGTGCCTTTTCTGGTATCAGAAGTAGGCATTTCCCTTTAATATGAAAAAAACCAACGTATCAGGAAACACCTCTACATTCACATTAATTTTTTTTATAAGTACCATTTAATTTATATGAGAAGTAAAGTCCTAGTACGAAATATGTGCCAACTATCGCAGGTTTTTTTCAGCTGGGCCAACTATCGTAAATGTTACTGATCTATCTAACACAATTGTCATGGATTAATGGACCAGCTTTTCGTTCAGACAAACAACGCTACTGGCACGCCATTTAAGGTTAATACGCAACTATATACTTGAGTTACAGCACTGATCTTACGTCAAAACAATTTAAACAAACTCAATCACATAAAAATCAATTCCAGTGAAAACAAAACTTTTCAACTCATCAAAAGAAATAAATAAGATTTTTTTCCTAGAAGACATATGAAACTCACGAGCAAAATTCAACGCGTTTATGTCTGTCCACTTGAATTTTTTGAGTTGAGTGGTGAATGCTATTAATACACTGAGTGTGTTGCTCCCATGCTTGCGAGCGATTGGACTATCCACTAAACATTTCCCCTGTCAACTTGAAAACATAGCCTGGAATCGTATGACATATTACTTCGAACCAGGTCTCGTTTTGCTACGCCTCGAGTTGCGTTTAAGCTGGGGAACTCCTTCTCCAGTGGGTGGGTAGAGAAAGGGAAGGATAAGGCGCCACTTGAATAGAGGTGCTATTTGATATGTTTATGTTCGTAGGGTTTTTTAAATTTTTTCGTTAGTTGAAAAGTGAAAGTTTCTGATATAGTACGAGATCCTTCCGACAAAAACACTCTTCTGTCTGCTCTACTTATTTTATTCTATTATAAAAGGTTTTCTAATAAGAGGTGTTATTTTGATATTAAAAGAAAAACACAATTTTTTCAATATAACCTCCGAGCCTCAGATGCGAGAATTTTGCTTGTTGATGAAGCCACCGAGGTGGAAATGGGCCTCATCACTCAAAATGATTTTACATTGGAGTTCCGGATCATTTTCATGCATTTTTCAATCAGCCAACACAACGACGTGGTTGATGATCAATCGACTTGATTTCTTGTGTTCACTGAACTTTATAAGCCTTAACACCTAAATCTTTATGCAAAATACGGTGTAACGACGTTTGTGGTATGCTTGATTCCAAAGAACAACGAGGAATGGACAAACTTGGGTTTTCTTCATCACTTTCGGCTACAGCAGCAATATTCTCGGCTGTTCTTGAATGAAGTGCACGGGTTATATTCTTCACATTACTGAGTTGTCCCAACAGCTCGAACTTTTCCACCAATTTCTATATTGCGGTCCGAGAAGGTGCTTCACGATGACCCAAAAATTATCGAGTTTTACGAACCGTCTCTGCCAAATTTTCACCATTTTTATAGTGAATTTTAGTAATTTCAATGGGTTATTGAAGAGTTAATTGTTCCATTTTTATTAACGGCTTGTCAAATGTCAAAAAATGACAGCTTCAAAGGTGACATCTACCGAAATAGCGGGCTATTCAAAATAACACCTCTTATTGGAAAACCCTTTAGTATTCATTGCCTGCATTTTTCAATCCTTACTGCGTCAATATACATATGAACAAAAAAGCTTAATGTGAATAAATGTTTAGTCAATTTTTGCAAAGATTCCATAAATCTAAATTATTATTAACTCATCTGAATACATATCACTTGTCTTCTTCTCTGCACTTACTTTGCGCTTAAAGACATCATGCTTTCAAATGCTCTTTTATCAACAAAGTTCTTATCGAGGCAAACTTTCTCTACAGCCAGCCTTAGAATAAACTTTTCCTTTAAGATGATTGATCATTTATTGTTGGGTAAACAGTTAAACTGTTGGGCGTTCACAGATAAGGAAAATATCCTAGTGTACGCATGAAAAAATGAAAGAAAAACTTGAAGGTCGTACAGAATACATCAAGAGGGTGTTCCATTTATTGGTAACAAGTTGAAGACCTATAGGTTAATAGACATTGATTATATACCAGTCTGTATATATTCCTCATTCTAAAGTGTGCATGTATTAGCATAACATTATTATAGCATGGAATTGCGTATCCTAGCCTGAATGACAAAGTATTGGTAAACAATTTTCAGGGTCGTGTCTGGCACGTATGGGAATATAATATTGAAACAAATTGGAAAAATATTAACATGATGTTGACATGGCTGTTCTTTGCATCTGACAATGTTTATCAATTTTGTCTGAAGTTTTTTATCTGGAGATTATTAAAATATAACCTTGATGTAAACCTGATGGTCAACTTTCTTTTATGGAAAAAACTTATTTTCTTAGAAAGGATTAAGTTGAAATATTGCACGTTGTTGAAAATAACTTTATGGCTTTGGAATATTTTATGAAATATTTGAAACGTGGTGAGTCAATATTGCGTTGAATATTTCTTATTCAAAATATTTATCTGAATCAAATTTGTATCACAAATGGCGTTTTCATGAGTTAGTTTCATTACAAGTTTTTAACACATGTCAGACGTTTTCTCAGAGTTTCTTAAAATTCTTAAATTCCTCGTATTCGGGTAGTGACATGACTCTCCCAAATACCCAAAATATACCCACAATATAGAATTTTTCAGAGAATTGTAAATAATAGATGTGCTGTGAATACATAAATTGCAATGAATTTCAAGTAAAAAGCAATGCTAGAATTAATGTAGTGATGAAATTGATGATTCCAATGTTCATCGCTTGAAGCATAAAAAAGTCTACTGCTCAGTTCATTCTTTAGTAAGCTGCGTATTTGTATAAATCCACGTATACGATAAATCGAATGAATTTATATTCGGTTAAATTACTTTCCACTTCAATACTGCCTCATCATTGAATAGAATAACGATTTTAAGGGAAATTGCTCAAGTTAGTTGAAAGTCAAAGGTTTCATATTGTACATAAAATTTCATGAATGAAGAATATTAAACTTATTTAGAGAAACAAAATTGTTTCAATTCAATTTCTATGAAAAAAAAATTTCAAAGTAATTTCAAAATTTTTTCCCCCGAAAAACCGCCCTTTTTGGTTATCAGACGTGTTTTGACTCACTTTAGTCATTTTCATCGTATGAAGTATGTGTGGAAGGAAATCACTTTATGGGTGGATTAAGTATGTGGGCCCTATGCTGGGCCAAGTGGGATATTAAGTTTTTATTTTTTGTGGCATTGAATGTCCCTTTGACCTGGTTCGTCTCACTTCCGTTTCCGAGTTTATCGTAAATTGTTCGTTGATTAAATACCGTCTGTCTTTCTATGATTAGATATTTCAAGTCTTTCTCGGATGTCGAGCCTCGGTGTCGTCGAGGCAGCACGGGTCAAGGAGGTTTTTCGGAGGGAAAGACCAATGATAGAGTTTGAGTCGAGCAGTTGTCGAAGCAGCACGGACCGAGCAACAAAAGTTTTTCAGGAAGAGTTGTTCGGAGGATTTTTTATGAATACTGAATTTGGAGGAAAGTGAAAATTCCAGGAACTTTGGAGGAAAAATTTGTTTGGAATTTGTGGAAAGGAGTTAAAGCGCCTGGGCAAGGGACGTAGTATAAGCATAAGTAGAGTGGAGTGGAGAAAAAGAAAGGGAGCTGAATTTGGAAACAAAAGAAAATATTATTATTAAGGCTATTTTTAAGTGTTACTGTTTTTATTTATAGTATAATTATTTTGCTTTCCAGTCTTACAATCACTAGATAATAAGGGTATCAGCTTTTACTTTCTTTCATTTTCCCGCAACAGTATTCCAAGCTCAGTCTTGGAATCTGTGGGTATGGGGGAAAGTAAAGAATATGCGGAGCTCTCCGCCGCTAAATCTAGCTTCACGCAAAAAGCGAGAAAAAACTTGCATCGTTTCTGCGAGAAATTCGGGGTGGACATTAAGCAGGAGTTTTCCCTCGACTTGCTGACTAGTTGCAAAATGCAACTGCAAGTATCGGAAGCCTCCAGTAACATGGAGATGGATAAGGGTGGAAGTTCCACGGACAGTGGTGACGAGGTAGAGGCTATCCTAAAGCCGGAAGCCAAAAAGAGGGCAATAGGTGCTCCAACGCAGGAGTCCACATCAAAGTTCCCAGTTCAAAAACGTGACAAAAATAGCTTCTGCTAGTTTCTCGAGGACTATACACAAGCCGGGTGGAAGGCCGGCCCTAGAGAGAAATAAAGGGAAATCGAAGCTCCAGCAGCCAACCGTGGCTGCTACAAAAAAAAAAGAGGGTGCCTCGTAAAGTGTGCTATAGGCTTGGCCTGAAGACTTTCAGGGATAGCGTCAAAAGGGCTTGCGCACGAAATTTTGAAAAGCAGCCAGAGTTCAACATGATGGCGAACAGCTTCTCACGAAACTTCGCTCCATTTTAAAATGGCTAAGGATAACACCAGCCCTTTTTAATTTTCTGAATCGCGCGAATGTGGTTTGCTACACCTACACCCTTCCAGGAGAGAGAAAATTGACTCTTCTTCTCAAAGACGTGAACAGTTTATACAACGAGAATGATGCCATGGCTGAGCTGAAGGAGTTTCTCGGAGAAGATATCCTTTCAACAAAAAGGTTATTCACTATAACCTCTAAGAGGGAAAAAAGGACGCTCTCATCCTTTTTAGTCCAGTCCAAACCGGACTTTGAAGTGAAGAAAGCAATAAACATCAAGTTCCTATTGTACCAGAAGATACAACGGGAGCGTCTGCAGAAAAATTTCACTTCCCAGTGCTTCAACTGCCAAAGACGTGGCCACGTCGCTTCTAATTGGGGTCGCAAAGTTAGATGCGTAAAATGCGATAAGCAATCTTCCGCGCCAACTGCAATACTAAAGGGCACTCTGAGAGTTTCAGAGGTTGTCCTAAAGCAAAAAACGTTGAAGAGAGGAGGAAGAACCTTCAAAAGAAAAAAGAGGAAAGGAGGAATTTTATCACTGCCTCTATAAAAATACTGTACGTGAATGGGTCTTGTACTCTAGCCTTTTGCAAGGTGCAAAGAGGGAGCTCGCACCGCATCCTATACGGCAACAAAAACAGCAACCAATGCAGCGACCCCAGCAATCGCAGAATGACTGAAATACGGTTTTGAGCACTGACCGCCAACAATTTTTCGGGTGTGACTAGTTCACACTCATTCAAAAAGTGGACCTTTTTATCCCCTAGTATAAAAACCTCACTGAACCAAGTGTGAAAAAAGCTGCGTACTTAAAATTTGCCTTTGAAGTATGCTGTCGTGATGAGTCCCATTAAACTCTCCACCTTCAACATATGCTCACTAGCTCCACGCTATAAAAGGAATTTCGATCAAGAATAATTGAACGCCCATAGACCAGACTTCTTGTTTATATCGAAAACAAAACTCAAAGAAAAACACAGAGTGCATCCGGGGAAGTACAAGATCCTAAGGCGCGATGATCCAGAGGGAAATCTTGGAGTGGCTATGGCTCACAAAGAAAACCTGAAAGTCCAAAGGCATTGCGTTCCATGTCTGAAATGTATTGAAGCAGAAATAATAAGCTCCATGATAGGAGGGTGCACCTTTGCGTCCGTGAGGATCTATGTTCGACATGGATAATCGGTGAGGGAACTCATTGACAACATGGAAACAGTGCTTACTCTGTGCGATTTCTTTGCCAAGCGAGGTGATTTTAACGCGAAGAATCCCTCGTGGGGAAATATCACATCCAATGGCTTTGGATCTCATATTGATTGCTCCAAAAGAGCCTGACTTCTGCAGAAGCTCGTTTATTACTCACTTCTTCATTGTGTCTGCCAATCTAGTAAATCTCTCCCACAGTTGGATAAATTTTGAGTCTAGAGTTCTTGACGCCGAGTCTGACCATATTTTGGTTGAGCTGACCTTAAGAGTGAAAAAACGTGTGAAACTTGAGAGCAGATCCTCAACTTTTTATTCCATACAAGCGAATCGATTGGGCAGCAGTAAGTGCTGACCTTGACGGAAAATTGAGGGGCATTTCGATCAATAGATCGAAAAATCTTTCTTTTCCTGAAAATGATGAGAGTTGCTTGCATAAATTAAACCCTGGATACGGTCATCTCAAAGATCTCCATTAGAAATACTCGACAAATTAATTTCATCGATATTTACTGGAAGACATCTTGGAACGTCATCGTAGACGTAGTCGGCTTAGAAAGCTACTAGCAAGAATCTACCACCGCAATTTAAATATGGTCAACCCAGCGTATGAACGTATTCATCTAGTGATCACGTCTCTAAACCGAATGTTCTCGCTGATAACCACGGCTTTTGCCAACGAGCGATTTAAACGGGCCCTGGAAAGTATCGAACCAGGTCCCTGTATGTTTCCTCATTTCAATAGGATAACGGGCAAAAAAAGGCTGCCCGGGGTCCTCACTTATGATGGATCCATGCTCATGGATGACAAAGCCATCGCTGATTGCATCGCAAAACATTCTGCGAAAGTTCTTCAAGGAGAGAAAGCAAGTGAGGACTCTTCCATTACTTCTTTAGTGAGCAGCACCACAACGAATTTTGACAGGGACAAAGATCAATTGTGCTTGACTTGGTTCTCTGTTTCAAATCCCTCTGACGCACCTACTGGCCATGGTCTGTTTGTCAGTCCTGAGAAGCTCACTTTGTTGGCACTGGAGCGAAATTTCAAAAAATTAGCAGGGGCTGATGGAATCTCCAATTATATAAGTGCCAATTTTCTCATTTTCTCCACTGTTTTTTACGTTAAAAGCAAGAAAATTTATCGATTTTCTGCCCATTCTCCACGTAACTCCCTCTTAGCATCTACCTTCGCTTATTTTCCCGGTTCAGAGCTCTGTCACTTTAACGATTTTTTCATCCGTCAACTGTAGTTTGCATTGCGGGAAAATGGAATTCGTTGATAAATTGCATTACAAAAGGGTTGCTGTGTCCGAATTTTAGTTGTAAACTTAAATATTTTTTTTTTTAATTTACAATTAAAATTGGATCAGCATGATGTTGGTTTTTCGAGCAGTTTGCCTGGGTGACTGCTGATTACTACATAAGAGAGTACTCAGATATTTGAAAGGGACGATAGATCTTGGCATAACATAGCAAAATGAACGTAAACCACATATTGGTTTTACGGATGCTGATTGGGTTACTTTGGTAAAAAAAAGACACTGAAATTCAGGGCTTGCTTCCTGTTTGGCCGGAGGTGTAATCACCTGGAATTTGCGTAAGCAACAGACAGTTGCTTTGTCTCTCATAGAAGCTGAGTATATAGTGGGTAAGTACCTCTCGTTTTTATCTATCACAAAAAGGAATTTTTTTTTCTTAGATTTGGTTTTTATTCAATCATAAAATTATTGTTGTTAAAATATTTTATTAATCTTTCTTTTCGATAATAAACTTTACTTTTTCATAAAAATATATCCCTCCAAAATATGATTCGGGAGACACCACCAGCACTTGGATGCCCCACTCTTATGTGTGGGCCGTGACCGTTCTCAGCGAGGATGGAATCGTCTTACGTATCGTGCATGACTAATTAGTTATTCGACGTGACGTGTTTCTCGGTAATCCCTTTTGACAGTTTACTTCGGCCGTTCGCACCTTTTCCACCAACCAATCGGTTTTGACTTTTGACTCCGGTCACCGAGTAAATTGGGACAAATTTATGTGTCGCCAGATAAGGGCATTTTCAGCGTAGCACGAACTCTGCTTGCTGTGGTAGCAGAACACCGCTGCAGTCCTTTACGGACACTTTAAAAAACCATCAAAACATTACACTTTCTGAGTGTTGAGCTAAGATGGACCATTGGATTCCCAATGTACTGTGCTTTTGGATAGCTAGAGCACCTTAGATAAATGGAAAACAGAGAACAGGTCACAAAGCGGAATAATAAAATGTAAATCGACGTGTGAAAATTTGCTCGTTCGATTTTCCATTACTAACACTTGGCATATGACGCCCTCTAACGATATCTGGAAGTTTTCCGTCATCCATCTTGGGGCGTTCAATTATGACAGAACACTTTCTGGTATAGTGCAAGATGACCATAATTATTATAAAATTTCAAAAACATTTCTCTTCGGCTCAATTCGATAGCTAACCAGAACGTGAGTATCTTCTTGCCTTCTTGAAGTCAACTTTAAATCGATTGACCCCTTTATGTAGTTCAAAATCAGCCTTGCATGATTATAATGCTGCTCATTGAAACAACTTTGAGGTCGAGAAAAATATCCGATCGCTGCACAAGTATGCGCAATCATTTAACAATGTGCATGTAAGTTAAGCATCAATTCCCAATGTTTATGATTTGTACGTTTTTCTCGCTGCTTTAGTCCAAATAAAAGCCCTTTTGTAAAGAACTTGACTTTTTGTCGCTGCTTTAGTCCAAACATAAGCCCTTTTGTAAAGGGCTTGACTTCATTTCGCAGTTTTGGATCCCAAACTTCTTCAGAACCTCCAATAAATACAGAATTTGGCTTATTGTTGTTGTTGCGGCTTCAACATTGTCATTGATTTACATTCCGAAAAATAAATAAGCCTAGTCTATATCTTTTATACCCTTTCAATTATCTTTAAATTTCGAGAAAATATGAGTAAATCAATTCAGAGTAGTGCGTAACAAAAGATTTCGTTTTCGTCTTACACATAAAAAAAACAGATCTGAATTGCAACGTTTGAACCCATTTATGGCCAAAAATTCATTAATCTTGTCGTTTTAAGCAAATAATTCCTGTTACAGTCTGTAAAGTACTTTTTTCTGGCCAAAACAATCTGGTAGCTGCATGTAGATCGCTGAGTGTTTATTGGTATTGGGAATATCCGTAAGGGACTGCTGAAATGGCCTGCTATCTCAGCGAGCGAAGATTTCAGTGCTCGTCAAAATTTGCCTTGTCTGAGGACGCGTGAACGCGCTTTCAGGCTAGCGTCACGGTATTAAGGGCGGGTTTTTATCCCCAGCACAAGAGCCCACTACGAAAAATGTTCGCATTCACGAGGTTATCTACCAAAGAAATTGACAGGAAAAACGCGACTGACTATGCTCGATTACCGCACGTGGGACACGAGACGATTTTGTCCTTACTCCGAACACTTACGACCCAATAAGAGTCGGGTATCCAGATGGAGGTGGTGCCCTCACGCACCCTCCCATCCGAATCTAGGACCTATCGTAGACGTGGATATGGTATTTTGAATTTACATGAACAATTTATAAAAAAAATAATTTACATGAATTTTTCAGGTAAATATAAAAATGTTGAGGAAGGACACTCTACCCGTTGACAACCCCTTGAACTACGAAGAAGGAAGGAGCTATAGTCCGATAGTGAGCTCAGAAGTGGAGTGTTCAGCCACTGTGGCGAGTCCCGTATCCGGTGATATATCAAAAATGAGAAAGCCAAAGGTTTATTTAGCTCAGCAATTCATATTTATTGTATATTAAAATTTATATCCTTTTTCGTTTGATCTATAATAATAATGGTAATGATAATTATCATAACTCAAATAACAGCAATAATTACAGATTAAATGTTCTCAAATTTCTTACATTTTTCATAGTTGTTCTTTTCTTAACAATTAAGCTACTTTCATAACGATTAGTAATAATTATTCCGCATAACATGTTACGTAGTATTCATAGAATTTTTGAGCATGTTTTAAATCAATGCAATCCGTAAATCAAGGAAACACGAAACATTTATCGAACGGAAATAATTCACAATTTTTTCCGATTTCTATGAATCCAATTATCTATGAGGGAATAATATTTTCTATACAATATGGGTCAAGTTTTCCTTTTTAAGAGGTTTAGTAAAATAATTTTGCAAAACACTATTAAAATTGCGTGCTGTTTGTCTGACCGTCTATGTCACACCACTTTTTCTCGTAAACTACATAAGCTAGAAACATAAGATTTTGTAAGTAGGTGCAAAATGGCACCCTCTTTAAAGTTTCGCAAAAAAAAATTATAAGATGCTTAAGGGGGAGTCTCCATACAGGGAAGTGGCCCCTGAAAAAAATTTCACCAAATTTAGGCAATATAGGTATCCATTGAAAGTGTGAAACCTCCCCAGAATGCGGTGCATCTTTTGCTGACTTGAGAATCGTAGCCTTTGTTCATAATTTTCTTTTTGGCGTCTAATTATTCGTTCATTGTCTGCTATTATTTTTAGTTTGCATTCACCATATATGACCTTTTCTTTATTATGTTTTCTTTCGTTGATTGTCGCCAACTTCATACTTGACGTTTCCCTAGGTTTCTTCAACAGCGGAAAACTGTTGGGCTCCTCCATACTAGTGGTCTCAAAGTTGTCTTTGGATTCTTTGCTTTTATTTATGTATCGAAGTTTAATAATATTCTATATAAACTCCTTGCAACAATAAAAATTAACTTTGAACAAACGTTTTCAAACTTTAACTTAATTTTTGGAAACTATTGTCCAGATTGATTAAAAACACGTCTGTGCGCAATGAATACTAGACGTAGAATCCAAGTACCATTTTTGATTCACCATGTATTGGGTTGCACCCGAATCCTTGATGAATTTGATTTCTGTTATATTATAGTATTTTGAGAAGTTCCTCAGTTAAATTTGTTTGACCTGTTGTTTCCAACGCTAGCAACAATTTGTCATAAGTCTTTGGCATTGTGATCAGCAAATACACAACCATTATGCTCTTCCACCGTACCGCGAGTTGAGTTCAGTTCACGAATCCGTTTGTCCAACAGCAAAATATATTCCATCATATTGTCCGAATCGTTGTATTTTTTTACCAAAAGTTGTCTTAATAACAACATTTGGCTTACTATGGCCTTTAATTCAAAAATTTTGCACAATGCATCCAACATATCTTTCGCCGTTTTCCTCTCATGCACTTTTTTTGGCTGAATCTCAACACGATGTTTCGAGCGGCTGAAATTCGTGCCGTCGAACTGCGTAATTTCCAATTCGTTGTTGAAAAAACTTTCCGCCATCTTGTTTTTCTGCCACTACTTGCTCTACAAAGTTTTATTTCAATGAACTCCTTCACTTAGCGCAGTTTGAGACCATAACTTCAGAGGATTCTAAATAATTATATGTGCTGTAAATTGATCAATTATAACATACTTCAAAGAAAAAACAACGCAGGAATATTAACGAGCTGTGACAATTAAGTAATGGGACTATTTCCATAAAAGCCCTATATTTAAAAATTATTCTACAACTCTACCATTTCCTTCAAAGTAGTCCCCTTGGGCAGCTATACAACGATTCCAGCGCGTTTTCCATGCTTCGTAACATTTCTGGAACGCTTCGACTGGGATCTCTGCGAGTACCGTCCTCACGGCCGCCTGGTTGTCCATAAGCGACTCAAAATGGGTTTCATTGACCACCGATTGGAAAAACCAGCTCTCATTGCCTGTAATAACTCGATCAAGCAGCGTGAGATTGTTTTTCACTTGTTTCAAACAGTCTTCTGCGACGGTCATTCGATGCTGCTTTTGCTCCTCAGAAAGGTTCTTTGGAACCATCTTCGCGCACAACTTTTTCATCCCAAAATCATCGGTTCATACCCAGTTCCGAGGCTAACTTTTGAACTGTTAAACGCCGATCTTCACGGATTAGGGCGTTCACACGCTGCCCATTTGCGTCAGTTCACACCTCGACTGGTCCCCCTCCTTAAACTCTTTATGTCATTTAAACACCTAGTCAAGACTAAAAGCACTATCACCATACACCTTTACAATTTTAACGTACTTTTCCGAAGCTGTTTCGCCCAATCTGGCGCAAAATTTTATCGCGACACGTTGCTCTTGATTTTGTTTCTCCATTTTCGTGACAAGCACCACCAACAAACGTCTACTCAACACGAAACAGCAGGCGAATTAAACAAGCTAGCGCAGTGATAAATCTATCAATAGAAAGGGGAAGGATACCGAAGAAGGGGAAGGAAATTTTAAGGTCGCAGGTTTACCACAAGCACGGCAAAACATTCAGTCTCATTACTTAATTGTCACACCTCGTATAATGATGAAATAGTATGCGAGTACGAGTATTTGAGAAACTTAATAATTGGAATCTGTCTTTGGGACACAGCAACACGCACATTCTGAAACTACCGGAGAGAATTGCGACATTTAGAAAGAAACTGCAGTTGTAGGTAAAAAAAAATTAATGAGGGCGGCGGTCAAGATTGCTTTCCGCAATCATACGGATGATTTTGAGCAGATGTAGAAGGCTCTCAGGCCTAGGACTACCCCCCCCCCCTGAAGCAACGTGCCCAGTTCCACTCCCGCCAACGTTCCATAATATAGAGCGGCAAGGCAGCCAACCACCAAACCCGAGGAGATAAAAAGAAATACCGAAGCTAAGCCCCAATATCTACCTGGAGCACGTGCGCTAACAATAGCGGAGTATCAGCGTCAGCAAGGGAAGCGGCCCCGCTGTCCACCACCTCAGCCTACACCACCGCAGAAAGCTTTTAAGCGCCAGCAGCCCCTAGCCATACGTTACCAGTAGTACCACACGACTGGCGACATTCAACGAAAGAAGGAGCATCGGGACCAGATTTCGAAATTTAAGGAAGACGGGAAAGACGGCAAAATGATCTCCACCGTCTAAAAGTCATGATACACTGGAATAAAGGTAAAGGTAGAGGCACAGGATAAAGGGAAGTGTAAGCACGACACAAGTTATTGCATATATGCCATGCATAGCATCGCAGGGTCATAACAATTCTCGCAGCCGGTAGGATTTCAGTTTGCATGAACTCTAGTATTTTTGCTGTATCGCAATAAAACCATAATCTCATGGCGCCTCCGGAGTCCGATCCTACTTATTCTTGTAATATCGTCTCCTTACACTCCTGTACTCACGGTCCATACTTAAACTTCAACTCTAGGTGAAAGAACCAACCTATAATAAAAACCACTAATAATATTATAACATTTAACCAATAACATTCCCTGATTACAGTGAAAATAAATTCAGTTTGATAAAAAAAAACTACACTAAACTAAATTGTGCTGAAAATACCCAATAAAACATTTCATCTGCGAGGTAAACCCAAATAAACTATTGTAAGTTAATAATCATACGACGGTGTGTATAGGCTGATTAACAAATTGAACTTATGGACGAAAGAACTTTTGATGACAACAATATCTTACCAGCTGCGCCAATTGTTACGACCCTGCGATGCTATGCATGGATTGTATGCAATAACTTGTGTCAACCTTACATTTACCTATATCCTGTGCCTCTACCTTTACCTTCACTCCAGTAAAAAGAACTTGGGGAGTTAAGAATTTAATTATTTATTAAATATATATATTTTAAAAATGACATTTTATATGAAGTGTATCATGGCGTCCAGATGGTGCAGATAATATTGCCGTCTTCCTTCAATTTTGGAATCTGGTCCCAGGATATAGTTCATCAGTCTTTAGAATGTGGCGGGTGTTCTTTTTAATCCAAATGGCATTCACTTGAATTCGTAGTCACCATAATTTATACTGAAAGCTGTTTTAGGTCGATTTTTAGGCTGCACGAGCACTTGGTGGTACCCGCTAGCTACATCGGAGTACTGAAGTAACATGAGTCGCCGAGTTGGTTTTAGATCTTGAATTGTTTTGCCATTCAGTTTTCTGAAATCGACTAAAACTTGCTTTCTTTTCTCCGTCGGCTCCAGCTTTTTTGGGCACTACTAGGAAAGGAGAATCCCAGGAGCTTTTGCTTTGTTGGACGATGTCACTGTTCAACATTTCTTTTAGTTGTTCGTTTATTATATCCTTTTGAGGTTGACTTAGCCGGTACATCTTTTGGTTAATTGGGGCTTGGTGGGCTATTAGCGGAATTTCATGAGGCATTGCTTTTGTATAGGTGAGTTAGTCGTTAAAGTCTTGACAAAGTTTTGTTATTGCCGTTTTTTCTTCGGGATTTAAGTGGTTGTTTTAGCTTTGCGTTCCGCATTATGACTTCTGGACGAAAGTTAGTTTTGTTAGATGCCAACTTAAGTTGGTTTATTTGTTTACTGCCAGTAGTGTTTGGGCTAGAATTGTTTTCCCTTTCTGGGTCATACATTCTGCTTTCTTTATTTAGTTTTTCGATATGGTCTTCCTTCAATGTCTCGAGCACCAGTTGCAGCTGAGTAATTGTAACAGCGGACTCATTGGAGTTAAGGATACTGACGACTGTTTTTGATGGGCCAACCAGACAGTTTGTCATAAAAACAAGTACTCCTGGTTCCATCTCTTGCGAGAGACAGAGTATTTCCTGTGTTAAATGTATTGGCACCTCAACTATATTTTGAGTTTAGGGGGTACGTAATAATGGCCTTCTCTAAAATAACCTTATATATTCCTTCTAAATTACCCCTAGTGATTGCCTTTAGTATTTCGTACTTACAGTTCTCATCACTTTGTAGCCCTCTTGGTTGCATCATGCCTGCTGAGCCCTCTTTGGGTATCACTATAGCGCCATTTGACGTCACAGTTTGAGCCTGATGCCTAATTGCTGTGTCTGCTTCAATTTTCAGCGGGACTTCAGAGTTGAAGTATATGCGAGGGAACTTAGCATCTGGTTTGGTCCTTCGATGTCACAATTTCCTGCTAAGAAATCGTTTCCTAGCAAGGCGTCATTATGTCTTCCTGGTATTATGTCTGCCACTTGAAACTCCCAGGGTCTTACCTTTTCCAAGGGGGCTTAAAAGTGATTATTGAGCATGAATTGTTTAACGCGGTTCTTTTAACTATACTGACTTCTGCGCCAATGTCTATTTTTAGGGTTGTATAATCTTGATTTCCTATATCTAAAGGGAGCCTTACTGTAACTAGTTTGGAAACATGGTTCATATTCTCTCTTTTTATTGGTTTTTTCTTGTTCTCTTTTGAGGAATTTCGCTCCATAACTTGAGTTGGGTTAGTAATGAACACTTTTTCTGTTTTTATTTTTAAAATCCAATCGGGGTTTTTCAGCTCAACTGTTGTTCGTTTCCCATTTTTGATTTTGACAGCATGGGCTTACGGTACACTGTACACTGTAAACTTTTTTTGTATCACTGACATTGGGTTGGGTATTGGGTGGGTTTGTATAACAGTCCCTCAGATCGTGTCCGTATTCTTTACAGTTTGGGCAAAAAGAGGAATTCTTCCTGTGGTAACAGTCTCTTTAGGATGCCCCTTTCTCTTTTGCAAAAATTGCAAATAATTTTTGAATATTTATTAGGCTTCCCAACATTCATATTAGAAGTTACCGGTTGAAAGGGTGCAACGTAGGGGTTAAGTTGATATGTTGTGGGATTAAATGACATGAGGGCTAGGTTGGGTAGATAATTCGAATGTGGTTGGCAAAGTTTTCTTGGAAAGAGACAGCTCCCAGTTGAAGTTTTTCCCTATCCAACGCATTGGAGACTAGTTCCTTGAAAGTAGCTTTCTCGTTATTGAGGGGATACTGACACAGATGAGGGTCAGTTACTCCACTAAAAAGCCTTCCTTTATTATTTCCTTGATTACCGTAATAGCTTGTTTGCCATATTTGATTAACGCAGCTTCCTGGCACCGTATAAGTAGCTATCTCAGGCGTGATGCACAAGCCACAAGAGTCTCGGAGGCACCTCGTGTAGCTGTAACTAAGCTATTTATCAAGTCTTGCTAAGTCTCTCCTGGTAGGTAGACTTGGCTTAGAAGTTTTTCTGCAGCTTCGATCGTCAGGGGTAAGTTTGAGGCGATAAATTGGTAAGCTTCACCTCGGAGTCGCGTGGGAAAAATTTGCATAAAAGCCGAATGTTCTGGGGAACTCAGACATTGCTAAACTCTTTTGCTGCAGCCTATGAATTTTTCTAGCTCAAAGATCAAGCTTCTGAGGATACTGGTATCATTTCCTCCATGAGCTTGGCCACTTTTGTAAAGTTTGCCATTTTACGGACCTTATGCTCAGCCTTTTTGTTTACCATGGGATGGGTTTGAACGAAAGCCGGACTTTGCGTAACGTTGCCCGATTTTAAAGATAATCTAGAGTCTTAAGTAGTCATGAAATTGTCCAGCGATTGCGATAGGTGTAGTAAGCTAGTGCGAGAATTCGCGTAACTGCCGTCTGCCTTTCTAAAATTTTACCGTGTCAATTCGAAACTGGTTCACACTTTCGAGACTTTGAAGGTGCAATTTCTCAACGGTGTCGGTTAGTTTAAGTACCGACGTCAGTTCCTGAGTTGCGAGGTCTCGCAGTACCTTACCCTCGGTTTCTAAAGAAGTTTCCAACTAACTTCTTGAAGTGGGCAATATTTTTTGCTTCTTAAGGTAGCACCAGTCGTTTTTCTGGTTGAAGTAGATTGATGGTGGATATCGTGGCATCTAATGAACTGGTTATTTCACAAGACCTGATGACCCTTTTCACGAAACACCTATCGAAGCTGACCGAATGGTTTTTGAAGTACTTTGCAGGTGATGGTGTCAAAAACTTACGTGGTTTCAAGATCCTTTTCATGCACTAACTTCACTAAGATTCACATAACAAGATGAGGAGAGTCTCATTGAGCTCTCTCGCGACATCAGCTTTAAAACTAGATTCACCAGTCCCGATTTGGCAGAGTTTTGGTGATAGATTCAAAATAAGTATCAAAATTTAACTTCAAAAGCTTTAAAAATGTTCATTCCGTTTGCAACATCATATTTATGTGAAGCTAGATTTTCAGCAGTGTCGTCTTATTCTCCGCTTTGAAAAATTGTGCGGAGATCAAGAAGTTCACCCGCCACATTGATTTGACTGAGTGACTATCTTATTTAATTTTTGTTTTTCTTGTTGTTTTTAGTCTCAATACTTTTATAATAATCAAACTCAATTTGATATTATGGATGTTTTAATTTTTGTTCCTATCTACCTAGCCTGACAACTATTATTCTAGGTACTTGTTTCTTTCCACTGTATCTTTTTCAATTAGCTAGCTAGGGTAGGGTGCTGTGATAAAATACGAAACTTGAAACTACACCGCAGACCGAAATAGACTGGGAACCCCTGCCTTACATACAAACTTATTTTAGGTTTTTACTAGAATTATTAATAACTGTCATTTTCTTTTTATATTTAGGTACCAAATGCTTAACCCAAGGTTATTCTACTAAATGCCTTACATACTCGTTAGGTATGCTCCGTAAATTCGAACAAATATCTAAAATCTTTTATTTTTCAATAAATCTTGTATTCATGACAACTTCAATTATTTCTCTTGATTTTCATATCTTTCACTTTTTAGAGCAATAATTAAAACCATTTTCCACCACAAATTAGAAAAGTTGCCACGGAAATCCAACTGAGTAAGCTTAATTAAAATGTCAAGTCATCCATCATTATAAGGCTCACTTAGCCAACAACTCATTATTATTCATTAGAGTGTTATTCATCGGATTGTCCTCGGTTCACATAAATCCTTTAGCTTTACTTTTCTCAGCAAAAGCACAGAACGAAAAGCAAAGTACAAACAAGCCTTATCAAACTTCCTAAACAATCATCATGCGAGTGACAAGTTTCGAGCCTACCAAGTACCTTCTTCATATGTGTTTGCGGTGAATGATGGGCACTCGAGCATTTGGTTAACCATAAAATCATTTTCAGCTCGACAAATGCTCTCGTCCGAGGTCCAAGAACACTAAAGATTGTTCAGAGAACTGGAAAATGGTCATAATAAGATTCCAACCACTTTTCTCGTATGTGTAATGATGTCCTTCACAAAATCCATCCATACTACCATCCCAACCATCATCAAACCGCCAGCTGAAGTGCTCAGCCAAGCATTTATTCGACTAGGACTTGTGTAATGTCTCGACAGTTAAAATGAAATCCTTATGGTTAGAATACCTGCGAACAAGTGGAATATGTATCCAAGCAACGAGTGTAGGTGCATGCATGTATGTACTATATATTCGGCTAAAGGGGTTTTTTCCTAATAAGCATGATCGGATGTTCTTATTTCAGACGAATGGGTTTATTTTATAAATCCACATTTATGTTGCAAATATGATGAACGTTGTGCTGTTTTATTATTTTTCATCCTTTCTTTGGCGAAGATGAAGATAATATTATGGAATTGAGTTCTTTCATGTTCACTCGGAAGGAAAATTATTGAGTATTCCAATCGGTCTGGAGATTTCTCAATTTTAAGTACGCAAGAATTCTTCCGTTTGTTATTTGTGGTTCGTTGTATGGTTTTTAACCATGGTAACGATATTTGAGTAGAATAACTTTGATGCCAGTGAACTTTATCAAATGGTTAAGCATTTGAAATGAGAATGCCATTTATATTCATACTCTAATTAGTTCAGCTGAATCTCAGAAGTGCAAAATTTATACAAAATTACTTTAATATGAAAAACACGTCGGTTTTTTATTTATCCTTACCAACACTATAGTATCCTATATTGTTTTTTTTGGCAAAGCTAGTCCATAGAATACGTACACGTAAAAAATATGCTTCGCACCTCACCTAAATCCAATATACTAAAGTGTCAAACGCTTGCTATTTTTCATTTAAAATAGGTTTTTCTATGAGACCATCCAGCCTTATGTATTTCAAGCTCTCCATGTCAGCTGAATAAATTTTTTCGTGTCTACTCTTCTATAAGGTTTCCATTAGAGACGCAACAGTTTTGAGTCTTAATATGGACGAACCCTTAAATTTTTTAATAACTGTCAATGTCTAAACGTTAGCTAAAGCCAACATTTTTATCACGATAAATTTCACAAACCCGCAACATTTAGAAATTATTGAAAATTGCTACCGAAACTCTGAGTCGGCGTTCGCAACTTTAAGAGCGCCTACTCCAATTTTCGGCCATAATCGTCCCACCCGACAGGCTGTGCGTGCTACAGTGGATAAGTTCGAGTCCAAATTTTCACTATTGAACGCTCTGTTGTCAAAAAGACGTCGTACCACTCGAAGCGAAGGAAATATTGCAGCCGTAAGTGCATCGATTCGAACTGAGCCAAATCAGTCGATTCCACGTCGTTCTCAAGAATTGGGCGTCGCTTAAACGACACTGTTGCGTATCTTACGAAAAGACCTTGGCCTACATGGTTTCAAGATCAAATTGACCCGAGAACTAAAGCTACTTGATCATTCGAAACCCCAAAACTTCTCCGATTGGTCTCTGGTAAAGCTTAAAGAAAATGAAGAATTTTATCGAAAAATCATCTTCAGCGATGAGGCTCATTTCTGGCTCAATGGCTTTGTTAGTAAGCAAAATATGTATCAATTGTCTGCAAAAACCCACATGTGCCTCTTAAGGCACCGTACATCTGCAAAAATTACTGTTTGGTGCGGTTTACATGCCGGAAGTGTGATTTGTCAAGAGGCTCCAATGTCACCATCAACCAGCGACTAAGAACAGGCAGCAGTACGGGACCTCAGAAACAGTAAGGCTTATGGAGTAGATAGAATACCAGCAAAACAGCTCTAGAGTGGAAGTCCCCATCCATACAACTTTCTGCATCAGCCGATATGAAGAATATGGAGTAGTTACCGGAGGATTGGTGAAAAATTATAAGATGTCCTGTACACAAAAAGAGGGACAAATTAAGAAGTGAAAATTATAGAGGCATTTGTTTACTGTGCACCTCTTATAAAGTGCTCTTCAAGATCATAGAAAGAAAGTTAAAGCCGTACTATGAAAGTATTATAGGAGAGTATTAGAGAGGCTTTTGAAATGGACGGTCTACAATAGACCAAATATTCTCAGTGAAGCAGGTACTCGAAAAGTGCTACGAATATAACTTCGATGTGCACCAGCTCTTTTAAGACTTCAAGCAAGCATACGAGAGTGTCGACAGAAATGTACTGTATACAATAAGACTTGACCTTGGCGTCTGAACAAAACCAGTCCGCTTGGTCAAGGTCACGATGCTAAACACAGAGTCCCAGGTGAAGGTAAACGTCGAAGCAACGGACTAAAGCTTCAAATAAGGGTATGGACTTACTCTAATGCTCCTTAATATTGTGCTAGGACACGTCATCAGGAAGACATCAGCTGGAACCTCATGTATACGAACGTTCAAGTCCACACAATTGATAGCATGTGCTGATAACGTAAATGTTATGCTAAATTCAATCTTAGTTGCCAAAGGAGCATTTATGAGTCTAGAATCTGAAGCAAATCGAATTGCCTACGAGTTAATGAAACTCAAACTAAATTCATGACTAAAATGAGGAAGGAAACTCCAGTTCGACATAACCTGACCATAGGCGACTATAACTTTGAAAGTGTGAATTATTGTGCGCACCTTGGAGCCAATCTGATTAGAAGAGGCGGCAAAAAGGACGAGATTGGACCCTGCACGAACAACGCAAATAAAGCCTATTACTCGCTACTTCCCATTCTAAGTTCCAGGTGCACAGGCAAAATAAGTTCCGCATTTACAAAACACTAGTCAAATCTGTGTTGTTATATGGAAATGTAACATGGCCCTTGATGAGTGAATCCGAAAAGGCAGTGGATGTTTTTGAACAGAAAGTGCTTCAAAAAATCTTCGGCCAAGTGCAAAAAGGAACAGAGAGGACGCTTCGTTACAATGATGAGTTGTATGAACTATTTGATGATCCACCTATTGTCTCTTGGATAAATTTACGTGAATTGCAATGGGCGGACCATGTAGAAAGAATGGAAGAGAACTGGCTATCAGCAAGAATATTGACGGGTAGAGCGCAAGGTAGAAATCGGGTGGAAAGACTGAGGACTCGATTGGAAAACACAATAGAAGCTAACAGTAGATTCTTGTTAGGAGTAAACAACTGGCGGACAATGTCGCGGAAGCGTGATGATTGGAGGCAATTTATCCTGGAGGCCAAGGCCCGGCTTAGTTTTTCACGCCATAGATGATGAAACGCTATCTAAGGTTGAGTTCAGCCACTTAGATGAAAAGGATTCGTCACATCTATCATTCAATTGGATAAAAAAAACGCAAAAGAACCTGCTTCAATTGTCGTTGGCTCTTTTAATAATTTTGTGACAAAGGTTTTTTTCTTGGGTACAAGCCGTCAAGTTTAAAGCAACAGCCTCTACCATAGCTGTCAAACTTTAAAGCCTTAGTTTGAATTTAAACCATTTTTTTGGTGGCGATCTCTCTTTTGTGCAGATTATCCGCAGTATCTCTCAAACAATGCCAAGTTTGTCTTGATTGCAATTGTCATTAGTTCAAATTGTAAATAGTAGAGTTCGCAATTTAACTTCGCACAGTAATGATTTAATGTTCCTAGTTATAAAAAATTCATTGATGGAAGAACCAGCAGCGGGATTCTTAAAGCAAGCTATATTACTATAGTGGAGGAATCGGTCTTAATGATAAATTGTTGCAGTACATACTTTGTTACGGCTGACTATACATATTTCTATTATTTAATTATTTCTCTATCTTAACAAATTTTATCGTTTGTTTTGCACCTTTATTTTGTAAGGTATCCAATTAATATTTTAGGAATTGATAATGTTGGGAGTAAGATTTATATAAATGAGGATATATTCAATATTAGTTTCTTCGTGTAGCATTTAGAATTTGATGACACACTTTCTATGTCAACACTTTAAACTGCAAATTTCCGGTTATTACTTGATCTCAATATTTTTGCGATCAACGTACATTTAACTCTTTTAAATTTACTCCGTTGATATTGTTGTGTGTTACGTTTTGCGGCCAATAAGTTTGAGGTTCCAGGAAAGTGAAAACGCACTATCTTTTAAAATAAGTTAAAAGAGTGTTATTACTAAGAATGCATAATGATTAATTTCCCTATTTTACAAATTTACTTGTCATTTGTATTATCACTTTATGTTTCAACTGTCTTCAAATTATATCAGGAAAATCTTTTACTTCACTATCAATCAATATTGCCATTGATTCGCGCTCTACACTTATAGCCGTTTTATTATCGCAATTTTACTATTGCAGTTTTTACTACTATTGTATACTTCCCATTCATTCAGCTCGGCTTTATATAGGGTCCCTAGATATTCAATCCAATTCTCGTATATTGGCGAATGTTCTGATGAGAATTACCTGCAATCTTCGAGCAATTTTGAATACCCGCAGTGATGTCACTTTCAGATATTGATCTCGGCCCATTCTTGTGTTTTCGAGTACATTCATTAATTTTTCAATCAAAATTGATCATGATGATATTAATAATTGCGACAATTATTGCAACAGTAACTCGCAGAATTGTTTTGAAATGTAACGCTGCCTCCACCTAAGTGCTTTTCATCCCGAAAAGATGTGTCGCCGGTTGTAGTTAAGTCTGCCTGGATGTAATATGGAGCAAGATCGTTCAGGTGCACGATTTTCACTTTCGCTCTCAGCTTCTTGTATACGATATACGACATTATTGATTAACTTTGCAAGTCATTATGGTCCCTTTCAATTATGCTTCAACTTCGGAGACCTACCCTTTCACCGATGTGTGTTACATAGCCACACTAAGTCATCTTGCTGGAAGCCAGTAGAATTTGCGTTTAGATTATACCTGGTCTCCATGCGGTCAGTAGGCGATTCGAGATGTTTCCGTACTGTCCGATGTATCTGGTTCAACCATTTTCTTGGCTCCCTTGCATACTCCGAGATCGTTTAGAGTTTCCCAGGGCGTGTTCCCAGGGCGTGTTAAGCTGGCAGACGAATAGTCTTTCCAAAAATGACATTGGCTGGGGCTTTGCCCCTCGATGCATGTTCGGCAGCTCTAGACGTTTCTTTATTTATTATCCATCGTATCGGGGATGCAGCGATGTTGTCCTCATTTTCCATATTCTCAGCAGCTCGCACGTTCCGCCAAAAACGAGGGACTCAAAGTTTGGGCCTTGATCCGAATGAAGTTCGCAAGGTACGCCGTACCTACTGACCCAATTCAACAGTAGCTGTTCGGCTATATTAGTAGCTTCCTGGTTGGGAATGGAGGAGAACTCGGACTACTTGCTGAAATAATTGCCCACAACCAGCGTGTATCGATTTCCCTATTTGAATTCAGGAATGGGTTCTACGATGTCAACATCAATCGTTTCAAACGGTACACCCACGTTATACGTTTGCGCTTGTCCTCTCAGTCGTCGCTTCGGACCCTTGCTGGAAGGGCAAATTGTGTATCTACGACACCATTCCGCTACGTCTTCTCGAGCGCGGAGCCACAAAAACATTTCCCGCAACTTTGCTAGGGTCTTGTTAGCACCAAAGTGGCCTCCCGTGGATCATTCGTGCATTTCTTTAACCACATCGTGGATTCGGCTTCTGGAAAGTATAGTTGCCATTTTCGCATTTCCCCTGGAGTACGCCAACTTCCACCTGCAGGGAGTTCCATCGCGCCCAATAACTTTTTAGAGTGGCACCATACATCGAAACGTCCTTTCACTCGGGTCACCTGGTTCCTTCCACACGAGTAATGGCCCTATGTCTTCATAAGCTAGCTGGGCGTTCCGATTAACAACCTTCATCAAATTTGGCCATAACCACTCGCAGATCAACGGTCGGCTCCTTTTCCTCAATCCGTTGGCAACGCTTGCAATTATAATAGAGGATAGAGTGTAAATCGTAATCATATGAATGCTATCTTTCGATCCATCTTGCAACTTGTCCTTCGGGGTTTTTAAAGTTATGCAGCCATCTCAGCGATGCATGGTCTGTTTGAAGGACAAATTTCTGGCTATACATTTACTTGCGGAACTGCCTGATTTCCTCTATTAAAGCCAATAACTCCCTCCTGGTCATGCAGTAGTTCCTCTCACTTTTTGGGAGAACTCGACTGTGATCCGAGAGGACTCTTTCTTTGCCATCGATCTGCTAGGAGAGTACAGCTCCAATCATACCGTTGCTCGTATTGGTGTCAACTAAAAACATTTTATCGGGTTTGGGATATGCGAGCACGTGCAATTCACGCAGCTTCTCCTTCAAGGTCGCATGTCAGGTAGCCTTGGCATTGTTCATTGCAGGCATACGGAAGATTATCCTCGGTTAGCTCATGGCAACACTTAGCTATTTTGGTAAAGTCTTTGACGAATCTTCGATAGTAGGATGCCAGATCCAGAAAACTAGCACTTGTTGTTTGGTGTTGGCCAGCTTTCCATGGCTTTAATTTTCTCGGGGTCTGCTTTGACTCCTGCGACTAGTACAACACGTCCCAGGTATTTTACTTCAGCTGCAAAAAGGGTATACTTGTCAGGACCAGTCGCAATCGGGAGAACACCTCTTCTAAGTTCCACACATGCTCTGTGAACGTTCTCCCGGTAACAATGATGTCATCTAGGTACACCAAGCGAATTTTCCAGGTTAAACCTTACAGCATGTATTTCATGAGGCGTTCGGAGGTAGCTGGAGCATAGCAAAGCTCAAATGGCATCACCACAAATTGCCACAATCCAGTCCCAATTGAAAAAGTGGTCTTTCCTCGGTCCTTCTTGTCGATTTCTACCTGCCAGTAGCCACTCTTGAGATCGAGTGTAGAAAACCATTTTACGTCGGCTAAAGTATCCATAATGTCGTCGATGCGTGGAAGTGGGTAACTGTCTTTCTTAGTGATGGCGTTAAGCTGTCTATAGTCGACACAAAAACGAGTGCTAGCATTCTTTTTCTTCATTAGAACTACTGGCGTGGCCCATGGACTGACAAATGGCTGTTTTTCCATATCCAAGATCAGCGCACTCACTTCCTTGTTTGGCTATAGGGAGACAACTCGGTGCTTGCCGAATTGGCTTGGCTGCCTTTGTATCTATGACGTGAGCTACCATACACGTTCGGCCTTGCTCAATCCGGGCTTGTTGAGAAGATGCTACTGTACTTGGTCACTAGATCAGAGGCTTGTTTGAATAGCTGCACTGCCATTTGGATTTCCCGGCTTTGTCTATGTCTTGCCTCCTTTTTCAATAATGTTTGTGAGTAGCTTCCAAAGAGATGATGGTTGAAATGAGCTGGAAGCTGCCGATGACTTCTCCCGCTTTGATGCTTGTGGTTGAGTCTGCGGTGTTAAGGACTCTTACCGGTCCTACAATCAAACTGCGAAATGCCGAAGCCTACGTTGGCTCTATCAGATAAGATCGGTTGCCTCCAGAATCACCATCAAGCTTGGCCCATACAATGCTTTCGGAATATCAGTGTCAACACATACTACCAGTGTTAGCACACTAGTGTCAGCACATACTACCACATTCATCGTGGGAATTTTGATGCTGAGATCCTCCATCAATACTTTAACATTTCGCCATTTCAATACCCGTTTGCCCAAATCCAACGTGATTCCATGAGGTTGCAGAAAATCCATTCCGAGAATGCAGTTATCCATGACGTTCACCACCAGAAAATTATGTTGGAACTTAAGGTCTCCCAACTGTATCTGGAGGTTGGCCTCTCCATGGACAGGTGCAGCTTCTCTCGTAGCTGTCCATCGTAAGAAAATCCTGCCCTTTTGAAGTGGTTGTTGCCTCACTAGTTATGGTCGGTTGCACCTGTGTCGATTGTTATGGTGCACAGTTCACCGTCAACTTGACCCGGAAGACATAAGTCTGCTTCTCTACGATGTAGTCTTGACAAGGTAATGGTGGTGCTGGGGACGTCGATCCTCCTAGTCAACCTCTGCCCACAAAGTTGGCTCTTACATATTTTCCGACTCCTCTGTTTGAAGGGCTTCTATTCTGGGCTCCTGACTTGGTCTGGATCTACTCCTAGCTGCACAACCTGGACAAAAGCTCGATTTTCTTCGCTTAGTGCAGTCTTTTTGCAGATACCCCCTCTCACCGCAATCCCAACATCTAGGCGCACCATTTACCTGCGGCTCTCGCTCAATTTCTATGCGCTCACACCTGCACTCGTCTGTCACTACCTCAGGAACTCAGGCAGTGGTATGAGTCACATTTTTTGCTGTCTCAAAGCTCAAACTATAAGCCAAGGCGTCCTTAATCATTTTCTTTTGAGCTAAACGCACGGCTTGTTTGATTCTCGGTCCTTTAAGGCGCTGATGAATGCTTCTGTCGTAAGCCAAAAGTGCCTGTCGCTCAATGTCTTTGACTAGCTGCTGTATGGTTTCGCCAGACTTCTGCATCCGATGCCGTAGCTGTGAACGATGAATTTGCTTCAGATGATCATCTCTATAACGCATGTCAAGCGCAGTCATTATAGCAGCCGAGTTTTAGTGCAACTCAGTGGGGATAATCAGCAAAAGCTCAGCTGCTGGGCCTCGTTCCCGCTCATTCCACTGACTTATCATAGCGGGGGCTTCAAACTGGATTTTGTAGATACTCCAGACGGTTTGCCCATCGAATATTGGTACTTTCACATTTCTGGTGTGCTTTGCGCTGCGGCTAAAGCGGGGCTTCTGAGGGGGTTACTACTACCCTCGCTGCTTCCAATTCCCTTAACATTTTTTCATCTCATGGTTGATTCTCTCCTCAACCTTGCAAACCATTCCCTCGACACATTTCATTTGGTAGTTCAGACTACTGAGCTCCGCTTTTATTTCGGTTGGCTGTTTTTGCAAATCTGCCTTCAAAACAGTTGACTGTTTTTCAAATCTGCCTTGATTTCGATTGCCTGTTGGTCTAGCTTCGTTGATTGCTCCTCCAGCTTCTGTGTGATATACATTACACAGAAGCTGACAGACGCCTTGATTTCGAATGCTTGTTTGTCCAGCTTCTGGTCTGGCTTCGCAGTTGAACTGGATGACTGTTCATTTAGCTTCGCAGATAAACTTATTTTGGTACCCGCACTCACAAATTTGCCCATGTTCTAAATATTATATTTGCCAAGTGTGATGTTTTGGTTATATGAGGTAGTTCCGCGACTGTCACATCAGCTTTGTTTTATTTTCATTGGTTTGTAGCCCTACTACGTTTCATTTGCTGTTAAATATCAGGAAAAGTACCAAAATTTGATGTCATCAGCAAAGGTTACCACACGGCTTGACTTTTGTAGATGTCTACCTTTGTCTCGATAGGTTGTTTTCTTATGACGTATTCCAAAGCCAAGTTGAAAAGCAGTAGGGCCAGCCCATCAATCTGCTTAAATCCAATATTTGTGTTAAACGCACTAGTGAGTTGATTATGCATGCAATATCAAAACTAAAATCATTTGGTGCAGTACCTTACGATCAATATTGTCGAATACTGTCTTAAAGCCAACAAAAATTTAGTTCTCATCTATTTTCAAGTTCCAAGTTTGGTGAAACAGGCTTCATCCAGATTCGGTGAGGCCAATGGAAACTCTCCAAAAAAATCTATGAGCTCCAATATTTTGGAGCGTTGCAGAGAATTTGAGAGTTTCTTGAAATATAATGCCCATCTGCCTTTAATCCTGTTTTCACCGGCGATGATGTTGCCCATGTTATCACGGCTGAACAGAGTCTTACCCTGATAACTTTGTTTTAGGATTTTCATTATTTTATCTACTTGCGTTGTGTTCATGCTTGCAAGATTAACATTGATGCTTTTGTTGCCATAGTATTTTCTTTTCTTAAGTTTTATTATCTTATTTGCTTCTCTTCTAAGATTTTCATAATTTTCTCTATTCTTCCTCGTTTTTCTACCTAGATATTATTTATACGCCTGATTCAGTTTTCCAAATATTCTTGGCGCTCATAATCGAACCAATCATTTCTTTTGGATCAAGCTTGATGTCCAAACATCTGTTTTGCTATGATTCGAATAGCTATTTGCCTTACACCCACCCATTGTTACTTATTTTCAGCGCTACACCCGATGAAATTAGAGCCAGCTGATTTTCGAGGGTTTCTGTGAAAATTTTTTGCACAGATACCGTTCGGAGCCTTTGATGTCGGATTTCTGTACAGATTTGATTTTTGATAGGTTGATTCGACCAAGTATTAGTCCAAGTTATCATTGGCTCCTCGGTTTGCATGGACGTCAAGTATTCTCGAGGCCCATTTTCGTTGGATCAGAATATGGTCGGTCTAGTTTTGTGTGTTGTTGATTGGTGATACCCAGATAGTTTTACGCATGCATCAGTATAGAAAGCAAGTTAAACGCATGACTAGACTTTTCTTACATGCAAGGTCAATTGGGTGTTGGCCATTGTCATTTGTTTCGTCGTGGAGGCTCTATCCTCCAGCCATTTCCCTATGAGAAAGCTAACTATCAACCTTATCGTTGATATTACTCAAAATTATTTTGGTATCATTTGTACATTGTGCATTGAGTGAACTAGTCATTCCAGGTGATTGTAGAACTTGTCTTCTTTCTCGTCCTTTTCTTTTGTCGGAGCATATACGTTTGTCAACCAAATTTTGAAAAATTTTGCTTTTATATAGGTCGCACAGAATCATGTATTTACTGCCTTTAAATCAATAACATGCGAGACGAACGTCTTATACACAAAAAAGGCCACTCCGCATTTTTGCTTTCTAGCACGCTTCCCACTTGTAAATGCTGTGTACAATCTAATGCCTTGAATATTGCTTTGGGTCCAGTTTGTTTCCTTGGTTTTTTTTTGTGTTTGGGACATGAATGCCATTTACGCACATGCTCGCAAGGAGGCGACTGGACTATCCACCAAACACCTTTGCTGTCAACCTGAGAACTTAACCTAGAACCCTTTGACACATTATTTCTGCCAGGTCTCGTTTTGTTACGCCGTGAGGCACCTTCAAGCTGGCGAATCCTTCTTCTAGTGGCAGGGGAGAGAAGAAGAAACGTGCCAGCCAAGCGATCCCCAGCCCCAACGCGCGCGGCTGCGGTGAATCCCTTTTATTTTTTAGGACTACCCGAACATAATGTGCCACCTGGTTACATTTTTCAACCGATTCGAGCATCGCTGCGACTGTATTATCCGGGGTGAGCTCCTCCATCTCCCTGTAGAGATTCCTCCGTAGCCTGTCCCGTTTTATACACGCAAAAAAATGTGTGGGTGAATGTGTCTTCCTCTCTTGGGCAAAACCGACAATTGGGGGGCCGTGACTTACCAATCTTGTGCAGGTAAGACTGAAAACACGCATACCTGCTCAAAAGCTGGATCAGATAGTCACCATTCCTTCAATTTAGCCACGGTCTCACATCCGGGATCAGGCGCGCAGTCCACCTTCCCTTCGTGTAATTGCTGCCAATCGTTGAATGAGCGGTGTCTTCCCGGATTACAAGTATATTTAATTTATATTGATTGATCAGTTGTAAAAAGTTCTTAACAGCTCAGTAATCTGACATTCCAGGATCTAATGCTATAGCCTTTTCACCAATTCTGAGGTCGTTGCTGTAGGTTGAGTCCGTTCCGAGGCTCTGTTGAATGCTTCAAAACTATATCGGGTTTTTCAGGGACGTGGAGTTAGCCCGTCTCCCAACTTTCATTCTGGCAGCATGGTTATCACTTATTCCATTGTAAGGTTTAGAATACTCACTTGCAAGTTCTTATATCAACCTTTTAAAAAAGTAAAAATTACCAGCCACCACCACAAAGAGGTATAAATAGGATTTGATAGCAGAACTATTGGTGTATTTGCAGTTATTTGCGTTTCTCAGCATTGAGTGTCCCATCAATGAAGAATTAATGAACTCAATGCGTGGCCCCGAAACCATTCACAAACATTTGGCCACGAAAATAAGTATTCAATATCATAATACCATTTACTAATCACAAAATCCTAGAAATCGGCTGCGTAAATCAGTTGGTGGGAGAACTCCTGCCTGATCTATCTGCTTAATGTTGAATTTGCCATTGAAGAAATCTAATTTTGTCTACCGTGAATGCACCGTCAACGTCGGGTCAGTATAGGTGTAAAATAAATTATAGTTTCAATGAAGTAAGACCCAATTTATTATCCAAAAGCTTAGCTTGTGACAAAATACGCAAACCGTACTCCATTCTCGAAGGGAATAAAAAGATTTTATACTATGGATGCATAATATTCAGATGCAATTAGCTCAACTCTATTATCGACTTATAGCAAGACCTTCTGCCTTCATAATTTAAACTAACAACGTCTCAATCGTTTTCGAATTAGCGCGTTCGTATTCCTAACCATTTCAACTTTAGATCCAATCCAAAACTGTATTACGAAGGACGGACCGAGGACTTTCTAATTCCCAAATGGTGATGATGGTGCACATTTCAATTCCATCTCGTTTCAAGTGTAAGCGTTAGCGTTTCCGGTAATCATCGCTTTCCACATTATTGCCAGAATCATCGCCATCATCATCATCGCAGCTATCGTCATCTGAGTCCTTGTCGTTTCAGCGCTGTTGTCCTTGTTGTATTCCTTTTTCAACGAATCAGCAAGAATGCTTAGCTCAAATGCTGAACTATTGACTGAGTGTCGGGATTGCCGTGACTAAGTTGCTTGCAAGGATATGTGCATGGTTTGCATGTTTAGCAATAATATGCAAGGATTTACCTGCTTCGGATTTAGTGTAGTTTCAGAAATGAGACACATGCAGAATGAAGTGAAACAATGATGTAATTTGAACTGTAGGGATGATATTTCACTCAATATTTTCGACAAGGACTTGATTATATGAATGCTGATTCCCGCAAATGAAATTCGAAATCATTTTTATTTTGGTTTTTAATAACGTAACCTTATAGGCCTGAATATTGTAACCAGGATACTTTGAAATACATAGAATGTATGCATCAAATATTCTTGATCAGAAAGTTCAAATAATTAATGGGTTAGCAACAAATTTTGAGAACCAAAATGACATCCACGATTTATATCATGAGTCAATTACCTTCTCATGCTCAATTGCCTTCAAAATCATTCAACTCGGCACCATCCTATTTGAAAATTACTCCAACATCATAACAAGACGGCAACACCCTTCAGCAGTGACCAAAAGTCAAGGATAGCTTCACCGGCTTGAAAAGAGTATTTCCTTTGAATACCTACAAAATATTTTGTTAAAGCTATTTGGACTCTCTCCCGCCGTCAAACGAACGCTGACTGGTGGAATTTGTACCGATCCTGATTCTAATCGGGCTGCTTACCCTGACAATTTTAAGCCTTCCGAGATTGAATGCGGAACGAAATAAGCTGTTAATGTCTTAATCCGCTTATCATCGAAGCTAAACGTCAGCGAAAATGAAAATGAGCAAAAAAGAGAGAAAGAAAGACTCTATGCCAGTCATGTTGGGTTTTTTGTCCTACGCAGCTTTCTTGGCTTCTCCACTCTACACTCAAGCCAAACGAAGGAGGTGTTGATTGAGTAGCATTCCGAAGGATTTCCAAGACACTTTTTTAACCAACATTTGAAAAATTGCAGAGTATTTTGCATGAATATTCCCACCCTATCTTATTTGTTTAAGTATTTTTTGTTGGGGGAATGCTTTCAGAACTGAATTACTAGAGAGTAGTTGGCTGGAGTATGAGAAAGACTCATTTGTTTTAGATTAATTTTTTAAGGTCCAATTAAAAAATGCTTACAACCAGGGAAGCAGAAAATGTTTAATGGTTGTGGGATTCAATAAATCTGTACTTGGTCAGCTAGTTAACATTTTCATAATTGAATAAATTTTTTTCAAGGAATTTTATACTTTTGCAGATTTGACTAATGTACCCAAATTACAAATGTTTTTATTGGTAAAGCACGAAAGTCTTTTAATATTCACTTTAGAGCTTTGAAATTTAATGTTCGTGCAAGAAAATCAAGTTCAAAAGGCCTTGGAAAGGATGTCATATGTTTGACAGAGGTGGTTGCAACAAACATTTTCAAAATGGGAAGATTGATTCATAGCACCCTTTTAGGGCATTTGAAGTTGATTCTCTTTTAACGGTTTAAAAATAGTTTACAATAACTAACTAATCTATATGTCCGTCCGTTCATCTACCATTTTTACGAAAGTGACAAATTAATGTATATGAAACCTTGTGATGTATCAAAAATTATTATAATTTTCGTTTAAAAATGTTTTATGAGTCATGTAGAAGGGACTGCCAAATATGTACTTTCAAGCGACAGAATATCTGCATTAGTTTTTAAAATGATTTATATCTTCAAGCTTCGTTCAAAATAAACGAGACTGACTGAAATAGAAACGACAGGAGCTATGTTCTGATAAATTCGAGTTTGTTCATTCAAAACGGTCTCCTCCGACCTCGGCACATGGTTTTGCGAGATCTAAAGGCTTTAAGAAAGATTGTTTCAGGTCATTGACTGGAATGTCCTTCAGGATGTCGGTACAAGCCTTTTGGGTGCCCCCTACGGACGCAAAGCGTTTTCTTTATATGGTCAAATGCAATTTCCCGAATAGGTAGAAGTCACAAGGAGCATATCAGGCGAAAACGGTGAGTGATTGATGATTAAAATGCGATTTCTAGTCGAAAAATCAAAAAAAAATTATTACAAAAGTCTCGTTTATTTTATAACGCACCTTGACTTGTGCGGAACAAAACGTGTACAGAACTTTTGTAAGCCTAAATGAGCTGTTAAAATGCAATAAATCAATGTTTTGGAGATATTCAACTTCGATTTCATGAATTTCAACCATGGTTTTGTCTGATTTTTTATAAATTCACGGCCCGTATGTCCTCACGACCATCTCTGAAACGTGTAAGCCACTCATCAACTGTAGAACGAGATAAGCAGCCATCGTCATAAACTTTTTTCATCAATTCAAATGTTTCGGTAACCGTTTTACTGATTTTAAAACAAAATTTGATATTAACTCTTTGTTCATTTTTGTACCGATGACACAAACATACTGTCACTTTAGACGCAATTAATTCGCTTTCACTGAACCGAATGTCGCCAAACTTTCGCTGGAAGTCAGGAAGGGATGTTACTTTCTAACGCACCATCTCATTCACAGAGGCGCCACCAAAAAAAATTTTCTGACTAAAGTCTCGTTTATTTTCGAAAGCTCCTTATATAAGTATTTCAAAAGTTACATAGACGAATCATTTTTTCATTGTGGATATCTTACATTAGATATAATTCAGGACAATGATGCACGCTTAATATTAGCTATCAACTTACCTTAAAATTTATTGCTACGATGTTACCCATCTTTCAATCTTCTCTCTAGACATGGTGAGCCTACGAAAAAAGAAAATCTGAATCAATATTTAGTTATAGTTTAGGTATATGTTTCATGTGAAAGCACACACACATAATTTTTTTATATCAAAGTCTCTTTATAGTACATATCGTTAATTTTCTTGATGGGACGCTCATAAGATTCTTAAATAGTCATGTATGTTATCTATTACAAGCATCCTTAATAATTGAAAATCACGCATAAATATATCGAATAATGAGGAAGATTGTAACTTTTTTGAAAGATAATTATCCTTTTCATGATTTGATAGACATTCCTTTCATCAAGCTCAATCCAAAGTAAATCAAATAATTTGATAAAATCAGAATTCGACTCCCTATCCTATTTCAAAAGTAAAGTTGTTCCATATTAAATTCTAGAAAATACTATTTTCTGGTCATTATCGCCATATGTTTGCGTGAATATCTGGGTAGTTCATAACTGAATTGCCACCAAAAACAGACTTATTATATTGAAAAATGTTGCCATTCATAAGCAACCTCAGTTATTAGAATCCATTTGTAGATCAATTCCTGACAAAGACTAATTGCAATGCTTTATGGTCCTTTGACCATATTCAATTTAAATGTACTTAAGATGGTACCTAAAAACAAGTGAGCTCAACAGTTTGATAGAAGAAGGATCGTTTTACTTATCTTCATTCAGAAGTTGCAGATGAACATACATACAAAAAACATGAAATATGCCTATTAAACTGAAACGTCATTTTTAGTGGTTGCTGTAGCTGCTGCTGTAATAGTCGGTCCTTTTGCAATTATAGATCACGATCAAATTGCTGTTGTCACAGATTCATAATCGTAGTTCCTTTTGCTGTTGTTGCAATACTTAGGCAGTATGTGTAGGCCTTTCAGTATTACCTTGTAATGAGACTCCACCAATTGACTGACTAGGCTTTGTTCAGCGCCAAACTGGTTTATGTGGGATTCACTCACTCCGCATCTTAGATGAAGACTCATATACTCTCACAAAAATAAATAATAAAATTGTTTAAAGAAATAATACTATCGCAATCAATTCTCTCTTTCTAATTTACCAGTGTATGAGACACCCCCCCAAACTCTGGATGAAGTTTGTTCTACCATCAAAGTCTAAAAGAATAATAAAGCGGGCATGAATGAGATCCCAGTGGAGCTCATCAAATATGGTAGCAGCAGTGCTCATACAGCTATTCACAAAGTCATCCAGGACATTTGGTAACAGGAACATATGCCGAAAGAGTGAAGCCAACCAATTTTACTCCCTATCCACAAAAAAGGTGACAAGCTACAGTGCGAAAACTACGGAGGCATATGACTAATTTGTCTTCTTTTTCTTAGCAGTACAGCCCCTCTTGCGCCTTCGCTTCCTGCAAATAGGGCCTTCAACTGTCTCGGTCTATTGACTGCGTCCTCGAATTACGAAATCCAAACAGCGATGAACTGTCTTCGGCGACCGAGTCAGACCAGCGTTTTCTCGACTTCTCCACTGCCCTCCGGCCTTGAGTTCTCCCAACGAATACCTTTTTGCGTATCCGTTGCTCGTCCATACGATTTATGTAGCCAGCCTATTGCAGCTTCCGCAGTCTTACAATCGTTGAGACCTCCGGCTCGTCAAAAATTTCATACAGCTCATGGTTGTATCGAATTTGCCTTTGGTCCCCGTCTAGTTTCGCTCTGAATATTTATCTTAAGACCCGTCGCTCAAAGCCGTTCAATATATTTGCGAATACTTGGATTAGGGTCCATATTTCACACTCAGAGCATAATGTACATCTTACCACAGATTTGTATACTTGGAACTTTGTTTTCCTATGTATGCAGCTAGTCTTAAAGATCTTCAAAACTGAATAAAACACTAATTTGTGCGGCGTACAAAATATTTTCAAATATCTTGCAAAATAAAATCGGATCATAAGCCAACAGTACTATTGGGGAGTATCAGGGTGGTTTTACAGTACATGAGAAATGCCGGGCGTTTAAAACAGAGGTACAAGAGCAAATATTTGTTGACTTACAGCAAGCATATGACAGTATTGATCGTAACGTACTGTAAGAAATAATGCTTTGCTTTGGCATCCCAGACAAATTAGTACGTCTTACCTCAATGACAATAACGTTGACAACCTTCCAAGTCCACATCAATAATAAACTCACCGATGCCTTTGACATGAATATCGGACTAAAACAGGGAGATGTACTGGCCCCATTGCGTCATAAAGAAGCTACCTACCGATACACAAGGTACATTATTATATGTTACAAGCCAAGCCAAGTAGTGGCCTTTGTAGACAACATCAATATTTTGCCACGGTCACTAACAACTTCCAAAGAGCTCTTCCTGAAACTCTACTGGTAGGGCTACAAATTAATGAAAATATAACAAAGCTCGTTTCGCGGTTGGGGAAAACTTCCTCAAGCGCACAAAATAACAGACTTGGTGAATACAGTATTCAAAATATGAGCAGATTTTTGTATTTAGGCACCAAAATAACGAGAACAAGCTATTAAAGAGACTAAATATGCTAAAGAATACAGCCCGCAAATAAAATATTTTTTCCAGTTTTGACGATCTTGTAGACCAGCTGCATACACAGGAAAAACAAAGTTCCAGGCAATAGCTTATCCAATCTGGGATAAGCTATGCTATGAATGTGAAGCATCCACAAATATATTCAACGCCTTTGAGCGACTGGTCCTATGGCGAAAATCAGAGCAAACTAGACGAGGACCAATAGCGGATTCAATACAACTATGAGCTGCATAAAATTTTTAATGGGCTGGAGGTCTCAACGATTGTAAGACTGCGGAAGCTGCAATGGACTGGCCACATGAATCGTATGGACGAACAACGGATACCGAAAAAGGTATTCGATGGGAGAACTGATGATCGGAGACCAGTGAGAAAACCGAAGAAACACTGGTCTGACTCGGTCGACGAAAACCATTCATCGCTGCTTGGATTTCCAAATTGAAGGCGACGGCCAATCGACAGAGACAGTTGAAGGCGCTGTTTGCAGGAAGCGAAGGCCCAATAGCGGCTGTAGCGCTACAAAGAAGAAGAAGAGACCTAATTGATTAGTTTTCCTCATTTCTCTGCTTACGGCGTCTTCACCCTTTGATTTTAATTGATGATGATTTTAACCTGAGTTTAGTACAATCACCGTTAAATCTGCCTTTATCCGTACTAACAAGTAAAGGGCCATTCTTGTGTATTTCTTCATTTCTATTGCTTAGTTTACTTTCTCAATTCAATCATGTTAGTAATCACAATAGCGGCTACTTGACTTTATGCTTAATAATGTTTCACTAAGCTGAAATTTTTGATGAGCTGGAAATCTCAACGATTGTAACAATGTAGAAGTTGCAATAAGCTGGCCGCGTGAATCGTATGGATGAACAAAGAATACCCAAAGAGGTATTCGTTTGGAGAGCTGAAGGCTGGAAATTAGAGGGGAAACTGAAGAAACGCTGGTCTGACTCGTTTGATCAAGACAGACATTTTAAAATTTTAAGGACGTGATCAATGGACTGAGACAGTCAGAGGCACTTGTTGCAGGTAGCAAAGGGCCAAGAAGAAGACGAAGAAGCTGTTTTATTCTTTTCTCTTGCACACATGCTAGTGGATCACCCATTTCCCACGAAGATCGCAATAGAGTAGGCAGATCTGTTCATAGAGGCAATCAACGCACCACAGTCAGAAGTCTTGCAGCCTAACTATCACCTTTGTCTTCATTTCAATAACATTTTTGCTTATATATCTACCTATAGCATTTGAATGTAGCCAGGCTCGGACTAATTAGTACGGAAAATGAAAATTCCAAGTAACCATCAGAATATTGCTGATTATATATCCCAGATATGGCTAGCAAATTACTTAAAAAAATATGCAAGGAAAAGACTCATTGAAATTAACGATGCTACGGCAATGTGGCTTAATATTAGGACGGTTCACTATTGATACGGTCGAAAAAATGTTGTGCGCGGTCAATGAGCATAGCCTGACAGTCAGTCGGCATGTAGGGTGGTTTTCCAGTTGAAGTTTATTGTTAGAAATACCGTCACCTGCTACACTCTAAATTTCTCATATTGATCTGAGGGACCAATTGAAAGGCCAAAATATATTTCGGTCGGCAATGCAAAGACTGAGCCTGAAGTTGTGCTTAAAGCTTCAGATTTGGCCAGAATCTTTACTTTCAGGCATAGGAAACAAAGTCTATGCCTGGAGCTATGTGCCAAATTTGTCCAAGCTTGATTTGTTGATCATTAGTAGAGGCTTTTAGTGAGCAGTCCAGCAACTTTGTAGTCCCACACTCAGAATGTAAACAGCCTTCACCATCGTTTCTAAGAAATATATCTTCATTACTCCCTGAATTATTATCAATTCCAAAATTAAGACAGACTTGACACTGTATTACAAATTCCAGTCACACTGGTGTTCTCTCGTTTAGAAATTCAGACTTCATTGCTATCATCTTCCACATTTTTTTGGGCAAGGAAAGTGTGCCCAAAAGAATTCGGAATTACTTTTTTTTTTATTTTTAGTCATTTTTGTTTTCCTTCCATCTCCGTCATCGTTAATATTATATTTTCTACCTTTTTTTAAGTAAAAAAAAATCTTATCTTTCTCCCTGCCATGAATCAATTTCCAAATTTTTGTTCCATCATATATATTTTATTTCACCAAAAAAATCTTAGCTTCCTAACATTAAAGTTAATTCTTCCGCATAATATTTGTTATTCTCATGCACTGATTGCAATGAAACAACATTCGTGCCTACTAACACCTCCACGGTGCTTCTACTCGTTAAGCGAACAATATCCTATTATAATGACATCCACGCAAGCGATTGGAATTTGACTGTTGTTTGATGAGATGGATTATGTCGGTCACGAGTGCAGATGCTGCAGTCTTTGACGCTAGTGTATATGCTAGAGCGTCGGACTCTTAATCTGAGAGTTCTACTAGTACCGTAGGTTTGAATTCTCCCACGTGCAAGAAAATCTTTTTAGTTTTGCGAAATTCAAATATTTCTGAATGGATGATGACTTGTAAATTGCTAAGCATTACCATGGTTATATATAAATTAACGCACACGCATATGAAATTATTACATTTGGCGAAAGTTGAAAGATTAACAGAGATAGCTGGGTTGAAGCGTAATGAACTTCAATCACTTTAACTATGAACAGCAGTGAATGATTGGAATGGACAGAGGGTTTCGGTATTGGATTGATCAGTGGGTAGCGAAAATTTGAGGAGTGTCTTTTTGAAGTCAGCAAGTCAAAGTGCAGTGCTTGAGCGTGTACGTTAGCTCAGCTGATAAATGTTAATTAAAATACAAGACAGTGAATAGCAATTATTGTAGAGTTACTAAAAGAGTGTTTCCATATAACGGAGTTGGCATCGTCGGAACGTAAATCGTGGTCCGAAATTCGGGATTTAATCCCATCGACGGTTTTTTAGTTGAAAATTGAGTGAGTGCGTATTTGGTCGACCGGGACCGTATTGATTAAGATTTTTTAAAATGAATCATATATATAATTTTTCGCGATCAATAAAGTCGCATATTAACTCGAAAGAGCAAATAAATACAAAATTATTGTGTCTTGCGTTGAGGTTAAGTAGCTGGATCGGTTCCAATTCACACGCCACATTATGGACAGCGCGAGCAGTAGCAAGCGCCGAAAGCATCAAGGACCAACGCAAGCTCGAAATGAAATGCGAAATTCCTGGCACTAGATCACACAGAAGCAGGAACTTTCAACATTCATTCAACATATGCGGCATCACAAAATGTATAGCCCCTCAAACCAATAGACATCGCGTCGCAAACAAGATAACATGCAACGATGGGAAAAAATTCGAGATTTTAATTGATGTTCGCGCCATGCGGTATGAAGTGTTCATGATATTCGTGATGATTTGCGGGCATTTACGTCAAGGAAATGCACAATTGCAATCAATTACGGTGATGAGTTTCACGAGTGCGAGGATGCTTTGTCTTTAAAAAAATCAGCAGAGGATCTAAGAAATTAATATTGCCTGACCGACTTAGTTCTGACTTCAACGGACGTAAACTACATTGAGGGACAATTGGCGGCAGCCCCGAATTCGGAGATGTGAGATTAAACGAGACCAAGAGGATCAAAGATGTTGGGTTCATTACAGGACTTAAGCGTTTACCAATGAGTGACAGTTTAATTCCAAAGGTTACAAATGATAATTTCATTGGATCACGAAAGCTCAAACGGTTGGATTTATCAGTTAACTTTATCAACAAAACTGAAAATAAGTCGTTCTTAGAAATGCAACCGCTCAAGGAGATTGGCAACGCAATGAATGAAATCTCTGGCAAATTATTCTCTAATGGAACCTACAAGCATCTGGAACATTTGTTGATTTGCGATGACAAATTAATCTTAGTTAAGCGTTCACAAGTGAGGACTGTTTCGTCGATCATTCTGCGAGGACCGAATGATTTTGAATTGTGATGAATTGCGAAAACAACTATTGAACATTTTACCTCCTCTACCGTTCGCTTTCCCCGCAGAAATCTACTAGAATCCACCACGAAAGGATAAATCAGTAAAATTGCGACATTTTCGGTGAGACATTCGACGATCGAGATTATGTGAAACTGGTAGATAAATACCATGTACGACACACTACGCGTTGGTACAGGAATACAATTACCATTGAGGATGAGGAAAACTAAAAATATTAAGGCTACAGCTCGAAAAAAAAGGAAAATGCCAGGATTATCGATGAAACACGCAACTCGCATCAAGCTGTAAATAAACATTACCAACAGTTCAAACTTTCAGCCAAATGCATTCAGCACGTAATATACTCTTTCCCCACCTGGATTGCTATCAAGTGGAGTGAAATACAAGCGAGAGGAACTACTCCCAAGAACTAGAAGAACCATTCCTGGAGGGTGGTGAACCCTGAAACAAGATTTTCCCGGTGATGGTAAGAAACATTAACTGAGGTTATTTAAGCCCGGAAATGTTGGCGCGCTTTCTCTTTTGGAGTTTTCCATCTACTGGCGGGGAGCAAGATGGAGCTGAAATACGACGACAACATTTCCCGGAGTAGACATCGTAAAAAGGAGTAAAAAGTCTGGAGACGGCTGAGTCCCGGCAGTGGCTATATTAAGGAGAAAAAGAAAAGGGCCCCATGCTAGTGTAAGAAATAAATGTATGCAAGTGGCTTGTATTTAATCTGAAAATAAAAAATAGAATTCGAGTAACATAGAAATTATATTTTCTTTTCTTGCTACTATATATATTTCATTCCCTTCGAGCGTGTGGAAAGTGTGGCTCTGGAAATATTTCACCGGGAAGAGAATTCGACAGAGAGGCTTGAGGAGTTATTTACGGTGGTAGTGTCTGGCGGTGTGGAAAACTGCAGGTTTTGTGTGGGCAATGCTACTGCGTGGTAGAGGGTTCGGAAGATGACCTCTGCGGATATGTGGCTGTGAACGCCAAACGTTTTACCGGTAATAGTTTCGCCCCGGTTAGTCGTTTTCTCATTTAAACGACATTTTGGAGCCTCGGTGGATCGAATGAGGGGCACCCAAACCCGTCTTCGGGTAAGTTAGTTGGGTTGGTGGCTCCTCAGCCAGAGTGGCTCCAATAAATCGATGGGGGTGGCAACGAAATCGGTAAATATACACATGTTGAAATATAACCCCAAGTTGTAGTGAAATTTAATTAAAACTAAAGCTTACACAGTTAAGCCGAATGTTTGGTATGAAGATATTCCCCTGTCTAATCGATCATGTCTTAAAGTTTCTAAAACATTGAAAAGTGGAGAAAAATAAAAGTGGATGAATATTAGTTTTTATAGGATTATTTGTTTATTTTATCTTGGATCATTATTAAAAGAAAGAATCAAAATTAATATTTCAATGCCCCTCTCTCTAGTTGCAAAACCCTTAGCAGTATAAAAAGGAGTTGTTATAAATTGAAAAATTTAAGTATGAACAAAAAGAAAAATATACCTTAAAAACAAAACAACGCTTTTTATCTGTTTTCTAACAAATATATATATTTTGGGAGTAAATGTTCTCCCTTCTTCAGTGTCTAATTTTTCTGAAGAGAAACCCTCAAGATGTACAATATATATATGCTAAAGCTAATTAGTTATTAATGACCGTACTTAACAAAAGGATGCATATCAATGAAATAACAGGTCATAAAAGTATATTTTAAATGTGGGTCAAATGAATTTTGGTGGAACTATTAATTTATTTTAAATTATTTTAAAATTTTTGTAACCTGAACTTAATTATTTAGAAGTAATTTTAAAAGAGGTGAATCTCCATTGCCAACATCATCATTCAATCGCTTTTCCATAGGTTGCCGCATAATCCAAAGTGTCTCGTACGCATCCAGTTTCCTCAAATCTCGTATTTCTTTGATGACTTCCAACTGCTCCCAGTTGACGTTGTGTCCTTCGCAAATGTGACGGGCTACCGATGATCGAACGTCTTTTACTTTGTTTTTCGTTAGTGCTGATTGTGCTTCTCGAACATGCTCGTTGAACCGGACTTTCACGCTGCGTTTTGTCTGCTCAATATATACTTTTTCGCATTGCTGGCAGTTAATCTTGTAGATCCCTCGCTTTTCATGTTTGCTCCTTATGTCTTTGATATGCGCTACGTTGGGTTTAAGCTGAAATGGTGAGCTTCTGGTCACCATTTGGATACCGTTTTTCATTCTATTCAGGGCACCTCTGACATGATCATTACTGCTCTTTGCGTTGGTTCGTCCTTGAGTGTACTCAGTTTTGTGAGCTTGCGTCTTTGCGCTCTTTTTTCCATTTTTTTCCCCATTCGTTTCACTAACATGGGGTCGTATCCATTTTTGACAGCTGTGTCCATGATGTAATCTTCCTCTTTTTTCCGGTTTTCTTTGCTTAAGGGGACGGTAATCATTCGATGTAGCCAAGTCTGGAAAGATGCCATTTTTTGCGAAAAGCTGTGATTTGACGTAGCTGGTACCGTTCTTTGTGTGCTAGTGTTTTTTCGGTGTATATCGAATTCAAAACTGCCTGTTGTCCTTGTTATTTTCAGATCTAGAAATGTGGTAGTGCCATTTGTTTCGACTTCCATTGTGAAGGTCAAGCTTTAAGTACGGAGTTGAGTTTTTTTAATATGTTTTGGGCTTCATTCCGTTCTATAACGGCAATCACGTCATCCACATAACGATACCAAATCCTGGGCATCCAACCAGACTCTTCAATTTTGCTCTCCACCCATTCTAAAAATACTTCGCTAAGTGAAGGTGACAACGGGTTGCCCATAGGTGCGCCGGTTTTTTGCTTGAAAAACCGACCCCTAAAGGTAAAATAATTTTCTGCCATGCAGACTGTTGCTAATTTTGTAATGGCTCTAGCTTTCTTTTTCCTGTTGATTGAAGGGTCTTTTCTTGCCTGCGAGTCTTCTAAAAGGGCCAACGCTTGCTTCACAGGAACACTAGGGAAAAGAGACTTCACGTCAAATGACACCAATTGTTCTCCTTCGTTTATCTTCTGACTGTCTGTTGGTCTTCTCACTAAATCTTCTCTATTCGTAATGGAGTACTTGATTGAAGGCACTTCTAGCAGGCAAGAAGAGTGAAACCATCGTTAAGAATAAAATAGCGGAAATTTCAGATTTAGTCGTGAACTGATCGTCAGAAACCACCGAATCCCAGTTACACTTACTAAACATGGGCTTAAATTATGCGATCAAATGTGACAAACTGCCCACAGAGGATATTGTGATGGATGTAGAAGCGGCCATAAAATATATGCCCACCGAGAAAAAACACCACATTAGAGAAGAAACAAGGAAAATCATCGAATCAAGGGAAAGTAAAATCACCCACCACGGCAGAAACGAAATCAAGCTCCTGAAAGAATTGAAAGAAAAACCTGTATATTTCTTAAAGGCGGACAAAGGAAATAAAGTAGTCATCATGGACAAGGACTGCTACGATGATTTAGTGTTCGAAAAACGCACGAGTGGGGACTTCTTCGAACTAAGGAATGATCCACTCCCAGACTCAGTAAAAAGGGTCGAGAAAACGTTAAAGGAGTGCAAAGGAATAATTGAGGACGTCAGTAAACTACGAGTTCCCAACCCTGTTTTGTCGAGAATCAAATGTCTTCCAAAAGTCCATAAAGAAGGCAATGAACTACGAGAAATAATAAAATCTACAGATGCTCCGACAACGAAAATTGCCAGATGGGTACTGGAGGAGTGTGGAAAACTAGATGTAGTTTCGAGCAAGTACTCCATTACGAATAGAGAAGATTTAGTGAGAAGACTAACAGACAGTCAGAAGATAAACGAAGGAGAACAATTGGTGTCATTTGACGTGAAGTCTCTTTTCCCTAGTGTTCCTGTGAAGCAAGCGTTGGCCCTTTTAGAAGACTCGCTAGCAAGAAAAGACCGTTCAATCAACGGGAAAAAGAAAGCTAGAGCCATTACAAAATTAGCAACAGTCTGCATGGCAGAAAATTATTTTACCTTCAGGGGTCGGTTTTTCAAGCAAAAAACCGGCGCACCTATGGGCAACCCGTTGTCACCTTCACTTAGCGAAGTATTTTTAGAATGGGTGGAGAGCAAAATTGAAGAGTCTGATTGGATGCCCAGGATTTGGTATCGTTATGTGGATGACGTGATTGCCGTTATAGAACGGAATGAAGCCCAAAACATATTTAAAAAAACTCAACTCCGTACATAAAAGCTTGACCTTCACAATGGAAGTCGAAACAAATGGCACTACCCCATTTCTAGATCTGAAAATAACAAGGACAACAGGCAGTTTTGAATTCGATATACACCGAAAAAACACTAGCACACAAAGAACGGTACCAGCTACGTCAAATCACAGCTTTTGACAAAAAATGGCATCTTTCCGGACTTGGCTACATCGAATGATTACCGTCCCCTTAAGCAAAGAAAACCGGAAAAAAGAGGAAGATTACATCATGGACACAGCTGTCAAAAATGGATACGACCTCATGTTAGTGAAACGAATGGGGGAAAAAATGGAAAAAAGAGCGCAAAGACGCAAGCTCACAAAACTGAGTACACTCAAGGACGAACCAACGCAAAGAGCAGTAATGATCATGTCAGAGGTTAGAGGTGCCCTGAATAGAATGATGAGGAAAAACGGTATCCAAATGGTGACCAGAAGCTCACCGTTTCAGCTTAAAACCAACGTAGCGCAAATCAAAGACATATGGAGCAAACATGAAAAGCGAGAGATCTACAAGATTAACTGCCAGCAATGCGAAAAAGTATATATTGGGCAGACAAAACGCAGCGTGAAAGTCCGGTTCAACGAGCATGTTCGAGAAGCACAATCAGCACTAATGAAAAACAAAGTAAAAGACGTTCGATCATCGGTAGCCCGTCTCATTTGCGAAGGACACAACGTCAACTGGGAGCAGTTGGAAGTCATCAAAGAAATACGAGATTTGAGGAAACTGGATGCGTACGAGACACTTTGGATTATGCGGCAACCTATGGAAAAGCGATTGAATGATGATGTTGGCAATGGAGATTCACCTCTTTTAAAATTACTTCTAAATAATTAAGTTCAGGTTACAAAAATTTTAAAATAATTTAAAATAAATTAATAGTTCCACCAAAATTCATTTGACCCACATTTAAAATATACTTTTATGACCTGTTATTTCTTTGATATGCATCGTTTTGTTAAGTACGGTCATTAATAACTAATTAGCTTTAGCATATATATATTGTACATCTTGAGGGTTTCTCTTCAGAAAAATTAGACACTGAAGAAGGGAGAACATTTACTCCCGAAATATATATATTTGTCAGAAAACAGATAAATAGCGTTTTTTTTTTTTCAATTATATTTTTCTTTTTGTTTAAATTACAGCGCTAAAATATGGAGATTTTCAATAGATTTAAGTATGAATTTTATTAGCCAGTTGGCATTTATTTTTTCAACTGGATTTCACTAATTTTTGGTCATTTTTTAAAAAAAAATTTTACTGACAGCGCGGGCTTAAATTTATCCACCTATATAATTGGATTTACATGCGTTGTTGAATTGTTTTTTTTTAATTCAAGAAAAATGGGCATTATGTATTTTATTAAAAAACAACATTTGTAGTAATCGAGCAGTCACACAAGCAAACTGCTCGAAAACTATCCTGTCTCCTATCCAAAATTTTAATGGCAGGTTTAGAAAAATATTTAATTACTTCCATTCATTAATTTGTTAAATAGTTTTCTTTCTTATAATAATTATTATTATTAAGTTTAATTTGATTTCAATTTTCCTTTATATTAAATTTAAACGTTTCCCTTTAATTATATTCTTCATGAAATTTAACTTTTATTTCTATTCAGAATCTTTTTCATTTGTCTTTGCATCAGTTAGTTTTTCTTGAAAACTTTTAAATCTGCCAATTAGAATTTTGAACATGGGAATACTGATTTAGTGCATGCCAACGGGGTATCATATTACCGAAGGCAATCTAACCAGGTGGAGCGAGCAGCTGATGGATTTACTGTGTACACGGGAACCGAAAGAAAGACATGTTTTGGACGGATCGTTGAGTTTTACTTGGACCGCGCCACGAGATGATGCGAAGAAGAACTACCATACTTTTTTGGGCACGTTTAAACTCGGGAATATTTGGGAGATTAGATCAAATTATGTTCCCAAATCGTTTTAAGTTTATAAAACGTACATTTAACTTTTTTCCATTGAATTTTTTCAAAATGGCAGAAATTGTTCGTTCGGTACCATTACGCGAGGGTTCGATTTGAAAATTATGAAAACATAAAGTGAAAAGTGTTGTGCTCTAATAGCTGCTTCGAACTACTTCCCCCGTTTTCGGGTAATCACGTCTCTAATTTAATTTACGTGAACGCAGAGTCTGAGGCAAACGGCGACTTCGGCTAGTGAAGATTTTGCTGGACTTTTTGGCCCAAGACATTGCATTTAGGATTATCAGTGTTTTGATTAATTGAAAAATTTGATTCTCAACAGTGACTTGAAATAAGCAGTGAATTTGAGCAGTTTAGAATCTCCGCAATTGTGGCTTAAATACTATTTCTATCCAAAAGTGCAAGTGGCGAAAAAGGAATCAAATTAAAATTGGATATATTTACAAACATTTAATTGATGGTAATTAGGTTGAGTGGTGTCGGTGCACTGTAAAGTGTACGTGCCACAGTCATTACACTTTTATTCTTCAAGTTGGTATTGTGTGGTTCTAATCCTCCACGCATTTGGTCATATACGCGACGGCGATGGTTGTGCCGTTTTATATCACTTGGTTAGTGGGACGTGGTTTAGCTGGGGTATCATTTGGAATGTGCTATGAAGGCATAAGAATTTGAAACGACACTCGAGCATCGTGACAAGAAGTGAAATTTGCTATTCCAAGGGGTTCCTTGAAGATTCATGTCTTGCGTGTGCTGTGCTAGCGGGGAAAGTTCGACACTAGTGGAGAGGGTTGTAGTGCTAGTGTTGTGCCTGATAATGAGGGTATGTAAAAGTTGAGGTTTCATAAAGGCAACGGAGGAGTGCTCGTACGGTTTTCAGATACGGAAATGACAATCGTTTCTCGAGCGCCTTCCATAAGAGTGTGTGCAAAGGGTGACTGTCGTGCCGTCATTATTTATTGGAATCGTTGTATTCACACGGGCAGTGAATTAACAAAACAAATCAAAGTTAATTTCTTAGTGAACTTGAAAAGTAAATTTTCCCCTTGCATGAATTGTGTGCTGTACGGTGGTTGCTGCAATTAAGACGGAAATATCGGAATTGAAGTGTCCGAGTATACAGCACTGCGGGACAAATTCATGAGAAACTTTTGACGGCATATAAAGTTTCTTTACAAATGGCTCTTCAAATTGTAACTGGTGAGTGATTGCTTTTAATTCGACTTTGCTTGTCGCATCCGGGACTAGGGAAAGGGGAAAAAATGCAAGGCAACTACGGCACAAAGTTGAGTTCGGGTTTTAGACCGAAAGGAAGGGTGAAAAGTTTCAAAAGAAAAAAAAAGAATTTCAAACATCGTTGAGAGAGGTGTCTGCGGCAGTTGATATTGTAATGAAATATGCAATTTGCTGCTATTAGATAATTATCCTTTTTCACTGAGAGGAAATTTACTTGATGAACGATCAAAAATCTTAAATAGAAATCATATGACAGATCAAGAAAAATCTATAAAACATGAACTATTTAAAGACATTTGTTTATTTCGGGTTTTTCTCATAAAAGCCTAGATGAGTCATTTTTTTTCAAATTGTGATAAGTTTGCTGAGCAAAAGAAAAAACAATGATCGTAAAAAAAACTGGTAAGCAACAACAGACAAGAAATTGTACGCCGATTTGTTAGCATGATAAAATAAAGGGTGATTCATAACAAGTGTACACATTTTTGTCGAAAAATAACATCGTTTTTGTAACGATTGAGCTGTTATGTTTATTTATTATAAAAATTTAGTCTCTTGCAATTAAATATGAAACACTACTTTGGGCATATGTGCCCTTCGTGCTGCTCAAACGATGATTGTATTTTTCGATGACATTTTCGCACATTTTCGGTGTTATTAGGCGTATGTTGGCTCGAATATTGTTTTTCAATGCTTCAGTAGTCTAGAAAGCATCAGCGTAAACACGATCCTTCAGAAATCTCCAAAGGAAGAAGTCATAAGGAGTCAAATCACACGATCTCGCCGGCCAATTTATCGGTGGGCCAAAAAATTCACGTAGAGCGCGAAATGTTTGCACTGGCGATTCATTATTTTTGTATAAAGCTTTAACAATACTAAAACGTTTGGCTGATGTGTATGATGGCACGGTTAGAATTGTGAAAGACCAAACTGTCATAATCTGTCAATATATGGACCTGAAATTGGTTATAAATAAGAGTTAAGTCCCATTCACATGTGTACACTTGTTATGAATCCCTTTAAATCGTGATCATAATGGCTTAGCGACACTTTTTTTTTAATATTACTATTATTATTATTATTATGTTGCATAAGTATTAATATAATGAAAAAAAGTTTTTCATACAAAAAAAAGGAAATTATATTAGTAGACTCAGGTATTTTATAATTATTATTATTAAATCTAATGTCTTTCGTTCACCACACTTACAAATTCTTCGTTAGATTCTAAGATAAAGTTCATTTAATGCGTAAATTACATACAAGTACAAATATTACGTTGAACGTGGAAATTGAATCTTAAATAAATGAGTTGTTAAACTTACACCGTCAGTCTTTCCATTTCAATCGACCTGACCGCAGGCTCCTCCGCTAGAATGGGCTAGCCACCGGGCACACTTCTCCGTTTCCATTGTTAAGAGAGGCTCTTGCCGGGTAGAGTGGCCTTCTGCTCGCGTGCCCTTTTATGATATAGGCTTATGTGATTCCATTGCATAACGCTATAACATAAATCGGTTACGTTTGTATTTCTCATTTGAGGGAAAGAGTCATACAAAGTACTTTCGTATGAGTTTGTCACTCAAATGGGAAATACATTGCCAAGTCTACGTTTGGATCTTGATCCGGTTGGGAGGGTGCGAGGAGACACCGCTACCATCCGGATGCCTCACTCTTATTTATGGGCCATAAGAATCCTCGGTAATGACGAAATCCGCTTAAGTCCGTCTGTCTTCCCCAGACCCAGTTTGTCCTTTGAGTCAGCAATTTCCTTTGACCCTTAGTTGGTTGCCTCCTTTTCGACTTCGGTCGACATTTCTTTGACCCCGGAATTCGTGGATTTTTAGGGTTTTGTAAAATAATTTTACAAAACCCTTCTAAAATCGCGTCCTGTCTGTCCGTCTGTCTGTCTGTCCGTCCGTCCGTCCGTGTGTCACAGCAGTTTTTCTCAGAAACTACTTAAGCTAGAAACATCAAATTTTGTATGTAGGTGTAAAGTGGTGATTTCTTCAAAATTCAACTACAACAAAATTTTTGTAAGGTATTTAAGGGGGGTCTCCCCATGTAGGTGAGTGACCCCCCGAAAAAAAAATTTCATTGAAGGTAGCCGATATGGGTATCAAATGAAAGGTCTTGATGAGAACTTTTCAAAACAGGTTTTAGTTTGGCAAAGTTTGCTTCGAGGGGCGCACAGCGAGGGGAAATACACGAAAAATTTGTGTCCCCCCCCCTCGCGATTGGACACCTGTGATCCGAAAAATCTGAAAAAAATCAGGAACGTAGGTCTTGGTGAGTACAACAACAACAAATACATGAGAAGTCACAATTCACTCAACTTTGTTAGTAATAGTATGATTTATCGATTTTATGTTTTCTTGAATAAAATCTTAACGGTACCCTTAAATTCTACGAAATTCAGTATACAGATGACTATTTATAAAATCAATCTATCCTGAAAGTTTCATAAAGATTGAATCATATTTAGCGAAGTTATAGCGGTTTGAAATTTCCTGTATAACTATGGAACAATATGCGCTGCATGTATTACTATGGCAACATATGGCTATGGAACAAAATGCGCTTTTTACCGACATAGACACTACAGTTTTGCTAGGATTTGCATGAAAATTTCAGGAATGATAGGTGTCATGTATGTCTTTGAGAATCGGTTCAGCTAATGGTATCAGTAATCGTAAAACCAAAAAGTGGCTGTTTTAAATGCGAAGATTGAATAATTTTGAGTTATTTTTCCCAATTTCAACGTTTAAGGTGCATGCTTTGAACTCTTGATTCAATTTAATGAATGACTGAAAATGAGTACCCACAATTGATGCTCATAAGTGAAACAAGTCAAGGAGGCGGGAGAGAGCTCCTAGCAAAAGGGTTTTGTAACCATTCTAGGATTCGAACAAATTGTGTTTCCTCCCTCGCGGATGGACATCTGAAATAATTATCAAGGGAGATATTTATGAGTATAACAAAAACAAAAGCCTCAGAAGTCGAAATTCGTTCAACTTTGTTAATAATAGTATGATCTTCGTATTTCCTATTTCTTCCAATAAAATCGTCTTTGACATGTTTCTTGATTTGATTCGATCTGGTGACTGCATTTTGTAAATTGAATACAAAACCCTTCTGACATGAGCGTAGGTCTGTTTACCCAGCTTGTTTATATTTGGACTGAACATCACTGTGTTCCACTCATCATCCTGTGTTTGAATTTGAGCTCACTCCAAACAAAATACATTTTTTATTCTTTTATAAGACCTGAGCAAACATAATCTTATCATACGCAAGTTTTATTTAACCTTCAACTTCCTTTACAATGATTAAATCTCTTATCGTTGTTTCTCTTCATCGTCTGACGATCAGGTTAATCGCCTCGCAAAGTATTCATCGAAAGGAAAAGTATGAATAGAATATGACGTAGGCGGCATCCACCTACATAATATTCAATTTGTATATTACTTTTCAAGGATTTCCTGCATGTGTATGTTTTCTTTCGAAACAGCATCATCCATCAATTTCATTGTCAGAGTTTTCTTTTAAATACCTTTAGGTTATGAATATCTCTTCGTATTAAACTCAGCATGTTCGAAATACCTCCTCGCTGTAGGCAATATTTAAAGAAATCTTCTCTCAGTTCTATTTAATATCCACTGCTGAAAAGTATTAAATTTTTTTCGGTGCTTTCTATAGAACTTCTAGTTTTTCCTGGAAAATCCACGAAATCATATAAAAGAAAAGTTCCAAATTAGACTATACATATTTCGCTAAAGGCTATACCATCAGATAATATTGAGGGCGTTGAGCCATATCCCCCAGCACATCGGTAGCGCGAAATATAATAGCTTTGCACAGGTGATATGCGTGTAGAATCCGCTTAGCATTTCACATATAATGTTGTCTACCTTTTAACCGTATTTTCCAACGATATCGGCAAAATGAGAAAAGTAAACGAACGTGGCAAGATAAGGACATAATCTGGTTATGTTTGAGAAAATGAAAAATGAAAATATGAGCAAAATTGAGCAGAAAGAAGCTTTCGATTTGATGTGAAAATGATGTGCTTATACATACATTTGCATATATACCTACTTTGTTGAATGTATGACTTTTCAGCCGCAAGGTATATTGACATGTACAGAATGGATGTATGATACACCTATATTGAGCGGAAAAATCGGTAATTTTCCAAGTTTTCCGTGCACTCTACCCCCACCTTCTATAAGCTGTGTACATTTCAAAATTGAGTTTTTGTGCGTAGTTTTCTGAATTTTGAGTGACAAGAGAAAGGGTTTAAAGTGAAAGCTATTTCACAGTAATGGAATTTCAATGAACCTGACAAGCATCATTCGAATTGATGATGAATTACCGTCATTCTTGGCTCAAAATAAACAAATTACGTTGAACATTTCATATTAGGCTTTTGTGAGATGAGAAACGAGTTTGTGGAAAGAGATGAAGTAATCAAGGTCGCAATATTATATTAGTTTTGTTTTTCAAATATTTGAGTGGTTCTTGTTTCACATGTTCGCATGAATCTCACATAAAGGTTTAACTCTGAAGGTTTGGTGCAAACATGTGGGAGTCATAAGGTTTTTAATTTTTTTGAATCCATTTAAAACTAAACCAAACGTAATCAATAGTAGCAATCATCAATTAAGTTTGATAATTATATTTATATGGTTTTTGATGCAATTAAACCAAAGATAAATACCGAAAGCAATTTGGATCAAGGGGAAAATTAATTTCATTTTGAAAAGTACGCAGTCAATAATTAGTTTTGTTAGTTTCCCAAATGGTCAACTAGCATCTTTCCGGTGCCGTCTCTTCTCATCAGTTTTCACTTGGTACTCAACTGGGTATTATCCTTTGTATGTCACTTATTATCATAAAAAGTTATTTAAGAAATTTATGGAACCTAATAGACTAGACTGTGTCTCCAGAAAAATCAAAAACCGACATGGAAGCGTTATGGAGCTGAATTAAACTATTCCAAAGATACCTAACGTTAGAAATGATAGCGGTTCCGTCAATCTTGGTTCACTTTTCCATTATGGTGATTGACAATCCAGATCTTGTACTCGCAACACAGCTAGAGTCAATGAAGAGTTGTAGTTTGATGAATTATCACCCGTGTGATGAAGAATCGGTAGTTTTGAAGTGTCAGCAACTGAAAATTGTATTTTCGATGGCCAAGAAACATGCTGACCAAATTGATGGTTCGATTGACGTTTTACATTTTTGGGACCGTCCAATGAAACAAGATGATTCAAAATACTCATCAAAGGAAGTAATTGCATCGAGCTTACAATGGCAGGAACCACCTTTTTGTTCCCCAACTATATTTGACATAACACGGTTCGGGTAGAGGTCTGTTAAAAATAAACCACTCACAAGAATTGAACTCCCCAGATCGGGTTCACACACACACTACCATCAACTTATATATGTTACATACCTTCTTCTTTTTCCTATCAACTCTATATACCACTTTCCCAGCTCTGAACGAGGGTAAATACCCGAAATGATGATTTCAGAATTGGTTCGCGTGGTATTCATCTAAACGAAATATCGTCAAACGTTACATGGACAATGTGAGAATCTTATCACAAACTGCAAATGTCCATGCTTGTTCACTAGTCACTTTTCATTCAGCGATTTCTTGGCAACCACGTAAATTCATTGGTTCGAACGGCAAGTTTCTTTTTTGGTGTTGTTTCGCATTTGTTTAACGCCGGAGGATATGAAATTTCAACAAACTAAGACTATGACAAGGAGTGACACTCATCAAAACATATGACACCATCAAAGAACCAGACCCAGCTGCTGTCCATCGGCCGACGGCAAGTACCCACTTTCGGTATGATCACTCAGAAGACAGCCGTCATCAACACGAGTGCGTTTAATGATGTTTCTTCACATTGTCCCCAACTCGTATAGGGATGATGGATCTCTTTCAAGCAGCGCTCCGGAGTATTGAAGGTTATTACACCGCACAGGATTGGGCCCCATGGCTGTGACTGGATACTTAAGACGCACACTGCACATTATACACAAAGAATATTCAAAAAAGTTTGAAAATATTTAAAGTTAATTATTCTAGAGAGCCATCAATAGAAATACATGCAATTATAAAAATAATAACAAACGCACTCTCAGAACAAAACAGTTGAGTTATCGCATGCTTGCTTAAAGCCTACAAAGAGTTGGTGCACGTGGATGGTTTATTCCCAGTACTTTTCAAGCACCTGCTTAACTGAGATGGTTGGTTAATTGCGGACTATCGACTTCAAAAGCCTCCCTGATACTTCTATAGTATGGCTTGAATTATCTTTCTTTCACTTTGGAGAGCACTTCATAAGATGCATACAGTACCTGTATACTGATACCTCTATAATTTTCAGATCTTATTTTTTCTCCCTTCTTGTGCACAGGATATATTATACTTTTTTACCAGCCGTCTGGTAACTACTCCTCTGAACATATTTAGAATCAGCTTTCCCAATGAATACTTTTTTGGGTAACCATTTTTCATCCATATAAATCATGTGTCCAGCCCATCGCAGCTTCCGCAGTCTTACAATCGCTGAGACCTCTGGTTCGTAAAAAATTTCATACAGCTCATGGTTGTTTCGGTCTTATTACAGGTTTGGGGCCTTCCTGTGTATGCAGCTGGTCTTCAAGATCGTCAAAACTACGTAAAATATTTTATTTTCGAGCTGTATTCTTCGGCATATTTCATATCTTTCATTACCAGTTTTCGTTATTTTGGCGCCTAAATACACAAATTCGCTAACATTTTCGATACTGTATTTGCCAAGTGTAATATTTTGCGTATTTGAGGTATTTTTCCTTGACTGCGTCATGAGCTTTATTTTATTTTCATTGATTTGTAGCCCTACAACTTTTGCTTCGCTGTCAAATTTCAGGAGTTGTTGATGATGGTGCCAAAATGTTGATGTCACTTGGATAGGCTACTTTTTGGCTCGACTTGTATAATAATGTACCTCGTATATCTACAGATAGCTCTCTCTTAGCATATTCTAGAGTCAAACTGAAAACCTCTCTTCCTAATTTCTGATAAACTTGGGCTACATTCCGATTCTTTAGGATTCCTTCCATGTTAAATGCAATAAGAGGTGTTATTTTGATATTATAAGAAAAATGCCATTTTTTAATATAAATGATCAGGTTTTTATTTCATTATATAGAAAAAGTTATGCCGTTAATAGTGAAAAATAACATCAGGCAAATGACCACCACGACCACGCTTACAGGACCAGATTCTTTCTCATGAAATTTTGCATAACCAAATCGCAAAGTGCCTGCCCTATGTCCTCGACAGCTTCACGAACTCCATCTCTGACGTCTTGAATCGATACTGGGCTATTGGCGTAGACCTTTTATTTTACATGGCTTCAAAAGTAGAAGTTGTAAGGTGTTAAATCAGAAGATCTCGGCGGCAAATTGTGATCACCTCTTCGAGAGATAACACGGTCCGGAAACTTTTGCCATAAAAGATCAATGGTTTCGTTGCTTGTGCAGTACGTAGCGCTGTCTGCTTGAAAGTAAAGATCACCTAGATCAACACCATCCAATTCCGGCCATAAAAAATCATTAATCATCTCTCGATAGCGCAATCCGTTCACCGTAACTGTTGCTCCACCCTCATTTTCAAAAAAGTAAGGTCCAATGACTCCGCCGGACCATAAACCGCACCAAACAGGCACACGGTGAGGTAGAGAGGCTTTTCAACAATAATTTTTGGGTTTTCCGAGACCCAGATGCGACAATTTTGCTTGTTGACTAAGCCACCGAGGTGGAAATGGGCCTCGTCACTCAAGATGATTTTCCGATGGAATTCCGGATCATTTTCATGCTTTTCAAGGACTCCATCAGCAAAGACACGACATTGTTGATGATCGACCGGCTTGAGTTCTTGTGTTAACTGAACTTGAAAGCCTTGAGATCCAAACCTTTATGCAAAATACGGTGAAATTACGTTTGTGGAATGCTTAAGTTCAAAGAACGACGAACAATGGATAAACCTTGGTTTTCTTCAACACTTTCGGCTACAGCAGCAACATTCTGGGCTGTTCTTGAGGGACGTGCACGGGGTTTACTCTTCACATCACTAGGTTGTCCCAGCAAATCGATTTTTTCCACCAATTTCTGTATAGCGGTCCGACAAAGTGCTTCACGACGAACCAAAAATGTTCGAGTTTTAAGAACCGTCTCTGCCAAATTTTCACCATTTTTATAGTGAATTTTAATAATTTCAATGCATTGTTGAAGCATGTTTCATTCAATTTTTATTAATGGTGTAGTTTTTACTTGTCAAATGTCAAAAAATAACAGGGTCGAAAGTGACGTCTACCGAAATAGCGGGCCATCAAAATAACTCCTCTTATTGGAAAACCCTTTATGTAATGATTTTGCAATCGCCTAAGCAAACTGCTCGAAAACCGGTATAACACAGATCTAAATTTTAATTGCAGATTTGGAAAATTTAATTATGCAACTTTAAAGTTGTATGAATAATAAAATTTATAAAATAAAAATATTATTTATTATAAATAAAGATTCATATTATATTTTTTCAGATACTAAATTTATTTTTTTTTTTGCATACTTTATTTTCTTTATGATATTTATCTTTTTTAAAATAATTTTTTCTATACTATTATCTTATATGACTTTTATTATGTAAAACAGCAATTAAAATTCGGACATCTTAACACCTAATGCAGCCCATCCACGAATTGCATTACCGAATGCAATCTACAGTGGATGAGTGACAGGCTCATCACAAACCTCCATTGCGACGTTTACAGTACGATGGCGGTTCGAAGGAGGAAAGAGATCTGCTTGGTCGGATCAAGAAGCCTGCTTTGGACCGACATAGCAATTACGTCATGGAATATAATGTCGTGATTTCAAAAGACAACGCGTGGCGGGAAAAATATTATATTGGGAGATCTGTGTCCGGAGTCTTTTCTTTCCTCTTCTGAATTTCAGTTTGGCAGTGATAGGTTTGCTAATTTTGGATTACTTAAATTGCCATTTTGTCAAATTTCATATTCCGGAGACAATACGACGCAGCTTGGTGCAATTTGTGCAGATGCGGGTTGTTTAAAGTGTCAAAATCCGCTGGCTCGATCCAGTTTATCTTTTCTCATTTGCCTACAACAAAGTGCCCCACTCCCATCAACCTGTGACTATACAAATTGTGACTTATACGGGGGCTAACGTGAAATAATAGAGCCGGTAGATTTCACTCCTATGAATGGGAACGGAAAGCGTCGTAATTGGGAAGACAGTTCTAACACCAACTATAGACCGAATCTCTAGTCTATAATTGAAAGGGACAAGAAAACAATTGCGATATCGACAAATACAAGACGAAAGAATAAGAATAAATTTGGCCCAATTACGCACAAAATCGATATTTTCAACAAGATCCCACCGACCAAGAAGATTGCTCCTCTGTAGGGAAGCCAAATAAAAACGTGAAATGACATTCGCCTGTGACAAAGAAAGTATAGTTTCAGTACATCAAACGTGACAATTATTTTTACGGCCCAGTCGCACTAGCTCATTGTTGAGTGGTGCAAGAAAAATGATAGTAGCAACCAAATTTCAGACGTTGATGCAACATCCAGCCTTTGGAATTAAATAGCAATTACGGGTCGCGAATCGTTTGAGTGCTTGTTTACAATCCATTTCCACACGGGATTACCGCGATTTGTAGACGACGACGCACCATCATTGACCACCAGTGCTTATTCCCACGAATCACAACCTAAGTTACCAGTATCGTCGTTTCAATTCGGAAGTCTGTCAATTGGTCTGAAGTCACTCGCTTGATACAGACTCTGAGCTCAAGCTGGATTATGATGGCCAAATATGTAAATTACTCTTTACATTAATCCTCTGCTGACTCCAGACCCCTTTTTATTTTCTCCCGCCTACCAAGAGCGAAAAGACCGTTTTGAGAAATGGTATACTATCCACAAGGACCCGATTTGACTTTGTGACTCTAAAATATATGATGGCATCAGCTTGGAATTATACTTTCAGTTTTGAATGCGCAGTTATCCCTTGGTCCTCTTTTTATTCAAAAATAGTTTCATAATAAATTAGTTTGAGTGCTCCTGTTACTGGTGAAAGGTGTATATGATAAATACTTTTTAGTAATCATAAAGAAGTTGATTTATATACAGTGCAAAGGTGTGATTTGGGAATTTCCTCACCATCGCAAATAATTGTAAAAAAAAAAATGTATGATTTTTGTTCAAGCACTCGTAACGTACTTGAGAAATTTGAGATATCATCCACATCATCAGCGGGCGCCCGGTGAGGATGTTGAGTGAGTACCCCTGTTTTCCTTAATTTATTAAAAATTGCTTTTAATTTATTTGTTATAAAAATTGCAACGCTGTACTTACTATTAGTAACCGAAATTTTTTTCTAACTAGTTTTTGTTTTAAAAATTGTTTTTTTTTAAGCTTAAGTTGATACCCGCCCTTTCTTGGCTTACGTAGAACATTATTGCAAGTTTCCGACAGTATATTGGAAACAACAGACTAAACGTTGATTATAGCATGTGATTCTTTTAGAATTAGATTTATTTTTAAGTTGATCATTGGCTCTTAGCAAAAATTAAAGTATTTTAGCTGATGTTCAACCAACAATGATAGCCCAATACAAACACATTTAGTCTTGCGAGTCAGTTATTACTCAATCACACTGAAATAGTCGAGGTTATAAGTTTCTGTGGCGTATCAAACGATGCGTTTTCATTTTACATAGTACATATGAATTTATCTCCTGCGTTTTCATGGATTCGACTTAACATTGATGTTGTTCAATAGTTGGTTTTCCATTTTACCAATTTACCAAATCAACAGCTGTCAAGTTGGCCTTGGCTAATATGTAAGTAGTTTATGATAATCCAAAAATATAATAGGCAAGGATAGATTTGGCTTATTTCTTTTTGAACGCACTTGTATATTAAATGTCAGCATATAATGAATGTAGTAAAAAATTTGAATATGAATTATTAAACTATACTTTTGGTCCTTCCTTTTCATTTGAACCTGACCGGGTATGGGACCCGCCATCATGGCTGGCCTCTCCTTTATAATGATCTGGCCATCGGATAAGCTCACCTCTTCTCAATGTGTTACAGGTGCTCTTGCGATGTAGGGTGCCTTTTTATTGTATAGGGTTATGTGATTCCCTCACATAATACTATACTATAATACAAATTTCCCACGTTTATATATTTCATTTAAGGGAAAAATTCATACGAATTATGCTTGTATAAGTTTTTCTCTTAAATGGAAAATATATGGCCAAATTAAATTGGATCTTGATTCTGCTGGAGTGGGCAAGGGGCACCGCTTCTACCTGTATGCCCCACTCTTATTTGGGGGCAATAAGTATCTGTTTTCTCCAAACCCAGATTTTCATCTGAGTTTGCAATTTTTAACCCTTAGTAGGCTACCTCAGGCTCGACTTCGGTCGACATTCATTCGAACCTTGAAATTCGTGGATGCAAAATTTCTTTTGCAGTGGGTCCTGGTGCTGGGGAAAAGAACCCGTTCCACGACACCATAACGCTAGCCTGCCAGCTTATTCACGCGTCATCAGACAAGGCCAATCTTGGCGAACCCCACCATCTTCTCTCCGAGGTAGCTAACCATGGCTGCAGTCCTGCACGAACATGTTATCTGACCCATTTTCACTACAAATAACACATCGTTCAATAAGTCCCGACACTAACAACGAAAACAACATTTTTTTTTCAAAAATCATTTTTATTCATCAATATAATCTCCTTTTAGGGTGATACAATCTTTCCAACGCCTTTCAATCATTTCTATACCATGTTTATAGAAGGATTTATCCTTTGCTTCAGTTTCGGCAATGACCTCATTTGAGCCAAATTTTTTTCCCTGGAGCATTTTTTTGAGACCAGCAAAGAGCCAGTAGTCGCTGGGGGCTAAATCTGGCGAACACGGCGGGTGGGGAAGCAAATCAAAGTCCAATTCGTTCAATTTTGCCATTGTCGACTCGTTGCTGTTTTTATTCTCCTGAGAGCAATCGCGGCACCTACTTGGAAAAACCTTTTTCATGCTCAATTTTTCATGAAGGATTGTAAATATGCTTTCAGATGATATCTGTGTCATTTTTACCATCTTGTGGACCTTCATTTTGCGATTTTTCATCACAATTTCTTACACTTCACTCACATTTTCTTGTGTAACGGCTTCCAATAGCCTACTCGAACGTTCCGCATCTTTTGTGTCCGTACGACCACGTTTAAACTCAGCATACCAACGACAAATCGTTGATTTTGATGGAGCGGAGTCTGCGTAATGATTTTCAAGCCAATGCTGGGCTTCTACGGTGTTTTTACCTATTAAAAAACAATGTTTTATCAACACGCGAAGCTCGCTTTTTTCCATTTTTCAAATAAATTACAAAGAGACTTTACTCTAACCTCGATAACTCTGTTGTCTATGATCCGACCGACGTGGAATTTTTACACGTTTCATGTAAAGATTTGCACTCTATGGAAACGTGGCCTGTTTGGTACTACTAGCACCATCTCTGGGTTAGTCTCGGGCTTATTGAACAATGTGTTATTTTGAAACTTTTCCTGACCAGAATATTCCTGGTTTATAATTGGAGTTAGGATTTCCTGCACATAATAGAACTGTGTCATCAGGTTTTGAATGGTTATGCATGTGGCTCCGTATAAGTTTCCTTTTTTGACGAACGTCTTGTTCAATCCTTATGTTACTGCAAATCTTCCCTAAGTAATTTAGTTTGATAAACACTTGCTCCATATCCTTCTGGTCACTTGATCTGTTCTCGATTGAAGCCAATATTATATGAACCTCTTCATCATGTTTTCCTTAAATCCCTATCATGTTTTCCTTAAATAACAAGTTGCAGTAGTAGGAGAGTGCTCCTGCCAGAAGGGTATTGTAAAACAATTAGTAAATTAAACAAAATATTCTGCATATTAAAACTTGACTAATATACATATTCCATAAATTGAGTTCGAAGAATTATTATGGCTTTTATATTTTTACATTCGCCGCCATTTCGTTTCAAGTGCTTTGACCCCGTCATTTAATTAGTCATGATAACACATCAAGAATACAAACCGACTCTAAAATTTTTATCAAAATTCCTAGATATAGGGTTTTCCAATAAGAGGTGTTATTTTGAATAGATCTTGTGATTTAACACCTTGCAACTTCTTCCTTTGGAACCACGTGAAAGATAAGGTCTACGCCACTAGCCCAGCGTCGATTGAAGAACTCAAAGATAGTTTCGTGAGGCTATCGAGGACATAGGGCAGGCACTTTGCGATTTGGTTATGTAAAATTTGATGAAAAGGATATGGTACTGTAAGCGTGTCGTGATAATCATTTGCCTGATGTTATTTTCTACTATTAACGGCATACCTGTCTCTTTATAATGAAATAAACACTCGATTATTTATATTAAAAAATGGTATTTTTCTTATAATGTCAAAATAACACCTCTTATAGGAAAACCCTATATTTAAAGTGGCTTAGTCCGTTGCAAACGTGTATCTCCCTAGTATCAAGTGTTAATGTTGTTGTAATTGTTAAATATTCGATAGGCTATAACTTAGCTGTTTATTGTTCGATTATTGTGAAATTTTCAGAACACATACAAATGCTTTTGAAGAACTTGAATTGTAGTTTTTGGGAAATCTATGGGTCCCATTTTGACTTTATAGGCAAAAACGTAAAACTTATAAAATGTACTATTATTAACAAAGTTCATCGAATTTTGACTTCTAAGGTATTTGTTGCCCTTATACTCGTTAAGTCACACCAACGTGATTTTTTTCAGATTTTTCGTGTAAAAAAATTTTTGTACATTTCCCCTTCCCCTGCACCCCTAAAAACATTTTAAGCCATTTTAAAACCTGTTTTGAAAATTTCTAATTAAGACCTTTCATTTGATACCCATATTGGCTAAATGCGATGAAAACTTTTTTTTCAGGGGCAACTCCCCTATATGGGGAGACCCCCTAAAATACCTTATAAATTTCTTTTCACAGTAAAACTTTGAAGATGGCATCACTTCGCACCTACCTACAAAATTTTATGTTTCTAGTTTATGTAGTTTGCGAGAAAAGTGGTGTGACACACGAACGGACGGACGGACGGATAGGACGCGAAACTAGTAGGGTATTGTAAAATGATTTTACAATACCCGAAAAATTGCTTCGTGCAATCCTCTCTTTAATAGATATTAAATAACTTTTGATAGTGTCCAGAGATTTGCTCACTTTATTCTGTTGTCAGTTAATTTACAGCTAATAGTATTGATCCGGTTCCTTAGAATTTTTGTTAAGGTAAGGGTTTTAGGAAGTGAAAGGTACCACTTCAATTTTATGATTAAAATTGAGCAATCATATTATTACTAACAAATACTAGGGAATTTTGACTTGCGAGGTTCCGCTCGTGATAGAATGGGAAAAGAATTTCTTAAAGGTTTTCCTTCTTTTGGGTCCCGTGATTTGAAGACCAATTTTTTGTTAAGATTGAAAATTATAATCAAGATCTTTCATTTTATACTCTACTTGACTATCTTAGATAAAAAATGTTTGAGGGTCGCCACTTCCAGCCTTTCTACTTGTTTGATTGATTTTAGTTTTTCAAATCTCTTAGAAAAGTTGCTGTGAAAAACAAAAAGGACAGGTAGGAAGACATGAAGGAAAGGATGCAAACTTAATCGTTCTTTGAAAAATAATTTCATAAAAGCCTAGAAAATCATCGATTACCCTTTATTTGGGTTTTCTAAAAGTTGCGTTACTAACAAACCATTACACAAATAACCAAAATATCTTAACGTCTTTCAAAAATATTTAAAGTATACAAACAGTGAACAACGTTAATTTGCGTTTGTATTACACAAAGGAAAATATATAAAATGTATTGCCCTCTAAAAGATTCAATCTATTCATTTTACAAACAATTTACCGAAATGGAGTTTTTCATAGAACGAAAAATTCACTGAATCTTTTGATTGCATCTCAAGTATGCACCCTAGATACGAGATAATAATGCAGAAGTGAAATCCTTAGAAATTTTCGATTTTGAATGAGCTGAGAAAGTCGTGATCTATCGACTTCAGTGGATGAATCTGAAACTCTGCAGCGCAACAAGTGGAAGAACACAATAGATGTTGCACAAGCAATTGTCCCCTTGAAGTTGATTTGATTTATTGTATTCAGTTTTATTATAGTTATGGGGACCTAACATTAAAAGGACTCTTATAAGAGATAAAGCATAAAATAGAAACAGTTTATTCCATACATGTTTGAAGTTTGCTTTATGCAAGTCATGCATCTTCATTTCTTTGTAATAATAAAAAGCGGTTGTTATGTATTCCGTTGTTCCATTTTCTTTGAAAATATTTTTTGAATCATAAAAAGGTTTTAAGTAGTAATTGAATAAAGAAAAGGGTACTGAATATTTTTTTCAGAGGAACTATCAGTATATCAAAACAAGGCTTTATATAAAATAAAAAAATTTCATTTATACATATTTCACTATATCTTTCACCAAATAAATCAATTATTTTAATCAATAAATAACGTAAATTATATTAAATACATTTAAGACAATTTCGTAGAAGCATCTTGTTTTGAATAACCTTCTTGTTCATAATTTGCTACATTATTTAGATTTTGCGTTTTTTCTACGATTATTAATTATTCGTCACTTAACAAAAAGTTCCTTTTTCCACGTGGGGCTGTTGGGTAACAACAATAAATCTTCCCTTAAACCCAACTTTTTTCGAATCTTAGACCGTATCTTCCACAAACCAAACAATAAACCAGAAAAATCTACGGATAACGACTTCATTTACTCCTAACAAAAGAACATCATAACCTGTTTATCTTTTCCTGTAAAAAAAAGGTAGCCCAGTAATTAGTCCCACGAAAACTAATTATTATTATTATTGTACTCAGCAACAATGATTGTCAACAATTGCAGTGCCGTAAGCTAAAATCTGTTTTTTTTTTGAAAGCAAGTCCTCCTATAGTCCCCGAGCGGAAATTCAGGAAGCCTTCTCTTTTTAGATGAGCAGCATATACACCAGCCAACAAAATACTAATAAAAAATTCCAAGAAATTTGCCCTAACAATAGATTTTTCACCAAAGAAAAGGTCGAGCCTCTCTTTAAATTTAATCCAAAAAAGCGTTTCACCCATCCTCTCCATCTTAACCCCTTGCAATACGTGAAGACGAAGGACAAGAGAGAGAGAGAGAGAGTATAAATAATTTGGGACACGGTGTGTGCCAAGACCATTGCAGGCAGCATACATCACTGCGTCATATTAGGACATTTTTAGATGGACTTTTCGTACGAAAGGAATCAACCTCGAAAATATCAAAGTATTTCGCTTAGAACGTCAAAAAACACTTTCATGTCGTTACCCACTTCGTCGCTCGGTCAACTCACCAGAGTTGGCATATGTAAGCATCCAGGACTGCCGGAGATGAATCTTTTCTACTTTTTGCTTGAACACAAACCAAAATGGTTCTATAGATCTAGTTGCTTGAAGAAATAAAGAGCAACCGCATAAGAGAGCTATTTCCGCCCAACAATTTCTGTCATGAATTATATTACCAAGGATGTCGGCAAACGTTTTGTTTGAGGACAGGGTAAAACGAAGAAAAAAAGGTCGTCCTGTCATTGTCATCGTCTCGTGAATCCTTATTTTGAGCGTAGAGGCTTTTCAATCTCATTTACGTCGTCTTTTTCTGAGTGTATTCCTGTATGGACTGCAATGGTAAATTATTTAGAATGCTTAGAAAAATTAGTGTACAGAAAAGGCACATACGAGTTTTGGAAAACATGTGCCAGAAAAACTTCTGACGATAAAAGACCAGAGTTCATTTGGATGCATTACATAAATACCACTAAAAAATCCTTATAAATTGTAATAATTCGTCAAAATGGTGTAATATTCGTATTATTGATCTTTTTGCTTTAATTTTTGAGAACCCTAAATACAACAAAAATGCTCTTATTATTGAGGAGGCTTACGCTTGTGAATTGGTCGAAAAACAATGGGCATCAAAAGGACATGATGAAAATTAGAATTCTTGGTTGTTAATTATTTACTTTGGGTTCGGATTTTGAAATTATTTTAAAATATTTTTTTTTTTGTGGTAAAGTCACGAGTTATTTGACCAAACAAGGCCAAAATTGAAACTTGCTAGTTTTTAAGTAATTTATAACTTGAAACCGATCTCTGGGGCATTATGTAATAAATCATAGTGTTACAAAAGCAGTGATAGCAATCATCAGATCCAAACGTACTTAAAAATTTTAAAAAGCATTTTAAAATATGCTTTAAAAATTGGTGTCTGTCTGTCCGTCCGTCTATGTTAGCAAGGTTACTTAGGAACTTTGGAAGCTAGAATCATCAAAAATCAGGAAAAGCTCCAAAATTATAATTTTATAAAAGATTCGTAGCCAAAAAGATTTTAAAAGTGGTTTTTCTACATAGGGATACGACTCTTTACAGATTTTTTGCACTAAAGGAAATCAAATAGAGTACAAAATTAAAGGTCCTCGTGTAATTTTTTGATACCAAATTAACTGTTTTCTCAATAGAGAAATGAATAGAGGAAGCGAAGAAACATTAAAAAGTTGTCTCACTCTCCCGCTGCGATTGAATGCCTACCTATATAAGCAGAAAAAACTAAAAAATTTATAGAAGTATTCCCTTTTATTTTATAGTGAAAACCTTAGAAATCAAGTTCACTCAACTTTATAATATATCAATGAATATTGTCAACTTATATTGTTTAACAAATCAAGTTGGTAATGAGCTATCTCCACGGAGAACGACTGAAAAATAGAGCCCCCACGATGAAACAAATGACAACAGTCAGTGCTTGATTGATTGAAGGTAGCAGAAATCTTGTGATACGTTTGACTTGCTTCCAACATCGACATATACACAAAATGACCTAGGTATCACCGGATGGCAACACACAAACCTAGGTCGATCTTACTTGACGTCCGTACGTACCAAGGAGTCAATTGAAACTCTGATCATTATTTGATCAAATTAATCTATCAACGTCGAATATCACACGCTCATTGACCGAAGCTCAACCGTCTACAAAACCCAACATCAAAAAGTTCCAAACAGTGTTTGTGGTAAAAAATTTCATGGAGAACCTCGATAGCTAATTGGTTCACGTCCAATGACCCATCTTGCTATAAAACAATCAACGAGCAATGGGTGAAAGTGAAAGCGCCAATTAAGGCCGTGGCAGGACCAATGACCGGACATCAAGCCATATGCAAAATAAATGTTTGGTTCAATGATGAGTGCCAGAATGCGATGCACAAAAATATTATATGTAAATCTTAGAAGAGTAGTGAATAAGATAATTAGAATCAAGAAAAGAAAATACTATCATGACCAATTGAGAAGCATCAATGTATGTCTTCCAAGCAAGAACACAAGCCTAAGACAAGGTTATCAGCACAAAACCACGCTCTGCCGTGCTAACATCGACATTGCTAATAAAATCAGGATTAGGAGCATCATATTTCAAAAGCCTTCTAAATTTTCCACACAGCTTCAGACTGTCGGAGTCTATAGATATTCTTAGAGAGCTTCAATTGACCCACCCAACTCTAGATGAAGTTTTTTTCCACTTGTCAGCCTCAAAGGGATAATAAAGGGACGGTCATTGATGAGATTCTTGAGAAGCTCATTAAATATGGTGGCAGTTGTGCTCAAAAAGCCATCCCAACACAAATACTGAGCTAGTGGAATCAATCAATTATTGAGGAGTATCAAGGTGGCTGTAGAGCAGGTAGACTAACGACCTAACAATTGTTTACAGTCATGCTGGTACATGAAAAATGCTGAGAGTTTAATAAGAACGTATAATACATCGAATTTTTCTCGACTTTAAGCAAGCGTACGACAGTTTTGATCGTAACGTGTTGTAACAAATGATGTATAATACATCGAATTTTTTTCGACTTTAAGCAAGCGTACGACAGTTTTGATCGTAACGTGTTGTAACAAATAATGCTTAACTTTGGTATCCCAGCTAAGTTGCTCCTTGTCACCAACATGGCAATGACGTTGATAACCTCGCAAGTCCGAATCAATAACCAACTCACAGATGCTTTTGACAAAAATATCGATACAAAAGGTAGATTGTTGTACAAATCGAGCCAAGTGCTAGCCTATATGGACATCAACATTTTGTACAGGCATAACTAACTATTAAAAAACTTTTCCTGAAACTTGACGACGAAGCAAAACTAGTAGAGCTACAAATCAATGAGAGTGAAATAAGACGCATGACACAGTCAGGGAAAAATTCCTCAAATACACAATATTTCCTACTTGGCGAATACAATATAAAAAAACATGAGCAAATTTGAGTATTTTGGTGCCAAAATAACGAGAATCGATAATGAAAGAGATTGAATACGCTGAAGAATACAGCTCGCAGATAAAATATTTTATTCAGTTTTGGCAATGTTAAAAACCAGTTCCATATGCAGGAAAACAAAGCTTCAAGTATACAAATCTGTGATAAGACCTGTGCCATGCTTTTGATGAAAAACATGAACCCAAACCAAGCATCCGCAGACTTATTGAAGGGCTTCGAGAGGCGGGTCTTGAGGCGAATAATCAGAGTGAAGCTAGACAGCGACCAATAGTAAAATCGATACAAACATGAGGTTGACGAAATGGAGATATCGACTGTTGTAGAACTGCGGAAGCTGCAATGGGCTGGACACATAAATCCTATGGATGAAGAACGGATACCCAAAAGGTATTACGCCACCAACAAAAATTTATGACAAAAGTCTCGTTTATTTTAAAACGCGCCTTGTATGCTAACCATTCAATGACGAAATTGCTATTAATTTCCAAGAAATTCAATGGACAATGTGATCAAGTGCAGTAGAAAGTGAAATTACATATTGGAGCGCATTTTGAGGCCTTGGAATCACATTGAAATATTCTTTTACAAGAAGATGGTCGCGCTCGTTAAACTAAAATGCAAATGATACTGGAGCATCAATACGATTTAGAAAAATGTCCATCAGAAGCGAAAACCATCGTGGAATTTGGTCAAAAACTGACAGCAATTAGAAATGAACCTAAAATATCATCCTTTGTGAGTTTGGTAGTGAAGGGAAAAGAATTTTGCTATAAATATAAACCATTATTGGATTCAAAGATCTCTTGTATTCCGTTTCGATGTTCAAACAAGAACGACAAGTGGGAAAGACTCAAATAGCGTTGACAGAAATGAGAAGGAGATTGCAGTCTATAAATGAACCTAATTAAAATACAAGTTCTAAAGAACCGAACAAGAAACGAAACAGATGAGGATTGGGAATATCTTTTGAATCGTTGCGAACTGGTCTACATGAGGGATGATTTGAACGTGATTATTCATAACGATAGCAACGCACCTTTATATCCATATATTACTGTTATTTTCTGCAGCTTTCATATGTTGTATGAAACATTCAAACTAGAAACGACAATGTATAATTATTTGCCATCGTAAGTAGAGTTCTTGTACCAATTTGCAGTGGATATGCAATTGTAAACCTATTGCTTTCATTACTTTCTTGACTACCCCTATCTGGTACACGAAGGGGCTGAACACAATTTCACTGAGCGCGATGCCCAAAAATGTTGAATAAAGGTTAACTACGAGAGCTTGCACCAAATATCTACAAGCAGCTAGTCAACATTATTCAAAATAAGAAGTTGCATCAATATCACATATTCTGAAAGTGAATACTTTGAGTTGTAATATAATACAGATTGTAAGCCTTATTTGTCATGGTGCAAGTAAAACAAAAACCTAGTTTAGATACGTAGAATTTGTTCCGTGATCAACCAGCAGTAAAAGCCCGAAACAGATGATATCAGCGAAGTATTTATGTTAAAGTATTAATGCAAATTAACATCGACAGAAATGTTGTTTTGATTGCGCTGTGCGAATTGACATTTGCGAATGACAATCCATCGGACAACCAACGATGGCGAATACCAATGGAGCAAATGTGGGACGTAGGTGCGTACTCGATGAACGCCAGTAGGGAAGCCGCTGATGCAAGTCAGCATCGCAATCTAAAGTTCAATTGCCTCCAAGATAAAAATTAAAGGCTCGCCGGTAGGAACCGAGCTGACGAGGAACCTGTGGGCAGAGGCTGGGTCTCTTTTGGTGGACAAAGATTGAGAGCAGAGGATCGACAGTGCGAAGAAGTATCAAGGATGAGTATCCTAATCAGCAGCTCTACGGAGGAATAGTAGATCATTCGGTGAAATTCTCATCAGCGACGTAGAATTTTGGATGAGTAAGTTTGACGAGTGGTGCGCTGGAGAAGATAACTTCACGACGCGACTTAACTTGGAAGACTCCCATTCAGGAGACTAGAAGTAAGGACAGGGAGAGTGGATATATTGTTTATTTGTACTATAAACGGTGAATTATATTTTGCGATTAGTTTTTCTTTTAAAACACAGTCTTGTGCATTTGAGTAAAATTATTCTTGTGGGGATTGTACACTCGACTCGGGTGTGTTCAGTGTCCTAAGTAAACTTTCAGGGGGTTTCAATTCGTGTTATGTCGGGTAAACATATACCGGGTAAAAAGTGTGAAGTGGTCGCCCCGTTCTTGAAGAATTGTTTTTTCTGCGTAATTTCTATCGGAGAAGCTCTGCTAGGTTAGGATAAAAGGTCTTCATTTCAGTTTTGTGAGAGGTTATGCGGCGGCCACATTTCTCGGTTGGCAGCTACTTGGGACCAAGAGACAAGTAAATGGCGCCTTCTTTAATCATCTCTAATGGGCAAACTGGATCCGAAGTCGCAAGCCGAAGGGTCTTCAACATGGAGGGTAAAATGACTCATGCTCATTTTTCAGTCTCGTCACCTATTGAAAAATTCCAGGACTTATCGGCTCATGAAGTCATTTGAGTTGAATTTGTCCGGCCAAAAATTTACTAAGATATAGCAGCGTGGGCAAAAGCGTTCATCCAGTGCCAAAGATTGAAGATGAATTGACATCTTACTACTTTGCCATTACAATGCGTAGCACCAGACAAACGTTTTGAGATGTACTCATCGACCTCGTTGGCTTACTATCAAGCATTAACAATAACAAATATATGCTCGCTATCACACTTTTTTAAGCTGGTCAGAAGCCATGCATATCACAGGAAGTAAGATAAAGACAGTCACAAATAATTTTTCCCATGACTGGATTGCGTAGTCTGGAACATCAAAAATCGAAAAGCTGACCGGGGCAACCAATTCGAGTCGATGCTGTTTAAGTTGCGTTGGCAACTTTAATCTGTTTTAAAAATATCCGTTTGCGAGTATATCATCTTTTTCCACCAATGAAATAATAGTGCACTGGCATTGATGTGTCATGAGGACAAAACCTTGATAAAAGTGCTATCCGCAGCCTTCCTCGGCTTTTGATTAGCCTAATGTGAAGAAGAGAAGCACAAGTAAAAATCGGCCGTCTTAATCCAGCCTACACATAAAATCCTAATGTGGAAGAAGCAGTGCCATCACCGTTTGTGGATTGTAAAAGTTGGAGACATGCGGAAGAGAAAAGTGACATTCAACTGGCCTTATGACAAAATTCAGGGGGAAAGTGTTGTAATGGCTATCAAACTTTAAAAGTACCATCTAGATGACAATGAGATTTAAAAATTAGAAATACTTTTTTTATCTGAAAGCAAGTGTGCAAATAATTTATGTATCCTTTCTTATGTTCTAGCCAAGAGCTTCTCGAGAGCAGACGTTTTCCTTCGAATAAAATAGATTGTAAGGCAAGCAAAATCTATTTTATTTACAGTAGGTGAAAGCCCTTTAAACTTGACAGATTCTGTATATATATAGGACTGAAATAATGCTTCTGTCTTGAAACGAAATAAACAATAAGTCAAAGGAAAGTACAGAAAAAATTTCTCGCTGGATTCGATATACACAGCACTTCAACTGCATATAAACAGAGCTTCGAACTGTATAACTTTAGCTAGGAATAGTCAAAGGAAAATTTCAAATTTAGCAAAACAAAACAGCAATGAACTCACCGCCCCCTAAAGACTCAAATATCGACGAGTTATTTTATCAAAGCGCTTTATTCACTAATTCCTTCCTTCAAAGATTAATTCTAATTGAGTTTTATACTTGAAAGAGATATTCAAAAAGAACTTGCTTTTTGGTTTTCACTTTCATTCAAATGAAATAATAATATTAAAGTCCTCCTTGAAGAATTTCCCGTACACCAGACAAATATGCCATTTATCTTGGCTATAAAAGAAAACATATATGGCAAGGCACTTCAAACATATTCACATTCTTAGTGTAATTTCCTGTCTTCATGTCGTTGACAATCAAATCCAGGAAAAAGGGAAGAAACTACGTTTGTAGTGAGCTCTAAAGCCGCACATTACTTTGATCATCATATTATCCTGTCAATTTCCTTAGGACGTTTGTATGATAGCAATCTAGTAACGGACAGAAATTGAATATAAGATTTTCTCATTTTGCTGACCCATAAATTTTCCAAGTATTTCACTACTCAGTTAGATCTTTCACATTTAAAATAATAGCCTGAAAGATATGAAGACACTGCTACCATATTATGTGACGAATGTTTGAAAGGATAATGCCTCCTAGTGATATGTTTATTTCTTTTGAATGTCTGTAATGTTCGTTTGCCCTAAATTCCTTTTATTATACAAGAAAATGTTATTCCTCCTTTCACAGAATTTTTGTCACACATGCGACTGATAAACTTCTAATTGAGTTAAAATAATTCTATTTTGAGCATAATTCAGACAAAGTTCATTTGCTTCGTAAAATTTAACGCAAAGCTTTGGAAAGGATAAAAGGAAAAGTGAAAATGTGATTACATTTAATTTTAAACAAGGTCCATTAACTGCTTGTCCAGTAGATTGTGTCCGGCTTTTAGTCAGGCTCAAAGGAAGATTAAATTTGACTACAAAAAAGACTACTCAAACCCTTTGCCGGGGATTGATTGGAAGCTTAGAGTGTTAGGAAAGGTCCTCATTGAATTCATTTCATTCCACGTCACTTATTCTTGCATATTTGTAACGAATGGGCCATGGAAAAACCTTAGAGGCGATATGATAATCGACATTTCAAATGTGAATTACTGAGTAGCTCTTTTGCCATCCACAAAAAAAAAGAAGAAAAATCGGAGACCCTCATGGGATTCAAAATTGAATTCAATGTGAAATTTTCAGGGTAATAATGGAGGCCGTCTGAATTGCCCACTGATGCATGAAAAAAGGTTAAAATCTGAAAATATACGGCCACTACTATAGAAAAGTGTTTATATTGTAGGTACTAATGTCGATACGCCCATGGAAAAATGACTCCTTCGAGCTTATCCTTTCTTTTTTAGGAGTTTGTCTAGCAGAGCTTAGACTAGAGGCGCAAATTTTATCCTGTGCAAATGATGGCTGAAGGTTATTGCCTGTCCAAAGTTATTCAACGCAACACGACCGGAACTAAAATAGTCCCGGAAGAAAGTTTTCGTTATTGGTCCCTTAGGAATGATAGAAATAGAAAAATTATGAAGAGTTTCACTTTGTTCTTTGTATTCTTGTTTGGCATATTATTGAATTCGTCATTCACCAGTGAATAGTGAAGTGTATGGACTAACAAAAAGGTGCTGAAGGTACAATGATTGAAGATATTTTCTTTAGAATTTCCTTTCTTTTACTCTTCAGGGACTTTTGTTTTGATTACTTTCCGGGTACAACGAAGCATCTGTAGGGCAAACTATGTTATAAGGACGATTTTTTGTTTCCGGGGTGACCACGTTTGCTAAAACTGAAAAAATTTCAAGGGATTTTTCAGAAACGGTATCATACACTTTTGCTATAATAACCGAAACAAGGTAATAAACGATATTTACATGAGACTCTAACTAATTTAAAACGTAGTCGATTCCTTTTTTGTGTAAGAATTTATTCATCTATATCAAGAGCAATCTTTTACTTCAATTTCTTTTGTACCCAAAAAAACGTTGTCATATTGTTTAAAAAGATTATAGTAAAAATACTTTATATAATGTCAGTAAGACTGACCACTATCTGATCTAGGTCCTGAGCAAGAATGGATACTTTCACTCTTATCTACATAGTGTTGATCATTCACGGTCTTCCAATGGCACGTCCTACACTGTAGAGGTAAGTTACTCCTGGCATACATTTTTTCGAGCGAAAGATGAGGAACGCAGCATGGTATCTCTCTGACGGAATAAGTGAGCTTGTTCTAGATAGTTTGGTTGGAGTTGAAAAATGGAAACATGTGACACATTACGTTTGGGTGGATTACATGAGCGTCCAGGGGCATCACGAGTAGAGGTGTTTCTTTTAAGTAATTGCTTCTCCTACAAGAAAAGGATTTCTTATCACTCGGACCCGCTTCAGAGGCTAGCAGAGTAGGTGAATTATGAATAGTTCAAAAGCCTTCTTTATCCCACGTACAGGAGTCCTATACTCAGGGTGCATAAAAGTGATAGACACTAAAGTTTCAATTATTTGAACATATTCTTTTACAATAACGCTAATAAGAAGGCTACAGTCATCTAAAGATACATCGAAATTCAAAGAAATGCTACTGTATTCCGTACAACCTCACTTGCCAACTTTTGCAAAGAAAAGAGACTTCATCTTACAGTGTGGGGTTCCTTTATACCTAGAATTAAGCAGAAATCTTCCTTAACCGGTCTAAGCCGAGGGAAATTAACTTTTCATACCTTGAAGTACTTCAGTGGTTACAAAAGTTGGACCATATTTCCATAGTAGTATCATGGACTCTAACTATTCTCTCATGTGGTACTTCAAGACACTCCAGTAGTAATGCAGTCGATGTCCAGTCTCAGTGATGTATTGTGATGTTCGATGCTATTGTTTTGTTTCAAGAGAATGGCTTAAGACTTTGCAATTTTGTTTGTGCAGCTTTATTCTTCTTTCTTTTTCATTTCATTTGGCTGGTTGCGACGACTGGTTGCACCTGCCGGCAATATTGTGTTAGCCAACCGCCATGTTTCTTTAGTTTATTCTAATTTTTGTGAAATTCTGTTGATTTGGTATCCGCAAACTTATTCTCTATTTTCAAGTCTTTGTAAAATTTTTTTTACAAAGACCTACTAGTTTCGCCACCTGTCTGTCCATCCATCCGTCCGTCCATCTGTCCGTCAGCCCGTGCGTCACAGCAAGTTCCCTCAGAAGCTATAAAAGCTCAATATTTGTGAAAAGATCAGAAATGATGGTCTCTCAAACATTAAGGCTTTTTGAAATATTTTAAAAATGTTTAAGAGAGTCCATCCTAATAACTAGTAGCCCACAAAAATTTTTTTAAATCAAAAGTAGTTGAATGGGACATCAAATGAATGATGTATTAGAACTTTCAAGATATTAAACAAAAAAGGCCAATTTATGTATCAGGGGGTCCAGGGAGAGGCAAAATGTACGAAAATTGTGTATGCCTCCCTCACAATTGGACACCTTTGAGCTGAAACTCGGAAAATAATTACAGAGATGGCTTTTTATGTGTAAAAGGGTAACAAGAACCTCAGAAATTGAAACCCACTCAATTTTCTTAATAATAGTATGATTTGTAGATTTTGCATTTACGCCCATTAAATCGAAACGGTACACTTAATCTTTTTGAAATTTCGCATTTATAAAGACTGATATACAATCTTTACGCCTACAAAATTTTGTGCAAAACAAATTATAATCAAGGAAGTTATAAGTATTTACACTGTATGCAATAACAACAACAATAACACGTGTTGATGGTTGGTATATATTTTAAGTTGTCGTAGGCACTTTTATTGTCCTCTAGTTTTTATGAAAATTTATTTAAAAGTGTTTGATTTGTAGTAATCAAACAGTCCGCATTTGCAAATTGCTCGAGGAATATTCACGAAAGAACAATAGGAGTTAAAGGATAAGGCGAAAAAATATAAACAAGTTGGGTAAACAGACCTACGCTCATGTCAGAAGGGTTTTGTACCCAACTGCTCAGAAATGCAGTCACCAGGATTGAATAACGTCAAGAAATATGTCAAAGGGATGTGCACGTTCAAAGGAAAATCCATTGTTTTTCTACTTTCAACGGTCGCCATTTTGTTGCAAACCAACAAAAACCACTCAAATCATGAATTATCAAAAGAATTAATGTTATTGACCTTATTGGAAAATTTCAAGAAGATCAAGTCAAAACTGCAGTGACTGATTCGATGGAAAGTCCATAAAATAGCAAAATCATGTGTTATTGTTGTTGGTATTGGAGAAATTTCAAACGGCTTTAACTTTCGTGTATATTATTCGATTTTCATCAGACTTACAAAGTTTAATAACCATTAATAGAACTACGCAAATCTCGAATATCGTTGAGTTTAAGGCTACCAATGCGATTTTATTGAGGGAAATGTGAAATTCGAATATCATACTATTATTAACAGAGTTGAGCGAATTTCGACTTCTAAGGTATTTGTTGCTGTTGTACTCATAAACACCTATCACCATAATTTTTTTCAGATTTTTCGGATCACAGGTGTCCAATCGCGAGGGGGGGGGGATCAATAATTTTTCGAGTATTTTCCCTCCCTGCGCGTCCCTCGAAGCAAAAAGTATCAAATTAAGACCTGTTTTGAAAAGATTTCATCAAGACCTTTCATTTGATACCTATATCGGCTACCTTTGATGAATTTTTTTTTCGGGAGCCACTCCCCTATATGGGGAGACCGTCCCTTAAATACCTTATAAATTTTTTTGTAATTGAACTTTGAAGAGAGCACCACTTCACACCCGCGCGCAAGCTTAAGTAGTTTGCGAGAAAAAGTGCTGTGACACACGGACGGACAGACGGACAAAGGTCGCGAAACTAGGAGGGTTTTGTAAAATTATTTTACAAAACCCTAAAAAACAGAAATTAAATCAGAATATAATGAACCGAAACAAGAAATTGTTTCTTCGTCGAGGCTCTGGGGCAACGTCTGCAAATCATCAGAACATCTCTAAAAGGAACAATTATGATATATTCCAGTACGACACAAGACTCTAATTTACAACAAACGCAATTTATATTGTAGTCCGCCAATTTTTGGTCATAACCTAGGCTGAATCACCTACACATAGCGAAAATATCCGCACATGGGAAAACAGTACGGATTTCATGAAATTGAAAAGAACTCGTTCCGGCGAGCGACGGGAATAGGAGGTAACCAAACAGCCGGCCGAGTGGAAAGACGTGATTTCCGGCGATGGGCGCGGATGAAATGAGTGAAAAACCGAGTTAAAAGACTAGTCTTTGTAATATACGTGCGTGCGGGAAAATAATAAGAAAATAAATTATTGATTAGTGAACGACAAAGTCGAAAGTGAGTTGTAGAATTAGATTAATGACATATTCGAACGCGTTGTGTCGCAGCCTCAAAAAAGTGTCGTTGGTGGTTGCCAGGGGGGTTCACACCAACTTTTTCATGTGAAAATTCGTTGAAGAAACGGCTGTGCTCGTCCTCACAAATTTTATAATTGCTCATTGAAGACTGATGAATAAATACTGCGTCCAGCTAATTTCATTTTGTTCACTTTTGTTGGATACAAATCTAAAACGAGACATCGTATCGATTTTACAATAATTCTAAAAGAACTCGAGTTAAAAGTGCATTCTGGTGTTCCTATTTGAGTCATATTTGTCCGCGAATCGAAGAGTTTAGTGCGCATGTGCAGCGGCAAGATTTGAACTGTGGTGCAATTAGTCGTCATACGAATTGTAAGCTATTGCGGAACGCAAGGCAATTTTCCAACGCGGAAAAGTTTGCGATCGGGAATCGTTATTATTGAGTGGCGATAAGTTTTAGTGCCACTTGTTAAATACGAGACCGGGCCGGAAAAGTCATTTTTGAGCAACAAAAAAAGAATTGCCAACTGAGTAAAAGTGCCTTTTAATGAATTCACCTTAACGGATTTATCAGTGAATGTATAAGGGTGGAAAAGTGATTTCCCGTTTTCTTCTCTAAACGAAAAAACATTAGAACAAAAGTTTTGTAATTGTATTCCATCAATATTAGTGAAATTTTGCCACCCTCTGGCCCACCCTTGTTTTCGGCTTGCTAACGAGTAACAATGATCACGACAGATATAGCAATACAAAATATGTAATGAACAGTGAAATAATGCTAACTGAATACTTGGGCTGATAAAATACTGTAATACATGGACGCAGAATTTTCTCACATGTGTGGAAAAAAAGAAAGAAGATGCATGAAAACGTAGCACAATCGAAGTATCTTCACTAATTCCGTTCATTTGGTGCAAAGTCATGAAATCATCTGATTTGTCTTGAATCATGAATTGTGCAATAATAGTTTAAAATCAATCGTTTAAGACCTACTAAAAACCGTCTTCAAAGGAAGGGATTAGCAGAGTTTTAATCAGTATTAATTAATTGATCCTTAACAACCTGTGTCGGAAGCAATTCAAAGCTCTAATTTTTGGTTCAAGGACTTAGGTCTTATTGAAGTCGAATATTGTGGATTTCCCTCGTGTCAATAATTTATGATGCCCTCAAAAAAAATTTGATTTTTCCAAAAAGAAAAATCGCATGCAAGAGTCGCCACCCCACAACAATGAGCACTTGTCGGAGGAGTGGGTGAGTACCCTTTTTTCTAGGGTTTTGTAAAATAATTTTACAAAACCCTACTAAAATCGCAACCTGTGTGTCCGTCCGTCCGTGTGCCACACCACTTTTTCTCGCAAACTATTTAAGCTAGAAACATCAAATTTTGTATGCAGGTGTAAAGTGGTGCTCTCTTCAATTTCAACTACAAAAAATCGTATAAGGTATTTAAGGGGGGGTCTCCCCATATAGGGGAGTGGCACTCGAAAAAAAAATTTCATCAAAGATAGCCGCTTTGGGTGTCAAATAAAAGGTCTGGATGAGAACTTTTTGAAACAGGACTTAATTTGACACGTTTTGCTTCGAGGAACGCGCAGGGAGGGGAAATACACGAAAAATTTGTGTCCCCCCCTCGCAATTGGACCCCTGTGCTCCGAAAAATCTGAAAAAAATATGGTGGTAGGTGTTTATGAGTGCAACAACAACAAATACCTTAAAAGTCGAAACTTGCTCAACTTTGCTAATAATAGTATAATATTCAAATTTCACATTTTCCCCAATGAAACCGCATCGGTACCCTTAAACCAAACGAAATTCAACATTTATGAAGTCCTACTTAGTCTACTTAAACTTTGTAAGTTTGATGAAAATCGAATGACAAATACGGAAGTTGTAGCCGTTTGCAATTTCTCCAATTACAACAACAATAACACATGATTTGAATATTTTATGGACTTTCCATTGAATCAGTCACTGCAGTTTTGACTTGATCTTCTTGAAATTTTGTAATAAGGTCAATAACATTAATTTTTTGAGAATTCATGATTTGAGTGATTGTTGTCGGTTTGCAACAAAATTGCGACCGTTTAAAGTAGAAAAACAATGGATATTCTTTTGAACGTGCACATCTCTTTGACATATTTCTTGGCGTTATTCATTGCATGTGACTGCATTCCTATGAAATTGGATACAAAACCCTTCTGACATGAGCGTAGGTCTGTTTACCTAACTTGTTTTTATTTATTTATTACATTGTATTTGAAATTGGAAAAAAGATACATATATTTGCAACTAATACGATATATGTGTATGATAGAAAGAAGCAAAGAGATGGAAAGAGTAAAGTGTAGTTTAGAACTCAAAAAGTTTGTGATCGAATATTTAAATGATAAATTCAAAAAAAAAACAAGTTGGGTAAACAGACCTACGCTCATGTCAGAAGGGTTTTGTATTCAATTTTCAAAATGCAGTCACCAGATTGAATAAAGTCAAGAAGCATGTCAATGACGATTTTATTGAAGAAACTATGAAATTCGAAGACCATACTATTATTAACAAAGTTGAAAGAATTTCGACTTCTGAGGTTTTTGTTATTGTTTTACTCATAAATATCTCCCTTGATAATTATTTCAGATGTCCATTCGCGAGGGAGAAAACACATTTTTCATGTATTTCCCCCTGTGCCCCCACTGAAGCAAAAACTGACAGTTTAAGAACTGTTTTGAAAAGCTCCCGTGAAAGCTATCATTTCATACTCATATCGGCTACGTTTGATGAATTTTTTTTCAGGGGCCACTCTCCTGTACTGTTATCATCGATTAATAGCCAATTTTTTCGAATCCTAGAGTTGTTACAAAGCCCTTTTGATAGAAGCTCCCTCCCGCCTCCTTGACTTGTTTCACTTATGAGTATTAATTGTAGGTACTCATCTTCAGTCATTCATTAAATTGAATCAAGTGTCAAAGCATGCACCTTAAACGTTGAAGTTGGGAAAAAATAACTCAAAGTTATTCAATCTTCGCATTTAAAACAGCCACTATTTTGTTTTACGATTACTGATACCACTAGCTGAACTGATTCTCAAAGTTGTTCATGAAACCTATCATTCCAGAAATTTTCATGCAAATCCTAGCAAAACTGTAGTGTCTGGGTCGGTAAAAAGCGCATGTTGTTCCATAGCCATATGTTGCCATAGTAATACATGCAGCGCATATTGTTCCATAGTAATACAGGAAAATTCAAACCGCTATAACTTCGCTAAATATGATGCAATCTTTATGAAACTTGCAGGGTTGATCAATCTTATAAATAGACATCTGTGTACTGAATTTCATTGAATTTAAGGGTACCATTAAGATTTTATTCAAGAAAACATAAAATCGATAAATTATACTATTACTAACAAAGTTGAGTGAATTGCGACTTCTCACGTATTTGTTGTTGTTGTACTCATCAAGGCCTACATTCCTGATTTTTTTAGATTTTTCGGATCACAGGTGTCCAATCGCGAGGGGGGGGGACACAAATTTTTCGTGTATTTCCCCTCCCTGTGCGCCCCTCGAAGCAAACTAAGACCTGTTTTGAAAAGTTCTCATCAAGACCTTTCATTTGATACCCATATCGGCTACCTTCAATGAAATTTTTTTTCGGGGGGTCACTCCCCTACATGGGGAGACCGCCCTTAAATACCTTATAAAATTTTTTAGTAGTTGAAATTTGAAGAGATCACCACTTTACACCTATGCACAAAATTTGATTCTTCTAGCTTAAGTAGTTTCCGAGAAAAACTGCTGTGACACACGGACGGACGGGCGGACGGACGGACGGACGGACGGACAGACAGACAGACGGACAGACGGACAGACAGGACGCGATTTTAGAAGGGTTTTGTAAAATTATTTTACAAAACCCTAAAAAATGAAATGCAAGCAAAATAAAAAAAATAAATTAGCTGTAAGTAGTCTTGTAATCTTGGTGATATATGATTGAAAACTGTAAGAAAATGATACTATTCCTAAAATAAAAAATCCTAGATAGTGACGTTGTATCATTTCAGTTAATTTGTGCGTAAAATAATTGATGAAAACGAAAAGAAAACAAAAAAAACTGTATTGAAGTAGTAGAAAGCTTTATTTACTTATATAATATCGTATTTGAAGAAGTCGACATGGATTCACAATGGTACCTGCCCTGATAAGGGAGTTACTTCACGGTCACCATTAATAATCGCCCCTAAGCATAGTGTCAGCTTACATTGATGGAACTCGCAACTTTTATACTGGTAGATTCGAGACCTAGCTGTATTTGACGTTAGAAGGTCAACGCCAATCTTTGCTTTTAACCACAACCACTACGATACTCTATGAAGAGCCGCAACCAATCAGCTGACCATCCAAAGATGAAGGCTCATATCTGAGGATACCTCTAGGGTTGAGGTTCGTAGCGATGAGTTGATCTTGTTATTGAACAATCACATAGCCACTATGTTTCTGATCAAGTTACTGGCTTAGTATTTTTACTAAGTAATTCGAGTATCCCGTTAATGCTAGTCCCCTTAAATTTTGCTGGGGTCACAGACGACAACCCTACAATAGCAGTTGCACTCCTTTGAATTGCCAGACCAGTCTCGCTCTGGAAAGATCATATTTGAAGAGATAAGAGGAATCAAAGAAAAAGAAATTTTGTGTTTAAATACAATTTGGCCTTCCCATTTGTAAACTCGAACGAGTATGGAACCCACCATAATGGCTGGCCCCTCCACTCATGAGCTAGCCATCGGTTAAGATTTTCCCTTTTCTGCGTTTCAGGGGCTCTCGCCAGGATGCGTGGCCTTCCTCAAGAGACACAGGCCAAGGCATCAATTAGGATCCTTGATCGGGCTGTGACGGGTGCGAGGTGGCACCGCCTCCACTTGGATGCCCCATTCTTATTTGTAGGCCGTGAACAATTGTGGCGATGACGAAATCTCCTTGAGTCTTGCGCGAGGTTAACTGAGCATTGTTGTGACTTTTCTCATCTCAATCTTTTTGGTAGGTTACTTTAGCCATAGCAATTATCCATAGTTTCGTCCGTTTTTCCATTTTTGACTTTAATCACCTTAAAATACGTAAGTGTGTAAAATATTTTTACGGTGGGCCCCTGTGCTGTGGGAAAATAACCTGCCCTATGACATCGCAAAACTGGCTTGGCATCGGACTTCCGCATCCTTAGACAAGGCTATCTCTATCTGACCATAAACCTTGCGCTCATTGAAGCAGCAGTCCACCACTGCAGTCCTTAATGGGCTTGAAATATCCATTGAAACACTACAAATTTGAATATGCTCAATCGGTGGAGCATTCAAAAAAATTATATAAGCTGAATCAGCTGGAATGTGCATCTTTTGCATGAGTTTGAACGATTTCTTATCCAAGTATGAGATGAATAGTTCAAGTCATCAATTCACGCTATTCGAAAACTTGTTTCAAACCCTAGAATGGTTACAAAGACTTTATAGCGGGAGGATCTGTCCTGACTGTCCTGAAAACCATCGGGTCTTACTTTGTTGTGTGAGTAGGTGAGTCATCTTCAGTGTAAAAGAAAATGACTCAAAGGAGTCAAAATGCATCTGTTCTCACAGCAAAGCAAAGGTTAACGGCTTTTCAAGAAAATAAATTGTTGAAACTTCTTTACATCGGCAACTTTTTAGCCAAGTAAATATTTGTGTATGTGATTCAGAACTTTCATTATAGCTCAAGTGTTGGAGCTCACTGTAATATCTTGCTGGCTTGGTCTTGAAGCGAAAAATGGCATTTGGCACTATGTTAGCCCCAATCGGAGGTGACAAGTGTCTGAATGACAGATCTCTGTCCGTAATCCATCGTCAAGGAAAGTTGCACGTTCCGGGGGGTTCGTCGTTAACTCGTTTCGACGGTTTTCTCGTTGGTTCCAATCCACTCCGTAAAACTTTGATTACGCTGGCTGCTACTGATTAATAAACATTCCGATAACGCTTATATAGGAAATTTTGTGACGGCATAAAAACGTGAGCTTACGATTAAAGATGTTTCACCACGTGCACTTCACATCAATTTTCTCCTGAAAGCGATGCGTTGCGCTATCCCGTCGTCATTCACCGCAACATTCTTGCCTTGTTGACATTTGATTAAATAATTTGACTACAGCTCACTGGCTGCATTTAATTTTAAAGTACTTCCACCAGTACGTGGTGAATTTTCATGCTGCGATGTCAAGCACATGAAAATGAATGAATTTTCACGTGCTTAACGCGGATTATTCGGTTGAGTAACGATCACTTACAGCAAAAAGCGGCAACTTTGTGTTTTATCAATGCATCCTAGTCGTGTGTCGCGTGAAGGGTTCGATGATAAAGTAGTGAGAACTACCAACTTATAATTAAGGTAGTCACTTTTTATTTTTGATCAGCAACCAATGCTATGCATTTTGTAACAGAAAAAGGACTGTGGGAATATTTGCAAAGTGCTTAGCATTCGATTCTTCTGCGATGAATCCAGTGTTAAGGAATGGTCGGTTAACGGTTGCCAGAAGGCGAGAGTCGTAAAAATAGTCACCTGTTTGATGTCAGCTTGGTCCCGCATTTTATCATTGGACGAGTTTCCATGTACGGACGAGTTTCCATAGATTTTCTAAGTTGAATGTCGTGGTATAAATTTCTCGTAATCATATGGTTTATTGTCTGATCCCTCTTCAAACTACTAAAGGCGTAAAATGATCTGGAACGATGAACACTTTTTCTTCCTACTTTGCTTGACACTTTTAAGTTTTAAGAAAACTTGCGTGGTCTTAAAGTAATCAAATATTGTTTCAAGAAACTACGTCAATTTCAACCTAAATTTGTATGCACAGTTTATTTTATTAATTGGTTGTAGTGTTTTGAATGTACCACAAATTTCTGATTTTGATGTAATTTTTATCGAGAGAGAGCGTAAGAAATATGATAATATTTTTGTAAACCAGGTTTAATTGATTGTATAAAACTCTTTGTTGACCTTTCCATGTAATTGTTATTATCTGCAATCGCAGAACTTCTTGGACTAGATCAACAAGTTATTGAATCAATTCCTTCATTTATACTTACAATTTTAGTTTTTCCAGCAGTTAATTTTATACAATTCCTTAGGCAATTAAAATTTTTTTCAAGTCTCTTAGGTAGCTTGGTAATGTTTTTTGGACTTTTATTTATTTTGTGGGTTGAATTAGGAAGTATACTAAAATTTAAAGATGAGCGTCTGAAACTTCATTAAGCTTTGCTTTTACTAAAAATGTCAGTGATTGATCTTTTCCGCTGGAACTCTCAATATGCCTGTATCTTACATAGTTTTTTGACATACTCCTAAGTGTTTGCCTTCACCAATCTTTTTGCGTTCAGATGTCTTGCGGTCTTCGAAGGGAACACAAACATTCGTTACATTCTAGCACAAAGAAATTTGATCTCACCTTATTTTTAGGTCTTTGTAAAATTTTTTTTACAAAAACCTACTAGTTTCGCGACCTGTCTGTCGGTCAGTCCGTCCGTCCGTCTGTTCGTGTGTCACAGCTAGTTTCCTCAGAAACTGTAGAAGTTAGAATGCTCAAAATATGTGAAAAGATAAGAAGTAATGGTCTCTCATAAAATAAGGCATTACCAAAATTTTAAAAATTTTTTAAGGGAGGTCCCCTCTTATAACGAAATAGCCCTCAAACATTTTTTTTATCAAAAGTAGTCGAGTGGTGTATCAAATGAAAGGTCTCGAATCTGAAATAAAAAATCGTTTTGTGAATTAGAGGGTCCAGTGGCAGGCAAAGCGTACCCAAAATTTGGGTCCCCCCCCCTCCTCGCGATTGGACATCTTTGAGCCGAAAATCTGGAAATTATCACGAATGTGGGCCTTAATGAAGGGCAACAAATAACTCAGAAATCGAAATTCACTCAAATTGTTAATAATAGTAACATTTATAGATTTAGCATTTTGCTCATAAAATCAAAACGGTACCTTTGCAATTATATAGATTGATACAAGATTTTTATGTTGCCAAAATTTTATCGAGAACAAATTATAATCAAGTGAGTTATAGCCATTTCAATTGTATGGAATTACAACAACAGTAACACGTGTTTATGGTTGATCATTTAATCTTCATAAGTTTAGATTATATAAGCTATTGCTTTGCGTTGAAGTGGTTTTTGATTTTTGCGAAAACTTTTTGGCACTAATGAATTAAAAATACATTTCCTAATGATTATTAAAGCTTCCATTAATCTAAAATATAATCACTCATATTTTTCTAAATGTGTATTCAATCAGTTATTTACTGTCATTCACAATTTATGTACTATATGCTTGAGTGTTAAGAAATCAACCTACCCCATATGCTTTAGTTAAAAGCATGACAATCAATAAATAGAAATGTAAAAAAAATAAGGTTTTATCCTTTCTGATAAACAAAATTATAAAGTTTCATTTCATTGTAATTTGATTGCTTTTTATTGGGTCTCTTCTTTTTCTTTCTAACACTGCAGCCCCTATTGGGCCTTCGTTTCCTGCAAATAGTACTTCCAACTGCCTCAGTCCGTTGACCGAAACCTACAGTTTCAAAATCCGAGCAGTGATGAACCGCCTTCGTTGACCGAATTAGACTAGCATTTCCTTGATTTTCCCACTGGCTTCCGCTTTTCAGTTCTCCCAATGAATACCTTTTTGGGTTTCCATTGTGGCCAGCCCATTACAGCATCCGCAGTCTTACAATCATTAAGACTTCCAGCTCGCCAATACTTTCTGCACCTCACGGTTGTATCAAATTCGCCATTGGACCTCGTCTAGCTTCGCTCTGATTACTAGTCTCAGGTCCCGTTTTTCGATATATGTTTGCGGATGCTTACGTCAGGGTCCATGTTTCACTCCCATAGCATAATACTGGTTTTATCAAAGAGTTGTTAATTTGGAGCTTTGTTTTCTTGTGTATGCAGCTGGTCTTCAAGATCATACAATTTGAATAAAATATTTTATTTGCGTGCTGTATTCATTGACAGATTTTGCCCCTTTCATTAGCGGTTCACGTTATTTTGGCACCTAGATACTCTAATTAGCTCACATTTTTGATACTGTATTTTTCAATTGCGATTCTTTGTGTATATGAGGTATTTTCCTTCAACTGCGTCATGAGCTTTGTTTTATTCTCATTGATTTGTAGCCCTCCTAGTTTTGTTTTGCTGTCGAGTTTCAGGAAGAGCTCTTTGGTAGCTGTTAATGACCTTGATCAAACGTTGATGTTGTCTGCATTTTTGGGCTTATTTATCTTAAAATGTCGCAAATTCTCACGTTTCATTTGTTAAATTTAATGTTTAGGATACAAAAAAGGAGAAATTGATGCGAAAAATAAAATTGGTAGCTTACACTGTCACCCCTTGCTCTCATTGCAGCTTGCATCCTGCTTTTCACGCACCTTCATATTACTTTAATAAGTTCTTTCGGTGTAACTTTTCACTTTTTTTAGTAGACCGCCTTTAGCTCTCATCTTTTAAACTCATTTCATAGATATTGAACAGATTTAAGGACAGCGTTCCTAGCTGGCTAGTCTCTTCTTCTTTTTTTTCGTAGTACTGCAGCCCTTGCTTCCTGTAAATAGAACCTCCAACTGTTTCGGTACATTGACCGTGTCCTCCAATTTTGAAACCCGTGCAGCAATGAGCAGTCTTTGTCGGTTGTTCTACTGGTCTCCACTCTTCAGTTCTCCCAACGAGTATCTTTTTGGGCATACGATTAATATGGCTAGCCCATTTCAGCTTCGATAGTCTTACAATCTTTGAGACCTCCAACTCGTCAAAAATTTCATACAGCTAGAGTTAACTAGTACGAGTACAGGAGTTTCTATGTCATACAGTTATTGAATAAATGTAATGGTAGTACGTGGGCGAGGGTTGCCTTGCATGAGCATGAAACTTTCGTCTAAAAATTTCAGCGTATGGTATGACATGGTGTCGTAACACATCCGCAATGTATCGTTGGCAAGAAAAAGTACTGAATCGAGGCGCATTCATGAACTCAAGTTTAGTTTTGCATTAAAAAGGGATACAATACTAAGCAGTCCATGAAGTTCCTCAAAATTTCACTCGCTTTTCAATGTAGGCTTTTGCAAATCACTTCCCTCTCTTTGATATATTTCTTTCCGTCTATTGTTTCCATGAAATTTGATTTGAGACTATACAAGAACAGCACGAGCTTCCATTGCTCGAGTGGCCAATCTACGAGTGCACAAGTAAATTGAAGCGTTATTTGGCGATGAAAAGGCTATGATTTTGGGCAGTTAGCAGATTTTCGTAGTAAAACTCCTCTATCTGCAAGTCATCTTAGTATTATTTACTCATTTGTTGTGACGTTACTGATATTGCAAAGTCGCTCTTGTACCTGATCACCAGTGAGATATCAATTCCTTAGAAATTCGAGACAATAAAGCAATCACTTTGCTCTGATATGGCCCATATTTTTCTAAATCATTTATTGAAGCTTCTAGTATAAAAAAAAACTATTCTCACCACCAGATGGAAAGGTGAATTTCTCGTAGGCACTCTTATTTTTAAAAACAAATAATCATTTTACAGGCCGAAACTTTGAAAATCAAACACTGTTTAAAGAAAATGATCTGTCATACAAATGCTTCCAATTCAAGCTATTTTCAAATTTTCCATGAAATACCTGTATATTCAACATTTCAGTTACTACTAAAATAGCGAACTGCGCTCTCTTGCTAAACCATGGGGGCCGCCATTTTGAATGTTTGTATTTGATTTTAGACTGGTTTAAAGTATATCTGTCCAAGATTCCTGTCGATCTTTGTGCTTAATCACGTTCAAATAAGACTTTTACTATTGACAGGGCAAAAATACTTGATTTTTAGTGAAACTGGCTGGTTAAAAATATTAAGCTTAAAATTTCTGACATATTTATTTTTCATCCTAGTTTGATAGTTTTTCGCAAAATACAAAAATTTGATTCATGTATCCATAATTCCAAAATTCATCAAAACCCATTGACAAACATGGCTGAGAAAATTGCATATTTGAACCACCTCTATTTTGAAATCTGCCCATGGATGGTCACCAAAATTAAATCTTTAGAATCAAAATTGTGACTAATTGAAACCTTTGAAATTTAGAATTGCAACCAACGGCCATTTTGTTTTGTTTTTTTTTTTTTTGAGACCCAAACCTCGAATTTGTTTTTAGTGTTCATTGTTATAGTTTTTAACCAAACTGTCGAATGACAAAGGAAAGGTTTGGCTCCAATTACAGTGACAAATTTTTTCACGCCATTTTATTTCAGACAAATTGATTTGAAGTTTTTAGTGCAATATTCATCACACAGTTCAATAAAATTTCTACCGAATTTTGTCAACATCTACGCTGTTCTTAAGTCAGAATGGAAATTACTATTTTTCATCTAAAATGGCCGCAATTTTGTTTCGCATTACGGATTCAGCTGGTTAACGAACTTAGTTGAGATATTTGTTCAACATACCTTTCCTAAAAATTTAAACCCCTTGCGTGGTCACAAATCCCTCGCAAAATTCATCTAAAAGTGGTTGGCAGCCACTTATCAAGCAATCGTAGCTAAACTTGGAAAATTCTGATTTAGGACCGATCCAAAGGATTTATTTCATCTTTTGAGGGCATTTTGAATTTGGTTATTCTAGGCGTAGAAAGACTTACTTGAATGATACTGATGAAATTGATGAAAGCTTGAAATTTCAATTCAAGTTAATATTGTTTCTACTTTCTTACCATATGAAAACGTCTTTAACTTAAGAGAATAATGATTGAAAAAGTGCTAAATCCCAACTACATGCAAGAATTAAGTGTTATATGGGGACATGAATGATTAACACGACTACAATGAACATTATTTTCCTGAAATATGCAGAGCAAAAACCCACAAACATTACAAAAAATTTTTTTAACCATTCAAGAGAAAGTCTGAATTTATTAAAGACATTTCAAAGTTAATCCTTGGGCTACTGTAGCTTTGTAAGTAGTGTAAATTGGCCGAAGTTTAGATGTTGCAATAGAATGTGTGAATGCAGATTACTTTTTCTTTAAAAGTTAATTCTTCTGTTGTTATTGCAGAAGAGAAAATCGCCATCGTACCCCAACTCCTGTACGATAAGTAATCAAAGTTCAAACGTAGTTGATCAAAAACAAGATACTTCACAGCAAATTACCAGTACAATCGGATCGATCCAGCTAAAACAGCCTAAAGTGAGTGCATCTTAGGCTAGGTATGCTAATGGACACAGTGAGAGACTGGATGACTGCTCATGGGTTCAGTCTAGCTCTGGAGGAGGACATCTTGACAAAAAAGAGAATCTCAAATGCAAGCATGATCATTATTGGAGAAATACTAATCGAATCAAAGACAGCGGTGAAGTACCTGGGGATAATGATCAACTCAGGGATGAGTTTCTTAGAGAAAACCAAGGTAACGGCTGAGGAGGCTGCTTCGGAAGTATTGTCTCTGAGTTGACTTTTGGCCAACGTAGAGGGACCCAACCCATTAAAAAGACGCCTCTTGATGAGTGCTGTAGGGTCGGTGCTACTGTACGGAGCAGAAATATGGGTAGGCGCTTTCAGTAAGAAGATGTACTGAAAACACTTGGCACAGGTACAGAGATGTGGAGCACTGGGGATTGCATCTTCATACTCGGTAATCTCTGATTTACCAGTGATAGTTCTTGCGCGCGTGATATCTGTTGCCCTTCTTGCGTTGAAGTGAGGACGCGACGGAGACGGTTTCCCGCGAGAAGAGACAGTGCTCAACAATTTGTAGCAGTCTTGGGTGAATTGTACTGTGGACTGAGTGCCTCACCCCAAATATGAGACCATGGGTAAATCGAAGGCATGGTGGGACTGACTTCTATCTGATGCAGCTTTTGAGCTAGTATGGGCATTTTCAGTCCTACCTGTACAAAATTGGTAATTCATGGTCCCCTGATTGTCGGTTTTGCACAGGGGAGAAAAACGACGCCCGCCACATATTTTTTGCGAGCAAAAAATTGGATAAGCTGCAATGGGACCTCTACAGGAAGATGGGAGAGCTTATTTCGGATAGTATAGTCACGGTTATGCCTGGATTAGTTGACAAATGGAACCATGTGGCACATTATGTTTGGACAGTCCTAAAAGATAAAAGGGACTTAAAGCAGCCAGAAACGAGCTTGTTTTGTAATTCCTCTTCTCCCACTAGGGGCATGATCTGCCAGCTTGAAGGCGCCTCAAGCCGTAATGAAACGAGATTTGGCCCAAAACAATGCCTCGAACGGTTCCAGGCTAGGTTCCCGGTGTGATAAGGGAGATGTTTAGTGTATAGTTCAGTCACTTGCAAGCATAAGAGTTGCACACTCAATGCGCAAATGGCATTCACCTCCCAAACACAAAAAAAAAATGAATTTGTTTTGATTTGTTATAGAATCTGAGTTATATTTTGTTTTGCCATTTCATAATAAATTGTATTAAATTACATGAGCTCCACATTATGCGTGAAACATAGCATTGCCTGCTGTGAATGAATAATAAAAATATGAGAAAAACTCTAAAAAAGCTGTCAAAGTCAAAGTCAAAAGCGCTTTATTTAATACTAATCGTTATAAATTTTAAAAGAATACAAAGCAAATCCCAAACAATAACAATAAAAATCTTAATGGCCCAAATGGCTTTCTAAATTTATACGTTATCATTAATCACATTTAAAAAAACAACTATAGCAAATTCGAATCAATGAAGATTGTTACATATTATTTCATTTCAACCAACACTATCCTAAAATTACTTATAATTTTAATACAACAGTCAACTCTGTTCCTACACCTAATATGTTTTAACTTAATGATAATAAAATGCAATCAAAAACTTTATCTTATACTAAAAAAATCTATAACAATGTTCCTAACCTGAGCGTTTAACCTTATCTCTAACCTATTATAATCACCATAACATATACCTAACCTATACCTCATTTTTAACAAAAAAAAACCAATACTAAACGTAGCAATAATGAGCTAAAACTCAAAAACTAAATAACGAAAAACGCCAAAACTGAAAATAAGCACGAATAATTTAGACATTGTCATTCAGCCACCAATACCTAGATTGCCCCGTCTCAACTCGATCAGCTTCAACGAATCTAGCAAATGAGTATGTCCATTGGTATTGTTGGTCTCGTGAAGTCAAATTAGGAGGATATTTTATCTTCTTAGCGGTGGCCCGTCGATATATGTGAAATATGACTGGGACGCCATCAGAATCAAAAGCATATAGATTCATATCCAAATACAAGGATGCTTCTGGAGGAATGAAACCAGTAGCGCGGCAAGTCGCAATATACTCGTCTGTAGGGTGGAACAGCTGTGAAATCCAAGGGTTTTCACTCACAGTTACAGATCTTGCGATATGATTCCGAAGAAGTTTCAATATGAAGATATCGACCCTCATCACTTCAGCAGTTTGATAGATTCTTCTATTCGACATATAATGTTTCCAATCCGTTTCAGGCTTTTTGTACAAACCAGTATATGCACAAAGACATTTCCTTTCAAAAACTCTTAATTTTTCCATAGTACTAGCACTCTGGTTGTACCAGATCTGACATCCATATGTCAAAACTGGTCCAACCAGTGTCTTGTAACAGATAATTTTGACCTTTTGATCAATGTATTTGGAATGAAAGAGTTTTCGTGGGGCCATGACTACTTTAAGTGCCTTACTGAGCATGATTATCACATGTTCAGTATAGTACAGATACTGATCGAGATGAACACCGAGGTATCGAACACAGGATTTATGTGGAACCCGTTCTGAACTACCTTCGCCAGCTATGATGTGGAAATCTTTCCAATTACGTTTCAGGTCTTGACTGACCCCCTGCAGCGTTGTCCGAAACAAGATTGTTTCGCACTTCTGCGCATTGATTTTCATTCGCCAATTGTCAGTGTACAGCTGTACATCATTGAACATTTTTTGGAGATTTCCCTGAACTATTATAGCTTTTCGGTCTGCCGTATGGATGATCAGATCATCAAACAATTTCCAGTATAACATATTACACATCATGGCGACAAGGTGTCTGGAGAACTTGTCCTGAAGGAGTTTGAAAACTAGTCCATCTAACCACACCGTATCGAAGGCTTTCTCCATATCAATGAAACATGCTCCAACACATTGTCTATCATTTAGTTTCCAACAGATGTCTGAGGTTACTTTCGTTATTGCATGTGTGATCGAATGCCTGGCACGAAAACCAAATTGGCAATTCGGCATCAACTCATATTCCTCAATGTGGGCGTTTAATGCTCTGTTGAGTATCACTTCAAACACCTTGCTGATGTTACGCAGCAAGCTGATTGGGCGATAGCTTTTAGGGCATGAAGATTCTTTTCCTTTCTTCAAGATCGGAAATACCTTAGCCCTTTTCCACTCATTTGGGAAATATGAATTGCTCAACATGTTGTTGAACAATATGCAATAGTTCCTAATAGCAACCTCAGGCAAATGTTGGAGAACTACATTTGGAATACCATCAGTACCACATGATTTCTTGTTGTTTATCCCGCGAAAAATGAAACACAAGTCTTCATAGCTGACAAAATAATCAATAAGATTCAAGCTCGGTATGAGGTCAGATGTTAATGTTTCATTGAAATGAAGAATTGATTGGCCGTTCAGGCTTGATTTGAAGTCGGAAACTTTTGCTTCAACGATCTCTGAAAATATTTCATTCCCTCTCTCAGGGGTTGGCAGATGAACCAATTCAAAATGTGTTTCAATCAGGGCAAGTTTATCCAATCCCTCACAAATAATTCTGTTTCCGTTTCTATCCAGAGTCGTATTATCAATTTCGATACCAGCCCTATCGAGAAGATTTATCTCATCACTAGTGACTTCAAGATTCGATACCTTCACTTGAGACTTCTTGCGGAATATGCTTTTCACTTTCGCAAAAACGCCGTCTGGGTCCTGTGGGCTAATACCCCACAATTTTTCCGCCCATTGATTGCTGACCTCACTCCTGAAGTAAGACCGGATTAAGTTCCGGACATTCTTCAGGTGTAATTTCAACAAAGCCAACGAGGGATGGTTATAGTCCAAAAATCGTCGATAAATATTGTTGACGCGTGTGAGAAGAAGGCTTTTCAATCTTTGCAACCTTGCGATGGTTGGTGTTTCATAGCCTTCCATATTGTTTCGATGTTTAATCTTGGGATCGACTTTCTCAATCGTTTCCAACGTCAGCTTCTCTAACTTCGACAAATAGACATCTATTACATCGTCAGTTAGATTCCTGTCATTAGAAACCATTGAGCAAGAGTTGCCACCATCAGAAGGGGGACATTGCTTCTGGTACTCTCGATTAAAATGCTTTTGAAACTTTCCCCAGTCTGCTTTTCTGAAGTCCAACCGATGATTTTCGTGTTGAACTGGAATGAGGAAGCAATCATCCCTTTGATGATTGATTTCCATTACGATTGCGTTATGGTCGCTATCGTAAGGAAGCACCTGCAGTTTCCGTTGAGGACTATTAAAGCTGAATTCAAGTCTTGCATTGGCAATGCAGAGGTCCAAATATGAGTTTGTCTTAGAGTATCTTGGGAACTCCGACCCATATAGATTGCACATATATTCAATTTGGTTCTCTGTTATCCACGATTTCAGGAAAACACTTCTTGGATTATTGGTGGCGTTCAGCCATGATGTATACTTGGCGTTCAGGTCACCAGCAAGAATATAATAATAATGCAGCCTGTTCAATTCGAGTATTTCAAACAAGGAATTCAGCTCCTCCTTGAGCTTGAGAACAGTTCCACCAGTTGCATAGGCAGAGATAACGAAGAGGTTATCCCCACCTGGCAGTGAGATTTCGATAATGGACACTTCAAGAGATTCAAAGCTTTTGAATTCGACTTTTTCAATATTTTGGAAACGATAGGATCTCCGAACCTATATCCCGGTGCCACCTCCCTCATCACCTATTACCCTATCGTTTCTTACGAATTCAAAATCCTTGAATGTCATGGAGTGCCATGAACTGAGGTGGGTTTTGGTGAGAAGCACGATATCAGGCTTTTGCCTGACAATGAACTTAAGGAGATAATCACGCCGATGTAAAGTAATAATGGAGTTAACGTTGATCGAGATGAGATGAATCCTATCCATGGGAATGTGACTGGATGACAAATTATTTTGAGGCATTTGAAACCCCTAAACGATAAAAAACTAGATTAATTTTCATATCTTGCTTGTCGATTCTTTCCAATAGAAAATTTAGTTGCTATAAAATTTTGAGCAGTAGCTCATTATTGCCACTCACATTATTTATTATTTCTGCTGGTCCTCTAGCGGCTTGTGCAAATGACACTCCGGGCTTGACGAAGTTCAGAGCTAAGACACTGCGGTGTATTTGTGTTTGCTTTGGGACAGATTTTAGTCTCGAATCCTGATATGGCGAGCATCCTCGATATAATGCCGGGTGACCAAAAACACCGCAGTTCACACAATATAATTTCTCTTTTGGCTCCGTCTGAGCCAATTTGCACTCACCGGGAGCATGCACGTCCTTGCATTTAACGCATCGGTAATGCATGGCGCAGTTGGCAGCCGAACGCCAAAATCGTTGGCAGTGATAGCACTGGTTGATTTCTCGTTTCTGGAGGCGTTCCCACCTCATCACTCGGAAATTTAAATATCTGATTTGCTGAACCTCCCCATAATTTAAAACATTTTTCGCTGATTTGAAATCAACCAGTGATTTTGTTCTGATAGATAGCTTCTCGGAATTGATTCGTTTGATTTCAAAATTTGTTAATTTAATTTGGGCTGCCAACAGCTAAATCATGTCCTTTCCGTTTTGACCGAAGATATTTATTGGTGGAACTTTCTCGGTATTCTTGGCTACTTTTTGAGGAGGACCAGCAGATCTACGGGCTGGTTTCTTCTCCTTATTTTTATTTTCCTTAATTTTATTTTTTAAATAAACTATTAAATTATTATTTTCTTTATTACCTCCATTATTTTCATCTACCTCCATATCCTGTTGGAGTCCGTCCAGCGCTGCAAAGTAATTCGTTGGTGCCACCAGCACTTATTACTTCTTCAGTGATGATTGGATTAGCAGGTTTCTTCTGTTTTGCTATCTATCTTGCACTTTTTTTGCTGTTTCGAACATATCTTCGTAGGTTTTGATTCTTGATTTCAATTCCTCGATTTCAGTTCGAAGTCGACTCACCTCCTGCCTATCCTCGAGCACTTGTGTCTTACGGCCACCATATGCGGTATCCTGGGTGCTCGTGTGTCTTCGCTTGTTGACACTTGCCACCAATTTCACACTGTCACTCTCCCGGGTGCCCGCCAACGGAGGGAAGCCGTCGGGCTCCTCCATACAGCAGTCCCGAGTTAAGTCTTTGGTTTGTTGCCTTTTCTTGATTTATTGATATGGTTGGTCGATGCCTTCGACGATAAATTCTTCCCCAATAAAATCATAACTTGCTTTCGACTGGCTCGTAAAAATTATTTCAATTTTTTGAAACTGACTTTTGTGAAAAATTAATTAATTTTTAAAATTAATGACAGGAGCGATTAAACCCGCAACGAGTGCTAGACGTAGAATCCTCTTAAAAAGCTGTTGTTTTCTGAAAAGCCGATCAAACGTTCACAATATGACCGTGACAGAATTTGATAGGAATGAATTCAAAATGTACGATTTTTTTGGTAAAAGACTAAAAGCCAAAAACAATCAAAGTTGCAGACAATAAATATTTAAGGCCAGAGAAACGCATAGAAAATAGTATTGAAATTTTATCATCGAAGTCACTCATCCAATACCAACTCTAACTTCGGAAGACTGGTATGACTTAAATAAAAATTTAATAGTTATGCACATTATGTAACATCTAATTGAGATCATTATAATCCACCGACGTCAAAGGTGTATGTAATGAGTAACTTCGATGAAAAAATCTCAATATAATTTTTCATGCATTCCTCTCAAAATAAAAAAATTAATAAAACGTTTTTTCATCTTCATTTAGGGTCAACTGAAATATTTACATGAAAACGAACCACAGCCGATCAGCTGAAGTTCTGAAAGCATAGTAGCACAAATGCAATTGCACAATTGCAAATTAACGTCACACTGAAATTCTTTCAAATTATTAATTGATTCGCCTACTTTTCGTTTATTCTAGAAACAAAATCCAAGCCCAATAAAACACAGACATCTTAAATAAGAATAAAACCATTGAGCTAAGTCATGACAAAATCATTTCATCAGTAAAAATTTTTATTATTTAAATATTCATTTGACTAGTTCGCAACTACATTCTGGTCTGTTTTCATCGTTTCTCGATCTGGATTTTAAGTCATTTCAAATTCCGTTGCATTTGCTTCCCTTTTAAATAATTTGAAAACAAAAGATTCCTAGAAAAGAGTTATCATAGAAATTTTAATGCATCCTTCCTGAAGCGCAATTTAACACGATTCCCTTTGACTTCTAAAGCATAAAGCTAAATTTGCATTTTCCACTCGCATAATGATTCTTTGTTCACTTTGGAGTGTTCTATTCAAATGAGGGAAAATTCTTGATTGAGATCATAAAAGCCATTAAGATGTGAAAAATTCAAAATCATATCATAACACGAATTTTTGCTGAGCATTTGCGTAAAATATGTTGAAGAAAAGCAAAAATTTTCATTTATAACTTCTTGTGCGTCTCTGCCACCCTGCAATACCGATTCTAGCTTCATACGACTCGCACTTATTTCCCTTTATGATGCCAACGCGCTAGAATATTATCCTCTTTCACATTACAAGCGTTATTTTCGATTTTTATTGTAACATGGAATCAGACAAGTATCTGATAATAAAGATGAGATGTGGAAGTATCATCTCGATAAAAATTGCAATTACCGATATTCTCTTCAGCCCTAACGTTAACATTATTACACATATACTGAATACTTACGCTCGAGTAAAAGATAGGCGACGCAATGTTGAGTAGTCTCGGCCCATCCTTTATTTCCCTAGGGACTGTAAAATCAATACGATAAAATATCTGCCAAAACTTATGGAAGCAGAACGTACTGTACACTCGCGGAAACAGAGTTCGTTGCAAGATTGAAGGAAAAATTCTTAAAGCAATTTCTTTAAATTTATGTCCGCGAATATATGTCGGGTGAAAGTTAGAAAAGAATTTACGAGAAGTTGGAATGAAATTAGGTCAACATTTAAGAGCTTTCCTTTGACTATCGGTTGCATCTGGTCCTTTTCCATTTGTAGTTCAGTTGGGAATGCACTTAATGCTGATGCAATTCACTAATCTTATTTTATCGTAAAGTGGAATGAAAATGTCTTGCAAGTTCCAAGTTTATAATCTCAATCTTAACATTAGTCGTTTGTGATGTCAATGAAAGTTTAGTTCAAAGTTTATTGGTTGAAGTCAAGATGGATTTTGTTTTATTATTGCATGTACATAGTGGAAATATTATTAACAAAAAATTGCAACTTACGAGTACTCTTAACTTCTAGGGCAAATAAGTTTATTCTGGTGTTGGAAAAAGTTGCATAGCACTTTATTGTTTAAAAAATTTATGGTTGGAGAAGGCTATTCTTCTATACAATTCTAAAATCTTAAATATTAATGGATAGTCTTCAAAGTAGATTTCTAAAGGAGTTTTGCCAATAGCAAGTATGGGAGTGAATTGGAGTGTCAACAATAACTAATTATTGGGAGTCAGCAAGTAAATCAAATAATTAGTTTTGAGAAAACTCGCTTTAATCCCCTTCGAGCCGTTTTGATGCTACTTTGATATCATCCAGTGAACAGATTCCCAAACGAACCTACATACGAGTATATTCTTCACTTGAATTCAAACATTCAAGGAAAGTATTTTAACTAAATTATCGATTGCTCTGATCACAAAAAGCTTAAAAAGATGTACGTAATTTTAATATCAATTGTAGAATTTTTAGGGTTTTGTACTAAAATACAAAACCCTATTGCAATCATGACCTGTGTCCGTCTGTCCGTCCGTCCGTCTGTATGTCACAGCACTTTTTCTCCGAAACTATAGAAGCTACAGCCATGAAACTTTGTAGAAAGGTCAGAAGTGGTGACTTCTTGAAAGTTCAATGGTGGAAAAATTTTTCAAAGGGGTTTTAGGGGGGTTCTCCCCATATAGGGAGGTAACTCCTCAAAAAAAAAATTTTTCACCATTGGTAGTCAAGTAGGGTGTCATTGAAAAGGTCTCAACGAGATCTTTTCAAAACAAGTCTTAAAATTGCTTTATGAGTACCGAGGGGGGCAGAGGAAGGGGGAATGTACGAACTTTTCACGTACCTCCCCTCGCGATTGGACACCTTCCATCCGAAAAATCTGATAAAAATCATGGATGTAGGCCTTTGTGAGTACAACAATAACAAATACATGAGAAGTCGAAATTTACTCAACTTTGTTAGTAATAGTATGATTTATTGATTTTATATTTTCTTGAATAAAATCTAGACGGTACCTTTAAATTCAATAAAATTTAGCAAAGAGACTATTTATAAGATTGATCTATTCTGAAAGTTTCATAAAGATCGAATAGTATTTGACGAAGTTATAGCGATTTGAATTTTCCTGCATTACTATGGAACAATATGCCCTGTATTACTATGGAAACATACGAGTATGGCTATGGAGCCATATGCGCTTTTTACCGACTTAGACACTACGGCTTTGCTAGGATTTGCATGAAAATTTCAGGAATGATAGGTATCATGAAGATGAGTACATACAATTGAAACAAGTCGAAGAGGCGGGAGAGAGCTCCTAGCAAAAGGGCTTTGTAACCATTCTAAGATTCGAAAAAAACAGGCCATGAATCGATGATTACAGTACAGAGGAGTGGCCCCTGAAAAAAAATTCATGAAAGGTAGCCGATATGAGTATCAAGTGAAAGTTCTCTATGAGAGCTTTTCAAAACAGTTCTTAAACTGACAGTTTTTGCTTCAGTGGGGGCACAGGGGGGAACATGAAAAATGTGTTTCCTCCCTTGCGAATGGACACCCGTGATCTTAAAAAATCTGAAATAATTATCAAGGGAGATATTTGTGGGTATAACTATAATAAATACCTCAGAAGTCAAAATTCGAACAACTTTGTTAATAATAGTATGATCCTCGACCATGACATGTTTCTTGATTTAATTCTTTACTGGTTACTGCATTTTGTAAGTTGAGTACAAAACCCTTCTGACATGAGCATAGGTCTGCCAACCCAACTTGTTTAATCTTCCAGGATGATACAACCTAATATTGAATTTCTTTGTAATAATGACGGTAGGGTAGAAAATAACAGAATAGTGGGGCCAGTGGCAGCTAATAATAATAACAATAATAATAATAATCCATCGCATAACAGTCTAAATCCGAGCCTTGCGTCAAATGGTATCTCATTCCAGGACTATAACGGAATTCAAGGTGATATGGTCAATATCAAGCTTACTATTCATCACAGTTGGGTGAGCTGATAGTTTGACAGCAGCATCAGAAGCTCAAACTCGATGTTGCCACCGAGGTTTGAACTCGGGAGCAACTTTATGAATTTTGAAAGATCGCACAGCTTTCGAATGAAAGGAAATTCATGTATGATTTGTTACTCAAAACAGTTTCCGTATTTTTCTAAGGGTTTTTGCAGCACGATCAAGCGAGTTTTCTTGAATATTTTTGTTGCAAGCTCGCCATCAAGAGAAGAAGAAGACAACGTTCCTTTTTGAATTGCACTGAACGACACTTAGCCCGAATGTCAATTATTTACAGATATAGCACCACTTTTACTTGACTATACCAGTTCACAGTATCATTAGGATACTTTCTTCTAATATAGTTCACTGATAAGCTATTAGTTCCAGAATATTTGTAACTATTGGAATATATTTTGCACCTTATTTTTCCTTCTGCAGTTAAATAAAAAATTATCTATTCTTTATAAAATTTTTTAGGCCCCAGTATTGGTTAGTTACACCGATTTTAAATCTCCAGTAATATAATTATACTTGTAAGGGTTAAGCTAAATGAAGTTTCGCAATCTTCGACCGAACAAATATTTCGTTCTAAAAAACAAAGGTAATAACCTCCGATACTCTGGAGTGACACCCAGAAGAGATCTGTCATTCTTACACGAAGCATCATTAAGCATACTCGTGTGGATGACGGATGTCTTCCCAGTGATCGTTTTGCAAGTAGATACTTGTTGTCGACCAATACGTTGACAGGTTTTAATCGATAAGTTAGCAGCTGGGTCTGCTTCTTTAATATTGGCGTGTGTTTTGATTAGTGTCACTCCTTTTCACGTTCAATGTTTTCGGAATTTTATATTCTCCCGAAACAAAGAAAACATGAAACAACCACAAAAAGGGATATTTAGCATTCGAATTAATGAATTTTCGTGGTTGGCCAGAAATCGCTGAGTAACTAGTGAACAAGCATGGGCACCTGCAGCACGCGGTGATGTTCTCTCATTTTTCCTGCACCAATTCCCGATATTTTGTTCGGATGAATTCCACGCGAAACAATTTCTGAATAACCATTTTGGGTATTCTCCCTCGTTAAGCGCTGGGGGAAGATATGTGACATATTTATGTTGACGGTGGTACGTGAATACTTTCCAGGCAGTTTGACTGTAGTGAGTGGTTTCTTTTAAATAGATAACTACTTGGAACATGTTATGCCAGATGTGGTTGAGGAACAAACGAGCATTTCATGTCATCTTAAGCTTAATGCATTTACTTCCTTTGATGTATATTTTGAATCATCTCGTTGCATTCCAAGCACCGCTCAATGGAAATCGTTGAACGCAACTTGTCAATCAAACTATCAATCAGGTCAGCATTTTTCTTGGCCATCAGAAATTCAATCTTAAATTCATGATACTTCAACACCACCAACTCCTTGTCACGAGTCCATTTATAAGTTCTCGGACCCATTTCTTGTTCATTGCCCAAATCAGATTGTTATAAGAAGAGTGTCACAACAGAACCATGATCCACCAGTATCCACCCTGCAAAGCAAATTAACGGACTATACACATTACTGAACCAAATAATCAAAAATGTGTATTGTACGCAATAATAGTAGGGTTTGCAATACTTACTGCTGTGTTTATTGGATTGTATTGCTATGCTAGATCGAAATATACCGACTAGTGTCCATTTTTGACTGGAACTTGAACAAAACTAAACCGATTATAACATCTAAAGTTTGAAGAATGCTAACAAAGATTGAATCGAGGCCAAGTTAATGGGAAAGTTCAAATAGATACGATTTATATTTTTATCTGAATTAAATTCAACTGCGCTTAAATTTTGTGATATTTTTACGATACTTGATAAATTGACATGATGCAGTCGAGAAAAAATACCTCAAGCATACAAAATATCACACTTGGCGAATACAGTATCGAAAATGTGAGCAAATTTGTGTATTTAGGCGCCAAAGTAACGACAACCAGTGATAAAAATGACGAAATACGCTGAAGAATACAGCTCGCAAATAAAGTATTTTATTCAGTGTTGACGATCTTGAAGACCAGCTGCATACATAGGAAAACTAAGCTCCAAGTATACAAATCTGTGATAAGACCTGTGCTATGCTATGGATGTGAAACATGGACCGTAACCAAAGCACCCGCAAATATACTGAACGCCTTTGAGCGACGGGTCCTGAGGCAAATAATCGGAGCGAAGCTAGACCGGGACCAATGGTGAATTCGAAACAACCATGAGCTGTATGAAATTTTTGACGAACCAGAGGTCTCAAGGATTGTAAGACTGCGGAAGTTGCAACGGGCTAGACACATGAATTGTATGGGTGAACAACGGATACCCAATAAGGTATTCGTTGGGAGAACTGAAGGCTGGTGGCCAGTGGGGAGACCGCGAAAACGCTGGCCTGACTCGGTCGACGTAGACAGTTCATCGCTGCACGGATTCCGGAATTGGAAGACGTGGTCAACGGACCGAGACAGTTGAAGGCGCTTTTGGCAGAAAACGAAGGCCCAAAAGAGGCTGCAGTGCTAAGAAGAAGAAGTTTAAAGAATGCTGACAAAGATTGAAACGAGGCAAAGTTAATGAGAAAGTTTAAATAGATACGATTTATATTTTTGCCTGAATTAAATTCAAGTGCGCTTAAATTTTGTGATATTTTTACGATACTTGATAATTTGACGTTGATTAAAAATAACAAAAATTAGTTTCCCAGATTGTGAAAGTGCGACGACCTTGCATTCGATGCCTTACTCGACTCTTTTTGATGAAAAAATTTGCAAAGGACCACTTTGTAACCATGTTTTAAAAAAATTTGTTAATATCTGATAAGACCTAAAATTTTGAGAGACCACCACTTCTGACATTTTCACAAAGTTTGAGCTTTATTGCTGCTAAAGTTTCTGAAGAAACTTCCCGGTACACACAGATAGACGGACATACAGGACGCAAAACTAGTAGATTTTTATAAAATTTGTTTTACAAAGCCCTACAAATGCTGGAGGTACATCCAATACCAAATTATTTAGAGTTTGAAATTCGTTGAGCGTTGCTTATAATGGTATGTTTTAGAATTTCGTGTCCATCCGTACGCGCTTTCGGTCAATCGTCAACAAACGCGACACCCATCGCGCGGATGATTTTATCATACATAAATCTTCATGTAAAATCTTATGCACCCATTCAGTTGGTATCCCACAAGCCTCAGCAATTTCCTTAATGGTTAATCGGTGGCGTTTTATCTTTTTTGACGTCTAGAACGTTCATCGTTAAAAATGCTTGTGCGACCACGTTTGGTTGCACATAGGCAATATATGCCCCATGTTTACAAATCACTAGTCAAACCTATGCTATTGCTCGTATATGGAAGTGAAACATGGACTCTGGCTAGCGAATTCAAAAAGGCATTGGGCATGTTTGAACGCAAAATGCTCCGGGAAATCTACTGCCCTGTGAAAAAAGGAACAGAGTGGAGACTACATTACAAAGATGAGTCTTATGAATAATTTTTCGATCCATCTGTATTCTCCAGCATAAAGTTACGCAAATTGCAATCAGTGGGCCATTTATGTTAGAAAGAATGGAAGAAAACCAGCTACTCAAAAGTGCGTTGAAGGGTAGAATACAAGGTATTGTGGACGTCCAACAAGAAGACCGAGGACTCAATACGAAGACACGATAGAGGCTGACAGTAGATCTTTGCTTGGATTGAACAACTCATACACAAGGTCGTGGAACCATGATGATTGGGGTAGCTTTACCTTGGAGTTCAAGACCCGGCTTGGGATTTCGCACTGTATATGATGATGAGAGACTGATGACGATTCTGTTTTGGGTCGAATTTCTTCACTCCTTCGAGAAAAAAGTTTCTGATGAAATCGATATGTGCATCAATTTAAATGGAAATACATTTCTAGTTAATGGTTGCAATATTCTGTATTTTACAAGCTGTAATGCTTCAGAACAAGCTAGGAGCATAAAATAGAATATTTGTGTTGCATTTGCTCAAAAATAAGCTTTATTCGGTAAATATGGAAGGAATACCTTTGAATAGTAAATTGAAACATAATTTTTGGGATAAAAAAAAATAACGGTTTCTTTTTTGATTGCATGCATAATATATTATCCGTAAATACATATAAGAGTGGTGACATACCACCTTTTCTAGTATACCAACTTGTTACAAACAAAATTAAGTCTGTTTGTACACTTACGTTTCAACATTTTTAATATTTAGTTATTATATACCATATGTTTTGATTTGCTACTATTATTACCTAAATCCTCTTTTAGTCTTTTTTTCTGCACACTGCACAAATGTGTCTAAGCTTTCTAGGGTATTCAATGTGAAAATATTTATTATATTTTTGATTTTAAAAGCATTTATTTTGTACCAGTCAATGAGAATATTGCAATGGTTTTTGTATCCACTTGGCGTGGCACAACCCTCATTTGTGACCAATCTTACCTACCTTAACATTAGATGACTGACTGCATCATTAATCAAATGATTATACTATCCTTAAAAGTTCACATGCATTGTGACCGTATTTGGCCTTATTCCGTGCCTTGTCTAGGAAAGCCTTGATTTATTAACAGTCAATACGTTGAAGTTGTGAGCATAATATGCTGAGAGTGCAGCAAGCTGTTAAATAATTAATGCCTATCCTATGCTTAGCAAATTAGACACACTATCATTGGTAGCTGTTTAATGTTTTTACTTAACTTCCCAAATTTACTACAGCTTGTTAAGCAAGAAGTGCACGAAATTGTATCGAGACTATACTTTTAAAAAAGCTTTAAATAAGGATTTTTGTGACAAATTCTTATAATTAATCCAAAATTTACACACGTTTAATACCAGTGTAAAAACGTAACTAATGCGTAGAGATTAATGATTTCGATTTTGTATTTTAAAATTTTGCTGATGACTAGACGTTATAATAACCACAAACAAGTTGAGTAAGCAGGAGAGTGCTCCTACCAGAAAATCTTTGTAAACATCCTCGGGTTAGAAACAAGTTTTCTAATGGCGTGAATCGATAACTTGAATTATTCATCCAATACATAGATATGAAATCGTTCAAATTTATACAAAAGATGCACAGTTTCTTTCATAAGCACAGTGCAGCCGCCATTTTAACTTAGCTTAAATGATTTTTCTGAATGCTCGGCCGATTGAACTTGTTCAAGTTAAACACTATTCCTTAAATTTTCATGAAAATTGAAAGAAAATAAAAGTGCCTAAGTCAATTTTAAATATATATAGGGTTTTCCAATAAGAGGTGTTATTTTGAATAGATCTTCTGATTTAAAACCTTGCGACTTCTTCCTTTGGAGCCACGTGATAGAGGAGGCTTATGCCAATAGCCCAGCGTCGATTCAAGATCTCAAAGATGAAATTCGTGAGGCTATCGAGGACATAGGGCAACCACTTTGCGATTTGGTTATGGAAAATTTCATGAAGAGGATATGGTCCTGTAAGCGTGTCGTAGTGGTTATTTGCTCAATTTTAATTATTGCTATTAACGGCATATCTTTTTGTTTATAATGAACTAAACATTCGATAATTTGTATTAAAAATGCCATTTTTCTTTTAATATCAAAATAACACCTCTTATTGGAAAACCCTATATCAATCATAAACACGTGTTATTGTTGGTGTAATCCCATATAACTGAAATGGCTATAACTCACTTGATTATAATTCAATCTCAATTAAATTTTGTAAACGTATATACCTTATGTTAGTCTACATAAAGGTACCGTTTTGATTTAATGGGCAAAAATGTAAAATCTACAAATCATAGTATTATTAACAAAGTTGAGTGAATTTCGATTTCTAAGGTATTTGTTGCCCTTGTACTCATAAAGGTCCACATTCGTGATAATTTTCAGATTTTTCGGCTGAAAGGTGTCCAATCGCGAGGGGGGGGACACATATTTTCGGTACGTTTTGCCTTCCCCTGGACCCCTAATTCATAAAATGATTTTTTTATTTCAGATTCTAAAAGTTCCAATCAAGACCTTTCATTTGATACCCCACTCGACTACCTTTGATGAAAAAAATTTTTAAGGGCCAATTCGTTATTAGGGGGGACCCCCCTTAAACATTTTTCAAATTTTTGTAAAGGCCTTAAATTTTGAAAAACCACCACTTTTGATCTTTTCACAAAGTTTGAGCATTCTAGCTTCTATAGTTTCTGAGGAAATCAGCTGTGACGCACGGACAGACGGACGGACAGACAGGTCGCGAAACTAGTAGGTCTTTGTAAAAAAATTTTTTACAAAGACGTAAAAAGAAACAGACAGTCATTTAACTTTCATACATCCCTACCGACAGAAAATCGCATATACTTCATTTTTACCCCCCGCTGCGTCAGTAGCTTTATCAATTAGTTCTATGGCATAAGCAGTGCAGTTGATTTGTGTGAAGAGTGCAGTTGAAACTGAAGATCATTGCCAATTCTCAGCTATGCAAATCTTCTTTGTTTACATTCAAACTAAATTCACTATCTATATTTTTCTTTTATTTTATTTAAAATTTTTCAAGAAGAATGTACTCACATCATTTATTGACTGAAATGACACTTGGGCTTCTGAAAAGATAAAAAATAAACATAATTTAAGTTCACTCGCTTATATAAAGTCAAAAAATGCATAAAAGAGTATGATTACCATGAAAAGGATATACAAGTAGAAAATTTGTGGTTTACACTGCCATAAAAAACATTTTAAAGTTTATATTCATTTGAAGATTTAAAACAGAATTGCTAGCGTGAACTGCTTTAGCAATTTAAATAAAGTAAAATGCTTCTATACTTTACTTAGAATTTAAGTTTCTTACAACTAAAGGGTTTTCCATGAATGACATAGCAATTTTATATATTCATAAAACACAGAAATATTTGAGATATTGAGTTCAAATTCATTTTGGGTTTAGTGCAAGCATTACATTTTTTGAATGAAATTCGATTTTGATCATATAATTAACAGCGGTCGACTTTCGGACTCAACTTTCCACTGCTCTAGCACACATTTCGACCGGAACGTTGGCAATTTTGCATTGAATGTTGTCTTTGAGCTCGTCTTAAGTTGCTGGCTTGCTGACGTAGACCAGTGACTGGATATAACTGCATAAAAAGAAATCCAATGGAGTTAGAACACATGCACGAGATGGCCATTCGACGGGACAATTTCTCGAGATAACACGTTCACCAAATTCGCCTTTCAATAAATTGATTGTAAGGCGAGCTGTGTGGTTAGTGGCACAATCTTGCTGGAACTACATACGAGTATCTTTGATGTCAAGTTCCTCCGATTCTGGTCACAAATAATCTTCCAACATACCACGATAGCGCTCTTCATTGACACTAATATGACAGTCATTTTCATCCACGAAAATAATACGGCCCAATGACACCTCCGGCATGAAAACCGCACCAAACAGTAACTTTTTGCGGATGCAATTTTGTCTCAATAAGCAAATGTGGGTTTGTTACTGACCAATAATGCATATTTTGCTTATTAACAAAGCCATTGAGCCAGAAATGAGCTTCATCACTGGAGATGATTTTTCGATGAAATTTTTCATTTTCTTCAAACTTTTCCAGAGCCCAATTGGAGAAGTTTCGGGGTTTCGAATGATCAAGTGACTTCAGCTCTTGAGACAATTTGATCTTGTAGCCATGTAGGCCAAGATCTTTTCGTAAAATATCCCACAGTGTCGTTTGAGTGATGCCCAATTCTTGAGAACCACTGATGTGACTCATTTGAATCGATGCACTTTGGGCTGCGATATTTGCTTCGCTACGAGCGTTAGGACCTTTTTCGGCACCGGAACGTTCAAAAGTGCAGATTTGGACTCAAAATTATTCACTATAATACGCACAGTTTGTCAGGTGGGACGATTATTACTGCCGAAAATTGGTGTAAGCGCTTTCAAAGTTGCAAGCAGTGGCTCAGAATTTCGGTAGGAGTTTTTAATAAATTTCAAACGCAGCTGGTTCATAAACTTTACCTTGATTAAAATGTGGAATTTATTTAACGTTTTGATATTGACTATTTATTGAAAAAGTTTAAGAATGCTCTCATATAAAGATACAAAATTGTTATGTCCCTAATAGAAAACCCTTTATTATGGTAGTACTGTCGTATATTAAAGGTTATTGATAATTTAAATGAGACAATTGCAAAATCGAATGTCCCTGGGAAGTAATAAATGTCATGCAAATTTTCGTAGGGGTACATCTAGATTCATATTCGAAATACCCTCTGACAACCATATATCTGGCTTTAAGGAGAATTGAGGGCCAAGGAACAGCTGCGATAAAATAAGATAATTAACCAAAAATAATAAGTTACCCGCATTACAGCCTAATATAGAGACAAATTCATCTGACAGAAGTATTCTCTGTGTCATAAGGGTACTCATTCTTTAGTAGGCAGCTTTGCATTTAAATCTACTTATTCATAATTAAAGTAGTTCCCAAATATGGTGGTTAGAGTATAAGCTGCGTAAGCCAAAGGACCCTGGTTTGAGTCCAGTTGGTGAAAATGAGATTTGTTTCATGTGATTCTTTGGATGGATCATAAGCCCCTTTAGTTCTGATACGGACTGGCTCAAAATCAGAACGTATCGCAGCTGAGTGGAAAAACATACGGTCAAAGCATGCTATCAACTATACAAATTTCTCGAGTTCCGATACATTTGATGAAGACAATAACTATCCATAAGCAAGGGCTCATAAGAAACTTTAGTGCTAAAAGCAAAATCCACAATCATAACTCCTTTATTATTCTTGCATGTAAATTAAGTATTTGGATTTAAAACTATTACTAATATTATTGACTGCATAGATTGTTCGATACATTGCACCTTTTTTATTTTTGCGAAATTTATTGAATGACAATAAAATTATAGTGTCTCGTGCGATGAAAGACTAAGTGGACTACCTTTATGATTATTTCTCTCAATAACGACTCCAAAATATCTAAATGGAAGTCCTTATTAGATGAATCTATGTAAATAGTGATAAAAATATTTCACTTGTTAAAGTATCAATGGCCTGTTTTACGTACGGGCACATATGGGTTCTAGACCCAGAAAAAAAACGCCCAAACTGCAATCTGCCTTAGCCATAGGCTGACAACACTTTAAAAGTCATTTCGTAAATGTGCCTACTTAATTGATACGACTCCTATCCAAACTTCGTCTCCATATTATTTCACCGTTTCTCTGTAGTCGCAGCATTTCGGTTTTAACCGAATGTTGATTAGTAGGCATTGCCGAAGGAGGAAAAACTAATCGATGTGGTTTTTTTTGGATAGAAGAATAAAGGAATGTTTTGGGGTTTTATGTTATTCGATTGCAAATAACACTGATCCACAAATTTCATAAAAACATATCAAATTTTGAGTGTTCTATGGTGACCAAACAAAACTACAACATAACAAAACAAGTTGGGTAAAAAGACCTACGCTCATGCCAGAAGTGTTTTGTACTCAACTTCTCAGAAATGCAGTCGCTAGCAACGAATAAAGTCAAGCAATATGTGAAAGAAATGTGCACGTTCAAAAGAAAATCCATTTTGCTGCAAAGCAACAAAACTCACTCAAATCATGAAGTACTAAAAATATTAATGTTATTGCCCTTATCTGTAAATGTCAAGAAGATCAAATCAAAACTGCAGTGACTGATTCGATGGAAAGTCCACAAAATACCAAAAGCATGTGTTATTGTTGTTGTAATTGGAGAATATTCAAATGGCTATAACTTCCGTTTATATCATTTCATTTTCGTCAAACTTACACAGCTCAAGGATCTTTTGTTGGAATACTTAAATATTAAATTTTAAGGGTACCGATGCGCTTTTATTGGGTAAAATGTGAGATTAGAATATCATACTATTATTAACAAAGTTGAGCGAATTTCGACTTCTAAGGTATTTTTTGTTGTTGTACTCATAAACACCTCCACCCTTAATTTTTTTCAGATTTTTCGGATCAAAGGTGTCCAATCGCGAGAGAGGGGGAGGGGGGGACAAAAATTTTTCGTGTATTTCCCCTCCCTGTGCGCCACTCGAAGCAAACTTCGCCAAACTAAGACCTGTTTTGAAAAGTTCTTATTGAGACCTTTCATTTGATACCCATATCGGCTACCTTTGATGAAATTTTTTTTCGTGAGGTCATCCCCCTTATAAAAATTTTTTGTTGTTGAAATTTGAAGAGAGCACCACTTCACACCTACATATAATACAAAATTTGATGTTTCTAGCTTAAGCAGTTTCCGAGAAAAACTGCTGTGACACACGGACGGACGGACAGACATACGGACTGACAGAACGCGATTTTAGTAGGGTTTTGTAAAATTATTTTACAAAAATTATTTTACAAAACCCTAAAAAAAGAGGCACTCTAGGAGTGTCCGGTGGAAAGTTTAGCTTCGTTTTGCCAATGATTATGTTAATGTTAAAAAGTTGTACATAAATATAGCAGGGAAAATTTAGGAATTAAGGTGACAAATTTAAAAATCTAGGATGCAGATAATATGAAAAAATATGAAGATTTTTATTGCAAACTATGCAAATTTGCTCATAAGTAGCAGTCATTAAAATTCACCAGAATATCGTTTCATGCAAAAATTGCAGTAGTTTCAATTACTTTTGAATTGTTTACCGCTTGAATAGTTACCATAAATTTTTAATCTTGACTACTGCGGGCTGCGAAATTACTAAATCTTTCTAAAATACGTTTTTGTTTAAATTACCTGATTGTGATGGGTCGATTTGAACCCCTGTCGCGAATTCCGGCCGTACCGGGTTTCTTCTTCAATGGCTTAGCTGCCGTCTCTACCTACTCTTGGGCACACCTACCTTTGTCTTTTACTTAATTTCTTTATAAAAAAAGGTAAAAAAATATAAAAAAATAAAATATCCCTCCCACTGACAAAATTTCATTCCTTACTTCCCCTCAAAAAACTTGATTTTATACCTTTTTACTAACAAACTCCCATTCCTTTCGTGTATTTATGAAATTTCATTCTTTATTTTCCACTTAGAAAATTTTATTCATTGTTATACTAACAAAAATTCATTCATTCATTCTCATTCTACTAACAAATTTCACACCATTACCTATTAAAAACTTTGCGTATTTGAAGTTGCTTATTTGATGAGTGGGAGATTGTCAGAAGGTAGCTTCCGTATTAGTGCAGTGGGCTCTCAATCGGGGGCTATACTGGGGTCCTGGGTTCAAGTTCTCCCGGGCGCAGGAACACTCTTTTTTAATTTCGGCAAAATAAATTGTTTCCGCATGTATGACGATTCGCATGTAACTAAATGCGATCATGGATGCGCAGTAATTAATCAATTAAAAAAAGATGAATAAATCAATTTTTTGTTGCAAGTTCACAACAATAGTCAATCAACCGAGTGTCGGAATCATTAAACTATAAAAACGTGAAAAGAAAAGTGAATGGGTATTGTTTTTCTAAAGAAAATTGCCATTAATATTACTATTGAAAAGTTGGGAAAAAGGAAGACAAGACATTACTTGCGCAGTGAGCAAACTCCTTAGCGGAGAGTAGACGTTGAAATACTTTTTGTGATCGGATTAGTGGCCGTTGAAATTTTGAGTTGAAGTAAACTTTTTTTGTTTTTATGCTAAAGCAAAAAAAAAAATTATTTTTCAGTGGTTTCTCTCCCCACTTGTAGCAGAGAGCTCCGCGAGCAGTAAAAGGATGAGTAAATTTTCTCATTATTTGAATTCAATTTAATTTGTTACTGCTATTTGGTTAAAACTAAATTATTTTGAAACGTATCACGACTTTGTCGATATTTTTTTTTTCTATTTTGAATTTTAATTGCGCTATTTTTCCCTTCATTTCCTTGAAATAAACTGGCCATTATTATTAAAACACAATTTGTTTTCATTTCTCATAATGATTCCTTCCTCTTCTTTCCCTTACTCCCCCTTGTGTGACTTTTTTGTATGTAGGGTGGCTCAGCACGAGCAGAAGGTGCTCCGGACGACCCGAGATACAACTGAGTGCTCATTAGCCTCAGTATGCAACCCCGGGTTACGCACCCCTCTGCTACAGCTTACTGTTGGCAACTGCGGTGACTTCTGTGGTTGCAACACCCCTTGCTAATATTTAATTATGTGGTTAAATGCATGAATAAGCTATTCAGTTACACCAGAAGGTGTAATATGGGTTATTTCAAAACATACACTATCGTTTTGATGTCCATGCATATTTTGTAAATAAACTGCACTAACAAATTTTCATATAAATGAATCCGCAAATGGAATTTGTCTGTATTTTCTTACCCATTTCATAAGTAATGCTCAAGTCATTGGTCTAATTTTAACTAGGCATTTGGCATTACTTCATACTAAATGTGCAAATGACATTAAAAACTTTTCAATGAATGAATATCCAATTTTTGTAGTCCACCGTAAGTTCAGTGTGGACACCATTCAGATGAGAGGGCTAGAGCGTAGAAGTCATTGATGGTACTTCCGTTTGCTTTTTCATTCGGAACGCTAGGCTCATTCTTCTTGCAGAACCTCCGTAAAGGAAGCTAAACTTCCAAAAAGAAATCTAATTTGAGTTTAAATATTTTGTTGCTCAAAATTAATTTCGTTTATACAATTTTCGATTGTCTCAACTGAATTGCTCCCCTTACTCTTTGCCTAGGTCCCCCAAATTTGTAAGGGAAACAATTCAAATGGCTGCAGAGGAAATGTCGTTTGATTTTCATGTTGCATCCAGTTTGATTGTAGTAAAGCAATGGCTGTTCAACGCGACTTATTATTTCTTAAGAAATTTTCCACAACCGATGCAAATTGATTCTACGAACATTTTTCAACATCTGTCTTGTAGTTTGTAAAATTTGAATCATTTAATAAATTTCAAACTATCCGAGACCAAAGCCTTCCTCAACGGATAATATTTTTTTAAGTCCAGTGTTCAGATTTGGAAAGCAACTAATTATCTTGCTGACCCAAGAGAAAGTTTACCAATTTTAGACCTGCATATATTGGTAGGTCTAAAAAGTATTGAGCCTTATTTTGTCATTTTTCGATTGAATATTTCTTTTATTTAAAATGGATTTTATTAAAGAACATATTGTCCATTATTATCTATAACCTTTTGCCATTTTTTGGATAGAGCCATTATTCCTTCTGTGTAGAACTTTTGTGGTTTATCGGTGAAAAACTTGACCAAGTGATTTTCACAATCCCTTTTTGAAGTGAATTTCTTTTCATTTAAGAAGTTTTGCAGAGACTAAAACGAATGATAGTCTTTGGTGCAAGTTTTGAGCTATATGGTGGATGCATCAAGACTTCCCAGCCAAGCTCTGTCAATTTTAGTCGGGTCATCAAGGATGTGTGTGGTCTAGCATTGTCATGATGGAAGACAACGCCCTTTCTATTTATCAATTCTAGCCAGCTTTTTTGAATTGCTTTTTGCAATCTGGTTAATTGCTGATAACACAGTGCCAATTTGAGTGTTTGGCTAGGTTCTAGTACCTCATGATAAACAATTCCTTTCCAATCCTACCATACACCCAGTATAACCTTATTTGGGGTCAATCCTGACTTTAAAATCGTTTGTGATGATTCACCTTTTTTGACCATGATCTTTTTCGAACTGTTTTCTCGTATCTTGCCCATTTTTCATCGGTCATAATGATTTGCTTCAAAAATGGCTCGATTTTGTTGCGTTTTATTAGCATTTCGCAAATTGAAAATCGGTCGATCAAATTTTTTTGTGTTAATTCGTGGGGCACCCAAACGTCGAGCTTTTTTGTGTATTCGGCCTTACGCAAATACTTCAAAACTATTTGGTGATAAATATTCAGTTCCTTAGCAATATCATGCCTGCTTATGTGTCGGTCGGTCTTCTTCAGTTTTTTATAAGATTTCATCGACTTTTTCAGTGATTGGTTGATCTGAGCGTGGTGCATCTTTGACATCAAAATTTCCAAGAACGAAAGCGAGTGAACCATCTCTTGGCTGTAGTTTTTGATAAAGTATCTTGACCGTAGACACTACAAATTTTTTCACGAATCTGCCATACATTTTCACCATGATCCTAGTGACAGTGTAAAATACAAGCATAACGATTTTTTTCAGATATTTCACTCATTTTTAAAGGAAACAACTTTTGACACAAATGACAAAATACAAAGCTATATAAAAATTGTAAACTGGAATATTAACTTTCAAACGCATGTCAGTTTGCCTGATATATGACAACAAACAACATCTAGTACCTAAATAGGATCAATACTTTTTTGAGTATCTATGACCAATTTATGTTCTAGGAGTATTTATTTCATTTTTCCCAAAGAATGTTACAAGGTTATATTTTTTTTAGCCTTGGTTGAGTTGTAATTGGCAAAGATCCCAATTTACTACTGAGTCTCGATGAATCTATAAATAAACACCAATTATTTGAATTATAGGTTTCCCGTTTCAGCTATTAAACAAGAGACATTGTTGCAAAAAACAAAATCAGCCTCTTCAGAAAAATAAAGGCTTTCCAATAAGAGGTGTTATTTCGATAGATGTCACTTTTGAAGCTGTCATTTTTAACATTTGACAAGTAAAAACTACGCCATTAATAAGAATGGAACAATAATGCTTCAACAATGCATTAAAATTCACTATAAAAATGGTGAAAATTTGGCAGAGACGTTTCGTAAAACTCGAATATTTTTGGGGTCGTCGTGAAGCATCTTGTCGGACCGCAATGCAGAAATTGGTGGTAAAATTTGAGCTGTTGGGACAACTTAGTGATATGAAGAATAAAATCAGTGCACATCACTTGAGAGCAGCCGAGAATATTGCTGCTGTAGCCGAAAGTGTTGAAGAAAACCCAGGATTGTCCATTCCTCGTCGTTCTTTGGACATAGGCATTCCAAAAATGTCATTACACCGTATTTTGCATAAAGATTTGGGTCTTAAGGCCTATAAACCTCAGTTAAAACAAGAACTCAAGCCGGCTGATCATCAACAACGTTGTGCTTTTGCTGATGGGGTCCTTGAAATGCATCAAAATGATCTGGAATTCCATCGAAAAATCATCTTGAGTGATGAGGCCCATTTCCATTCCAGTGGCTTCGTCAACAAGCAAAATTGTCGCACCTGGGGCTCGGGAAACCCAAGAGTTATTGTTGAAAATCCTCTCTATCCTCAACGTGTAACTGCTTGGTGCGGTTTACGGACCGGCGGAGTCAATGGACCTTACTTTTTCGAAAATGAGGCTTGAGCAACAGTTACGGTGAATAGATTGCGCTATCGAGAGATGATTAATGATTTTGTATGGCCGAAATTGGATGGTATTGATCTGGATAACGTTTATTTTCAACAAGATGGCGCTGCGTACCACCCAAGCAACGAAACCGTTGATATTTTACGGGAAAAGTTTCCGGACCGTGATCACAATTGGCCACCGAGATCTTGTGATTTAATACCTTGCGACTTCTTTCTTTGAGGCTACGTGAAAGAGAAGGTCGACGTCAACAGCCCAGCGTCGATTCAAGACCTCAAAGATATTCCAGGCTATCGAGGACATAGGGCAGCCACTATGCGATTTGGTTATGGAAAATTTCAAAGGATATGGTCCTGTGAGCGTGGTCGTGGTGGTCATTTGCCTGGGAGTTACTGTTTACTATCAACGGCATATTTTTCTCTTTATAATGGAATAAACATTTTTTCATTCATTAAAAAATAGCATTTTTCTTGCAATATCAAAATAACACCTCTTATTGGAAAACCCTGTACGAAGGAAAATTTTTCCCTTGCCCGATAAAGAGACATTTTTGTGTTTGTTGTTGTGAGATATCTTTCCTTCAACCAAGAAGCTAATAGTTCTGATACTATTTTCGAGAGACTTAGATCTCTGGTCGTCATCCAAAGAGTTTTGATTAAGTTCTCTAAGCTCAAGAGGACAATTAGATTTACTATTTTTACCATGATCACTGTCATAACAGTCTGAACGTTCTTGCAATGTTACACCCTATGTGCTAGGTGGTGGTGCAATTTCTTCACTTTAACTCAGAGCAGGTCTAACAGCAGACTGCAAACATGGATAATTCCACTCGGCCCGATCTTAGCGGCTTGTTCCCTTAATATTCACAATGCAAAAGAACAATCATTGCGATGATTTTATTATTCACGCTACATTTTTGGACTTTTGTATTAGAAAATCGATCTTTTTAGGGCTTCCTAATTTTTTTTACAAAGACCTACTAGTTTTGCGCTCTGTCTGTCCGTCCGTCTATCTATAGAAACTAGAAAGCTCAAACTTTGCGGAAAGGTTAAAAGTGGCTATCTCTCAAAAGTTTAAATCTTACCAAACATTCCAGATTTTTTTAAGGGTGGTTCGCTTATGCTGTAGAAGCTCTTACAAATTTTTTAATCAAATTTAGTAGAATGGGTTATCAAATAAAAGGTCTTGATTAGCACTTTTCGAATCTGAAAGGTAAAAGTCATTTTATACACCAGAGGGTCTAGAGTGAGGTAAAATGTACAAAGACCTCCACCCTTATTCAACACTTTTGGCCCAAAAAATCTGGGAAAATCACGGAGGTAGGTCTTAATGAGTAGAAGGGCAAAAAATGCCTCTTAAATCAAAATTCATTCAACTTCGTTAATAATAGTATGATATGTAAATTTTCCGTTTTCTCCTATAAAATCAGAACGGTAGCCTTAAACTTCTTGAAACTTTGCAGTTATGTAGATTAATATAAAATCCGTATATTTTCAACATTTTATGGAAACCAGATCTTATTTTTATCCAGTCTACATGAAAATTTAAGGAAAAGTGTTTTATTTGAATACGTTCCATTGGCCGAGTACTCAGAAAAATTATTCAAGATGCAACAAAATGCTGGTTGTTTTGTTCTTATAAAAGAAACTCAGCATCTTTTAGATGAATTTGAACGATTTCTTATACGAATATTGGATGAATAATTCAAATCTTTGATTGACACCTTCGGGAAGTTTGTTTTGAACCATAAATTGGTGGTAAAGCCTTTCTGGCAGGAGCATTTTCCTGTCTACTTGACTTGTTTTATTTACCCATAAACGCAAATAAGTGATACAACTTTAATACACCAAATTGACAATCCAGGGCTTAGCACTTATTTCTAATGAAGTCCCAAAGATGTCCATGTAGGCTTTTTCTCGAAAGTGAGATACATTTACTCTTGAGACATCAACCCGCCAAAAACAAAACAAAAACTATTAGGATTGTTTACACATGATCTTCTTGACGACGACACCACGAAAGATTTAAAAAATTTTGTAAACTAACCCCACCTTTCGTAACAGCTCCTCAACTAATAAGTAATATTGCAGGGTGTAACTATATTTTAACAACATGAGCTGCTAAATAAAAACTGAGTCAGATTTAAACTCAGCAACGTGAAATTACTACGATTTTTTTCGGGTAACTTAATGCAACACAAAAAAGTACAATTTTTTTTACCAGTTTTATATTTAAATAAACAGGCCATGAATTTCTAAATTTCTGGTCCTTTCATTTCTCAGGATGATCTCCTCCTTTCTTTATTTTCTGTGTTTTTTTTCTCGTGCGCAAGGTGGACCAGCACAAAAAGTGGTCTTCTCCGAAAGAACTCTGTAATGGCTGAGCTCTAGTCAGCTCAGAGTGTCAGCTGGGGATCTAAGGCCGTTGCCACATTTCAGATCAGCAACTCTAGTAAATACTGTGATCGGAATAGATATGAGAAAAGCAGCACTGGTTCAACCAAAAACCAAGTTTTGGGTTCAAAAATCGGTTTTACCGAAGCTTTTTTCAAATTTAAGAACCAGATAAAAAACCGGATACTTATAAATACAAAAAATTGGAAAACAATTTTTGTCATCCCTATCTAGGCAGTGTTCACCAGAGCAAAGCAAATTTCTATGTTTGATTAGTTCTTGGTATTAGTTGTTTGTTTCGTTTCAATGCGGAGGATTTCACTCGGAGTACGAAGTGAAGCTAGCACACGATACACAGGATCTTTTATTCGTATACTGTCAACGAAGGACTAAGGTTAGCAATAAGCTGTCGGCTTAGATTTCACTTTGTGAGAAAAAATCTAACAACTATTTATAGCTCAAGTTAATTAATCGACAAAAAAATAAACGATAATTTTTGATTGGTGTTTTTCATTTAAAAAATTTGCGACCTAAAAAACTGGTTCTTCCAAAAACCAGTTTCTTTCTTGGTGTAAAAACCGCTGGGTCAAACCGAAGATGAAAAAAAACCGCAAAAACTGAAGAAACAATTGTAAAAATACGACTTCTAACAATTCCATAGTTGTGTATGCTGAATATCAGGTTATTGTTTTTTAGGGTTTTGTAAAATAATTTTACAAAACCCTACTAGTTTCGCGACCAGTCTGTCCGTCTGTCCGTCCGTCAGTGGGTCACAGCAGTTTTTCTCGGAAACTACTTAAGCTAGAAACATCAAATTTTGTCTGTAGGTGTATAGTGATGATCTCTTGAAAGTTCAACTACAAAAAAATTTTATAAGGAATTTAAGGGGGGTCTCCCCATATAGGAGAGTGACCCCCCGAAAAAAAATGTCATTGTAGGTAGCCGATATGGATATCAAATGAAAGGTCTTGACGAGAACTCTTCAAAACAGGTCTTAGTTTGGCAAAATTTGCTTCGAGGGGTGCACAGGGAGGTCAAATAGACGAAAAATTTGTGTCCCCCCCCCCTCGCGATTGGACACCTGTGATCCGAAAAATCTGACAAAAATCAGGAATGTAGGCCTTGGTGAGTACACCAATAACAAATACGTTAGAAGTCGCAATTCACTCAACTCTGTTAGTAATAGTATGATTTATCGATTTTATGTTTTCTTGAATAAAATCTTAGCCGTACCCTTAAATTCAAAGAAATTCAGTACCTATGTGCTCATTTATAAGATTATTCTATCCTGAAAGTTTCATAAAGATTGAATCATATTTAGCGAAGTTATAGCGGTTTGAATTTTCCTGTATTACTATGGAACAATATGCGCTGCATTTATTACTATGGCAACATATGGCTATGGAACAACATGCGCTTTTTACCAACTCAGACACTACAGTTTTGCTAGGATTTGCATGAAAGTTTCAGGAATGATAGGTGTCATGTATATCTTTGAGAATCGGTTCAGCTAGTGGTATCAGTAATCGTAAAACAAAATAGTGGCTGTTTTAAATGCGAAGATTGAATAATTTTGAGTTATTTTTTCCCAACTTCAACGTTTAAGGTGCATGCTTTGAACACTTGATTCAATTTAATGAATGACTCAAGACGAGTACCTACAATTAATGCTCATAAGTGAAACAAGTCAAGGAGGTGGGAGAGAGCTCCTAGCAAAAGGGGTTTTGTAACCCTTCTAGGATTGGCAAAAAAATGGCCATGAATCGATGATAACAGTACAGGAGAGTGGCCCCTGAAAAAAAAACTTCATCAAACGTAGCCGATATGAGTATGAAATAAAAGTTTTTATGGGAGCTTTTCAAAACAGTTGTTAAACTGTCGATTTTTGCTTCAGTGGGGGCACAGGGGGGAAATACAAGAAAAATGTGTTTCCTCCGTCGCGGATGGACATCTGAAATAATTATCAAGGGAGATATTTATGAGTATAACAATACCAAAAACCTCAGAAGTTGAAATTCGTTCAACTTTGTTAATAATAGTATGATCTTGGCTTTTCATATTTTCTCCAATAATATCATCTTTGACATGTTTCTTGATTTGATTCGATCTGGTGACTGCATTTTGTAAATTGAATACAAAACCCTTCTGACATGAGCGTAGGTCTGTTTACCCAACTTGTTTTTACATAATTTCCGAAAAGTGTCCACAACATGGATTGAAAAAATTACTGCATTCTTTTCAGGGCGTGTTTGAGTTTTCAAGAAAATAATAAGCGCAGAATACAATCTTGAACTTCATCTGAATATTTTGGGCCTCTGAATGCAGTATGAATTGATTATACCAAAAATCAACTTACGAGTATAATCCATATCTGCAAGGCTTTAATAAAGTCACACAACCTATTATGACTTCTTCAACGTACTATAGTACCTCTATTTCATTCACTGAAGCCATGATCCTTGCCGAATAAATATCTGAAATGAAACGTGACATGCAAAGAGATGCTCTAGCATAAGTTCAGGTCAACGTTGTCTAGCCACAAGTCCTGAATGCAGTGCACATTGACTGTGTAGTAATGAATGGCAAAATCTAGTGTACTAACACCAATTTCTATGCTTTACTAGGATCGACTGCAATGTAACTGTAGCGGAGACTCTGACTAGAAAGCATAAAAAGAAAAACGTCAGTAACATGTTTCCCAAAACAGCCAAAAGCACAACTCTGTTCCATACAATCGAGCTGCATTAAACTGCTACTTTATTGTTGTCACATATTCCACAAGAGAGTGTCCATTTTGTTATAGAATTTAATATGGTACATTTAGCGTTTTTTATGGGCTAGCTCAGAGTTATAGCAGCATAGTGCAGTATCGACTGGTGGAAATATATAGAATGGAGATTGTGATGCAACGTCCTTTGTTGCGACGGAAAAAGATTATATTGAAATTAAAAGCAAATGTTGTTACATGCATTATACTTTTTTGAAAAGCACTGTAAAGTTTATATTTAAACGTGCATCATTTTTGAAACACCAAAATGTAAATTATCGTACTTTGTACTTAGACTTATTTCAGGGAAAAATTAATCACATCCATTTTAATTCATTAAAATCGTTTGATAGTAAGTGTCTCCTACAATTATTACAACTTGGTAAACACCTCCATGAATTTCTTCATGGTGCCTGAAGAATCCCACTTCAGAGAACTAGGAAACTCATACCCACATACGCTAGCTCATCGAATTCTCATATGGCTCAAGGTCAACAATACATGGGAATGCTGGCTCGATTTATCCCTAACATATGCCAGGAAATTACCAGATTTCTTACTAGTCCCAACATTCCACAGCTCCTTTTAATCATGCACTTGATAGTACCATAAGCAATTTCAAACACGTGTACAAGTTTAATGGTAACCATGTCGACTATCTGTTTTAGCGTTCTAAAACTATTAGAATTTCCCTCGTAGGGCTAGAGTGTGGAACAATGTCGTGTAAACGTTAATTGTTAATCGAAGTAAAATTCAAGTATATATGTAGTATGGAAAGTTTGTGCCTACTTACTGTAATTAAGAAAATGCCTACATCGTCTTATAGTGTGAAAACCATAAGTTTATGAGACGGTAATACATTTCAAGTAATAATTTTGGCTAAACTGCTTCTAAGGAACACCTACCAGACGCAATAGCAAGCTGTCGTTTTGAACACATTAAAGATAAAGCGTAACAAAGTTTACTCATAAAATAAAAATGATAGAACTTTGAAAAAATAAATTTTCGATGTAGGACATACTCCAAAAACCCCTCTCGATAGTGATTAAAAACAAATTCATTTCCAATAATACTACATCCAAAGGATAAGTGAAAAATTATCCAAATATGTAGAACGAGGATATTTTAAAGCGTGTTTTTCGGAAGCGAAGAGCTACAAATTGAAATTAAATAAACAAAAATGTTTTTTATATCCATGAAATTGGCTTGATATGAACGATTTTTAGGTCTTTGTAAAAATTTTTTTTTCAACAACCTACTAGTTTCGCACGTCCGTCCGTGCGTCACAGAAAGTTTCCTCAGAAACCATAGAAGCTAGAATACTCAAACTTTGTGACAAGGTCAGAAGTGATGGTCTCTCAAAAGTTTAGGTCTTACTAAAAATTTAAATTTTTTTTAAAGGGGTCCGCCCTTATAACGAATAAGCCCTTAAAAATTAATCAAAAGTAGTTGAGTGGGGTATGAAATGAAAGCCCTTGATTAGAACTTTTAGAATCTGAAATAAAAAGTCAATTTATGAATTAAGGCGTCCAGGGGAAGGCAAAATCTTTCAATCTTTCAATTTTCATGAAAATTTAAGGAAAAGTATTTAACTTGAATATGTCTAACCGGCCGAGCATTCAGAAAAGCTGGATCAAAATGGCAGCTGTATTGTGCTTATGAAAGAAAATGTGCATCCTTTGCAGAAATTTGAACGATTTCATATCAAAGTATTGGATGAATAATTCAAGTTATCGATTTACGCTATTAAAAAACTTGTTTCTAACCCTAGGATGTTTACAAAGACTTTCTGATAGGAGCACGCTCCTGCTTACTCAACTTGTTTTTCATTAATACTGAGAGAGGATTTTTGACATGTGGCTGTTGTAACAGGCATGCACGTGGCGTTACCTGGAGGTCCAATCTTCACACACTCTTTGCAGTGAATCAGGCTGTATTGCGTCAATAATTCGTCGAATGTTAGCTTTTCAAGTGCTCAATTGTTTCTGGTTTATTGGCGTAGACATTAGAATTTACATCTCGTGAAATTAATCGTTCGCCAAATATGCCTTTAAGCAAATAAATGAAATGTATTGTGTGCTGTGTGGCATGTGGCATCGACTTGCTGAAATCACATGTCAGTAACATTAATGTCTTCCAATCTAGACACCGAAAAGTTAGTAATCATGTTTCTGTGTAGCTCACAGCTTATTGTAACATTGTGACCATCATTATTTTTGAGGATACATGGACCAACTATCCCAATTTAAGTGCACCAACTGGTGGCGTTTTTAGGTGTCATGATATTTCGACAACTTTTTGTGGATCACCATTGCTCAAAATATGGTAATTCTGTTTGTTAACGTAGCCATTTAATCAAAATGTGCTTCATCACTGAACAAAATTTTCAAATGAAATTGTGGATAAACGGCATTCTTCTTTTGGCCCATTCATCAAATATACGGCGGTGTGAGTTTACTTATAATCAATTGTCAGATACAACTAATATCAGACCAACTGAAAATTTTGAGATCGGTTGCCGCTGGAAGCAGTAATGCCATTTTTAACTTCTTCACCTCTAAAAAACAACCTTTAGTACAAAAGCGTATTTAAGAGCTAGCGAAGTGATTGTATTTCCAGCAGAGAAAATTATGAAACTCGCGTAGTGGCTTGTCAAAGACTAAATTTATTGTCGTATGATACAGGCAGGTAGGTACACATAGTTCGTCAAAGATGCCGCTAGTAGTATTTAAAATGCATTATTCTGATATTAATCCTAACATCTCCACTTATCAAAATAATCTAAACTTTGGTACATATGTATCTTACCAGAAGTAATAGAAGCAAATCATCAAATGTTTAGTAATCCATTAAACAATGCTTTGTTATGTTTTTGTGTAGTCCACGCCTTCTTTTTGGCAGGAACCTTTTGCGACCAGTCTTGTCCTATACCGCACACTATTATCGAGCTGTTTTCGACTCCGTTTCTTCATAATCATAACATCTCTGCTCGTAATAATTTTTTCAGTTTTTTGGTTATATAATCTGTATCCTATTACGTTATCTAGATACCCAACTAAAATCAATTTGCCAGCCTTCTTATCACATTTTTGTCTTTGTATTATGGGAAACTGCACCAAAAATTTGGACGTGGCTCAGTTCCGGTTTCTCAACTGTCCACCTCGCAAAAGGTGTCATCATACCTAACTTGGCGGCTGGCGTTCTATTCTTTAAATATACTGCAGTATTACCTGCTTCAGCCCAAAAACTTTTATCGAGTATTCCTTCAAACAACAAGCATCATGCCCGTTTAACTGCAGTTCTGTTGAATCTCTCTGAGAGCCCATTCTGCTCCGGAGTGTGAGGATTGGTCATTTGATGGACAATACCAACTTGTTATAAGTAACTCTCCATCTCGCGCAAACAGAATTCACCTCCATTGTCGGTCCTCAATACTCTTATCTTGTTTTCGGTTTGATACTACGCTAAGCCTCAAAAATCTTGCTGGAACATCTGGTTCTTTTCCTTCAAGAAGTAGACAAAAGTCATTCTGCTGGCATCATCCACAAACAGGAGAAAATACTTTGCCTGATCAATTGGCTTAGTCTCCATCGGCCCGCATAAATCTAAGTGTACTACATCCAGTAGTTTTCCACTTCTATTTTTTGTGTTCAACTTGTACACACCATTTATCAAATTCTTTGTATCAATAAGCTCATTCACTTGGTTGTATATCAAACAGACATTCTTTTTGAACACTACTCTATTGCCATTAACTATAAGTTGGCTTACGGACAATAAGTTTGTCATGAGATTAGGTATGTAAAATACATTCTTCATAATCACATCATACTGGGAACTGTTTACGCATGTCGTTATTTGTGTTTCACCAACACTAACTATTGGCACCATTGTTTGGTTTGCCACTACGATTTTTTTGTTTTCGTACACTGGTTGGAGTTGGAATAAACAATTTTGATTTGACGTCATGTGTGCGCTTGCGCCTGAATCGACGTACTAATCGTCTGTGTTATAACAGTCGTTGAAAAATGCCACACTAAAAACATTCAATTGTTTATTTGCTTTCAATTCAGGACACTTATTTTTTGTAATGGCCGACTTTCTTGCAATTATAACACTTTATTTGCTTACTGCTGGCTGACATATCATCTGACGTTGACATTTGTTTGCGGTTAGTGTTGCCACTTTTTGGCCGCTGTTGTTTTGTTCAAAGTGCAGAGTCCGTACCAGTAGTGCCAACCTCCGAACACATATCAAGCAACTTTGTTTTTAATGACGTTAGCGCTAATACCGATTCCAGAATGTTCTACTGCCATTATCATCGTTGAATACTTATCTGGGAGTCTAGCCAAAAGTACTGATCCAATCCACTTGTCTGTGATTTCAAAACCTGTTCCCTTCAAGCGATGTGCTCTCTCGACCATTTGAGATACATAGGATGTCATGGATTCACAGTTATCGAGACGTATTCAAATTAATATTCGAAGCAACTTTATTTTTCGTTGATACCCTGTGTCATCAAATAACTGTTTCAATTTATTCTACACACCATCCACTGTAGTCTCACTCTTGATATGAACATATAACGAACAGTCAATAGTCATTACCAGTTTAGCTTTGGCTTTCTTCATCTCAGTTACACTGATAATCGCCGGCATATTTTTAATGACAATACCCTCAAGTAACAAAGAATTGCTTGTTGCAAACGCCCAATCGTCATAATTTTTGCGTCCTTTGGGTTTTGGCACAAGTACCCCGACGTTGACATTATTACTTCCGCATAATAAAAATACTTGATGTTTTTGTTGAAATGGGACTGGGCCCATAACCTAATGAGACTCGCGTAGTGGTTTGTCAAAGACTAAATTTATTGTCATATGATACAGGCAGGTAGGTACATATAGTTCATCATAGATGCCGCTAGTAGTATTTAAAATGCATTATTTGCTCAAGACTGCTGACAATCGTTGAGTGAGCGCTGTCTCTTCTCACAGGGAACTGTATGTCTCCCGTCCTCACTTCAATGCAAGAAAATACCACGGCGTTCTTTAGCAGTGTTTTCCTTACACCTGCTTACAGAGAGTATTGCCCCATATTTCTGTTCCGTAAAGTGGCAATAATCCTACAACACTCGTTAAGAGGCGCCGATGCGACTGAAATAGCTTTCATAGCCGTTGCCCTAATACGCTCAGAAAAACTCATCTTCGAGTTGATCAGTAGCCTCAAGTTCTTCACCGCTAGCTTCAATTCGATAAGTTTAGAACCTATACTGATCATTTTTATTCTAGAGATCCTCCTTTTTGTCAAGATAACCACTTTGGTATTCTCCAGTGCCAGTCTGAACCTGCGAGTGGTGGCCCAGTCCCTCACTCGGCGTATTAGTATAACTAGTCAAAGTTGCGCTGGTTCAATGGTGCCTTCAGTAACCAAAGCCGCAATATCATCCTCATAGCTGATCAAGCACGACTCGAGTCTTAGTAGTCCATTGTCAAACACGTTTCACAAGTCTGGACCAAGAATAGATCTTTTATGCTTCATTGGCCCTGTATTGTGTTATGTAGTCCCTCAGAAGCCGCATTCTTCTTCCTTGTAGCACTACAGCCCCTCTCGGGCCTACGCTTAGAGATAGTTAGAGGATCGCATTTTCATGACCGTTTTGATTTTTTCGGAAGTTGGTTTGGTCAGTACCATGCTTCCGTGTGCCTGCTCAGCTATGATATGATCTGATTAAATCAGTACATATCACCACTGAGTGAACACTCATAGTCTGTCCGAAAAAGCCCCATTAGATATTCTGAAATATTCCAGAATATCCACCCATTTAGCGGAGTTGAAGGCACACACATTAACAGAACGATCCATCGCTTGGTCCGGCTATATCTCTGCCTTTTGGGTCGCACTCGCCACATCAATGGTGGAACGTCCTTCTTTAAAGCCGTACTTTTGAAAGAAAGAGCACTAGCACTATCTCGTTCATCTTTTCGGCTTTATGTATGGAAGACATCAAAAAGGCATCAAACTTCCGCATAACTAGCTTATAGCCATGCCCATGGAACCTTGTTAACATTGTCCACTAAATCTTGCCAGCAGTGAGGCTTGTTGTTTTTAATCAAATTGCAAAAATATTGCCTGGCCAACTTGTATGCGGCTATCTGGTTGCATGCCTCGTTATTGTTCCTTACTCGTTGAGCATCAAGCTGAAGGTTGTGACACCCCCTTCGCTTTTTTGCGATTTTAGTCGACCTCCAGTAAACTAGGAGCTTGTCCTGCCGGTATTTTTGACGGGGCATAGAAGCGCCTCCCTTGTTAAGTGACCAATTCCTCTGTCCCCTACAAATCATCCTGCAGCGAAGTACATGTCGTGAGCACTTCGACAAATCTCTCAACGTCCATCCTTCCGCTGTTCCATTTCATTTAAGAAGATTAAAAGCATGGACGTCGGGAAAAAACATCATGAATTTCAAGCAGAATGCACTGATTATCACTGGCTGAGTAGTCCTGTCCTGATACTCTCCAATTATGTCTGTTTGATACTAAGGTCTACAGTGCGAATGTCACGTCTAGTATGGTTCCTTAAAAGCCAATGTTGCTGAAAATTGGCGTATTTCCGCTGTTTAGTACGACAAGCGGCATCCTGGCCACCAAATGGATTCTAGGATCCATTTTCCCCACGAATCTATTTGAGGCATGCACCATTTAATTGTCTTAGCGTTGAAGTCTCCCCCAATGAGAAATTTGCTGCTGCATTTGAGGCAGTGCCCTGCAAATCATTAAATTCGGCTTGAAAAGATAATACCGGTTTGTTGGGCGTTAGATATACATTAAAAAGGTGTTCCCTGAGCTCCAAATCCACATGAAACTATCCCTAGTCTACAGCTCTTTGTCTGAAAGTCACTGTCCGATCGCATATAGAGGCAGTACCAGTTTCATCAGGACACCATGATGTAGAAATTTTATCGTGGTGCTAGCCACTCAACAGCAAAGTGTCGGCTTTCATATCCCTGCACTGCGATACAGGTTTGCCTACTGGTTATGGGTCATCCAAGCTCTGATTTTTCCTTTGCTTTGGCTTCCTAAAAAACCCGACATTTTCCTGACTCCAAGATGTGCCAAAGATCCGGTCTTGGATCAGCATCCTTGCGATGGAAACTGTGTGCCTCCTTTGTACACTCATTTCTTGTATGTCCCATCTCGCCGCATTTGTAACATAGGAAACTCCTATCGGATCATTTGCATACTTGTGCGGTGTGACCATAGCCAAGGCATTTGAAACATTAAAGAGGTGCTGCTGTTCCTTGTATCCTGCAGACAACTCACCCTGTTCTTACTTTGCAGCTTTGGCGTGAGGCTCTCTTTTGTTGACTAGCTGGAGGTAGTAGTGGAAGTGTTTTGAAGTACACTTGAAATTCATTGAGCAAAGTGAGCTGTACTGGAGAGATCTGGTAATTCAAAGGGGTGCAACTGCTATTGTTGGGTTGTCGTCTCCGGTTCCAGTGAAACTAATCAGGAACTTGATCTGAAACATAATGGCTTTGTGATAGTTCGATAACAAGATCAACTCATTGCTGTGAACCTCAACCCTGGAGATATACTCAGGTACCACGTGCAGCAGATGAGCCCCCATCTTCGGATGGTCAGCTAATTGGTTGCGGCCCTTCGGGGGCTATCTTGGTGGCTGTTGGTTAAAAACAAAGGTTGGCGTTGGGTCTCGTATCTACCAGTATTAAAGTTGAGAGTTCCCTAAATGTAAACTGGAACCGATCTTGGCGCGATGATTGGCAGGTGCTCACGTTAATCATATCCGGCTTTGTACTGGAGAAGAACATTTGAGTGAAGTTTGTGGAAAGCTTTTACATGGACGAAGTGAATTGTGCAGGGGGAAGCTCTCATCAGACTTAATTTGTGCTGAAAAGAACAATTATTTCATCAAAACTGCAAACACAAACGGTACAAAATGTGGAATTTTTACCGGTGCATGATGCCTCCAACGTACTAAATGTAGATTTGTTAGTTTGTTACTCTTTCCACTGCTTTTAGCTTATTTAATTAGTATTGCGAAGAGCTTTAAAGCAAATGCGAGTATATTTAGTACTTTCCTGAATGCTGACCGTTTATCTGATTTATCTTCTTCTTTGTAGAACTACAGCCCCTCTCGGGCCTTCGCTTTCTGCAAATAGCGCCTCCAACTGCCTCGGTCCTTTGACTGCGTCCTCCAATTGCTGGGTCCGAGCAGCGATGAACTGTCTGCCTCGACAAAGTTAGACTAGCGTTTCCTTGGTTCTCCACTGGTCTCTGGCCTTCAGTTCTCCCAACGAATACCTTTTTGGGTATCCGTTCTGCGTCCATACAATTCCTGTGTCCAGCTCATTGCAGCTTCGGTAGTCTTACAATCGTTAAAAATTCCGGTTTGTCGAAAAATTTCATTCAGTTCATGGTTGTAGCGAATTTGCCATTGGTCACCGTTTAGCTTTGCATTTATTATTATTCAATTACATGAAGCAATTAGTTGAACGAAAATTTAGTGTATGGTTCTCACCTTGTGGTAAAGATTAACTTAATGTTTTTCAGAAAAAAGTTATCCTTTCAAACGTCGACGAGTTGTGGTAGGGATGCAACTTGGTTGCAGGGAAAACGTTTCTTACTTACGAGTTGGGCTTAATCAGTGGTTTTTGTGTGCTAAGTTGTTGGAAGTTGATTGTAAGGGAGGTCTTCCTCTAAAAGTGTTTTCTGTGCAGGTGGCATATTCATTCAGGTGAAGACTATGGTTTATAACAAGCTCATTTGGAGGCTCGGGAAAAAATTTCGGGCGGGAGAGGGGCTCCCACACCCATCACCAATGAAGCAGCTGAGACTCATGACCCCCAGCTGGAGTCAACTTGGTTCAGGACAAGGGTTAGAACTTTGATATCTTATACCTCCTTTATTTCGTCATCATGGAAGAAATGCTCATGCTATTGAGAGTGCGGCTTCTTTTGTCATTATTTGAGCGTCGGCCAATGGATTGAGACGTACTGTCATCGTTGAGTTGACAGATGATTGTAAGTCTTCGTTATGCTGGGTATTCGCTATACTAAGTCTTAGTGCGGTCATTTTGAGTTCCTTTTCGTTATCTCCAGGAAAAAGCTGAGTGAAATTTTTTTTTTGCCTACACGATATTCGCCTAAATTCTGAAATTACTATTTCAGGTATTTTTCCCCGTTCGGTGCTTGAAAAATGTACACTTAGAGTTGAGAGAAAAAGAAAAAGGAAATTTTGCAAGGAGATATGTACAATATTTAAATTGATGATCCAGTCTGTTAGAAGTAAACCATGCGCTACAGCATAGTTTATTTCCAACAGATATCTGTCCAGGATCCACCATGAGACGTAGAGTTCATGCGATTAAAGTGCATATGAGGTTTGTTTCGCAGATGTCTTTTTTCACTTGGCGTGACGATGAACCAAACGAAAATCTCAGAGAGTTCATCGGCAAGGGATTGACAAATGCATGCCACAAGAGTTGTATCCGAGCGTAAAACCAGAGGCATTTAGATTTTCCGATATTCAGGCAAGTGCAGCAGTTGAGGCTAGAGCATTCAAGTTGGAAGAGATATATTATAAAAGGTGGGTCGCCCACATTGCTGTTGCTCGCGATAGTGTGGCAGGAGAGCCGTCAACTTCAACTTTTCGTCGTGCCCAACAATTGAACATCTCACGAACACCACTGACGCGAATTTTGAATAAAGATTTCAATTTACACGCCCACAAGGTTTAATTGACTCAAGAACTGAAGCCTACTGACAATTTCAAGGGCTGGCAATACGCCGAATGGTTAATTGAACAGACAGAATGCGATAGTGGCTTTACAAAGAAAATCATCTTCAGCGACGAGGCACACTTTCCCCTCAGTGGATTCATTAACAAGCAGAATTGCCGCATATGTGAAAATGATAATTCACGAGTGATTGTTGAAAAGCCAATGCATCCACAAAGGGTGACTGTTTATGTGCTGGAGGCGTCATCGGGCTGTACTTCTTCGAAAATGAGGAAGGCCAAGCAGTTACTATGAATGGTGTTCGCTATTGCGAGATAATAACGGACTTCTTGTGGCCAGGAATTGAGGCTTTGTACCTGGACGATATGTGGTTCCAACAAGATGGTGCCACTTGCCACACAGTCAACGAAACAATGGCTCTTTTGTGCGAGAAATTCAATGGCCGTGATAGCTCACGTTGTGGCGGTGTTAATTGCCCGCTACGGTCATGTGATTTGACAAGTTTGGACTTCTTTTTCTGGGGACATTTCAAAGAAAAAGTGTGCCTCAATAAGCCAAGAACAATTCAAGAGCTAAGGGATGAGATAATTCAGGACATTAATGACATAGAACCTCAACTATGTTTCAGAGTCATTGAAAATATGGACCATCGGATAGAAGTATGCCACCGCAGTTGTGGCGAGCATCTCGCCATATTTTATTCCACGTTTAATTGCCATAGATCCTTCTATTATAATAAAAAATATTAAAATAATTCTCTGAAAACTTTTTGTTTTATTTACAATTAACATAGGGTGTTTTGGTAGGACCACTCTTCACCAGCAGCACGGCACATATGATAATAATTCGACAAGGGGATTAAATGTGATAAGGTGCAAGCTATAATAAATTGCGAAAATGTACAAGTAAAGTGAAAAGAGTGAAATTGCGAAAAATAAATCTTTTACATTAATTGAAAGGGAAAATTTATCCAAAAATCATTTATAAGTAGCTGCGCACCTAAAATGCGCAGCAACATGATCACCAGGATCACAATATCGCAGTTTGAAATCAAACAACGATTTGAGTTTCCTAGGCCTTCAAACTTATGAAGTTTAATCAGGTATCATTTTAAAAATTTCAAAGCGAATTTTATAAAATAGACACGGAAATTTTAATTGCTACCATATCAGAAAATTTTAATTAAAATCAGAATGGCTGCCATTATGCTTTCGCACGGCAAATTCGGCTGGTTAATTAACTTGACTCAGTTTTTTCCCGATGCATCCTTCCTGAAAATTTGATTCAAATTGAATCTAAATCGTTTCAAATCACTTGGGCAAGAACTAAATGAGCTGACTCAATAACTGACAGACATTCAGTTTGAATACAGATATGTATATATAGGGTTTTCCAATAAGAGGTGTTGATATTTAAAAGAAAAATGTCATTTATTTAATATAAATGATCGAATGTTTATTTCATTATAAAGAAAAAGTTATGCTGTTAATAGTAAAAATAACATCAGGTAAATGACCACGCTTACAGTATCAAATACTTTTCATGAAATTTCCCATAACCAAATCGCAAAGTGGCTGCCCTACATCCTCGATAGCCTCACGAATTCCATCTTTGAGGTCTTGAATCGACACTGGGCTGTTGCCGTAGACCTTCTCTTTCACATAGCCCCAAAGAAAGAAGTTGCTTGGTATTAAATCACAAGATCTCGGTGGCCAATTGTGATCACCTCTTCGAGAGATAACACGGTCCGGAAACTTTTCCCGTAAAAGATCAATGTTTTCGTTGCTTGTGTGGCACGCAGTGCCGTTTTGATGAAAGTAAATGTTTTCCAGATCAATACCATTCAATTCCGGCAATGAAAAATCATTAATCATCTCTCGATAGCGCAATCTATTCACCGTAACTGTTGCTCCAGCCTCATTTACGAAAAAGTAGGGTCCAGTGACTCCGTCGGACCATAAACCGCACCAAACATTCACACGTTGAGGATAGAGAGGCTTTTCAACAATAATTCTTGGGTTTTCCGAGCCCCACGCGCGACAATTTTGCTTGATGACGAAGCCACCGAGGTGAAAACGGGCCTCATCACTGAAGATGATTTTCATGCATTTGAACGACCCAATCAGCAGAGAGACGACGTTGTTGATAATCGACTGGCTTGAGTTCTTGTGTCAACTGAACTTTATAAGCCTTCAGACCCAAATCTTTATAAAAAATACGGTGCAATGACGTTTGGGGAATGCCTAATTCCAAAGAACGACGAGGAATGGACAAACCTGGGTTTTTTTCAACACTTTCGGCTACAGCAGCAATATTCTCGGCTGTTCTTGAGTGACGTGCACGTGCGAAGCTCAAATTTTTCCACCAATTTCTATGTTGCGGGCCGACAAGGTGCTTCACGACGACCCAAAAATGTTCGAGTTTTACGAACCGTCTCTGCCGAATTTACACTATTTTTATAGTCAGTTAACATAATTTCAATGCATTGTTAAAGCGTGTATCGTTCCATTTTTAATAATGGCGTACTTTTTATTTGTTGAATATCAAAAAATGACAGCTTCAAAAGTGACATCTACCGAAATATTGGGCTATTCAAAATAACCCCTCTTATTGGAAAACCGTTTGGATACAAGAATCTACATCCAAGCTAAATTATTCATTGTTTCCTTTAAATAAATTAAAAAATATTTTTAATAAGCGAGTACAGATAGTGCGGGAGTTTAACCTTCGAAAATCTCTCTGTAAGGTTAATGAACAACAAAATCCTTCAAACTTCAAATGTAAACGAGTTAATTAATCAACCCCAGTTTGACTATTTAAGAAACATCAAGGTATTTCAAGACTATCCTCCGAATTCCTAATCGTTTCTTACATCTGACCATAGTGGAAAATCCCCTGATTTAAACGATGTATGCATGTTTTCCATCCTTAATTGCCTTTATCCTCGTTAAATTTACGTATGAGTGAGTTTCCACTTTCGTGCGACTCTTACGAAATCATTCTACCGTTAAAATACCACAATTGTGTTTTGCCTTTCAATTTGAGGGAGAGAAAAGTTTTTAATTTCGTAAATGACTTTGTTTATGCGGCTGTTACTTGGCTCTTTCTTGAGTCCTTACAAAGATGGCGCCGTGTGGCATCATCGCCAACATTTCAAATTCATCCTTAGTAACGAGTGTACAGTATGTAAGGCACTGAAGCGGGTGGAGGAGAGAGTGCGATAGCTTATTCGAAGAAGTTTGACGAAGATGGTATTTGGGATAGATAGATGGATGGGAAGGATAGAGTTTTCAAGATGTTTTGGGATTGGTGCCACACTGGCAAAGGGAATTCGGTGAGATATGTCTTTGCAGCGAAATTTTACACAAGGTAGATTTTGACAAATTGGGTCTCTTTATTTGTTTGCTTTGTCAACGACAACGTTTCATGCGGGATATACTTGTTTGAGCATATGACGTCTTTTTGCGAAGACAGAATTTAAATGAGCCGTGACAACACCTACTTGTCGGGAGACCACCGCCAAAAAAGGATTCTTCAACGTTTTATGCTCAAGTAGAAGATGGCAAAGCAAATACGAAAGTAGAAATGTAATAGACAAATACCACTCTGCTGGTTCGATCCCCATTGTGGTGTGGTGGATAAAAAGCCTTTGAATTTGTCGCAATTGGATGTCTTGCGGCTCCTTTGTGCCTGTGAATAATGTGAAAATCATATCTAATGCCATACAATTCAATCTTGTTAGGGGAAGAAAAGAAATGCTAACTTTCTGATGAAATTTATCCTTCTGTTGTTGTTGGCTTGGAAACAAAGTCTCGTTTCGTGAAAGTCTTATGATTGAACATGACGCAGAAATAATTTGCGCTGAGAAAATTTAATGCTCGACAAATATTGTGACAAATCGATTGGACGTGTTGGGATGCAAGACTCCATTCGAGGAAAATAGGATTGAAGTGAGAAATTCTCAATCTATTGTCTGTCAAAATATTAAGCTAAGTAATGCTGTGTAGTTCTTCTTCAAATTCGTTCATAGGAAGTAGCTGCCATTTTCAATGAATGAATTTAATCAATATTTCCTATTACACCTCCAATTTATTGCTCACATAAAAGAAATGATTGATTTAAATACGCTTTCACCCTAAACGATCCACGGGTATGGCACGGTATCAGCCCCGTCTCCGCTTGTCATAAAAAGCCAGTCTCATCTTCACCATCATTAAAATTTTTCCACGGTAAATAAATTCCGAAAATGTTTTCCTGTGGTCCATCAAGGACTTTTCAAGACAGCCAGAAGCATCTCCCAAAAAAAAAAGAAATTTGCCGTAAAATGTTATTGGTGTTGCCTTTTAGTTTCGCACTAGTGAATATCGTTTCGCTTAAGGAGAACGCGAAGCAGTCTATGCGTCGACAAACCGCTTTTGTAGATTTCAAGGAAATTAACAATTATTATCCAGAGTGAGTGTAAAAAGCTCCTTCAACAGGCGAACACCTTAAGCGTACGATTGTAGAAATTTCAAGGTGTTTAGGCATCGTCGTTGTATTCAATATTTAGTTTCGGTAACGCTGAAATTGCTTTCCTGAAAATGCTGCACGATAACGACCACACAAGGAATACTTTTTTTTTGTACTTTGATCCCTTGTTACGCTCGGGTAGTTTTATTTATACACATTGGTTGTTGGGCATGGGCGTTAAAGAAATCGTTAGATAACTTTTCGCTCGTATATTTTTTTCTATTGATTTGCATGTGTGTTCTTTTCAGAGTATACCCAAGATGCTATAAGTTTTAAGGAAAAAAAAATCCCAAGTGATTTATATTTTAATTGAAAAGAAGCCTTGTTTATATATTTTTCTCTCTTTTAGGGTTTTGTAAAATAATTTTACGAAACCCTACTAGTTTCGCGACCAGTCTGTCCGTCCGTCCGTGTGTCACAGCACTTTTTCTCGCAAACTGCTTAAGCTAGAAACATCAAATTTTGTATGTAGGTGTAAAATGGTGCTCTCTTCAAAGTTCTCCCCATATAGGGGAGTGGCCCCCGAAAAAAAAATTTAATCAAAGATAGCCGATATGGGTATTTAATGAAAGGTCTTGATGAGAACTTTTCAAAACAGGTCTTAATTTGATACTTTCTGCTTCGAGGGACGCGCAGAGAGCGGAAATACACAAAAATTTGTGTCTCCCCCCTCGCGATTGGACACCTGTGGTCCGAAAAGTCTGAACAAAATTATGGTGATAGGTGTTTATGAGTACAACAACAACAAATACCTTAGAAGTCGAAATTCGCTCAACTTTTTTAATAATAGTATGATCTTCGAATTTCACATTTCCCCAACAAAATCGCATCGGTACCCTTAAACTGAACGAAACTCGATATTTACGTAGTTCTACTAAGGTTCTTAAACTTTGTCAGTTTGATGAAAATCGAATGATATACACGGAAGTTATAGCCATTTGAAATTTCTCTAATTACAACAACAATAACATATGATTTTGGTATTTTATGGACTTTTCATCCAATCAGTCACTGCAGGTTTGATTTGATCTTCTTGAAATTTTCCAATAAGGTCAATAACATTAATATTTTTGAGAATTCATGATTTGAGTGATTTTTGTCGGTTTGCAACAAAATGGCGACCGTTGAACGTAGAAAAACAATGGATTTTCGTTTGAACGTGCACATTTCTTTGACATATTTCTTGACGTTATTCATTGCTGGTGACTGCATTTCTGAGAAATTGGGTACAAAACCCTTTTGACATGAGCGTAGGGTCTGCTAACCCAACTTGTTTTTTGATAATATCAATTCGTAGATTTTGTGTGGGCCTAAATCTAGCAACAATATGCTGAAAAAAAACCCGAGTGATAATAAATAGGGATTGATTTAATACCTAATGTTTGATTACAGGGCTTAACGATCTATTATTATAATGCAAGCATGAAACCTGCTGAATGTAATTTGCATTGTTTCTCGTTTTTAAGGGCTTTCATAAATAAATTTTAAAAAGGCCTACTAATTTCACATCCTGTCTGTCTATCTGCACATCACAGCAAGTCTGCTCAGAACTATAGAAGTTACAATACTCAAATTTTGTGGAAAGGTCAAAGGTGAAGGTCTCTCAAATGTTGAGAACTTATCACAAATTTCAAATGCTGCGCCCCTTCATAAAAGAGCGGTGCAATAAATACTTAGTCTACAAAAGAAAACCAAATTTTTTGGAAAAAACGCAATTTATTTCTCAACATAATCTTCTCTTACCTTGACACACTTGTCCCAGCGTTTCTCCAACTTCTTTAACCCGTCTCAAAAATACGTATTCTCGAGGTCTGAAAAGTTGCCGATGATCTCCCCATTCAACTCCAACTTATGCCCTGCGAGTGACTTTTTCAAATTTGGAAATTGGTGGTCTCCCAAATGTTGAGATCTTATCAAAAAGTTCAAATGTTGTCCGAACGCAGCGCGATAAGTACTTAGCCCACAAAAGAAAAACAAAAATTTGGAAAAGTGGCGATTTATTTCTCAACACAATCTACTCTTAGCCCGATTCACTTGACCCAGTAATGCTCCAACTTCTCAACCTGTCTAAAAGATACGTTTTCTTGAAGTCTGCAACGAAGGCCTCCGTGGGAATTCAAATTTCTGCCCGGCGAGTGACTTTTTCAAGTTTAGAAACAAAAATAAGTCACACGGGGCCAAATATGGAGAAAACGGTGGATGGAGTAGCAGTTTATAGCAGAATTAGGCATAGTGACGGTCGAGGTGTGAGCCGGTCTATTGTCATGGTGGAAAAGCACTTTTTTTTGCCAAAAAGAGCCTTTTTCTGCAAACCAGCACCAAATTGGGCTGATTATTCGGCATAGTAGAGCCATGTGACCGTTTCGTTCTTCTCCAGTTAGTTGACGCAGATCATACCTTGTGAATTCCAGAAAACGGTGGACATAACCTTTTTGGCTGATAGGACAATCTTCTCCTTCTTTGGAGCAAGTTTGACGGGTGAAGTCCACTTTATCGACTGCTTTTTGGTCTCGGGTGTGTACTAGTCGAGGTATGTTTCGTCGACCTTTACGTAACGATGTAAAAACTTCTTTGCATTGCGCTTGAACAGCGTCAAACACTGCTATGAAGCGTTCTCACAGTTTCATTTGTTGTTCAAAGTGAGCAAACGCGGCATTCCTTGTGCTTAAAGAATTTTCATGCCCAAAATGTAATACAGGATATGACTTATGCAGTTTTTTGAGATACTGTCTTTCAAAACGAGCTGGTGGATTTTTGTCACGTTATCCTCCGTGGTAGCTGTTTTTGAGGCACCTGAGTGCGACTCATGAAAAACCGACGTGCGACTACGTTGAAACTCGTAAAATCAGTTTTTTACGGTCACCATCATCGGAGCAGAGTACTATACACAGCATTCACGTGCTCTTTCTCTTTCAAAAACCAACCGATATTGCTGTTTCTCCATTTTTCTAAAGTCCGGGGACACGCTTGCTTCTACCTGCGGTCAAAACAAAACTATGAGTTCGACAGGTGAAATTTTGACAGAAGCCGGCTTCAAGAAGATACTAACTGATACAGTAGCCGGCTTCAAGAAGATACTAACTGATACTGAATCTCTCTTGCGATAGTAGCACCATGGGGCGGTGAGGCTGAGTGTTTATTGAACCACTCTTGTATACTGAAGTAACATATATGTTATAAAATTATTTATCGAAAGTAGCCGAGTGGAGTATTAAATGAAAGCCCGAATAAGAGCTCTTGAAGTCAATCCATGAGTCAGGGAATCCGAGAGGAGACAGAAAGGATAGGAAATGCTCCCCTCCCTATTGCAATTGGACACCTTTGGGCTTAGAAAACTGGTATTAAAACGTAGTGAGTATTGACGTGGGTCAAAGAGGGGAAATTATATAAAAGTATCCCGTAAAATCGTCGTTATCTACGATCGGATATTTTTGATCGAACAAATCTGGGAAAAAATGAGCACGTGAATAGTTTTAAATGAAAATAAAGATTTATAGTATTCCCTTTTATTGATGAAATAATCTGCTCTCATTAACGTCTTCGTTTCAACTGTTTTTGTAAAAATTAATATTCTTGACTCTCGAAGAAAGACAGGTAACTATGTTGTTACTTATGATATAATGTCACTCTAACGAATCGGTCATTATGACATTGCCATTGGCCCCATTCCTCCCATGGGTTTATATATTCATTTCATTAAACTTTCATTTATTAGGGGTCAGCCATTAAAGATTTTTATGCCTTAAAATACGTGTCGTGAGTTAAATTTATTACATCCGTATAACAATATAGAATACAGCAATAGGATACGACAGTTTTGATTACGAGGTGAAGACTGAAAATCAATAAGTGATTACTAAACGTTGGCAAAGTCAAACGCCATTTTTTGTTGCTGTCTTTAATCCCCAGTGCACACAGAAGCCATCAATGGTCAAGAAGATGATGCCACAAACAGCTAAATGACCAACATTCTGCATATACTCGTAGTACAGGATCCTACTGCTCGACCCTGCAGCTATCTGCCTTACTGATGAAATTAATTTGACATGAATTTCGAGGAAGTATTCAATGCATTAGCGAGAAGTTGCCTACACAAAATTAGCCGCAATCACTTGTAATTAATTTTTCTAATATTAATTGTAGCTATATATTTCAATTTTACGCCAACTTTACGCCATTTTAAAGAAAATGATGTAAAGAAAGGAAAAAATCGGTTGCCAGCTCCCAGTCTGCTGCAACCCTAGGGTTGCCAGGTGTACACAGGAATATTACTGTTAATTATTTACAGCCATCTGTTTTTTTTTTTTTAGTTTTCATACAAAATTAAAGTTTTACGAGGGTCATTCAGCAAGTACTTAGCCTCACCGCCCGATGGTGCTGCTATTACAAAAGAGTTTTACCATCGTGCAGTAGATTCTTTTAGTAGCCTACTGTCAATGTTTCAGTCAATTTTCTTCATTAGTTTTGTTTTGATAGCCTTTGGAAGCAAGCGTGTCGGCCGGTTGTACAAGAACGGAAAAAGAATAATATCGTTCAGTGATTAGATTCTTGTTTTTGGAAGGGAAAACGTGCAGCAAAATCAAAGATCGCTTGGATGCTGTGACTCTTCTCGTTCGATGGTGACCGTCAAGAATTGGTTCAACGAGTTTGTTCGTGGCCGCACGTCGGTTTTTGATGAGCCACGCCCAAGTGCCCCAAAAACGGCTGCTACGGAGGAAAACGTTAAAAAAATCCACGATCTCCTGTTGGCAGACCGTCGATTGAAGGTTCGTAAGGTAGCTGAGTCTGTGGGCATCGCAAAAGGAACGGTGGATCATATTCTACACCAAGAACTGGGCACGAGTAAGCTGTCGGTGCGATGAGTGCCACGTTCGCTCACACCGAAAAACAAACGCAGCCGTGAGACCGCATCGGCGACGTGTTTGGCGCTGTTTTGGAGCAATTCGGCGGAGTTCTTGCGTCGTTTCATGACCGTCAATGAAACATGGATTCACTTGTATACACCAGAGACCAAGGAACAGTCATAACAGTGGACTTCACCCGCAAACGTGCTGTTTGATCGGCCAGAAAGGTGATGGCCACCGTTTTTTGGGATTCACAAGGTGTGATCCACATTGATTACCTCGAAAAGGGTAAATCAATCACGCGGCGCTACTATGCAGACTTATTGGGCCGATTTGACGTCGAATTGAAGAAAAAGCGGCCCCACTTGGTAAAGAAAAAAGTGCTGTTCCACCACGACAACGCGCCGGCTCACACCTCCGCCATCACCATTGCCTAATTGGTCGAATTGCGCTACGAATTGCTGCCCCATCCACCGTACTCTCTAGATTTGACCCCCTGTGACTGCTTTTTGTTACCAAATCTGAAAAAACCACTCACCGGAAATAGATTTGGGTCGAATGATGAGGTCATCGCCGCCACGGAGGCCCATTTCGCAGCCCTCGAGAAAATGTATTTTTTGGACGGGATGAAAAAGGTAGAGCATCGCTGGGCCAGGTGTATCGAGCTTGAAGGAGATTATGTGGAAAAACAAATTGCAATCTTTCCAAAATTTCTTCTGTAGGCTTGTTGAATGACCCTCGTATGTTCCCTGTTTACAATAATCCATGGTTGCCAGTTAAAAAATGGCTGTAAGCAGAGGTTGCCGGGCTTTTAATCAACGATTCTCTCTCCAGGTAAGTGTGAGCGCAAGAGAAAAGATACTCCATTCGTTTTGTGAGATAAATAAGGACAAAGCGTGGCAACTCAGGCACTTATTCTATGGTGATAGTTTACGTATAGTATCAGTATCTTCTCGTTTATGAAAGGTGAACACTCTATTTCATATTTAGTGCAGATTTTTGCTTGTTTTCACCGGTGTTCTTTAAAAATGAAGTTTTTGTGTCACGAGGGTGGAAAATTAACCGATTTCAATAATGAATCTTTTAAAAAATGCGAGCTTATGTTATTGTTTCATAAAAAGAAAAACGATAAATACAATGACATAACCTTGAATAGTGGTATGACGGAAGCATGTGGTTGTCATTAACAGTGCTACAAAAAGTTCACCGTTTTAAAACAGAAAAACCAAAGTGAAATTGAAAATTATTGTCAAATGCAAACCGTGAATACATTATTAAAAAATTAAATTTTGACAGGTATTTGACACCTTCCAGCAAACACTACAAACGTTAAAACGAGAAGACATTAATATTCCATACAGGATTCATGGGCTTCTCCAACCCAAACCCACAAATTTCTGTGAAAGTTTAAAAAATTTCCATTCCAAAGAAGCTCCAGTTAAATTTTCTTGCAAGTTTCTGGGTAAACGATTGTTTTTCTTCAATATAACTCTCTTACCGTGTAGAGGAAGAACACGTTATAAAGACCGAAGAGACAAATTATAGTTGTCAACATGAGGAAGCTGACACAAGAATAATGTATCATATAAGCAAAGCTTTTCCAGAGACAAAAGATTTAGTGAAAGCGAATGATACGGACATCTTAATTATTTTATAAGGCAACATTCATAAAGTGCCTGACATGGAAATTTGGCTGACTGGTTCAAAATGGGAAAAAACTCAGAAAGATGTAAGCTGCATAAATTGTACGCAATTAACGGCGAAGTTGGGTCCAAATGTATGTCTTACATTGCCAGCGTTCCGTGCGTTTAGCAGCTGCGATTATTCAGCTGCGTTTTATAATAAACGAAGATCAGGTCTTTTAAAATTTTGTTAAATCACAATAACTTCAAAACAGTTTTCGCGTCGTTGATAGATGCAACTGACGTTTTTAATGAAAAAAAAAATTCTATTGCCCCAGAATTCACCGCACTTATGTACGGTGTTAAAAAATGTACGAGTGTCAATGAGGCCAGATATTACATCTTCCAAAAACAATATTCAGCGACAAGAGTAAAAAAAAATATTTAAAGAAAGTGACCAGTTTTGGCTCAAAATTGATTCCACCTTGTTGAAAATCATTATAACAGAAAACGTTGCGGACCATTTTTACAAATTGCATGTGGCAAATTGCAGCTGAGCCATTTTGTGTCAAACATCATCCAGAAGAGTACGGTTGGTCTGTAATTGATGGCAATTCAAAACCAACGTGGTTCATTGCCGACCCGACACCAATGACAGTCAAAGAAATTTTGTTGGCATCGTAAGAATTGACTTTAGATGAACACCAACAAGATCTTGAAGAAAACATTGATGTAGATTATTATGGCTCTGATGATTCAGATGGTATTGATACTGATACAGAAAATGAATGAAAAAATTAAATATATGTACCATTGGAAGATTTCCATTTCGAATAAGTAAATTGTGTAGTAAACAATTTGTATACAAAAATTTTTTTTAACTTTGTCAATAAAAGATAATTGGAATCAAAATTATTGTTAGAAGGCATTATTGTTTGTTCCATTGCTCTGATTGACAGTGTGACAAGTTTGTCAATGTCGCATTGTTTGTATCCGTTACTATTAGCTATTCTGTAAACGTTGTTTAGTTCGTTGGAGTAGTTAGTAGGAGCCATGGGGATGAAGTGATACAAAGAGCACCTACGATCTTTCTTATACAACAAGGCAGACTCCAATTATGCGACGCACCTACAAAACCACGCACATGAGCCTGACGTTATGACAAACTCTATGAAATTGCTACACAAAGAAAGCAAAGGACTGAGACTTGACCTCCTAGAAAGGCTTGAAATTTATAAACATAGAAAGACATACGGTGAAATTATCAACGAACAACTTGTTACCAATTCCGATGCAACTTTCTCAGTCCTAGACCACACTCTTAGACGAAAACGGAAACGAGATGAAACAGAACAAACGGACAGCCAACAAGCAAAAAAACAAAAACATAATATCCCTCTACCTGGTATAATTTAGCACTTGAGTAATTGACTTCCTGACCTCATTACCCATCCACTAATTACCCATCCGCTGATTATCCATTCGCTAACTACCCATCCTACGGCTATATAAAGTCGTTCCCTTCAACACAACCTTTAGATACTGAAGATGACTCAAAGTAGTCGAAACGCGTCTGCTCACACAACTAAGCAAGGCCCGACGGCTTTTAAAGAGAAAAGAGGATTGGCCTGCGGGTATCAAATAAACAAAATTATTGACTATAACATGGGTGTGCTTGAAAGATTTCCCAAATGACTTTTTAAATAAAGAATAGTTATTTCCACACGCGAAAAAATGTTCATTATACTCAAAAATGTATGTTTCATTAATACAAATTAAAAAAATACTAGAATTACTCCTACACTACATTGTACTCTCGTTTACAGCACGTAACAATCTGTGTATCTTTTCTCTTGCGCTAACGCTTGCCTGGAGAGATTTTTAACTAGCAACTATGGATTATTGAAAACAGGGAATATAAAACTTTAATTTTGTATAAAAATTAAAAAAAAACCTGGTAATCCTAGTCCTGGTAATCCTAGTCTTCCGGCAGACTGAGAGCTGGCCACGATTATTTTTTCTATTCTTTGCATCATTTTCGTTAAAATGGTGTAAAGTTGGCGTAAATATGAAACATATAGCTGCAATTTACATTACCAAATTAATTATACAAAAATTAATTACAGGTAATCGCGGCTAATTTTTAACAAGCAACCTATCACTAATCCATTGAATACTTCCTCAATATTCATTTAAAATTAATTTCATCAAAAAAATAGATAGCTGCAGAATCGAGTAGTGGGATCTTAGACTAATATGGAGAACGTTAAGCTCAATGGTTTCATTCAAATCCTGATTTCAAATACTTCAACAAACAAAATGGATCCAGAACAATTCAAGCAACTTTTAGACCTGCAAAGAAAGATGATGGCAGCACTTTTATCAAAACAAACTTCGGTATCCACCTTTTCGTGGTCTAATAAATTTATATCAAACCGAACTATTTGACTCTGGAAAAGATTTGTTCACTTACCAGAAGAAACGATTCAAAAACTACACGGGCATGAACAACGTTTCAATCAACGCCATATATTGTACCAAATTACTCTTAAACTCCACCGGCCCTAAAAACTATCCAATCTTGGCTATGTTATTAGTGCCCAAAACCTCTAGTGATCTATCCTACGATGAGTTACTGGCATTGCTTGACAAGGGAAACTTTTTGTGGCCTGGTATCATATTTTGAGGAAGTACCAAACTAGTAATATATCAACAGTAGACTATGCTACGGAACTTAAGAGAGGTCTCACTAATTGTAAGTTTGTATACAAATGCAAGAAATCGGTGAATAGTAGCTTGACCTGGAAGCTGTATTTAGCATCGTGACCTTGACCATGCAGACTCGTTTTGTTGGGACGCCAAAGTCGACCATTATTTTGCACAGCACATTTCTGTGCTGTTATACACTTGCTGTCATACACTTGCTTGCAGCCCACAAAGAGTTGATGTACATCGATGTTATATTCCCAGCACTTAATAAGACGTGCACAATAGAGCGATGCCTCTAGAATTTTCACACCTTAATTTGTCCCCTTTTTTGTGTACAGTGCATATTAGACTTTTTTCGCCAGTCCTCTGGTAACTGCTCTTCTGACCATATTCTGCATATTAGTCGATGCAGAAGATTATTTAGATGGACCGCCGCTCTGGAGTAATTCTGATGGTATTCCAACCATTCTAGGAGACCAATTTTTTCGGAAGTCCCGTGCCACTGCCTATACTTCGTGTCTGGTTAGTGATGAGACCAGAACGTCTCACCCTGCTTCTAGAATGTTCACCACTTCAGTCATTGTTGGCGACGCTGGGCATAGCTTCTGGAAATATTGCAGCCATCTGCTTTTAATTTCGACTGGGTAGCCGATGATTGCTCCTTGCACACTTTTACAAAGACTTGCTTATTACTGAAGCCGTCTCTAAGTTATTTGTAGAATTAGATTTTAGTTTATTTGTTAGATCTTGGTGTTTATGGTCAGTCGTTTCTTTCTTCGCCACATTTTTTAGCTTGATGCCGAACTCTTTAATATTGTTCTGGTTCTTGGCCCGACTTGGTCACTGGATGTGTTCTTTGTGCGCCTGGTTACCCTTTTTTAATCGCTTCCATGTATTCTTCGAAAAGTAGAAACGACTGGTATCGTTCCTGTTTTGCTTTGACTGGTGCTCCAAGACTTATGTGGCTACTTTTGTCATCGAACCTCTTACTTTCTTCCATATGGTTTTGATATCACCATTAATTTTTCCCGCCTGCGGGGATATCTTCTTTTTTTTAGCTCCTCTCGGGCCTTTGCTTCCTGCAGATAGCGCCTTCAACTGTCGTAGTCTTTTGACCGCTTCGCTCAATTTTGAATTTCGAGCAGCAATGAACTGCCTTCCTCGACCGAGTCAGACCAGCGTTTCCTCAGTTTCGCTACTGGTCTCCGGCCTTCAGTTCTCCCAATGAATACCTTTTTGGGTGTCGATTCATCTGGCCAGCCCATTGCCGCCTCCGCAATCTTACAATTGTTGAAACCTCTGCCTCGTCAAATATTTCATACAGCTCATGGTTGTATCGATTTCACCATTGGTCGGTACGATTATTCGTTCGTTCAATATATTTTCGGATGCTTGGGTTGGGGTCCATGTTACACACTCGTAGCAAAACGTAAGTCTTATCACAGATTTGTATACTTGGAGCTTTGTTTTCCTGTGTACAGCTGTTCTTCAAGATCGTCAAAACTGAATAAAAATTTTTATTTGTGAGCTGTATTCTTCAGCGTATTTCAGCTCTTTCATCTGTTGTTCTCGTTATTTTGGCACCTAAATACACAAATTCCCTCGCGTTTTCAATACTGTATTCGCCATGCATGATATTTTGAGTAATTGAAGTATTTTTTCTCGACTGCGTCATGAGCTTATTTCATTCTCATTGAATTGTAGCGCTACTAATCTTGCTTCGCTGTCAAGTTTCGGGAAGAGTTCTTTGGCAGTTGTTAATGATCGTGGCAAATATTGATGTCGTCCGCATAGACTACTACTTGGCTCGACTTGTATAGCAATGTACCTCGTGTATTGACAGGTAGCTTTCTTATGACGTACTCCAGAGCCAAATTGAATAATAATCGGGCCAGGCCATCGGCTTGTTTCAGTCCAATTTTTGTGTCAAAGGCATCGGTGAGTTGGTTGTTTATGCCAATTTGGGAGGTCGTCGACGTCATTGTCATTTTGGTAAAACGGACTAATTTGGTTAAGATGACAAAGCAAAACATTGTTTGGTACAGTACGGTACGATCAATAGTGTCGTATGCTTGCTTCAGGTCAAGGCGGACTATTTTAGCTTGGATGCCAAAACAAGGCATTATTTCCTACAGTACGTTACGTGCAATACTATCGTATTCTTGCGTGAAGTCTACGAAAATTTGGTGTACGTTTATGTTGAACTCCCAAAATTTTCCAAATACCTGCTTGACAATAAACAACGCCGTACAAAGTAGTGATATGCCTCTGCAGTTTTTGCACTGCAACTTGTCACCTTTTTTGTGGATAGGGAATGTAATTGATTGGTTCCACTCTTTCGGCACGTGTTCTTGTTGTCAAATTTATTTCAGGGCCAGTCCCCTCTATACCTTAAACATCTTAAAAATTTTTTTGTGGTGGGCGTTTTAAAATATCAGCACTTTATACCTTCTTACAAAATCTTATGTTTCTAGCTTATGTGATTTGCGAAAAAATTGTTGTGATACATGGACTGACGGAAAGATAAGTTGCAATTTTTGGAGGGTTTTTGTAAAATTATTTTACAAAACCCTAAAAATAAACGTGACAACAGATAACCTACTCCCCTCAAGTAGTTGTTACTTAAAACTTGTGTGAAATATTTATGCTCAGAGTTATTTTGTCAATTTCAATATCTAATTGTTTTCAAGTAACAATGCAAATCAATCAATAAATCACTTGAAACAAGGAAACAAGCGATTTTTTCATGCACATGACCGTTTTCTATAATTATACATTCCAAATAAAAACTAACATCATCCCAAACGTAAATCCTAAGTGAGTCGGGATCCCAATCTTTCGACAATAAATCAGTGACCCGTATCTCGGCTTCAAGCAGATTTTACGATAAAATGCGCGAATTCATTTTTGGTGTATTGTAAAATAGCCTCAAACTACGCAATTTCAAGGGGTTTGAATGAGAGCTCCTCTGTAAAACAGGCAGCAAAGCCAACCTTAATATCCTTCTTTGTATATAAGCTACTAACAAATCCCATGGAAGAGTTGGTATGGTATAGAAACATTAACTCGTGTGGGAGTCATAAATTATTGCGAGGGAATACTGAACATCTTAACAGATTCTCATCCTTGACATGTTTACTTTATGTATATACGAGTACTTGTATATATACAAGTATGATGTGAGTGGATTGGAGCAATGTCCTACTAACATTAGCTGCTACTACTGAAAGTGGAATCTTATGCTTGTCATATCCTCACAGGCATTTCGAACTCTTACGACAAACACTTAGTTGCTTGTGGGATGAAAAACAAGGATATTGCTAATACGTTTAGAGTAATATTACTGACGGAAATGTATTTGTAACTAATACTCGACGAGAAATTAATTAGTGTAATTTTAGTGAAAAAATATCGCTCTCTTGGTTAAATCCTTCGTTCATACAAACTATCGTCATGCATTGAATGAGCATATATCAATGTTATGCATATTTATTCATTAGATTAGGTAGGAAGAGGGGAAGTCAGGAATAACTATGCAAATTTATGATATCCATATCGATGTTTTAGAAAATTTAAACCTTTAAAGTGATTAGAGTGCAGTCTTTGGAATCTTTTGGTAGGAATAGCAAGAACTAATGGAAGATTTCATAGGAAAATAAGGGAATTATAAAACCCTCTCTTCTATACAGCTATAAAGTCTTCAGTCAAACCTTGAAATCAAACAAAAAAGCATTTCAAACTCTGCAAAACAAGGCCCTTAGGAGAATCTTCAGAGCCCCTTGTACATTAGGAATATTGATACTCACAAAGACTTAAAACTAGACAAAATTGATTAATATATACTCAACCGTGCTTTAGAATCGTTCCGCAGGATACATGAACATCCTAATACGAGTAGTACCCTGAACCCCTAAAAATCAAGAAATAACGAGTAGAGACTCACCTATCCTAGCCTCAGATCAATTACTTTGTAACCAATCAAACTGACAGAAACTAGTTGATTATTTGCTCTAGGCTAGTAAGATACAATGATACCCATAGATAGAAATACAGCAAAAACGCAAAACCACACTAGCTCCACGTAACCACACACCTCATGGTTGCGTTCATTTACGGGTCATATTAATGAGAAGAATTTTGTGGGTCTTACTACGGATAGATAATTCAATATTTATTTATTATAAAGAGCTTTGAAACCCGTTTCTTATTAAAAAAGTAAAAGTCGGGAAAATCTTCTCCGATTTAGAGCGATCAAATGATCGTAATGAATTGCTTTTGGCTGCATGCTGGCGCAAAGAGTGCAAAGGCTCTTAATAGTCGTGATCTTATAAATATTTTAGAGCTAGTTCAAGATGGAATCGATTTAAATAAAGGTATTCTTTGCAAAAGTTGATAAAAGTTGCTGCCTGTATAGGAGAAATTTGACTTCTACTAGTTAAACAGTTAAGCAAATCAAAGCTAAGCTTTTTTCATACGAAGAAGAAACCTATTTTACGTTACTCCGTATTTCTTCATGCATCCAGTCAAGTACAGAAATCTAATTTCCATTTCGCGTTCCCGAATTTTTACCGACGCGGTTCGGAAAAATATACTACGTTAACGTGAATCTGAAAAAAACTACGCTAAGGAAAAACAAACCAACAAAGAAACCGCGTCGGTAAAATTCGGGAACGCGAAATGGAAATTAGATTTTTGTACTTGAGTGGATGAATGAAGAAATACGGAGTAACGTAAAATAGGTTTCTTCTCCGTATGATTGTGTTTTCGACGCGTTTGAAACGGGCGTTTAATGGTGGCTGAAAAATTGTAAATGAGCGTAATCTATTTTGAGACCCGCGACCGAAATCCTCTCCGATCTAGCTGGCCGATAAGCAGCCACCGCGAAAATGGATTACGGTGCACGGATTGGTTGACCGGTTGGTACCATTCGTTGGCATGACTCAGAATTAACGTCTAGAACCGATGAGAGGCCGGTTCCTCGGTCAGCCTTTAGACTTAAAATACATTGCAAATGGTGCCCAACGTGGGGCCACAAACATCCTAAGGGGATAAGAAATTCGCGTCTTCTGACGAGTTGGTCCTTTGCGGAGGATGAAAGGTACCTTGGTACTCGAGCCTCACAAACAGGAGCAGTGGAGTTGTGTGATACACACTTGCAGTCGCTTCACGTGAATTTAGCTTCCGCTCTCCTTTGTTTGATTTTTTTTCGCGACAGAATCCTTCCGATGTGTTGTCCCAGGTTGACCCCTGTAAGGACCTTCTATTTTCTTGATGGAACTGTCAGCCAGATGGGTTTCTCCTATCGGCCTGGAATCTCAAGAAAATAGAGGACTACTTTGCCTTTATGTTGCGGAAGGATTCTACTCATTTCGTATGCGTGATCGATGAGGGGTCGGTTCCTCTTTCGGACTTTAGACCTAAAAATCATTACAATGCGTTTTACTCGTACATCACAAAATGTAGATAAGAATTCTCGATTTTCGATTTTATAGATGAGAACGAAAAATTCGTAAAATATTTTATTATTAACAAATTTGTTAGTTTTGTCTTTTGAGGTATTTGCTGCCTTTGTACTCATAAAGGCTTGCTTTCATGATTTTTACAGATTTTTCTGTCCAAAGATGTCCACTTGCTAGGGGGACCAAATATCTTCGTACATTACCCCATTCCCCAGCACTCTCTGAAGTGGAAAGTATCAGTTTATGACTTGTTGTTTTTCATCAATGCCTTTGATTTGATACCCATACTGACTACAATTGGTAAAAAAAAAAATTGTTGAAGGTTCACCCTCCTTCGTGGGGGATCCCTCTGGAAACCTTCTAAAAATTATTTTATGCTGCAATTTTTAAGAGGGCACCACTTTTGACCTACTAACCGAATTTCATGTTTCTAGCATACGAGGCTTTCGAGAAAATTTGCTGTGACCCACAGGCGGATGGACGGACAGACGAACGAATGGACAGGTCGTAATTTTAATAGGGTATTGTAAAAAATTATCTTACTTTGGCCTAAAAAAGAAACATAACTTTGAATTTAAACCACTTAAAATTAACCAGACAAAAAGAAATATTCTTATGTACTACAATGCAGGCAAGTCACAACAATACACACACACACATACACTCAGCACAGACACACAGTTTGCGCATGCATTAAAGAAATATGGTAAATTTGAATGCAAGTTGTGAAAGCCAATAACAAGAAAAAATCTTATTTTTTAGATGTATTTAAAATTGAAAAAAAAAACCAAATTGCATTATGTGGTGATTTTTAGTCAGATCCCAAATGAACACCAGTATCTATTTGAATACAGGAAACATAACAAACTTTATATTTATGTAAACTAAGCAAACACTGAGTAAAAAACATTATATGTAGAGTAAGTTCGAGAATTATGGCACACTGTGAATGATTTTGGAAATAAACTCAATATGTATGAGATGAACGACCCTTTAAGTCCTGCAATTCAACAGCTATCAATACATAATTGTCAAAATAAAATTTTCCGTAGATTTGAACTTATCTTGAAATTCTAGGGTGGTAGGTTAATATTGGCCTAGGGCCATATTCACCGCAAGATTCATGAGCGATTTTGCCCGGCATCTCAAATAATCCAGATAAAATACTGCGGCCTAGGTTGTGGAGTAAAACTATGAGAAAAATATGTTAAATTCCACTCCTGAGCACTCTTCATGAGCCCATAACTTGCAAGATAAATATTATATCCATGAATCATCGCTTACTTCAAAAGAATACAAAGATTCACAATTTAAGTGCTTCGCATGCCCCCAGTACTTTAGATATTGAAAGATGTTGAGGACAGAGCGCTGCAGCTTTATTTGGGCCATCTCTGGGAGGCTACGGGTGACCGTGAGGAGGATATCATCTGCATACATTGCTATATCGATAGTCGAGCAATTTGGACGTGGGATATCATGAAGGAAAAAGTTCAACAGGGCGGGACCGAGGATAGAGCCTTGTGGAACTCCCAATTTGATAGGGGTAGGATTTGAAATGAGGTTCCCCAGTTTAATTTGGGATGTTCTATCCGAAAGGAACCTGTATAGGATTCTGAGGATTGCGACCGGACAGGATGCCATTTATAGTTGTTATTTGAGACCGTTGATCCAAGCTGAGTCGAACGCTTTTTTCAGGTCAAGAGCACAGGCCACTGTGCACTCTTTCCGCCGAAGATTGCGGGTGACTCTATTGTGCAATAGCATTATTGCATGCTCCATAGATCGTTCACGTTCAAATCCAAACTGAAAATCGGGGATCAGGGGACTAGTAAATTCATTCAAGTTTCGCAGAATAACTTTTCCAAGGGGTTTACCCATATTAGGCAAAAGGGAAATTGGCCGAAAATTATTAATGCTACCTTCGCAGCCTGGTTTTGGTATTGGTATTAGTTTGCTAACTTTCCAAGGTTTTGGAAAGTATCCATTATTAATACAATTATTGTATAATATCGTCAAGAAGGAGGAGATGGTCTTTCTGCACTCTTTGAGTATTCTGCTCGGGATACCATCAAGGCCATGAGATAGCTTGCTATTTAAGGCATTTAGGAGGTCTTCTACTTCCGTTGTCGAGGCGAAAAATCCTGCGAAGATTGGATGTTGTGGAGAGGATGCTTTATTATAACTAGAGAATATAGAGTTAAATAAGATCCCTCGTACCCTTTCGTCGTTAGTAGAACCTCTGCTTTAACGTTGTAGTTCAAAGCTATGTTGGATGACTCACGGCAACAATATAGTTGTTTGAAGTATTCCTCACATGCAACGATCTTTTCAGATTGTGCAGTGAAGACTTCGTTCCCTCGCTTTATAGGGTCTTTCTCAATGTTGAATTTTGAACTTTTACGGCCCGTGAATTGATTTATCGTTTTAAAAACATCTGAAGATGGTCGCAGTGATATCAGTCTGCTTTTATAGAAGCTGTTGACTTCTGATCTGATGCGTTTTTGGGTTTCACGGGAAATGCTCGTTATTTGCGTTTTAAATTCCAAATACTCCTCATCGTACCGGTTAAAGCTTCGATGGTAAATACGCTTAAGCCGTCGGAGCATATGCTTCCGAGTTTTTATTAATTGAAGAGTCTCCGGAGTTAGACATCTATAAAGTGGGCTGCGTGGTTTCTGGAAAGGGGCATGCTGGTCTAGACACTCTATAATGGCAGATGTTGGTGCTAATATATGAAAGTCTATTTCTGCGTTCGAGAGAATGATATTTTCCGGTGGGAGATTCGGAAGGAGGTCTTTGAGGTCTTTTCAGAAGTTTGGCCAGTCTATGGAATTGAACGGTCTATAGTGAGGTGGGCAAGTAGGAACAGGTATGTGTGATCGAAGGGTTATATTGAGATGGAGGCCATGATGGTCCGATAATGAGGTAAATGTGGAGCAAGTGAAGGGAATTGTGGGATCGTTGAGGTCAGTGGATATTATGAAGTTGTCTAAAAATGAGTTCCCTCTGGGAAATGTTGGGACCCCAGCATTTGCTATGGATGCTGAGAAGAGGGCGTCCGCATGGAGCCTTTCAAATAGATAGTTTCCGTTGGTATTTCTGATGGAGTCCCCCCAGTGTTGGTGTCTGGCATTAAGGTCTCCTCCTACACATCGAAAGGGTCGACTTGGAAACTTTGCTACCCCGATTAGTTTATTTTGTAAGTTACTTCTTGTATTGGAGATAAGTGAAATGGTATTATGACGTTTTGTTCCGTAGAAGTCGATGGCTGAGGTGACATTCTGGTGAGAACATTAATTTTTTCATAGCCAATAGTTGAAGCTTTATTTGCATGTTTATTTACCCAAAGTGCTATATCAGTTAATGTTTTAGCAGATTTTACTTCGATTTTGTCTTTTTTAGCGACGCAGTGCTCTATTTCATTAACTTTGTTGATAAAATTATGGTCTTGGCAAATGTTCTTTTCAACAAAATATAGCCCTATTGCAGGGAAACCACTTACAGCTATCTCTCCACTTGTAGCTTTTAAACATGCACGTCCAAAAACGTACGTAATATTACATTGTGTCAGTGGCCTTATATTACTTGTGATCCAAGTTCTTATTTCATCAGAAACATTTCCTTGGTGGCCCCATGAATGACATATCAAGTGGCTGAATTTTGTGACTAGATTCTGGGGGAATAAAGAGCAAATGACATAGTTTCTTCTAGAAAGATCTACCAATTCAATATTTCTTGTATGACTGGCATGGCCATCCAAAATAAGCAAAACTGGAACTACGAGGTTTGACAATTAAGTATGAGACTGATTCCATGGAAACCGTATATTTGAAAATTATTCTATAACTCTGCCATCCCCTTCAAAGTAGTCCCCTTGGGCAGCTATACAACGATTTCAGCGCGTTTTCCATGCATCGTAACATTTCTGGAACGCTTTGACTGGAATGTCCGCGAGTACCCCCGTCACGACCGCCTGGATATCCGTAATCTACTCAAAATGTGCTCCATTGACCACCGATTTTGTTCTAGGGAACAAAAAAAGTCACAAAGTGACATATCAGGCAAATAAGGCGGCTGCTGCAACACGGCGATCCTTTTAGAGGCCAAATACTGGGACACACTGAAAGTAATGTGGCACGGGGCGTTGTCTTGATGAAGGATCCAGTTACGAGCGATGTCTGGGCATACTCTGTTGACTCGTTTTCGCAATCTTTCGAGAACTTGGGGATAGTAGACTTAATTTACGGTTTACTCCCATGGAACAAATTCTTTGTAGACGATTACACAGCTATAAAAAAGTCAATAATCGTCGTTTTCATCTTCGGCTTCCTCATGCGAGTTTTTTTTGGGCGGGGGGCGTGCGGAGACAACCATTATGAACTTTTGTGTTTGTTTTCCGGATCGCATTGGAAAAAGCAGCTCTCGTTGCCTGTAATAACTCAATCAAGCAGCTTGGGATCGTTTTCCACTTGTTCTAAAAATATTTCTTCGACGGTCATTCGATGCTGCTTTTGGTTCTCAGAAAGGTTCTCTGGAACCATCTTCGCGGACATTTTTTTCATTTCAATACCGCCGGTTAAAATTTGTCTGACGGCGCACACACGCTGCACATTCGCATCAGTCCGCACCTAGACTGGTCTCCCGCTCGGCGCCTCATCTTCCACGCTTTTGCGCCCCTCCTTAAACTCTTTACGCCATCGAAACACCTGGGTACGACTAAGAGCACTATCATCATGCACTTTTACAATTTTTGCGTATGTTTTTGAAGCTGTTTTGCCCAGTCTGGCGCAAAATTTTATCGCGACGCGTTGCTCTTGATTTTGTTTCTCCATTTTCGTGACGAACACCACCAATACACGTCTACTCAACACGGCGCAGCAGGCGAGCTAAACAAGCTAGAGCGATGATAAATATATCAATGGAGAGGACGGGAATACCGGGCTAGGATGCCGGGGAGTTTCAAGGTCGCAGGCTTACCACAAGCGCGGCAATAAAAGAGTCTCATTACTTAATTGTTACATCTCGTATTTCTGTTGGTGAAACATGTTGTAAGAAGTTTCGAAACCATTTTGTGAATACAGCAGTTTGAATCCACTACTCATACACATAACAAAGGTTATCAAAGAACCCCTTTCAGCTGATCTTAGGGCTCTAAATTGTCGTTTGCCTTTTTGGTTCAGTACTTGGAATATTTGAGATGCCACAACGCTTATACCAGTCTTATCTATATTAAAAATTCTGTTCGGAGGAAATTTATATTCATCTATTGATTTCTCTCTGTTAAATCCTTTTCACAATTTACCCAGTCTTTTCCGGCCCTTTGATTTTTTGTTGAAAAAGAATCAGATATTTTGTACTCCACCGCAAGCTATGAGGCTCAACTCATTACGAATCTTACTAGTATTAATGATAAATCTTACTAGAATTGACAAAGTGGATCGAACTTCAGCTTTTAAACTATTTTCCGTTGTTGCTTACGTAAAAAATTAGCTTTATGATTTTAGTCAGAGTTTTTGGTCCACAAATGTCAAAATTACAATTCTACGAGTAATAACCGATAGCAAAATACCTCATCAAGATTTTTATCTGATACCTTGTTCAATTATTTTTGGTGCAAAATTGTTTATCATATGAGAAAACCTCCTTTAAAATACTTTGAAAGCTTTTTCGACCTCAAAATTTATATCATATCAATTTCAACCGAAAATTTCATACACAAGGTTTGACTATATGAAGCAATTTCCTTCAACACATCCTCTAGACACTAAAGATAACTCAACGTAGTCGAAACGCATCTGCTCACACAACAAAGCAAGTCCCGACGGCTTTTCAAGAAAAAGAAAATTGACCAGTGGGTATTGAAGAAACAAAATATTTGACTATAACACTGCTAGCCAAGCAAAACTGTTGCGATCATTCCACAACCTTACCCTGAGACTGCATCGAACCATAGCAAACATAGAGTTTAACAAACAGTGTTCAAAAAACAACATTACACCAGAATTAGTAAAAATCATAATAAAGCACAACACTATTGCTGCACGAAATACACAACATAGTGAACAAATGCTTCGCATTAAAAATCAAATAAGAACACGGTACATTGACACTTGCAACCAACTGACATTAAACAATCTGAAAACTTTCTACAATTCTCCAATGACGTAAGACAAAACATTGATACTCTGCTTAAAGCTAAATATGAGACTATGACAAAAAAACTCGACATCTGACTGTAAATCTATAAGAAACGCCTTTTACGATACAAGAAATGGAGTTGTTGGATAAGGGACTGAAACTCAAGCTATATAACACAAACTGCAACGAAGACCTGGAACAACTATAATTGATACTGAAATAGCCATTAACAAACTGCTACAGGAACAACAGACACATGCAAGACATACTACAGTAGATCTACTACAAAGAATATGCACTTGCATAAGCAAAATGAATTTCCACGAAGACCTTGAGATGTTAAGATACATTCAGAAAAAACTTATAGATAACCTACTAACAGTGACAAATGCTGATAAGGGACATACAACGATGATCCCAAAAACAACGGAATATGTGCAAGAAACAATATACTTCACTAACGTCAAAAGATGCAAACTAGCAAACAAAGACCCCACTTATAGGTTCCAAGAAGAGTTTCGTACTGGTATTATACAATCCCCACTAGTTATGCCTCTTAATAAGAAGCACCGCTACATAAACCCAAATCTACCCACACCTCCTGCTTTAACCTAAGCTTCACAAACCCAATATCCCTTTTCAGCCAGTTGATAATTATACCCAGCTCCTGCATACTAGTTATCACGGTACTTGGCAACGATACTTGCACCTTGATGACAAATACACGTTAAAGAATAGCCGCGATCTAGCAAACTCTATCACCTCTGTAACATTGATTGACACTTTTCGACTTTTATTACTAGACATCACCAACCTCTATACGTCTATACCCGTTGATGAAATACTGACTATGCTAAAAGAAAAACTATCATTCAATAACAGCCGACGATTCACAGATCAACTACTCGATCTCATAAAGGCCTCAATCAAGCAAAACTATTTTACGTTCAATGAAAACACATACATTGCTTAGGACGGTGCCTAGGACGTCCAGTGCCGTCAATAATGTCAGAAGTATTCTTATAATCTTTGGAAGAAGCTTTTATACCCAAAATTCTCAACAAAAAATTCAATGTAATATAGGGTTATCCATTTTACCCTTGGGAAAGTAAAGCTATAGAAAACACATAAAGTATTCAGATGGAAACAACATTTCTTATTCAGCATAAAGACTGAACCTTACCATTATACGTGAAACACAACATTATTCAAATATCTTCCACGGGACATCTTACATGCCTCAATCCTTTTGAGGTAATTTTCAATGACTTTTCGGCACATTTCTGGCAATATCTCGGGCATAAACTCACGAATATTGGTTTTCAATTGCTCAAGATTTTGAGGATTGTTCGCGTAAGCACGGTTTTTCGTATAGTCACATAAAAAGAAATCCAAAGGTGTTAGGTCGCAGGGTCTTGCGGGCCAATTGACATCACTCAATCTCGAAACTACGCGTCCTGGAAATTTTTCTTGCAAAAGTGCTCGATTAGCCTGTGGTCTGTGGCTTGTGGCTCCGTTCTGTTGGAACCACATGTTCTCCAGGTCATAATCTTCAATTTCTCTCCAAAAATAATCGGTTAACATCCGCCCATAGCGGTCAGAATTGACTGTAATTGCTCTTCCTTGATCGTTTTCAAAAAATACGGGCCAATAACGCCACCAGACCTTAATGCACACCAAACGGTCACTTTTTGCAGATGCAAAGGCTTTTCCGCAATTAGCTGAGGATTTATAGAGCCCGATATGCGGCAATTCTGTTTATCTACGTAAGCACTAAGCGAAAAATGGGCCTCATCACTGAAGAAAATTTTGTTCGAAAAATCGTGATCAATGTCTTGTTGTTCACTCACCCAATTCGCATACATTCTGCGTTGTGTATGGTCTTGAGGCCTAAGTTCTTGAATGAGTTGGATTTTGTACGGATAGAGATGCGAATCAATGCAAAATCCGCCACAATGAGCCGTAAGACAAGCCCAAATGTTGAGCACGTCGAGGAATGGACAAATGCGGGTCTTCCTCCACACTTTGAGCAACGACAGCGATATTTTCAGCAGAATGAATGTTGCGATGATGCACAAGCCTTCCAATACCAATAGTCGATCCAGTCTCTTCAAATTTTCTCACTGTATTCGAATTTGTTTGCTTCGTAGGTCAATTATGTTGACCGTAACTGGCTCGTAAAGCCCTAAATGTTGATACAGCAGAATCACCATTTTTATAATAAAATTTAATAATTTTAACGCGTTCTTCGACTGTTAAACGATCCATATTTCTAAATGGCTAACCCTAAACTAAAAAAAGCATGCTTTGGATGACATTTAATTCTGACATGTGTCAAATGGCATGGTTATACTTTCCTACCACGAAATGGATAACCCTGCATTTTACGGATGATATATGGATGCCTGTTACATCGTAGTTGCCTCACAAGAAAATAAACAAGACAAACTACGCACTTTGAATGAAAGATACTTGAGTATAAGTTTCACCAAGAAAAACAAACGGAATACTCAACTATATGGACCTAACCGTGAGACGTGGACAAGCACGATTAGATTACAAAATATACAAATAATCGACCACAACTGATCATCCCATACACGTAATATCAAACCGACCCGTACAAAACAAACTAGCAACGTACAGATCAATGGTGTAGAGAGTCCACTCCATGACTCCTACTCACTACTGCAACGAACTAAACAACATTTTCAGAGTACCTACTAATAACATATACAAGCAACGGGGCGGGCATTAACAAACTTGTTGCACAGTTCAAACAAAAGCAGGAACGCCAACTGACTAATACTCATAAGAACAACCAACAGTGGATCTCGTTAACATACATAGGAAAAGAGACGTACAAACTATCAAAATTTCTTAGAAAATACAAGCTGCTTTCAAAACGAACAACATCATTGGAAAAAACTGAAAAACAAAAACTGATAAGATACAAAAAGAACCTGCGATCTTTCTTACACAATAAAGCAGGCTCCAGTTATGCGACACAACTATAAAACCATGCACACGAGCCTGACGCCATGACAAACTCTATAACATTGCTACACAAACAAAGCGAAGGATTAAAATTTGACGTCCTAGAAAGGCTTGAATTATATAGTTGCTGTTATAATACAGGAAAATTTAAACCCCCATAACTATGTTAAATGCGATTTGACCTTTTTTTGAAATTTCTTTTGATGATTAAATTGATAAAGTGACATTTACCTATTGAATTTTATTGAATTTGAGGGTGCCCTTACGATTTTATTCAAGAAAGTGTGAAATTGATAAATCATACTATTACTAACAAAGTTGAGTTGATTTCGACTTCTGACATATTTCTCGTTATAGTGCTTATAAAGGCCTACACTCATGATTTTTCCCAGATTTTTCGGATTGAAGGTTTCGAACCGCGAGGGGGGTTCATCTAAATCTCGTGCATTTCCACTTCTGCTGCCTCCCTCGATACTGATAAAGTGATTTTTAGACCTGTTTTGAAAAGATCTCCCCTTTAAAACTCTTTGAAAATTTTTTTACCCCAAAACTTTCTAGAAGTCATAGCTTCCAACCTTTCCACAAAGTTTCATGGCTGTAGCTTCTACATATAGTTTTGCAGAAAAATCTGCTGTAATATACAGATGGAGGGACGGACAGACGGACACAGATATCGATTTTAATAGGGTTTTGTATTTTAGTGCAAAACCCTGAAAACAAAACGTAATATCCCTCTACCTGACTTAAGTTAGTATCTGATCCAATTTCGTACCTGACATAACATAGTAGTACTACCTGCTTAACCCATCCTACGGCTATATAAAGTCATTCTCTTCAAGACATCCTTTATGCACTGAAGATGACTCAAAGGAGTCGAAACGCGTCTGCTTACCCAACAAAACAAGCCCCGACGGCTCTTCAAGAAAAAAAACTTAAGACCCTATCTGCCAACCGAACTTAAAAGCATGTAGAACAATCTTACACTAGTTATGTAAATATGCTCTCTCTACCTACGCTAGATGCCAAATTTTCGGGAAACTAAGTTAGCTCAGAATAGCAAGTTGATCTGAAGGATGGGGTAAAAGAATGCAATTTGTCAAGGTTTTTGCTGAAGGATAGCCCAAAGATCATTTTGATCAAACTATCAATCATTGAAAGCCCAAACTTTTGCAACTGATCCTTAATAACCCGAAAATCCATATTTTGGACGCTTTCTACCCTTCAATATGTTATTGTACCGTAGCACTTTAGGAAATGATGTGAAACTCATATTTGATAAATTTGAAATTATGTCATTCAAATATTTAGATTAATTTATGTTCAGCTTCTGGCTATTCTGACTAGTATTCCTGAAAGGAGAATCTTCCATGTGCGTTTCGAAATTCTTATTGCATCTGATTCTTATTATTCATCCTGAAGTATAAGAGGATTAAATTTCAAGAGCCTAAGATAAGAGTTAACTAAATCAAGGAATCAATGGACTGTAATATCGTTAGCTCAAGTAAATAATTGCCTGACCATTGTAGAAAATTGACGTAATAAATTATATCCACTCCATTGATCGTGTATCTATCTCTCCTTTGAGATGAAATTCTATCTCTTTTGTAGTACAATAATTTGGTGAACGTGAAATGCACAATGAATTTCTATGGAATGAAATTTAAGTAAAAACAATAATGCCCTAGATACCCATACAGGAATTTATGATAACCGCAACCAATGGATATAAGTGACCTATAAAATAACAAATTTCAGTTGATTTTTCCCAAAGCCATGTCAAGGCCCCTATTTGATATTTATGTGGACAATAAATTATCCCTCTCTGGTACATATACTAATTAATCTTTATATGGTTTTTGTTAGAATCACAATGTGCTGGGTAAGATTATGTGTTCGCGTCTCAAAGAAAAGAGTAAATATTGTACATTAATACAAGATCAAACCCATAAAAGCTCTCTCCGCTTTCTCCAAGATTTAATAAAGGCGTAAAAGAAATTATGGCCGCGTGGAATATCTGCTACCTTTCCAAACCCCAAACATACTTTTCATGCTTTCAGTTGACATTGAAAAGATTTTCTTTCGCACGTTCACCTCCACGGGCTGGTTCTATCGTAAACGCAACAAATAAACTGCACATTTATGATAAAAGTAAACATAATTCGTCATATGAAACGTGAGCGAATTATGCCTTTGTATAATGTGAACAAACGTGTTAAAATCCTTAAAAGACTTTACAACAATCCAATCTCCATCATCTGCCATAAAAAAGCACCGAAAAAGTTCCTTTTCACGGAAGAATTTTTTTTTGTTTTTCATCTACAAACTCTCAGGAAACCACCCGCATATTCATATCCTTGCTTGCTTAAGAGAGAGAGAGAGAAAAGGAACATCAAGGGGAAAAACGTGTAAATATAAAAGAAAAACTGTTGAATTGTTTGCTAGATTCGATATCTCTATTCGGGGGAAAGGAGGATAATAATATTTGAGTTTATGACGAAATTGAAGAGATGTCCTTATCTTGAATACGTTTTTGTCTGCAAACATTTCCATCTTAGTGTTTTTTCTCATCTTCTCGGATTATTTTTATATTGTTCTGGTATGAGCTTTGGAAATTGGTTTCGTTATGCTTCGCTTTCTAAGATTTTCGATCGTTCTTTTATGCAAGAATTTACTGCTCGTTGTTTCATCACCTGAAGAATGTAATACGAGTAATATATCTTCGATTAGGAATTGGTGAAATAGAATTTTTCTAAGAAATCACAATGCAGGACACTGGATTGGATATACTTGATGATTGTTATTGAATATAGAAATTTGGATGCATATGCTTTAATTATAAGTTATGCGGATTTTGGGTAAATATGTATATCATTTCAGGTTTTCAATACTAGAAGACTGAAATGGAATGGTAGTCCACGTGACTTAGCGGTTAGAGCACCAAGCCCGTAAGCCAAAGGTCTCTGGTTCAAGTCTCGTTGGCGTCAACGAGATCTAGTTCGAGTGGTTCTTCGTACGGACTTTAAGCCTGCTCAGTTATGATACGTGCTGGTTTAAAATCAGAACGTATCTCAGCTGGGTGGACGGACACACGGCCAAAGCGTGTGATAATGATCATATCACCTTGTGGAGTGCCGATACATTCGACCACGACAATGAGATACTCTAACTATCTTTAAGCAAAGGCCCGAAAGAGGCTGTAGGGCTACATAGAAGAAGAAGAAAGAAATGGAATTTTATCAAAAAATCATGTTTGTTTTACCAAACGATTATATTTTTTTTTACATAGAAGTCAATCTTATATTACCGCCCTGATATGTAATGCTCTCACCAATTTAAAACCATAGGATGGATAGAAATAGAAGAAAACTATAGATTTTCTCATTCAAACTGCATAGAGTCTATGAAATACGCAAACCAGCGTAGTCTCGAATCAATACTTTTTGTTGGGATCTTGAGTAAGATGCAAAGCTTTCCTTTTATATGTATCTAATCTATGCTTAAAATTTCCTGCATAGTTTAATCAGGACTAAAGTACATTCATACATTTATACTATCAGATTTCTCCCAAAGAAATCTTGAGTAGAACTATGTCATTTTGTTTTGTTCACAGCATCATTGCAAAGAAAATGCACGTTCTAATTATCTACTTTTCGGTGATGATAGCATGCACATTGAACTTGGACATACCGCAAACCAACGCAAGCTCAGAGAATCATCCTGATTAATTCAAATCTTTTCTTTTTACAAAAAACAACGCCACTTTTGGCGCAATAGTTCACAGCATGTCAACAACTCGACTTAGCAAACAAAAACTAAATAACGACTTGAAATGAATCATTAATACGGCAAAAAAATGATTTCAAGGAAGAGATTATCTTCAATATGATATATAGCAAGCACAAGAACATAAAATCGTAAGAGTTAAATTCATCTATCCTCTTCTTTGTAGCGCTACAGCCCTTTTCGGACCTTCGCTTCCTACAAAAAGTGCCTCCAACTGTCTCGGTCTATTGACCCCGCCCTCCAATTCAATCTGAACATTGATGAACTGTCTTCGCCGACCGAGTCAGACCAGCGTTTTTACGGTTTCCCTACTTTTCTCTGGCCTTCCGTTCTCCCAACAAATACCTTTTTGGGTATCCAAATTTGATACCCATTATTCCAATTCTAACACTGACCTCACCAACTACTGACTGCTTTGTAAAGAAGCCAAAAAAGCGGTTAAGAATGCAATGCGATCTTATTATTATATGATTGAAACATCACTGCAATCTAATAGTCCTAAGCTCTTTTGGACATACATACATACTCTGAAAACAACATCCCATAATCCTAATATCTTCTCATGGCTTAACTGCTAAGCTTCAGATGGGCAAGCTTTCTGTGACCTTTTTGCTCAATTTTTTTCCTCCTCATTAACTCATCGTGTCCTTCTCCTTCCCCTATTATGCATTCTATCGTGACCTCTCCATCGGAAATTGAAAATGTACTGCTTACTTTTGACATTTATGGTGGTCCGGGTCCTGATGGAATACCAAATCTATTCAATAAGTCATTATCTTCTTCATTATCTACCCCACTATCAATTATGTTCAATATTAGCATTTCTTCTACCTGCTTTCCTGACGTGTGGAAGCATGCTAACATCCTTCCGATCCATAAGTCCGGAGATCGTAGTGAAATCTCGAACTATTGTCTGATTTCTTTGCTGTCTTGTTTTGGCAAGCTCTTTGAGCGAATTGTGCATAACAAAATGCACGATGACATCAGTATCCTGTTTGAAAATGAACAACATGGCTTCATTAAAGGTCGTTCGACATGACTAATTTGTTAGAACTTACGAATACCATCTCTCTTCCTTCCGACAAGAGCCAAAAAGTCGATATCATAAACACCTATTTTGCTAAAGTCTTTGTCAGTGTTGATCACGACCTTTTGGCTAACAAACTCTGATCGCTCCGCGTTTTCAACTCAATCCTCTCTTGGATCTTATCCATCTTATCCCATTGCTCCTACACCGTTACATGGAATAATTTTTTTTCGTCGGACTCATTTAGCCCGAAATTTGGTGTTCCTCAAGGATCAATTTTAGGCCCTTTTCTATTCAATACTTGCATTAAATATCTACCCCAATGCATGTCCTCTAATTGTCTTCTTTGTGCTGATGATTTTAAAATTTATCGTTCCATTAACTCCAGCAAAGACTGCTCATACCTCCAAAATGATCTTGACAATTTCCAAAATTGGTGTCAAGGTAATTTACTTTCTCTTAACATTTCAAAATGTTGTCACATGAGATTCACCAACAAAATTCATTCAGTTTTATATGAATACCAGATTGATAGATCGCTGCTCGCACTTGTAGACAAATTTAAAGATTTGGGGGTAGTATTTGACCCAGGTTTGAAATTTAACATCCATATTTCATGCATAACCACTAGAGCTTCACGTGTCGCTGGTTTTATTTTACGATCCTCTTGCAAGTCTTTTAGCATTTCAACCAGCGTCCATCTATTCGTACTTCTAGCCCGGTCAATCCTTGAGTATGCCTCCCAAGTATGGTCTCCTCACTATACCAATCTTTCGGATGCTGTTGAAACTGTACAGCGTAAGTTCACACGTTCTCTATTCTACAAATATAACCTCACTTCAAGCTCCTACGATGAGTGCTTACAGATCCTCAACGTCCCGTCACTCAAAAATAGGAGAGAATTGTTAGACCTGTGCTGCTTATTTAAATTATATCACGGTATTCTTTCATCCAACCTTCAAGTAAGGCTTTGTATACGTCCCACCTCAAGAACACGTTCAACTGACGTATTCTTTGTGCCCTTTGCTCGTACCGATATTTATTTTTACTCATTTTTAGTACGCGTATCACGTCGTTACAATGAGCACCAGCTGGGTCCCCTGGCACATTCCTCAAACGCGTTTAAAAGCATATTGCATAATATTCTGCTTAGCTTCCAATAGTTTATTCGTATTTTATATTCTTGTTTTTTTTTTTCTCATTTCAAATCGCAACTTTGTTTATTCACATGTATTATGGTATATTATATTTCATTACCTATTTTGTAATTGGATTCACGGATCTGCAAAAAAGTGTAAATAAATAAATAAATCCGTTGTTCATCCATACCCTTCATGTCGCCAGCCCATTGCAGCTTCCACAGTTTTATTATTGTTTAGACCTCCAGCTCGTCAAAAATTTCATACAGCTCATGGTTGTATCGAATTTGTCATTGGTCATGGTCTAACTTTTCTTCAATTATTTGCCTCAGGACCCATCTTTCGAAGGTATTCAATATGTTTGCGGATGTTTGGGTTAGGATTCATGTTTGACACCCATAGCATAGCGCAGGTCTTAGAACAGATTTTTATAATACGTACTTTATTTTCCTGTGTATGCAGCTGGTCTTCAAGATCGTCAAAACTGGATAAAATATTTTATTTGCGAGCTGTGTTCTTCGGCGTTTTTGCGCCTAAATATACACATTCTTCCACATTTTCGATATTGTACTCACCAAGGGTGATATTTTGAGGATTTGAGATATTTTTCCTCGGCTGCGTCACGAGCTTTATTATTTTATTCTCATTGATTCGCAGCAGCGGATTCTGGAACAGTTCTTTGTCGATTATTCAGGTGTTAGTATGTCCCGCAGAGTCTACTACTTGGCTCGACTTGCATAGCAACGTGCCTCTTGTATGGACAGGTAACTTTCCGATAACATATTCCAAAGCCAAATTGAATAGCAATAGGGTCAACTCATCTTCTTGCTTTAGTCCGACATTTGTTTCAGAGGCGTCGGTGAGTTGGTTATTGATGCCCACTTGGGAGATTGTCGATATCATTGTTATTTTGCTAAGACGGACTACTTTGACTAGGATACTGAAGCAAAGCATTAATTAGTACAGTACGTGACAATCAATATTGCTTGCTTAAAGTCAACGAAAATTTTGTACACGTCTATATTGAACTCCCAGCATTGCCCACTTAACTGTAAACAATTGGTCTACCTGCTGTAAAACCACCTTGATACTTCCGGATAATACTGTTGGCGTATGATCTGGCTTGATTTCCTAAGATTTTTGAAAATGATTTGTATGCCGTACAAAGTGGTGATACGCCTCTACTGTTTTCACAATGCTGCTAGTCACCTTATTTGCAGATAGGGAATATCATTGATTGGCTAAATTTGGTCGGCATATGTTCTTGTTGTCAATTGTGCTGGATAATTTTATGGATGGCTTTCTGAACACCGCTGCCACTATATTTAATGAGCTCCACTGGAATCTCATCGATGCCAGGCGCTTTATTATTCTCCTAGAAATTGCTGGTGGAAAAAACTTCATCCAGAGTAGGTGGGACAAATAGAAGCTCTCTTGAAACATCTATAACGTCCAATGTTCTGGAACTGTATGAAGGATTGAAGAAGTTCTTAAAATATTATGACCATCTTTCTTTAATCCTGTTTCCATCAGCGATGGTGTTGCCGATATCATCATGGCAGAGCGTGGTCTTGGGCTGATAACTACGTTTTAAGCATTTTGTCATAGTATTTTCTTATCTTAATCTTTATTATCTTATTCGCTACTCTTCTGAGGTTTTCATACTGTTCTCTTTTCGTCCTATTTTTCTTACCTAGGTATTGCTTGCACGCCTGATTTTTCTCGTTTAACACATTCTAATACTCATCAGCGAATCAATCAGTCATATATCTGTTCGTCTGTTCTGCTAGGGTTTTAATTGCCACTTTTACTGCCACCCATAGCTCGTTGCTTGTTTTCAGCTATACACCTGATAGAATTGAAGCCAGCTGGTTGTCGAGGGTCTCCATGAAATTTTTAGCCACTGATGCCATTTGGAGCCTTTCGATGTTAAATTTTTGTAGAGGACTGGTCTTCGCCGAACACACCATTGACATACAACGTCGATAGATTCATTTGATCAAGTACTGATTCGAGTTACGATTTGCTCCTTGGTATGTAAGGACGTCAAGCATCCTTGAGACCCAACGTTGGATCAGAGAATGGTTGATCTGGTTTTGTGTGTTGCCATCCAGGATACCCAGGTTATTTTATGTATGCGTCAATGTGAGAAGCAAGTCAGACATATGACTAGATTTTTGCTGTATGCAAAGTCAATCAGGCGCTGGCCGTTGTGATTGCTTTCATCGTGGAGGCTTTATCCTCCAGTCGTTTCCCAATAAGATAGCATAGCTCATTGCTGACTTTAGCCTTGACATCACCCAGAATTATTTTTGTGTCGTTTCCAGGGAATGAGTCGATTAGTTTTTCAATGTAATTGTAGAACGTTTCCTTCGTTTCTCCATATTTTTCTTCAGTCAGGGGTGAACATTTATCCGTCAAATTTCGAAGAATTTTGCTTTTATACAGATTGCACACGACCGTTCATTGATCACTCTAAAATCAATAACATGTGATTTTAACTCCGTATCGATAATGAAGGCCACTTCGAATTTTCGCTTTCTAGAAGGTTTACCATTTTTGAATATTGTGTGCAATCTCATATGTTAAATATCACTTCCAGTATGATTCATTGCCTAGATTGCCAGTATGTTTAATTTATGTTGTAAAAGGTCTTTAACAACGCCAGGGTAGTTCAGTGGTCTGACATTCCAGGATCTAATGTCATAGTCCTTTTCTTGGTTGCAAGGTCGTTTCCTTAGATCCAATCCACTCCAGGTCACTGTTACAGGTTTCTAAACAATATAGAGTTCGGCAGGGGCGGGGAGTTAACCCATCATCCAACCGTCATTTCGGCGGAATGGTCAATACTTTCAATTCTGTTATCAGGCGTGGAAGATTAGACTACACCCTCTTACGTCACCACAAAGAAGACGGATGTAAATAGGATTTAGTAGCAGAAATACAGATATATTCGCAGTTATTGACATTTCTTGGCATTTAGTGTCCCACCATCGGGGAACCAGTAAATTTAATGTGTGATCCCGACCCCAATCAATATTATTTCGAAGTGGGATCTATGATGAAAAACCGTGGAAGCTCGTGGTTAAGAAAAAAAGGGGATGCTTCCTTCTTCCTCAACTGGGCTTTAGACCGTTTACGGTGGAGTTGGTATTATTTACACAAAACTAAAAAATAGAAGCAATTAAACGCACAAGGATGACACATTCAAAGGCAACTGGTAAAATTAAAAAACTATTGCGAAAAATTAGCATAAAAGTAATTCCAAGCAGCTAGTACCTACAATTGAAATATTGAGAACTCAAAAACAGTAGTGACCGTTTTCAAAGTGAAATAAATCGTTAATGAGGTAAGGACGAATTCATAAAATTATGGAAAACCCTTTACGGAGGTTAAAGTAGGGTTAGGACAGGCAATAGTACGAGACTTTGCCAAGTAAGACGTTATTTGTGACTATTTCTTAGAGCATTTGATTCAGGCTATAGTATGCCCGACGAATCACTTGTAACAAACCTCATTATCATTAACGGGATTTGAATCAGAGGCCTTCAACTTACGCAGCAAGGCCTCGAATTATTACGCCACACAGACTATATATTTTGCCTGTACCTAATATTTTTTTCCCCACCACTAACTCGCTTATGAAGTCAAGTTTTTCGACGAGGAATTCGTAAGTTATTAGGATCCGAAGAGCTGTATTCCCCCTTGGCAGCTTGGCAAAGTATACCGGGATCAAAGGCCTCACGTTGAAGTACTCCACCATAGAGGATAACACAATGTTAGACTGTTGTGTTCCTTCACACCATTAGGAAATTTCATTGCGACTTCAATATTTTGGTCCCTCGTGAGTTTGGTGATGGTTTTCAAAATACTCAATTCCTCTCTTCAATTCAAATTCCTCTCCATTCGAATTTCTGGTTCAAAGCTGTTTTAGTTTTGCTTCTTTGTGAATTATGCAGGCGTGCTTTGGTCATAGCTAAAGCTCAAACGATTTGTCTTCACCAGTTACTGATACTACGAAGTGTCTCCTGCGTGATTTTACACTACGTGCCTCCGTATTTTTCTTGGCCTCAAACTGTGATGTTGTCTAATTATGTATGACATCTTATACCACTTTCAGTTAATGTTTCTTATTTCCAAATGTCCACGATAAAAGTGATCATATTGTACGTAATCTCGTATAGTATGCATATAAATATTCCTGTTTCTCACTTTATATGGGGCGGTCCTTGCCCAGAATGATCCTGACAACGAGAAACTTTAAATGAGTTTTAAAAGTATGTTTACTAGAACAAACATTACCGAAACATATTTTGCACTATAGTAAACCCCTCTAATATCAAGAAAAACACATGATGTCATTTGCTCCTTTGGCTTCCTTTGTTAGTACGGTTTTCGCAGATTTACCCAACTTCGGTGCCTATCAATTGGGTCGAAGCGGATTTATCGTGAGTAGTATTAGCCTTATATTAATTCCCACCACTTTTTTCATGATTTTAATTAGTCTAAGCATGACTTATTTATTGATTTGTATACTTTTACGTTGACGGTATCATTGCTACCCATTTTTGGTACGAAGGTCAATTTCACCTACCTGAAGGCTTCACCTTTACAGACATATCAAATATTAGACTACTACTGTATACCTATATTAAATATGATATCTAAAAGTTATTCATATTCTGGCCTTTTTGAGTAAGAACTGGATATAGTTTACCTTTGTCTGATAATATAGGGGGGTAGATGAAGAGCCCTTGTTTTATTAGTTTCCATAATAGTATGTTATGTTAGCTACCCTGTTTTTAACTCCTTTTAGTGCATTGTTTTGCCTATTAACAGCTTTTACTAAGGCTCTGTAGCCTTATTTCAGCAGAAGTTGAAGAATTCCCTACTTCGCTTATATTTTATAAAGCTTTGTAGTAGCTGTAGTTTCCTTGACACTTTGGCTAAAGGTTCTAAAGTTGTGATCCTCGCCTTTGCAGATTTATTTACCATAGTTTGTCTAAGCCCTTCTGTAAGCATCCCAGTTATTGGTTTGTTTTTCTGCATTGTAAGAATTTGGCATTTCTAATCTAATTGTAAAACTATGGAAGCTGCAATGTGCTGGCCACATGTATCGTATGGACGAATAATGGAGACCAGTGGGAAACCGAGGAAACGCTGGTCTGACTCGGTCAACAAAGACAGTTCATTACTGCTTGGATTTCAAAATTTGGAGGGCGCAGTCAATATACCGAGATGAAGGTGCTATTTGCAGGAACCGAAGGCCAGAGAGGAGCTGAAGTGCTACGAAGAACAAGAAGAATATAAGTTTTACTAAAACTTCGTTCCACTAAATAAATTTCTTCTTCTTCTGTATGTTACAAATAGGATGCTTTTGACCATAGGCATTAATCATTGCTTCATTGCGTTTTTTTCTTGTTCAACATAATAAAGCTCCAGAGAATATTTAGATGTTCTCTATATGACAGCGTATTGAAGGTTGTCTTACAAAATGGATTGTACAAAACCCAATTTGTTCTTCAAGAGTTATGGAGAAATATTTTCTTTTTGGTCAGATCTTCCATCTTGCATATGTATACAAAAGGCATCATCAACTTTCTGAGAGCCATTATCACGAAAGCAATTTGTTTTTACTAGTAAGAGAAATATCCAATGCTTCTTCTCTTGCTCTTGTGATATAATTACAAGCATACTCAATTTTGGAGGGGTTCATATTTTGCTTCAATATGAATTGGGATTTATCTCTACCAATATGTTAACTGTCTGTACTGTCCCATACTTAACTGCATTGGCATCACATCCAATTAAAAAATTAGATTCTTCTTTTCACAATTTTTTGACAGCTTTTGAATATCCTTAATATTTGTTTATTTTTTGTCCCCAGGGAAGTATGCCAATTTAATAATAATGTCGTCTGAGTTACCCTCTATTCAAATAAGAGTTCATATGTTAATCATATCTGGCGACACAAATTCTGAAATACATATGTAATCTGTATTTTTTTCAAATTGTGATGACTACCTTACGTTAATGAGTCTCGCTCGAAATCAGTATGGAGTCTCAAGTTTTCAGGCTTCAAGCAAGATTTATCTATAACCAGAGTTGTTGAATTAGCGCTTATCCAAACTATTCCTTTATAAATGCTGTAGCCAACACCGCAGAAGTGACTTTTGAAACGTGAAATTTTACTAAGGCTCTATATGTAATTTTTATCGTGTTTCTGATTGCAAAACTAAAAGATGTCAATCTTTTCATCATACGGTCCGATTATTTGTTTTCTGGATTCAAGTGATAAGACAACGTGGCCTGATTTACATTCTTTGATTCCAGATTCTCAGAAGATATAGCTCAGCTTACTTTCATTAGGTAAATTTTCTCAGGTAAAGTTGCTTGATTTGCTTGTGTGAGTGGAGCTCTTCAGACGGTTACAGGGTAATTTTTTTGGTTTTAGATCTATAGCCCTTTCCTTGCCTTTGCTTAGAGATAGTTAGAGTATCTTATTATCTTGATGTTGGTTACTGGCCCATGAGAAAGGTGATATGATCAGTAAGATGCTTTGGCCATTTGTCTGTTCACCCAGCTTTGACACGCTCTGACTTTAAGCTCGGACGTATCATTACTGAGCGGGCTTATAGTCCCCTGAAAGAATTACTTGAAACAAATCTCATTATCACCAACTGGATTTGCACCAGGAACCATCGACTTATACAGTGAGCTCTCTAACCACTATGCTATGTAGACTACTTGGTTAGTATTGCCTTCTTCTTATGTTTCAAGATGTAAGCTCTTCTTTGAGACTTCTTTATACTAGGTCCGATGGTTGGCTTTTGTCATTGAAGCTATCAAGGGCTTTTTCATTTTTCCTCAATCGTTTTTCATGGCTATTATTTGCATCAACGGCTGCAGTCAGAATCTATTCTGGCAGATATACACGTGTCACCTTTTTTTGTGTAGATACCTTATGTGGCGCCCAATTTCGGTTTGAAGAAGGTACATATTTTCTTTTTAAGGCTTGGATATTTTGCCTCTTTTTTACCATACAAACCTATACTCTCCCAATAGCTTAGGTTTGGTCCCAAATGGTCAATCTAATGTTGATTACAGAATCACTGTTTTCACATTTCACGAGCAATATCCCTCCTTTCAAGTAGTTGCAAGTCTAAAGTGTCTCCCAAGCTGTGTTTTTCACTCAATAATTTGATTGAGTTTCACAGCTAAAAGGGATTAGTGCACTCTGCATTTTAAAACACTTATATAGCTGCTGTTAGGTACAGTCACATCAATAACCTGGCTCATTTAATTGATTTTTTGCTGATTTTGGGGTAATATGAGCCCCTGCCTCGTTTTGGCACTAGTGTTAGGTATAACTTAGGTTATCTGATACTTTTGTGTTGAATCCTCTTAGGCATGAACGTTTTTGCAGCTTTTATTAGCCTCTTCAGGTGACTCTCCTCCTACTAAATACCTCAGAAATCATTTTATTTTTACCCTTAGAGGTAGAAGTTGTATTTTCCTGTAGACATTATTTGGCAGGCCAAATGTGTTATTAGAATGTTTTTCCTTCTTATCTATCACTCCAGCTCTTGTCTAGCCTACCAATTTTACTGCTCACTGGAGATGTTCTCGATGAAAGAGAAAGTGATGACACCTCTTTGAAGTTTGGTCCAAACAATTTATTTGTCTTACCCATACGTTGTCTTGGTTCCAGGCTCATAGGTTCACCACTGCCAAAGCCTGTTTGACAATGTTAAGATTTTGTTATTTTCTGCGGAATCCAATATTAGAGAAGCTTGAGGACATTTCTACCAACTAGCTACCAACAAATCCTACAGCACGGGTCGCATGATACTTTGGTTTGTGGTAGGAAGAACTTACTTACAACAATTTGAGGCTTCGGGAGTCACAGAAAGCCTTCCTTTTTCCTCAAACGCGGTCTGGCCCATCCACGGTTTTATTCAAAATACCCAGTCAGCTTGGGAAATTTCAGCTTTCCTTTCAAGTGAAAATTGAAATGCTGTTTAGATCCTCTTAACGAGCTTCTGTGTCCTTTCTTTTCACTTCTGCCACTGATATGCTCCACTTGAAATAAATTTAATTTTCCGCAATGTACATGAAAATTGTGCCTCCTTCCAGGCAATTTGATGCACAAATAATTTTTTCGTTTCATCATTTGATACCCTATTTGACTACTTTTGAGAAAGAAAAACTTAGGAGTCATTTTGTTATAAGGGTTTATAAAAAATGTAAGATCTACGATTTTCAGAGGCCATGACTTCTGACTCTTCTACAAAGTTTGAACTTTGGAGCTTCAACCGTTTTTGAAGAATTTAAGTGTGACGCAGAGATCGATGAGCGGATAAACCAGTCGATGAGCAGATGAACTAATCGATGTACAGATGAAACGCAAAACTAGTAGGTTTTTATGAAATTTGCTTTGCAAAAACCCTTAAAAAAACTTCATTTAATTTGTTGCATATAAAAAGCTATAAGTTTATAAATAAAGCTGTATCTTCAAATATCTTGACTGGGATTAAACAGCATGCCACCGTAACTGAGTGTGGTGGCTGGAATGTCAAGCTTTTGAATTGTTCTCAAATTAGGCTAATGTTTCCTCCAGGCTTGAAGTATTGATTATTTTTCTCCGGAAATTTCTGCTTCAAGCTCTCGTATTCTTACGAATTTTTTGCTATGGGCTGGATGCACCACACTTTCTCCAATGATGGACGAGACCCTGAAAAATGAGCCGGACAACTTGTTTGACATTGTGCCTATGTTCAGCATAACAAAGAAACCAAGTGTTGTGTGGAAGTCATTTGGTCCCTTATACGTCAAAAAAATGGAAAGTGATGCATTTTTCTGGTAGAAAAGGTATTCTGTAAAAAGAATTTGGATGGAACGATGAGAAAAAGCCACGAAGACTTGGCAAAATAGTTTTCTGAGTAATTTTTTAATGTATTCAACTTTTACAATTACAACTGATAATTTTTAAGGAAGGTTATCTTGGTAAGGTGGGTGTCAATCCATGAGGCTTAACAATCGAGATTAAATAATTTTGGGCATATTTTAGTTTGAAAATTGGGTGCATATATAAATGCACATATAAAGGGATTGATAAGCCATTTTATGGACCGATGGAAATGTTGGTTAAGTTCGATTTCTGAACGAATTTTTTGTGCCTTTATTATTTCAGCTCTAATTTTGAGCTGTGGTATAAGAATATAACTTAAAACGGCATAAAACTTAATATTTGAAATTAATTTCAATTGTAGAGTTCACTCTTATGAAAAGAGTGTTTGGGCCACCAATCTCGCATGGTATCTTGCATATCTGTATGATTTGCACGTGCAGTGTAAGTAATAAGCAGATGCAAGAGATCTGGCGCCGGCTTCGGCCCTCGACCCTACTTCCTTCACAATTGGAGAGGTATTGAGAGAATTTCTTAGGGTGAATATTACTTCATAAGGTATTATGCCTTTACCCTTTCTCTTATTATGCGCCATGACTGAACAAAAGTTTAAAATGAAATTGTGGATCAAAGGCAATCATTCCTTTGGCCCAATTTTCAATCGTTACTGCGGCGTTAGTCTATTCATGATGAATCGCCGAATAAAACTAACTTCAAAACAACCAAGAACCTTAACATTAGCTGTCACCGGAAACAACATTGCCATTTTTAAGCTTTTCGCCTCTAAAAAACCACCTTTTAGAAGGCGCCTCAAGTGTGCCACAGTAGGTTTTTGAAATTAAACTATTCAATGGTTGACAAATTTTGGAGTAAATGTTGAAATTTAAACTTTACTTCTGTTGATCAAATCAAGAAAACATTTTTCCATTCAATCATCTTCAGGGATTATACTTTGATAGTAAACATACATTTTGAATTTTATTTTTAAGCTACTTAACATCAACCGGATGGAAGATGGACCCAAATTTACTCAAAAACTTCTTGCTTGTATAGTAAAATGGTGACTCCTACTATAAATAATTTTCATATTTTAAACTTTGTACTTTAATTTGGCGTCAAATGAAATGTTTCAAATCCAATTTTGTCATATCACTACATACAAATTTCAAGTCAAGGCCTAACCTTAAGCAAATTTGGAATATTTTAGATGGCCTACTTAACTCAACAACATTAATCATATTCTTGCATGTATAACAGATCTGAAGATTGGAATCATAATTTAAATTTTATTCAGCTCAACATAAATGAGAGAATCTCACTCATAAAAGCTGACTTCAGCATCGTTCATTGTGCATATTACCACATACTCTTCGTATCCATAAAACAAACATAAATTTTCATTAAAATTCGTAAGCACAATCTTTGCTAACCTACAAGAAATAAATCTTGAATATATAAAAGCCATCAAACAACATCTTCGCCATAAATAACGACATATGAACATTTATCAAAGAAATTTTATTATATTCCAGCCTAAAATTCTCTAGTATGTGGTTGAAAATCAACGAGCGTAAATTACTACCCAAATTGAGTGTTTTTTGTCAACGAGCCAAAATTTTAGCCTTAACACAAAACAAAAGAAAGCCAACTGATATCTTGCAATGGGGAACATTTGCATAAGCATGTTTTCATGGCACCTCTCAAGGATAATACCATCATATTTATGACATCCTGTTTGGATTTTTGCCATTGGTTAAAATTCATATTATTTCTCATTGCCCGGCATCGTTTAAATTTTTGCCTAAGGCAACTATACGAGTATGTTACTAAAACACTTTCTACCTACGAGTAAACCAAAATTCCTATTTCTATGGCTTTTACGTAATTACAAATTACATTTGAAGCGTTCTTTGGTCTCATTGAGAAAAGAAATGAGAAACAAAGTGGGTAATGTTTGTAACATGCCGTGTTTGAGGATTTTCACTCTGAACAGAATGAACTGATCTTTTTATATGAGAAGGTATTTATTTTAGGGGATGAACTAGCAAAATCAAAAGGAAATTTGCATGATCAAAAGATTTTCATTTGCATTTAACAACCAGCCTAGAAAATTAAACGCAAGGAGACTCCGTTGATTTTTCCTATCAGAATTTTTGTAGGCTCGTATATTGAATACTTTCTACATTTCTATTGTACGTTTAAGGTCAGGTTTTTGAGTTTAGTCAAGTGAACTCATTTGAATATAATTTCAAGGAATCAAAAAATACTGAAAGCGATTTATTCTTTTGAAGCGACGGAGAAACACCGTTTCGGTTCTTTAATATATTCCTGACTAGACGGGCATCAGGGCTCAATACGGAAACAATGCCGTAGACTCAAATTAGACAGACCTAATGGGACTGTAATGCAGAACCCTTAAATTAAATATGTCCAATCACTGCAAACCTAAGCGTTTGAATTAATACACTTTTCGTGTTTAAATTCGATACAACGAATTCCAGGTTTTACTTAACTTAATACTTATTTAAAACGCCTAAGTTATTTTATAGAAATAAAACAAAGTGTTTTAGTTAAGACATCAAAGCATTTTTTTTTTGCCTGACAGGTCATCACCGCAAAGCACGTCGTCAACTCTTCCCCAGATGCCAATAATGCATCACCAGCGATTGATTACCTTGAAAATCTGCCCCAGGTGCCAATTCATCACGAAGTTTGTATAGTTAGTCACTTAAATTTTATAGTCTCTAGCACAAAATAATAAAGAAATAAGCATTATACAAGTATCATTTACGAAACTGTATTAAAAACAGGAAAAAATGAATTATTTTCTTCTCACATACGTATGAAATAACTTAAATAATAAAGATTTAAGAAACTATAATTCACATGTAGTGAAATAGGTCGATATAAATGTCCGTGAAGGACTGCAATGATGGTCTGCTGCCTCAGCGGAAGAGGATGGTGAGATTCGCCGAGATCGGCCTTGTCTGGGGACGCGTGAATGCGCTGGCAGGCTAGCGTTGCAATGTTGTGGGGCGGGTTCTGCCCCCTTGCACAGGACCCACTACAAAAACATTTTTCGCCGCCACCAGTGTTGGGATATTTGCTTCTTTGGAAGGAGATCTACTTCTTTTGAACATTTTCTCCTTATCTACTTCATGGACCCTAAATTCTCCTTCTTTTTAACATAACAAGCTTTTATGGTAAGTGAAAAAACATTTTGGAATTCATAAGTGCTTTTCCCCTAATATGAACTCAAAAGAAAGCAAACTAGAAGTCAAAATGCTTACAGAGTTCATTTCATTTCCATGACAAAATACCCAAAAAACCTCGAACTCTTTTTGCATTCATCCAAAAACAAAACAAAACAAAACAATTGTGATCTGGTCTAAGCTGCAACTGAAGATACTCATGCACTACGAAAAACGAATGCGATGTTAGTATCCATGGCCACTATTGTTGGAAATTTTTATTGACATCATAGTTGAGCGTGAATGAAGGGCTTAGTATTTGCTTGCATTTACTTACGGTGAATCGTGAATGTGGAAATTGAAAACAGCTTCCAATGTTGATGAAATGAAACCATTTGTGTTTAACGTTTAGAAAAGAAAAGAAGTGCGGAGTATTTTTGCGTGTGGTAAGAGAAAAGTGTTGTATTAATTATTATCTAATGTCTGTCATCAGGAAAGGGAAGATTTTCAGAAGCCAAACGGTAAGCCAAAAAACATTTAAGTGGCTGTAAAGTTCATCTAAATTTGCAGTTATACTGAAGGCTGTGCCTTAAGAAGACATGCACCAACTAGCGAAAACGGTCCAGAAAGTGACGTTAGATTTAGATGCAGAAAATATCTTACATCATCATCAAAATACGATTTAAATACAATTTTGTAGTTTGGACGAAAATATTAACATCGAATCTATGAGCTGTTATTTGGAAATTTTCTCTAAGGTATGAATTAGGGTAATGTCAAACAGAGTGAACCATAGCGAGCGATATTTTTTTTGCTTCGTTCACGTATGATGATCAATTAAAAATTAACTTAATTGCAGCATAACTTGTGATAGTCTAGCACTAGTTGGATTTTTCTTGTCTTAACTTGGTTCTTACCTTTTGATTTCGAGTTTTGGTCATAGTAACAAAGAATGTTTTGATGCTAACCAATTAAAGAAGGATAGGTGACAAAAGTGGGTTGAAATCAAAGACATATAAACAAATGGACGAGCAACGAGAATCTGTGTACTCGTCCATGTGAGAAGCAAATTTGCCACATAAATAAGTTATAAATAACTTACGCTCTCGAAACTATATGATTCCCTCTGCTTCTCCTTCCCCTTTTTTTCCAGACAGGTTTTTCTTTTCTCTCTTCAGAAAAATCGCTTCCCCCACTGACACCCGCGCACACCAACGAAATTTCATTTCAGTTTGAGTATAAACAACAAACAACTCTCACGGAAAACTCGAACGTCAAAGCAAAAGAAAATCGAAAAGAGCGCGAACCACGCGGGAAAACTCATGTGTCAAAGCGGATGGAAATTTCGTAAATTTTCAATTAAAACAGTGAATTAAAGTTCCAATTACGTACGCGCGATCTTTAAAATTAAAAACTTTTTAAATGTGAACGTGTTTCGCCGTGAATAGAGTGCTAAATTAAAAGCATATCGCCTCAAACCTCAACTTCACACAACTTTAGCGCAGGTTGCCAATTGCTTTGGCTCTCACGACCGGTTGCGGATCCAGTACTCTCTATATCTATGGTTGAAATTAACCAAGAATACAGAATAATTATAATATCTAATGCAATGAAGAAGAAAGTCAACTTATCATTGCATTGTATTCCTATTTTTATATGAAACACATTATTTATCTTCAAAAGATTCAAGTCAACGATAAGACATTAGCAACTCAAGATTGAAGTTTCTTATATGTATATTTCCGATTAAAACTGTTCAATCCATCTTTATAGCTTACAGCTTTACGTAATTTTAATTAAAAATAATTAAATTTTCAGATAATGGAGAAATTTTTGAAGCCATATATTAACAAAGCATCAACAGATGAGCCGCAAAGTGCACCAAAACACAAAAAAGCTGAATATGAGCAGAAATATCGCTCAACATAGGAAAAAGAGTTCAGTTGGATTAAGCCAAGCGATAAAAGTGAAAGCCATTTATTTTGTAAGGTTTGCTGGCGAGACCTCTATATAGGGACTATGGGGAAATCTTGCATCGACACCCACCTGGCAACATTCAGTCATCAAAAGCTTTCAAAAGAATTTTCAAAGCAGCTTACTTTATTCAAATCAGTAAAAACTGTAAATTTACATTCTAAAGCAATGGAAGCTGAGATAAAACATACAATTGTGATAGCCAGCCAGAACATATCATTTAGTTTAATTGATAGTTTGCCAGATAACATAGCTTCTATTTGTCCAAACTCTTAAATTGCTAAAACTGTAAATCGTTCACGTAGAAAAATTACCGCAATTTTAACAAATGTAATTGGGACGTATTACAACGAAAAAATATGTAAAATTCTCAACAAAAACAAGTTTTCTTTAATAATTGACGAGTCTACAGATATAGCTTTAAGTAAAACATTATGCTTGGTTGTGAGAGTAGCTTTCCAATATAAAATTATTCAAGATCTATTCTTCGATCTAATTTCTGTTGAGAAAGCCGATGCTATCTCTTTGCACGCAAAAATTTTAAAATGCTTTGAAACATGTAACGTAAATTATAAAGAAAATTTAATAGGATTTGCAGCTGATGGTGCAAATGTAATGATGGGTAAAAAGTATTCAGTGGCAGCTTTGCTAAAGCGAGACATAAAAAACTTATTTGTATTAAAATGCGTTTGTCATTCATTCCATCTGTGTGCATCATACCCGTGTGAGCAGCTACCAAACAATGGGGAATCTTTGGCAAGAGATGTTTTTAATTATTTGAGACGTTCCAAGTGACTCAATGACTTCATATCCTTACAAACCTTTTTCGAAGTAAAACCTCATAGAATGTTGCATCCTAGTCAAAACAGGTGGTTATCTTTACTTTGTGTGGTTCAAAGAATCGTATCTCAATATGATATACTTAACGCTTATTTTGCAATCGCTGATTAAGAAGAGCGATTATCATCAGCTTCATCAATTTTACAAAGAATACATGATAACCTTCCTTTTTTAGGTCTTTGTAAAAATTTTTTTTACAAAGACCTACTAGTTTCGCGACCTGTCTGTCCGTCTGTCCGTCCGTCTGTCCGTCCGTCTGTCCGTCCGTCTGTCCGTCTGTCCGTCTGTCCGTGCGTCACAGCTGATTTCCTCAGAAACTATAGAAGCTAGAATGCTCAAACTTTGTGAAAAGGTCAGAAGTGATGATTTCTCAAAAGTTAAGGCCTTGACAAAAATTTAAAAAATGTTTAAGGGGGGTCCCCCTAATAACGAATTGACCCTTAAAAAATTTTTTTAATCAAAGGTAGTCGAGTGGGGTATCAAATGAAAGGTCTTGATTAGAACTTTTAGAATCTGGAATAAAAAAATCATTTCATGAATTAGGGGGTCCACGGGAAGGCAAAATGTACCCAAAATGTGTGTCCCCCCCCCTCACGATTGGACACCTTTCAGCCGAAAAATCTGAAAATTATCACGAATGTGGACCTTTATTAGTACAAGGGCAACAAATACCTTAGAAATCGAAATTCACTCAACTTTGTTAATAATAGTATGATTTGTAGATTTTACATTTTTGCCCATAAAATCAAAACGGTAACTTTAAACTTCTTGAAATTTCGCAATTATATAGACTGACATGAGATATATATGATCACAAAATTTAATTGAGATTGAATCATAATCAAGTGAGTTATAGCCATTTCAATTATATGGAATTACAACAACGATAACACGTGTTTATGGTTCATATAGGGTTTTCCAATAAGAGGTGTTATTTTGATATTAAAAGAAAAATGCCATTTTTTATTTTAAAATAAATGATCGGATGTTTAGTTCATTATAAAGAAGAAGATATGCCGTTAATAGCAAAAACTAACATTGGGCAAATAACCACTACGACACGCTTACAGGACCATATCCTCTTCATGAAATTTTCCATTACCAAATCGCAAAGTGGCTAACCCATGTCCTCGATAGCCTCACGAATTTTATCTTTGAGATCTTGAATTGACGCTGAGCTATTGGCATAGGCCTTCTCTATCACGTGGCTCCAAAGGAAGAAGTCACAAGGTGTTAAATCAGAAGATCTATTCAAAATAACACCTCTTATTGGAAAACCCTATATATATTTAAAATTGACTTAGGTACTTTTATTTTCTTTAAATTTTCATGAAAACTTAAGGAATAGTGTTTAACTTGAACATGTTCAATCGGCCGAGCATTCAGAAAAATCATTTAAGCTAGATTAAAATGGCGGCTGCACTATGCTTATGAAAGAAACTGTGCATCTTTTGTATAAATTTGAACGATTTCATATCTAAGTATTGGATGAATAATTCAAGTTATCGATTCACGCCATTAGAAAACTTGCTTCTAACCCTAGGATGTTTACAAAGACCTTCTGGTAGGAGCACTCTCCTGCTTACTCAACTTGTTTAATTCTCTTTTCCTTGAATTTAGTCTTCCATTCTTCAACAGCCTAAATAGAGCATTTCAATGAGAAGCTCCATTCATCAGTGAAAACAATTAGTATTTCCATTCTCGAATTTTATATGAAAAAGGAATCTTTTAATCAAAGTACTGTGAGCAAAACTGATTACACTGATTCTGAGAAATTTCTGCCTCTTACTCTAATATATCTTGGTGCTAAAATTGAGTCCTTCATATTGGCAAATAATCTTGATAATACTGTTCTGGGAGAACTCATGCTCAACTGCCAGGCTTTCTACATAGAATCTTTGCGACAAATTTTCAAGCGGTTTGATTTTGAACAAAACTTTTTCCAAACAGTTGATATTTTAGAACCTAAAATTATTTTCGATCGTAAATACTCATCGAAAGTATCTCTTGTTTCTGAATTTCCGAACTTGATTTCAGCTGAAAATCTTCAAAAAATTGATAACAAATTTAGATCACTTATGTCCTATGTAACTGAAAGACATACACATTATACTGTTGAGAATTTTTGGAAAGAGATAGCATCTGTGGAAGTTGGTGGAGACATTGCGTTTCCAACTTTAGTTAAATTTGTATTTCAAATACTCAGCCTGCCTCATTCTTCCGCCAATGTTGAACGCATATTCTCACAGATAAGTTGCATTAACACTAAGTTAAGAAACAGACTAGGAAATGAAAGAATTGCAGCTTGTTTAAGAGCTAAAGAGCTTCGAAAACTTCAGGATAAAAATTGCTCTAAGTTTGAAGTATCCAATATAATGATAAGGCTTTTTAATGCAAATATGTATGCATTTAACATGAATGTAAATATATGTTGAATACAAGTTGAATAAATTTAACATGTATTTTGTGATTTTTTTCATATTGGAAATAAATAATATTATTTAATACGATGCTTTTTGAATATATTTGAAAAAATGCTCGCATGAAACAATCTCCTTCTTTTCACCCCAATCTCCTTCTTTTCATAGATCAAATCTCCTTTTAATTTTCTTTTCAATATCTCAACACTGGCCTCCACGAATATGGAAAAGGTTATTTTATAATCGACTGGAGTCGAGAAAGGAGATAACCGGATAAGGAATATGAGCTCGCTGGTTCAAAGGACAAATAGAGCCTTGAGAAAACGGACGGGCTTGAGGAGACTACGTCGTTACTGACGATGCTTATGGCCCACAAATAAGAGTGGAGCATCTAGGTGGAAGCGGTGCCTCCTCACACCTTCCCAACTGGATCAAGATCCAAACGTAGACGTGGCCATGTTTTTCCCATTTGAGTGAAAAACTCATACAAACATAATTTCCATGAATTTTTCCATCAAATGAGAAATACAAACGTGGCCAATTTATGTTATAGTATTTTTTGAAGGAATTACATAACTCTATACCATAAAAGGGCTCGTGAGCGGAAGACTACTCTACCCAGCAAGACCCCTATAAAACAAAACAAGGGAAGAGCACTCCCGATGGCTAGCCCATTTCAGTGGAGGAGCCAGAAATCATTGCGGAGCCTATACCCGGTCAGGTTATGAGAAAAGGAAGGACAGAAGGTAACAATTCATTACATTCTATTTGTTCTAAAATATCGCTAAAATTCTAATAACCAGAGTATTTATTTAGGGTTGTTGCTATTGAACAGAATAAAGATATTACTTAGCATTGTCAAAATAAACAGATCAAACTTTGTGTGATACACTAAAATCTTGAGCTAACTAGTAATGTAATTTCCTTGTTAATAATTATGTGTGCACATTTGTTTCAACAATAGGATATAAAGTTGGGTCCAGTTTATTAGAAAGGCTGAAAGGCTGAAATTCTTACGAAATTAAATAACAATATGATACAATTAGTTTTAAAAATTACATTTCGTAAGAAGTCGACTTAGAAGTTAACTGGATTGGAATGATAACATCCTTAACTCATGAAAAAAATCTTGCGAAAACATGTATAAAAAAAGAATATGTGAAAAAAGACCAAAAGGGTACTCACCGGCATCCTCACGAGCTCTCGTTGACGATGTTGGTGATTTACAATGATATTTGTGCTGCTTCTTAGTCCTACAATCGATAAATTTCCTAGTCTCTATTGCATTAAAAATTAAGAGAGATATAAAAAAATGGCCAGTTAATGCTTGATTGCAGTTTTCCATGCAAATTTCGACAACACTAGGGAAATCTCTTCTCAAGCTGGCGGAACTACATAAGGAGGTTCACTTGTCATCACCATCTGACGCGTCTCAAACCGTTCATTCTGTTGGCAATTTTATTTCTAAACCACGCGGAGCTGGGTGCACAACTGTTTAATATGATTGCTAGGGCCCAGATAACGTGACATCATGGTGATTAACCCCAAATGCGTTGGTGGCGGATACGATGTCACGGGTGTCCGATAGGGCTAAGCAATATCTACGACGCACTCAATCAGAGTCAAGTAATCGGGCTTAGACGTAGAAGTCGCACTGCGCCAGTTTTCTGAAACCTTCCCCACAGCAGCAACACTGATGCGATCGCAAAAACTTCTTCACGCTATGATTGATAGAGGAATTTACGTATGCGTTTGGCGAACTGACACAATAAAACTGTCCCCACATAGATAGAATCAACACACAATTTGCATTCACGATCTGCGCATTTGCTCCTCCGTCTGAAATCTTTTTGTGTACGGCCAAAGCTGTAGGACGCTTTTTGATTTCTCGTTTACAAAAAGCGGCGGGAATCCAAACTCCAGCCGTGAAAAAAAATTCCCCAGACGAACGCTGGACCAACTTGTCCTGATCGCTGCACAACGAGTAATTCCACAAACTGCGGCGCTTGCATACTCAGGTTTAATTAAATTTGTTATATTTGTAACTTGCATTCGCAGTTGACATTCTCTGCACCATTCACGTGATTCACCTACACATGAACCGCTCTCGCTCCGTTCACGTCGCTATAAACTTTCAATCCTCTGCAAGCAAGCACATTACAAAGGAAACCCCAAATTCAATGCGTCAAAAACCCTCAGTTTTCTGCGACGACCAATGGTGAATCCCGTAATAAGCATTTTTCAATTCCCAACAAAAAATACGCGCACGTATCGCACGCACGACTCGTCGTCTCCTCACGGAGATTTCTCTTCGACTCCCTTGTTATCTGTCGTCACCTTGTGGACCTCTTCACAACGGCAGTTCACGAGGCTTCCATCCATTCCGCTGCACACTTGCCTTTGCCAATGCAAAACGTTCATGTGCAACAGGAAAAAAATTGGCATATCCGCATTTTATATGCAGATTTTAATTTTTTGCGAATATAAAAATTAATATTATGGAAGAATTCAAATAATAATAGAAAAAGTTAAAACTCATAATGAATATAACTGTAACGCCAAGTCTAAATTTAATATATAAAACAAAATGATCTGAAAAAGCCAAAATTCAATATACGAGTATAAAAACAAAATATTCTAAAATCGATATTTAATAAAGGTAAATAGAAATCAAAAAAGAAATTTTCAAGATTTATTATTATAAATTGGAATAGTAAAAAAATGTCTTGTTTGAATCTGCAATTAAAATTCCGGACAGGTGTCAGGAAGGTTTTTGAGCAGTTTGCTTAGGCAACGGCTCAATTATTACAAAAATAAAGTAATTATTTTTTTATTTAGGAGTATTCCTGAAAGTGCTCCAGGCAAAGAAAGCTTATTTGGTCACAGTATTCAGTAATTGTCACCTTGTTTAGCCTTTTTGCGCAAAATAGAGAAGAGTAGCACTAATATAACTCTTTTTTCGGCCAGTTATGATCAATTCTATGGACTTTTACAGCATATGTTTTCCATGAGTTTACCGTTGTATTTTTATATGAGAGCAAGGATGTAAGAATTGGCCACTGCTGTGTTTATCAAAATGTCAAATTCCAATCTATGATACTAAGGAATCCTTTTTTTCAATGGATCGAAACGACTGGCTATTTAATCGAACAAATGTATTCCTTTGATTCAACTGGGATTCATTACCCTAGATAAAACAATGAAACATTTGTTGTATTCTAAAATTATGTCTGATTTGAAATTCACTTGCCGCAATTTTGTCTTTTCGCCAGATGGTGAAAGCTTTCTAATATTTTTAGTAGATATAAACTGAACTTCTAATATATCCTTCCAATCACCGGCAATAAATACCCACTTTTCAAAAGCAACATAATCGCTCCTTTTTGACTTTTTTGTGAACTGGTGCAAGCCCCTTACATTTTTCCAAAGGTCCTCTATCGGTGTGTTTTTCTATTTAAACAATCGTTGACTAATTCAATAGAAAAATAGAAATTATTTGATGTGAAAGTCATTTTTTGGCCAAAGTATCCATTCATCAGTTGAAAGCAAACATTCGTGGTAGTTGATAATCCTGTAGTTCGATCCAATACCCTCGTGCACAATTTTTAATTTTGCATGTATACCCTTGTGGATCAGTTATTTTAAACTGCTGTATTCCGCATTTGCTTGCCTTGCTTGGAAGGTGTTGGCGAAACGCCAACCGTCACAATCGTACCGTGCTTTCGTCCACCACAAGGTTTACACCTAGTTTTTGACATTTTTTGAAATTCATTATAAACTCTTGTCAGATCTTGTTGGCCTTGGAAGTTTTTGATAAAGTTCCCGACATCTCATTATTATCGGCAAAGTATATGAATCTCAGCAAGAACTGTCATCTCAATATTTAAATAAAGAAAACTTTTTGTTTTCTGTAACCATGATTTATTTAATATATTCTACAGACACGTGTTTCTTCCGTAACACTCAGACTTCTTCAGTGTACTATCTAACTTATCCTACTCTTTAACTATTTATATGTTACATCTAATTTCATTACTTCCCGCTTAACTATTTATAAATTACATTTCATTAACTTATCTAATAACCGTTACTTAATGAACTTCAGAAGTTTTTCTGACCCATTTCCCAAATCCAAGTTTAATCTTTTTTCGACAGGTACCCTACTTATTTCTATTGTTTCCCTAATGTCTAACTTGTTAATTTTTCTAACCTTTTTTTACAACTTTTAAGTTCTCGATACCTATTTTTTATTTACTGTCGATTATATGCTTCGCTACCGCTGACCACAGGTTGCTGTTGACCATCTTATTTGCTAACTGTACCTCCGTCATATGCTCATTGAATCTCGTTACCGCTATCTTCTTCGTTTGTCAAATATACGCCTGCTGACACTCACCACACGAGATTTTGTAGATGCCGTTTTTTTGTTCCACCAATTTGTCCTTTTCGCTTTTTAAGACTAGTTTCAATTGCTTATCGTTCTTGGATACCGCCTGTATACCTTGTTTCTTCAACATCTTTATATGTGTATATGTCATCGCAATCCTTTTTACATTTTTTGCTTTCGGTGCTAGCGGTGTATATTGATTTAATTTCATTTGTCTCCGTTTTTAGGGTTTTGTAAAACAATTTTACAAAACCCTTCTAAAATCGCGTCCTGTCTGTCCGTCTGTCCGTCCGTCTGTCCGTCCGTCCGTCCGTGTGTCACAGCAGTAAAGTGGTGCTCTCTTCAAAGTTCAACTACAAAAAATTTTATAAGGTATTTAAGGGGGGTCTCCCCATACAGGGGAGTGACCCCCCGAAAAAAAATTTCATTGAAGGTAGCCGATATGGGTATCAAATGAAAGGTCTTGATGAAAACTTTTCAAAACAGGTCTTAGTTTGGCAAAGTTTGCTTCAAGGGGCGCACAGGGAGGGGAAATACACGAAAAATTTGTGTCCCCCCCCTCGCGATTGGACACCTGTGATCCGAAAAATCTGAAAAAAATCAAGAATGTAGGCCTTGATGAGTACAACAACAACAAATACGTGAGAAGTGGCAATTTACTCAACTTTGTTAGTAATAGTATGATTTATCGATTTCATGTTTTCTTGAATAAAATCTTAACGGTACCCTTAAATTCAACGAAATTCAGTAAACAGATAACTATTTATAAGATTGATCTACTCTTAAAGTTTCATAAGGATTGAATCATATCGAGCGAAGTTATAGCAGTTTGAATTTTCCTGTATTACTATGGAACAATATGCGCTGTATTTATTACTCTGGCAACATATGGCTATAGAACAACATGCGCTTTTTACCGACTCAGACACTACAGTTTTGCTAGGATTTGCATGAAAATTTCAGGAATGATAGGTCTCATGAATATCTTTGACAATCGGTTCAGCTAGTGGTATTAGTAATCGCCAAGCAAAATAGTGGCTGTTTTAAATGCGAAGATTGAATAATTTTGAGTTATTTTTTCCCAACTTCAACATTTAAGTTGCATGCTTTGAACACTTGATTCAATTTAATGAATGACTGAAGATGAGTACCTGCAATTAATACTCAGAAGTGAAACAAGTCAAGGAGGCGGGAAAGAGCTCCTAGCAAATGGGCTTTGTAACCACTCTAGGATTCGAAAAAATTGGCCATTTATCGATGAATCATCAAACGTAGCCGATATGAGTATGAAATGAAAGTTTTCGTGGGAGCTTTTCAAAACAGTTCTTAAACTGTCACTTTTTGCTTCAGGGGGGAAATACATGAAAAATGTGTTTCTCCCCTCGCGAATGGACATCTGAAATTATTATCAAGGGAGATATTTATGAGTATAACAATAACAAAAACCTCAGAAGTCGAAATTCGTTCAACTTTGTTAATAATAGTATGATCTTCGAATTTCATATTTTCTCCAATAAAATTGTCCTTGACATGTTTCTTGGTTTCATTCGATCTGGTCACTGCATTTTGAAAATTGAATACAAAACCCTTCTGACATGAGCGTAGGTCTGTTTACCCAACTTGTTTATTTATGATTTGTTTAATCGCACGTTTTTCGTAGCCATTTTTTCGCGTCGTGTCGATGATGTAATCTAGCTCTTTTTTGTAATCTCTGCTATTCATTGGTACTGCTAATAGTTTGTGAATCATGCAGTGATATACGACCATCTTATGCTGGTTCGTATGATTTGATAAGTTAAGAATCGTTCTTTGCGTCGTCGTATTTCGATAAATTGCGAGTTCGATTTTGTTGTTGTCAGCATCAACTTCAAGAACGGTTATTTTTGCTCCTAGCTCAGTTTCAATTGTAAATGCATCCGGGTACTCACCAGCAAAGAATGCGCAAGTTATAAGTCGATTATCTAATTAATCAAAAGATAATCCGACAATATTGTTGGCAAGATGATGATGATGATGATGATCAACTATTCGGGGAATGTGCGGGGATGGATCGGTCCCTTTGTTTCGTGCAGCGATAAATGGTTCGTGTGGCTAAATTTGTGAAGACATTTTGATAATGATCTGATTCAAGAATTTAGAAATGAAATCACGAACAAAGCAGCAGCCAATAAGGATATTTGAATAACCTCAATGCAAATTTATCGTCAAACTACAAGCCTTTAGAGTGCTTAGGCATAGACGAGCAATTATTATCTTATCAATTAGAGTAGTACTTTTATCTAGTATATTCTGTCAAATCCTGGCTAAAATGGCATCAAAGTTTGGCAAATATGCGACCAGAAGATTTTTTATCCTTTTCAAGGATCCATTTATACAGGAAAACTACCAAATACCTACGCAAAGTAAACTATAGAGAAAACATTGTCAAACAAATCGTGCAGAAATACAAGGGAACAGGATGAAATATTACCATAAATAACTTTTGTTCAACTTTATCACTGGAAAAACTTTTGATAACGTGCATAGTTATCACATAAACACTTAAAAAACAAAAAAAACAATGGCTATGTTTCTGCTTTAATGCTTCTAAGCAACATACGACCATTGGAATTAACTTAATTGGATTGCACAAGGATATGTGATACCGTTTTGGACAGTCCATAATACTAAGAATGTATCAGGGACTCAAAAAAAAAAAACAGAAGCGATCTAGTACTACAGCAAAACTAAAGCTGCCATTGACATTACAGAGAAAATGTTGGGAGAGTACCCCACAAAGTACAAAATAATATAGTCGCAATGATGCTTGAATCGGTTGACAAATGGAACTACGTGGCACATTATGCATGTTTAGTTCTCAAAGGTAAAACAAAACCACAGCCACCGGGGGCATTTGGGCTGGAGATCACTTGTCTGGCAATCCTCTTTCCCTCTCTCCTTCCGCTAGGAGAGGGATCCCCCAGCTTGAAAGTGCCTCACGGTGTAACAAAACTACACCTGGTCCGAAGTAATGTGTCAAACGGTTCCAACCTGGGTTCTTGGGTTGACAGTGGAGCTGTTTAGTGGATAGTCCAGTTGAGTGGAAGATCAAAACTCTGTGCATGAATGAAATTCACTCCCTACCACAAAAAAAAGATCCATAAAATACACTAAAAAGCAAGGACCTACGGCTTTTCTAGAAAAACATACAGTGTAGGTGTCTGATCACCTATATTAATATACTCGTATCACTCATTAAATACAGGTAAAACATCGAATCAAGATCAAATCAAGAATTTCAAATTGTATCACTCCCTCTCTCTCCTTTCTCTCAAACGTAAGGAAGGATTCTAATTTCTTCTTGTAAGGGTTTTGTAAAATAATTTTGCAATGCCCTACTAAAATTGCGTCCTATCTGTCTGTCTGTCCGTCCGTCCGGATGTCACAGCACTTTTTCTCGCAAACAACAACAACAATAACACATGGTTTTGGTATTTTATGGACTTCCCATTGGTTTAGACACTGCAATTTTGATTTGATCTTCTTAAAATTTCCAGATAAGATTTATAGTAATACATATTTATTGGAATTTATGATCTGAGTGATAATGGTTAGTTTGGAACAGAATAACGACCGTTGAAAATGAAGAAACAATGGATTTTCCTTTAAACGTGCACATCTCTTTGACATGTTTCTTGACTTTATTTGTTGCTGGTGACCGCATTTCGGAGAAGTTGGGTACAAAACCCTTCTGACATGAGCATAGGTCTAATTTATTCGCGATTAATTTTCTTATTAATAATAAGTAAAATACAATACAATTCAATGTGAAACCTAAAACAGAAGCACGATGCCAGCGTTTACCTTCAACGGCAATCAATTTTTAAAACTATCCTAAGTTATCTTTTAGGATTACTATGCATAGAAATATAGGCTGCGCTGGACCGCAAAGAACCAGCACCAAATATGTGTCAACCTGCATGATGCTATAATTAGGGAAATCTAACATTATTTATTATATCTTTACATAGCGTGGTCAATCTATTCTACAGGACCATTTTGCTTGACGAATATCTTTCGCGGGAGTATCTACAGGTTTCATCACAACATGCCAGTCAAATAAAGCCTGACGTTAGGAGACTATAACTTGGAAAGTATAGATTTTTTGTTTATAGTTGGCAGTCCAACTTAATAACAAGTTGGGTAGACAGACCTATGCTCATGTCAGAAGGGTTTTGTACTCAACTTACAAAATGTAGTAACCAGTAACGAATAAAATCAAGAAACATGTCATGTTCGAGGATCATACTATTATTAGCAAAGTTGAAAGAATTTTGACTTCTGAGGTATTTGTTATAGTTATACCCACAAATATCTCCCTTGATAATTATTTCAGATTTTTTAAGATCACGGGTGTCCATTCGCGAGGGACGAAACACATTTTTCATGTTTCCCCCCCTCCCCCCCTCTGCCCCACAGAAGCAAAAACTGTCAGTTTAAGAACTGTTTCGAAAAGCTCTCATAGAGAACTTTCAGTTGATACTCATATCGGCTACCTTTCATTAAATTTTTTTTCAGGGGCCACTCCTCTGTACTGTAATCATTGATTCATGGCCTGTTTTTTAGAATCTTAGAATGGTTACAAAGCCCTTTTGCTAGGAGCTCTCTCCTGCCTTTCCGACTTGTTTCAATTGTATATACTCATCTTCATGATACCTATCATTCCTGAAATTTTCATGCGAATCCTAGCAAAGCTGTAGTTTCTAAGTCGGTAAAAAGCGCATATGGCTCCATAGCGCATATGGGTCCATAGTAATGCAGGAAAATTCAAATCGCTATGACTTCGTTAAATATTATTCGATCTTTATGAAACTTTCAGAAAAGATTAATCCTATAAATAATCATCTGTGTGTTATTGAATTTAAGGGTACCGTCTAGATTTTATTCAAGAAAACATAAAATCAATAAATCATACTATTACTAACAAAGTTGAGTGAATTTCGTCTTCTCATGTATTTGTTGTTGTTGTACTCATTAAGGCCTACATCCATGTTTTTTTTCAAATTTTTCGGATGGAAGGTGTCCAATCGCGAGGGGGGGGGGGGGGGGGGTACGCGAAAAGTTCGTACATTTCCCCTTCCCCTGCCCCCCTCGGTACTTGTAAGGCAATTTCAAGACTTGTTTTGAAAAGATCTCGTTAAGACCTTTCCAATGACACCCTACTCGACTACCAATGGTGAAAAATTTTTTTTGGGGGGTCACTTCCCTATATGGGGAGACCCCCCTTAAACCCCTTTAAAAATTTGTCCCACCATTGAACTTTCAAGAGGTCATCACTTCTGACCTTTCCACAAAGTTTCATGGCTGTAGCTTCTATAGTTTCGGAGAAAATGTGCTGTGACATACAGACGGACGGACGGACAGACGGACACAGGTCGTGATTGCAATAGGGTTTTGAATTTTAGTACAAAACCCTAAAAAAGGGCACAAAAAAGAATGAAGTATAGAAAAAATTAAATGTAGCAGAGTGTAGTTGATCCGACTTCCGATTGGAAAACTTTGGCTAAATGTTAGACATTTTATTGTTATAAAAGTTTTGGGCTTATTCAAAGTTTGAGAAATTTTTAAGTGAAGTCTTTATCTCAACATAACAAGCCAATTGAAAAATCCCTGGTCTACCATAGTAAAACACATTTTTTTGGAAAAATTCGATTTTATTACTCAACATAGTTGCCTTCGAAGGCAATACAGCGATTATAGTGATCTTCCAACTTTTCGGACCTCTTTTGTAGTACGATTTGTCTTTCGCTTCAAAATAGGCCTCAGTTTCGGCGATTACTTCTTCATTGGCGCTAAATTTCATTCCAGCGGGCATTTTTTTTAGGTGTGAGAACAGAAAAAAGTTGCTGGGGCAAATGCAGTGGATGCAGAAGCAATTCGAAGCCCAATTCATGCAATTTTGCCATTGTTTTCATTGATTTGTGACACGGTGCATTGTTTTGATGAAACAGCACTTTTTTTCTTCAAATGGTGCCATTTTTTAACGATTTCATCCTTTAAACGATCCAATAATGCTATATAGTAATCGCTGTTAGTGCGTTGGTTCTTTTGGAGGTAATCAATCAATATTATATCTAGCGCATCCCAGAATACTGATGCCATAACCTTGCCAGCTCTCTGTTGTATTTTTCCTCGCTTGGAATTCGCTTCATCGTGTGCAGTCCACTCAGTTGATTGTCGATTGGAATCCGGATTGAAATGATGCAGCCATGTTTCATCAATTGTCTAATATCGACGCAAAAATTCAGGTTCATTGCCCTTAAACAGCTTCAAACACTGCTCAGAATCATTAACACGTTGTTGATTGTGAGCTCTCGCGGCACCCATTTTGCACACAGCTTTCTCATGGACAAATATTCGTAGATGATATGATGTACACATTCAGATGATATTTAAACAATGTGTGCTATCTTGATCAATTTCACTTCACACTTTACTTTACTGTTAAATTATTTTGTGAACTTTTTTGATGTTTTCGTCGGTGGCAGCCTCTCTTGGGTGTCTACTGCTTTCGCCATCTTTGGTGCTCATTACACCACGTTTAAACTTAGCTTACCAATCAATAATGGTTGATTCTCCTAGTGAAGACCCCGAAAACCCTTTATCAAGCCAAGGTTTTGCTTCAACTGTATTTTTTCCCCTCAAAAAGCAATATTTTATTAGCACACGAAATTTTCTTTTTTCCATCTTTTTTCTAATAACAAAAGTAGCTATACTAACAACGCAGTATCTTACAAACTAATATTAGGACTGCTATCACATTGTGACACGTATCGTTTGAAAGTTGGTACTAACTAAAAATCATATGGATTTAATACTAGCACCGCCATCTGTGTATCAAACCAGGGACTTTTCAATTAGCCCTTGTTGCATAAGATACCAAATTCAAAGATCTTCAGGTGAACTTTGTTTCTCTGTAGTAATCGAGCAGTCGCCTAGGCAAACTGCTCAAGGCACCTTCACGAAAAGAAGCAATTTCATAGTAATAACAATTCAATAAGAGCGAAATAATTTGATACATAACTTATTTATATTATTATTTCCTACCTAAAACAAAATCCGCCAGTATCACTGCTACCATTATCAATAAAAGTTTTTCCGAAAAAAACTAACAAATACAATTGATAATGCAACACTATTGCTAGAAAATTTAGCGAAGCAATTGCGGGATTCGTTCGGACGAGAATCTACCGTTGATGCCATGAAGAGGTCTGTCGAGGGAGGCGTTAAACAGAATTGATAGGAAGTGGGACTCGATTTCGAACACTGAGTGGAATAGCCGTCGTGTTAGTGAGTGGAGTAGAATCATCAGCACCAAAAATCAGATGATTAAGTTCTTGACTTGAATCGGAAACGATTCGTGAACGAAGATGATAGCGGTGTAGCTCAAGTGTTTGTTTGTCCAGCGGTATTCTCTATAGTGATTTAATTTAAAGTGATACACGCAAACAGCGAATTCAAGAATCACGCGATTAAAATAAATACATGGCTTGAGCTCAACCATACGACAACAAACGGCTTTTGCGCGTTCTAACAGCAACTATTAAGAAAAGTCTTTTCTGTTGACTTAACGGCTACTTAGTGAAATTAATTTATACCATGTCTAAAAGTGTACCCGCGTTAAGAGTAGTAAAAAAATTGCGATTAGTGGTTCTGCTGTATAATTTACCATCATTGCAAAGTGAATTTCTGTTGTTTTATTTGTGAGTGATTTCACCTGTTGAAAAGAAATTTCTGAAACATCTGAAGAAAGTCGAATTATGTCCACTGACCCGCAGTTTTACTAAACAATAGACCAAGCGACAAATTTTATAAAGCGCACGCAACAAGTGGAGAAACAACAGCAATGGCTACGTCTCGCATGCATAGCTGAAAGCCAGAGGAGAGTGGCCTTCCGTACAGGTTTCTTATTTATGGTAAAATTTTATATAATTCAGTCAAATAACACTTTAACATAAATCTGAAGCATTTTTAATTTTTCATTTAAGGGAAAATTTCATGTGAATCATGTTTGTATGAATTTTTCATTTAAATGAAAAATATATGCCCACGTCTAAAATTTTGATCTGCATGGCGGACGCGAGGGGGCATCGCTTCTACCTGCATGCACCACTCTTATTTGGGGGTCGTAAATATCAGTTGTAATGATGAAATCCTCTTGCATCCCACGCGCGTTAATCAGACTCAGTCAGTCGCTTTTATTAGTAAATCCCTTCGGTAAATTACCTCAGCCTCGACACCGTCGAAGTGAGACGTTTTATCTTCTAATTCATGAATGCGAAATTTTTTTGTAGAGGGTCCTTGTACTGGGGAAAAGAACATGCCTCAAGACACCGCAACGCTAGCCTGCCAGTACATTCACGCGCCCTCATACAAGGCCAATTCCGGTGAGCACTAATATCTTCACTCGCCGAGCCAGCAGACCATCGCTGCAGTCCTGAACGGACAATGAGCATCCTTTAGTCACTACAACTGGGCCCTTAAAAAACTTACAGATTTATTGAGAGTGGAAAGGGTATTTAGCAGTTAGCCCACCAGGAAAATTTTTCTGGGAGTTACACTTCGTGAGCAAAAATGCCTCCGAATTTCCAGCAAAACTTATTGTGATGCCCAAAGAACTAACACATGGGTAGATAGAATATAAAACTAGTGAGTCCTAGAAAAATTCTTTTCCAGAGTACTTAAAAGTGCTTCATTAAGAATTTATCGCATTTATTTTGTCGAAAGAGTTTTGGGAATTCATTCGCAAAGTAACTTATTAGTTCAAACTTCACTGACTTTAGCTCATATTTAAAATTAAATTTTATAATGATGTAAAAAATTGCTTTGAATAAAAACCTGGCAAATGAAATGTTGCTAAAAGTTTTCATATTGGGATGGGATTCTAAAACCCATTAAATTTGTTCTTAGATTCGTATCACTCTTTGAAAACAATGTAGTCATTGCATCTAATTTGCTTCTTCAAATTTTTCAACCTACTTGTATTGTATTAAAAAATAGCAATAGGCTCTACATCCTTCTTGTGAAGAACATTTAATTCAGTCATATACGATCGATTATTCTCGAAAAACGTTCAAAGGCAGTCCTACGTGTAGTAACTTATAATGACCTGAATTGCAATTGCTGACCTGTATTTTGTCATACAACAAACGGCTCTGCTTTTTTAACTTTAATATAAGCAAACATGCGAAGAAAAATACTCTCCTATAGCTATAATTTTTTTTTTGGATTTGAAACGAAGTTCAAAGAACTTTGACTTATCATTGAAATTTTTCATCGCACATGGCTACTTTCTATAATTTTTTGAATATTTGTGAATTCAGACATGAACGTGAAAGAATGTAGTACTATTATTGGTAGATTTAGATTTATACCCACATACGTCATGGGAAATTCCACTTGCAATCACTTTGTCAATGAACTTGACTTTGCTTCTTACAGGTAAAATATAAATTAGATTGGAATCTTACCTTGTCATCATGTGCATGTCGAAATTTCCACAGCAGTAAATATTAGTTTTGATAGCAACACTCCCACTCGCAATCAATTCCTTGTCAGAACAAAAGATTTCCTAGTAATCATTTTCTTCGAATACATTTCGCTGAAGACGAACTACGCGTTTTTCTAGTTTTTTGCAAATTTGACAGCCAAAGAAAGAAAGAAAGGAATCGTTCACAAAGCAAACGTCCTCCTTGCTACAAGGAATCAAACATTTCTTCGATCTGCAAATCCCACAATAAGAATAAAACTTTATCAAGTTACACTTCCAGCTCATCCGCGTCGATTTGATTGAACTTTGCTGGGATTCCCTCGCTGAACTGTTTGCCTATTTCAATTTACATTGCCAAGCTTATCAGATCATCTCCTTCTCGCAACATCTTAAGAAAATTCCCTGGCACGTCGTTACCCCATTCAATTGGAAATGGATCAGAACCAGATGATTTTCCCGAAACAATGTCTACAGGGTAAGTTCAAGTACAATGCTTCTTCCTTTCCACTTCAATATTTGCCGCCTTCAGTCAGCCTCGATTTTCTAAAGATTTCATCAATAGCCTCCAGTTGTTATGGCACAAAACAATGGATTTCTGCAAAAAGAGCAAAAGCTCACAAAAGAGGAGAACGGGAGTGAACAAAGGTATTCACAACTCGTGCAATGGACGATGACTGTGAATGCAGAACAATAATCTGCCCTATCTGTGTTGGAGAATATGATACTTTCTACAGGAGCCAGAACAAGGATCGAAGGATAAGGAATGAAAGAATTACCTGAAAGCATTCATCAGCTTACAACATGCGGAACTAGTGGAACTGGTAAAAGAAAAGAAAACCTAAGCACTGTAAAAGAAAAGTACACAAAAAAACTAAGAGGAAATTGGGCCGGAACGTTGAATGCAGAAAACTCCTGCTCAGCTGGATATTGTGCTGAAGAAAAACATTTTCATGGAACAATTCATTTGGAATTTGTGTCAAAAGAATGATTGGTTTGCAAAAAGGAAATTCAGTTTTGTCTCTCCACTGAACAAATCGACCAGGAAATGATGGACTCAGCTGTTCGACGTTCAGAGTCGAATTTTTCAATCGGAAAACATTTTTCGAATTCGGACATATTTTTGATAAGGGAGACATTGTTTCAAGGTGACATCGCTTTCAGCAAATGGGAAAAGGAAGAAAAGAATCCATACAATGAAACGCTTGCAACTTTTTCTGCAGTGAAGAGAGCTTGTAAAATACCCCACTTAAAAACTGCGCTTGAATCTCATGGAAAGGATCTCGAAGAATTTTGCATTTTTGAAGGGAAAGCTGCATTTCCTTCTAGTTGGTTGAATACAGTGAATGGTTTTTTCCAAAAGAAAAATATTAAGTTTTTGCTGCAAACTGGCAATTTTTGTTATTAGTTTACTTTGCTATACTTGAAAACAGCATTTTACGAGAATCAATGAAACTTTATAGGAGAAAACTTTAACATAAGGTGTTCCTCGCAGATTTTATGAGCACGAGGTTATTATATTTGTAAAACCTTTCTGTCCACATGACAAATTATTTAGAGGCAGTAGAATATAATTTTCTTTTGTCGTCCACGTGGTATAGTGGTTAGAATACTCAACCCATAAGCCAAAGCTCTGTAATAAAAACAAAATTAAGGAGATTATTTTTCCCTTTGTACTGTTTTATTTTTAAAAAAATTTCACAATACACTATTAAGATCGGTAATTGTCCGTCCGTCCGTCTGTCTGTCGGTGCGTCACAGCAAATTTTCTCAGGAAGTATGGAAGCTACATTCATCAAACATCTCAGTAGTTTCTGATTAATAGAAGTTCCGTAGTCCAGGAAATTTTCAAAGGCTTTTAAGGAAGGTCTTTCCATATAAAGATGTGAGCCCTTAAAAATTTTTTTTTACCAACGACAGTTAATTAGGGCATAAAATGAAAAGTTTTAAGAAATATCTTCATATCCGTTATTAATACTGCAACTTCGATGACGGTGTAGGCAGGGGAAGAAGAAGAACACGAAAAAATTGAATCCCCTCCCTCGTAATTGGCAAGATATGAACGGAAAAATCTGGGAAAAATCACGGAGGTAGTTCTCTATGAGTACAACAACGACAAATACCGGAAAAGTTGAAATTCATTCAACTTTGTTGCTAATAGTATGAATTAACAATTTTACCTTTTTTGGTATGGGATCATTAGGGTACCCTTAAATCTTATGAAAATTTATATTTTTATGGTAAGTAGCCTAAAGTTACGGTAGCTTTAATTTTCGGTGTCACAACAACAACAATGCGCGACTATTGATCAATATGTGCTTTCAATTGACTCAGACACTATGAGCTTATGAGGATTTTCATGAACATTTCAGTAAGGATATATATCATGCACATCTTTGAGAATATATACAAGGAGTGATATGAGTAATCGTAAAACAATATTAAGGCCGTTTTAAATGAGAATAGCAACTTCAGCATTGAAAGTATAGGCTCTTATGTTGAGTCTTGATAAAAACATACATTTTAAAAATGAACAAGTTGGGTAGACAGAACTACACGCATGTCAAAAGGGTTTTGCCCTTAACCTACAATATGTGGATATATAGAATGATTTAATTCAAGGAAAACTTTGATGACATCCACAATAAATATATTCTTGCTTTAGAAGAACTCCATTTTAACCAGCCAATATTTTGTCCCAATATCACTAAAATTATTGACTGATCTGAATCATAAATATATTTTTGTTATTCATCTTATCTGAAAATTTGGAGAAGATTCAATCAAAAGTGTAGTATCTAATTACTTTTTATGGAATTGTTTGCAGCTACATATAAATGAGTTGCATATTTTGAATAATAATTTTTCTGAAAAATTATTAGAGAAGAAAAATGTTCGAAGAAGGTGGTTCCGACGTGTGCACTAATTCTCCTCAGGCCATCACTCTTAGATACACACTGGTGATGGCGACCACCATGCTCAGAGGTGAGGGAGTTAATTTTTAATTTTTCTACTTATCGATGGCCTAGAATGAAAACCTCGTACCTCAAAAAAAACCTAAAATAACTTTTATATGTTATTATATGGAAAACCTCGTTTCTCACATTACTCGACAGTCAAACAAAATTAAATTTAAACATGCTGCGCTCTACCGACAAAAAACCTTGTAAACCTTGTATCTTTCTCAGTTGTCATTTTGAGTGCGATAACCGCGTATGTTGTGTGAAGTCTAGTGCTCAATAAACCTGTTGATAGTGTACCCTCCTGTTGCTAGTAGGCAACAAGATTTCGCATTGTGATCAGGTAAGTGGAATTTCTATTCTATAATATTGAAAAATAAATATTTCCTCTGAATCAAGAGAGTTTTTATCACCCTAAGTTAAGGTTGTATCAAGGAAAACCACGTATATTAGTGGACAGTGGCCAAGCCATAATGTGAAATACTCGTAAGTCAAAGATACGAGGATTTCACTTTAAAACATCTACAGCCCGCTATCTGAATATTCATTGCTAGAGCATTTTACTATTGAGTTTCAAGGTTTGATCATGTAATAAATGTGAAGAGGCTTCTTTACAATGTTTATTTATCAACATCATGATCATGTATGGTGCGACAGCCCAAGTCGGACATTGGCCTCCAGGATTAAACTCCTCCTATCATCGCAGTTCTGCGACGTCGTTCACCAATTGATCTCTCCTAACAAGGATCTGTTGTCAGCTGCTATTGTGTCCTCCCATCGAGTCCTTGGTCTTCTAGCTGGACATTTGCCTTACGCTTTACCCTTTACTATTCTTCTGGGTAGCCAGTTTTTTCCATTCTTTCTACATGGCCCGCCCATTGTAATTCGCGCATTTTTGCGCACTTGGATATAGGTGGTTCATAAAATAATTAATATAACTCGTCGTTGTAACGTAGCCTCTACTCTATTCCTTTTTTCACAGTACTTTGCGTTCAAAGATGTCCACTGCCTTTTCAAATTCGCCCGTGAAGGTTCATTTTTCGCTTCTATATAGCAGCACAAGTTTGACTAGAGATTTAAAAATACGATGCATTATTTTCCTGTGCATATCTCTGGATCTTATAATGGAAAGCACAGAGTAGAAGCCTTGGTTTGTGGCGTTTATATGGCGTCCGATCTCGTCCTTATCAACAAATACAGGCATAATCAAAAAAATAATAATAACGCAAGAGATTCACAATAAAGCAATGTTTCTTCTTCTTCTTCTTCGTAGCTCTACAGCCCCTCTCAGGCCTTTGCTTTCTGCAGGCAGTGCCTCCAACGACCACGTCCTCCAATTTCGAAACCCACTTAATTGACGGAGTCGGCCCAGCGTTTCAGTTCTCCCAACAAATACCTTTTTGGGTACTCGTTGTTTGTCCATTCGATTCACGTGGCCATCCCATTGAAACTTCCGCAATTTTATAATCTTCGAGACTTCCGGCTCGTCAAATATTTCATACAGCTCATGGCTGTATCGGAAACGCCATTGTTTCTTCTTCTTTTTAGCACTACAGCCCCTCTCGGGCCTTCACTTAGAGATAGTTAGAGTATCTTGTTTACTTAAAGTGAATTTCTAGAGCGCTATGTTCCTTGCTTATTTCTACATTTGGATCATGAAATTTTTTATATCTCTTTGGTATTTTATTTAGTGAAAACTGCATTCTATAATCTTCTACAAATGGAAGAAAAAAAATACAAATCACGAGGCTTGAGGCTCATAGAATTGGCGCTAAAACAAACCACAAGGCGAGGCGATGAAGAAAAAGGTTAAGATTTTTTTAATTCGTATGATGTTTGAATATCTGGTTTTATTCCTGTCATCTACTTTTCATGTTAAATAACATTTCCAGGCGGAGAATGTCATGAAACCAGAGCTCCAGCACTATTCCAACCTCAAGAAGAAAACAAGGAGCCCAAAGTTATTGTTATACCCGCAGATCCAAATGAAACTTATAATAATCAATTTGAAAATGTATTAAGTTTAGCTTATATTTTAAATAACTGATTAGACATCATTAATGTTGATAGCTTCTTCCAAGATGAAGCTAGACCACAATTCAATTTTCCTCTAAATGCTGAGCTGATCTCCATTGCTCCTTACGACAATTTGAATGGAATTGAACGTAATGAAACCCCTGGCTTAGAACCGGACAAAGAATCTGGACTTGATCTGGAAGAAAAAAATTCCTATGAACCAAATTCAGGTGAGGGCAATTCGAATCCTCAAAATATAACCAACAGCAGTGCTGCATTGAATTTGAATGAGAGTGATCAAGATGAAACTAGTCCACAACTAAATTTGCCTCTAAATGCTGAGCTGATCTCCATTGTCCCTTACGACAATTTGAATGGAATCGCATGTAATGCGAGCCCTGGTTTAGAGCCGGACAAAGAATCTGGACTGGCTGTAGCAGAAAAAAACTCCTATGAACTAAATTCAAGTGGGGGTAATTCGAATTCTCGAAATGTAACCAACGACAGCGCCGCATTGAATTTGAGTGAGAGTGATCAAGATGCAACTCACAGCAAAATATCATACCAAAAACGCAAAAGGTCCAAACGGGGAAAAGTTGATAAGAAATCATGGGTAGCTGATAGCAATAAAATTAAAAGAATGAAAGGAGAAGAATACAAAGGGCGAAGAAAGAATGAAGATGGAAAAACAGTCTTTGACGTCGACCGTCATAAAAGGCAGCTAAAACCACGATGTTCTTGCAAAATAACGAAAAGAAATAAGTTCAAAAGTATGCTGATAACATAAGAAAGAAGAAGGGAAATTTTTGAATATTTTTGGAACTTAGATTGGGGACAAAGAAAGATTAAAGTAAACCACCTTGTCGTTAGGACTCATGCCCACCAGAGAACTGTACCCAGTATCGAGTCAAGAAGAAGTAACTCCTTACAATACAATTTGAAGCAGATTAAACACGGAGAAAGAATTCGAGTGTGCAAGAAAATGTTTTTAAACTGTATTGGCCTGCGTGAATGGACGGTTCGCAATTGGGTCTTGAAAAACCAACTAGAACAGCAAAATAAAAATGATCCGACCAGAAATGCTGAAGGGAGTAATGAAACTGCTAATTCAAAAACAAGACAGCAAGATCATAACGATGCTGTTCGAAAACTTATAAATGAATTTCTTGAGCCCCTTCCAAAATTAGAATCACATTTTTGTCGTAAAAATACCACTAAGTTGTATCTCGAATCATTTTGGCAATCAAAAGCGCAATTATTCCGAGAGTACAAGACATACTGTATAGCACAGAGAAAGGAAAACTTCGTTGCATCCTCTTTTACGTTCCATGAAGTTTTCGAGGCGATGAATTTGGGACTTTTTTCTCCTAAGAAAGATCAGTGTGATCTATGTTGTGCTTACAAACAAGGTAATGTTTCTGAAGAAGAATACAATATTCACATAAGAAGAAAATATGAAGCCAGAGAAGAAAAATCTAAAGACAAGGAGGAATGCGATCAAAATACTGCAGTATACACGATGGATGTTCAAGCTGTATTGTTGTGCCCTTATCTTAAAGCTTCTGCGCTCTACTATAGAAGAAAACTAAAATTACACAACTTTACTTTGTACAATCTCAAAACAGGAGAAGGCTACTGTTATCTTTGGGATGAAACTAAAGGGGGCGTAAACGCTGATGAATTTGCAACCATACTCACGCATTTTATTAAAACCGAAATCAATTTAGATGTTATCAAACATGTAATCATTTATAGTGATGGCTGTACCAACCAAAATAGAAATGTTATCATGGCAAATGCGTTGCTTTTAGTTTCACATGAATTCGGGATTAAAATAACTCAAAAATACTTAGAAAAGGGTCATACCCAAATGGAATGTGATAACATTCATAGCACTATCGAAAAACAAATGAAGAACAGGGAAATATATTCTCCAGCAGGCTATGTTGAAATAATAAGGACAGCTAGATTGAATCCTCAACCGTACAAAGTATTCCAGCTACATTTTTCATTTTTTAAGCGCTTCAATAAAATCAACCTCCTCACATCAATAAGACCAGGTACAAAGAAGGGAGAGCCTGTAGTAACCGACCTAAGATGTATTCAGTACACGCCAGAAGGCAGCATCCAAGTAAAACTCAGTCCTAAAGATGAATTTTTTAACCTACCCCGAAGGATTGAAATGGTTTCTACTAGGATTGAAGAGCTTCACCAGTTGTATGATGCTCCACTACCAATTGAAGGCATTAAGTTTCGTCATCTTCAAGAGCTCAAACAAGTTATACCAAAAGACGTTCATGCATTTTATGACAACTTACCCCACCATCCTTAGTATTTACAGTTGTTTGTATTTGCCCATGTAGTAGAAAAATCGTATATAAATGATGTAATCGGAGGAAATGCAAATGGCTATAACGTCGATAAATTTTATTGCAACATCGAATAAAACTGGTACTTTGAAGAACTACTTAAATAGCTAATTTCATCTAATTTAATGATACTGATGCAGTTTTACTGGCAAAAACGTTACCAAAGTTCAACCAATTTCAGCTTCTAAGTGATTTGTTATTGGATCTAGCTCTATGATTTTTAGGGCTTTCTGAAAGAAATTTTGCAAAAACCTACTAGTTTCCCGTCCTATTTGTCCGTCTGTTCACCTGTACATCCGTCTGTCCGTCTACCCGTGCGTCATAAGAAATTACTTCCCAAACTAAAGACGTTAGAAAGCTCAAACTTTGTGAATAGGTCAGAAGTGGTGATCTCTCATAAGTTTAGGTCTTATCAAGTATATCCAAATGGTTTAAGGGAGTCCCCCTAATAACGAAGTGGTCCTTAACAAATTCTTTCGAGAAATTTACCTATTTCGTCGAAAAACGTGCAAAATTTTGTTGTTGTAATAGTGGTCAAAGCTTTCAACAGATTTTCATGAAATTTGGCAGTTAGATAGAAATTATAAGTATCTAATGAATTACGTGAAAAAACTGGAGGTCAGGTCACAAAAAACAAAATGGCGGCCAGTTAAAACCCAAAACTTCAAAGGCTTCTAAAAGTCGCAATTTTGATTTCACATTATGAAACTTGGTTTCAAGATAGGCATCACTTAGATCTACTGACTTTGATATTTTCGTGATCATGCATTTGCAATTTTCAAAATGGCGGTGGTTTATATATGCTTTTTTTTCAGGTTTTTGTGCCGCTCTAGCGGTCACATTTTCCAGCGGATTTTGATGAAACTTGAGATTATGGACCTCTGTACTATGTTCCCGTATTATGAAGAAAAATATTAAAATTGAATGAAAAATTAATAGGTCGGAAATTTAAGACCCAATATTTTTAGCTGCCATTTTCACTAAAAATTGAATTATTTTGCCCTGTCTAGAGTGAAACTCCGATTTGAATGAAAAACGGCACATTGATTGATGAGGTCCTAGCCCACAAAGATTTAAAGCAGTCCAAAATCAAATGCATGCGTTCAAAATGGCGGCCCCCAAATAAATAAATATTGTAAAATATTTTTATCAATATCCTGAAAAATTGTAAAATCGCAACTTGTCTGTCTGTCCGTCCGTCCGTTTGTTCGTGCGTTACAAGTTTTCTCGCAAACCACATAAGCTACAATGAGGAAATTTTCTGCGTAGGTCAAAAGTGGTGCCTCTTGAAATTTGCCGTGTAAGAAAATATTTTAAAGTGCTTAAGGGGATCTCCCGATACAGGGGGGTGGGGACATATAAATTTTTTTTTATTTCTGTAGCCCCCTAGCAGCCAAGTTTCTCAACAGATTCCGATAAAACTTGAAATTATAAGTTATTAAGGTAAATTAATTTAATTTATTTACGCAAATCGGATGACAAATAAAAAATTCGAAAATTTACAGCTTAATATTTTTAGCAGCCATTTTCAATAAAAATTCAAAATGACGGCCCCTGGTGTTCCAAAAAAGAACCGAAAATGTATATATTAATGGCAATGCAAGTGCTGATTAAACTTTTATGGAAATCTTAACTATTTGAGCTATTTAAGCCGACAAGTTATCACTTTTGTGTGGTAAACACTGTGAAATGTATAAACAGCAAATGAATCAGTCATCTCAAAAACCACTTAAGTCACATTTTTTCCGAACATGCTATTTTTGCTGAAAACTTGTCCTTGATACTGGATATAAATCACGTAAGTCAATACATTCCTTCCATTTCAAATAATATCGCGTATTAGACGTTCATAGCATAAACAACACAAGTCAGTGACTTAAGTGGTTTTTCATGCACAGTTAGATGGCGGTGGATGTTATATCTTATAGCGACTTGTGGTGACATTCGTTACTACGATCATCGACATGACAGCGCAAGGATCTACAGAGGATAAACATTTTAACGTTCCTTGGTTATATATCTCTCGCAAGCGAATCGCCATATCGTTAGAACATTTTTTAGTCTTTCCGAATGAATTTTTGTATTGTGTTAGTACATAAATCGTTTTATTTTATGAACTTGGTCCTAGTGTATCCCCAAAATCTGAGGTAGACGTTTGAAAATTGCATCGTTGTGATTTGTTTGAATAACAATGTTCATATCTTGAATTTGACACTTAATATCATTTGTCGTAATTTTGCCTTAAAAATGTCTTCAAGTGAAACAGCGAGTGATAGTGAGCCAAAAAAGAAGAGAATGTGTAATTCGTCAACGTATAAAAGAAATATTATAAAAAATTCTAAAGTTAAAGGACAGGCATACACCAATTATAGAGGAACAATAGCTCCAAGATCTTTCAGTACAATTTGAGGACATCTCTGTCGGTCGTTGCTAATTCTAAAATAAATATAAATTATAAAATCATTTGTGAAATAAGGCTTCAATAAATTCCGTTGCATTTATTAAACTACCTAAACATACTTATGATTAGTTACGACATACCGTATAGTTAATGCAGATGTAAAAAGGAATGTTTTGCAAATTTCAACCAGGACGATATGGAATCTTGCATTTCAAAGATTAACAGGTTTACAACAAAAAATGAGCAGGATATATTTCTTCAATCACTTATAGAGAAGCTACATGTAAAACAGAGGCGTCTTCGGAAAGAAAATGCAACATGGAGGCAAAGTCTTTTTAAGTTTCATATTTTAAAACATACTGGTAAAGTAACAGTCTGCAAGAAAGCATTTATTAGCCTATAAAGAGTTACTGAAGCTAGAGTTCGCAGGCCAGAAAATGTCAGAAAATACACGAGCACATTCTTTGTTTTCCAAGGAAAAAGACTCATTATGCTGGAAAGGACATCGAATATCTTGATGCACGATTAGATGTCAAAAAATGCATTCATTGTCTATGGAAAAATATCCATTTCTCAATATTAAGTACAAATTTTATTTAAAATACTTTACTTTTCTCTTAGATTCGATTGACCACAAGTCGACAAATGCATAACTTACGAAGAACTATCAACAAAAATAAAACAAGTTGGGTAGACAGACCTATGCTCATGTCAGAAGGGTTTTGTACTTAACTTACAAAATGCAGTAACCAGCAACGAATAAAATCAAGAAGCATGTCAAAGACGATTTTATTGGAGAAAATGTGAAATTCGAGGATCATACTATTATTAACAAAGTTGAACGAATTTTGACTTCTGAGGTATTTGTTATAGTTATACCTATGAATATCTCCTTTGATAATTTTTTCAGATTTTTTAGATCACGGGTGTCCATTCGCGAGGGAGGAAACACATTTTTCATGAAGCAAAAACTGTCAGTTTAAGAACTGTTTTGAAAAGCTCTCATAGAGAACTTTCAGTTGATACTCATATCGGCTACGTTTCATGATTTTTTTTTTCAGGGGCCACTCTTCTATACTGTAATCATCGATTCATGGCATATTTTTTCGAATCCTAAAATAGTTACAAAGCCCTTTAGCTAGGAGCTCTCTCCTGCCTCTTCGACTTGTTTCAATTGTATGTACTCATTTTCATGATACCTATCACTCCTGATATTTTCATGCAAATTCTAGCATAGTTGTAGTGTCTAAGTCGGTAAAAAGCGCATATGGCTCCATAGCCATATGTTTCCATAGTAATACGGGGCATATTGCTCCATAGTAATACAGGAAAATTCAAATCGCTATAACTTCGGTAAATACTATTCGATCTTTATCAAACTTTCAGAAAATACAAAACCCTATTGCAATCACGACCTGTGTCCGTCTGTCCGTCCGTCCGTCCGTCCGTCCGTCCGTCCGTCCGTCTGTATGTCACAGCACTTTTTCTCCGAAACTATAGAGGCTACAGCCATGAAACTTTGTAGAAAGGTCAGAAGTGGTGACCTCTTGAAAGTTCAAGGGTGAAAAATTTTTCAAAGGCGTTTAAGGGGGGTCTCCCCATATAGGGAGGTGACCCCTCAAAAAAAAAAATTCACCATTGGTAGTCGAGTAGGGTATCGTTGGAAAGGTCTCAATGAGATCTTTTCAAAACAAGTCTTAAAACTGCCTTATTGTTACCGAGGGGGACAGGGGAAGGGGAAATGTTCGAACTTTTCGCGTACCCCCCCCTCGCGATTGGACACCTTCCATCCGAAAAATCTGAAAAAAATCATGAATGTAGGCCTTCATGAGTACAACAACAACAAATACATGAGAAGTCGAAATTCACTCAAATTTGTTAGTAATAGTATGATTTATCGATTTTGTGTTTTCTTGAATAAAATCTAAACGGTACCTTTCAACTCAATAAAATTTAGCGAAAAGATGATTATTTATAAGATTGATCTTTTCTGAAAGTTTGATAAAGATCGAATAGTATTTACCGAAGTTATAGCGATTTGAATTTTCCTGTATTACTATGGAGCAATATGCCCTGTATTACTATGGAAACATATGGCTATGGAGCCATATGCGCTTTTTACCGACTTAGACACTACAACTATGCTAGAATTTGCATGAAAATATCAGGAGTGATAGGTATCATGAAAATGAGTACATACAATTGAAACAAGTCGAAGAGGCAGGAGAGAGCTCCTAGCTAAAGGGCTTTGTAACTATTTTAGGATTCGAAAAAATAGGCCATGAATCGATGATTACAGTATAGAAGAGTGGCCCCTGAAAAAAAAAATCATGAAACGTAGCCGATATGAGTATCAACTGAAAGTTCTCTATGAGAGCTTTTCAAAACAGTTCTTAAACTGACAGTTTTTGCTTCATGAAAAATGTGTTTCCTCCCTCGCGAATGGACACCCGTGATCTAAAAAATCTGAAAAAATTATCAAAGGAGATATTCATAGGTATAACTATAACAAATACCTCAGAAGTCAAAATTCGTTCAACTTTGTTAATAATAGTATGATCCTCGAATTTCACATTTTCTCCAATAAAATCGTCTTTGACATGTTTCTTGATTTTATTCGTTGCTGGTTACTGCATTTTGTAAGTTAAGTACAAAACCCTTCTGACATGAGCATAGGTCTGTCTACCCAACTTGTTAATATTTGTGTCCCCTTTCTAAACGATTGGATACTTTTGAGGCGAAAATCCGAAAAAATGACGAAGGTAGGTCCTTATGAGTCCAAGGGCAAGGGCAACAAATACTTCAAAAATTAAAATCGACCCTTTTCTGTTAATAATGGTATGATTTGTAAATTTTACATTTTCCCCAAAAATTGAAATGAAGCCCTTAAACTCCTGAAGGTTTTACATTTATGTACGTTGATATAAGACCTTTATGCCAATTAAATTTCCTATAAATATAATCATAAGTAAGTAACTTATCGCCATTTCAATTGTATGAAATTACAAAAACAATGACACATGTTGATAGTCAATATATTTTTCAAATGGACCAAGGCACTCTTATTTTTTTTAGATTTTCATGAACATTTAAGGAATAGTGGTATAGTTGAGTATGTTCAATGAGCCAAGCATTTAGAAAAATTGTTTAACATGGAACAAAATCGTGGCTGTTATGTGCCTGTGAACGAAACTTTTCATATTTTGGATGAATCTGAACGATTTTTAAGCTAGTATTGGGTGAATAATTCAAATCATAGATCCATGGCATCTGCAAATTTTTTTCGAACCATAGAATGGTTACAAAGCCCTTATGTTAGAAGCTCTCTCCTGTCCTCTCGACTTGTTTCACCTATGAGTTTTTATTGTAGTTACTCAGTTAGACATTAAATTGACATTAAATTGAATCTAGTGTTAAAAAAATGTACCTTAAACATTGAAGCTGGGGAACAATAGCTCAAAATTATTCAATCTTCGTATTTAAAACAGCCACTATTTTGTTTTACGATTGCTGATACCACTAGTTCAACCAATTCTCAAAGATATTCATAGATGTTCATGATACATATCATTCTTGAAACTTTCATGCAAATCCTAGCAAACCTGTAGTGTCTGAGTCGGTTAAAAGCGCATATTATTCCATATCCGTATGTGATGATAGTAATACAGCGCAAATTGTTCCATAGTAATACAGGAAAATTCAAACCGCTATAACTTCGTTAAATACCATTTTAGAGGTACCGTTAAGATTTTATTCAAGAATGATGTAGCAACCACGGAAGTCACCGCAGTTGCAGACATTAAGTATTAGCAGAGAGGTGTGTAGCCCGGGGTGACATACTGAGGCCGGCTAGCGCTCAGTCGTGTCGTGGGTCTTCCGGGACACCCTCTGCTCGTGCTGAGCCACCTTACATATAAATACTAGCACATAGGGAAAAGGACGGGAAAGGGAAGGTCATATTGAGAAATGAAAGTTTGTTGTCTTAACAAGACATGGCCGTTTTATTTAATTCACAAAAAAATAAGAAAGAAGTAAGAAAATTCACAAATTTTTAGCCCCTCATTAAAATTTAGGCACGCAAAATCCGTTAGATACAATTTAATAAAAGCAAAAAAAATATTAATTTAATAACATAAACTAACAGTATATAAGAAAAAACTAATCCAAATTATTACTCACGCTTTCTTTGTTGAACTCCGAGCGCTCGGCGAAAAACAAACGAAAGGAATTCGGGGCACCTGAAACTTAAGTTTCAATTTAAAAATTATTGTTAACCAAGTCCAAAAAAATGAAATCACAGAACGGCCACTTTTCATAAGACACTGATTACTCTTTCTCTTCGCTAATTCATTATCTTTTCCATTTCATCCAACAGTTTATCTCCAAATGCAAAAAAAATTGAATATTTTCACCACTTTATAGATCAAATAAAGGAGTTCATGGAAACTTCCCTCTGCGTTTTTTTCCTTTTTTTTTTTGTTTTTCTTCTTGTTTTAATAAATCAAATTACGACACTTTCCTATTTCACTTTTAACTGCCTTATCCAACAATTAAAATTCTAATTCACAATACAAGGTTTGATTTTATTTTCCACACAATTTTTTTTGGTTTTGAATTATGCCTGATTATTCTTATTCGCGGTTCACTCCACTTGACTAAGTTTTTCTTTCTTTAAATCCGCACTTAATTCCACCCGCATATGCCACAAACAAAATTTTACTAATTTTCTCAAGGCACTTTCTCCTCTTCTTCTTTTCAAACTTCAAAACAAGACCGAATCCTTTCTCCTCGAATTAACTATCTTTTTTATATCCAAGTCCAATATCGACTGACAAACTCTCACAACTTAATCCCGCATTTCACCTTTCCAAATCAGATTCCGCAATCCCTTTTCTCAATTACCGCTGCCGCATCTGGGTAACGTAATCGAAGTTCATTACACTTCGATTCCGCTACCCACACATTTTTTGTTCCCGTATCCATTGACGTATCCATTGACTTGCATATATGGCAATTTACATCCCCAAGAATCGCTTGATTGAATGTAAAGTGTCACATATACATTACGAAAACTATTGATTTTGCCGATACCCCAAAAAGAATACTTCCGTGCGCCCGGGGGAACTTGAACTCAGGGTTCCAGCAGTCCCACGGTCGAGAACTCGCGACGTAACCAATGGAGCTATGCCTTATCGATCTCCCATTCATCAGATTAGCAACTTCAACGATGTATCTGGGCATGAGATTGAATTTTGTTAGTAGGGAAACGTGAATTAATTTTCGTTAGTAAGAAAAATAAAATTTGTTAATGGGAAATAGAGAATAGAATTTGTTAGTATGAAGGAAGGAATTAGGAATGAATAGAATGAAATTTTGTTAGTGGGAATTAATGTAGGGAGTGTCGTTAGTAGGAAGATTAAACTTCTTATTATATTACAAGGGTGTTCTAATTGGAAATCAGTGAACGGATAGGATTGTGATGATGTGGACATAAAAATTAAAGGGAAATAGGAAAAATGTTAATAAAAATAAATAAATACACACAGGAAAAGGTAGGAGTGCCCAAAGGAAAGTGACAATGTTACGGCGGCAATTTGAAGTTGCGAATGGGAGGAAGTTGGTACGCCGGAATTCGCAACAAGGTGTAAAATCGATAAATCATACTGTTGCTAAAAAAGTTGAGTGATTTTGACTTCTCACGTATTTTTTGTTGTTATGCTCATAAAGGCCTACATTCATGATTTTTTTCAGATTTTTCGGATGAAAGGTGTCCAATCGCGAGGGGAAGTTATCGCGAAAAGTTCGTACATTTCCCCTTCCACTGCCCCCCATGGTACCGATAACGCAATTTTAAGACTTATTTTGAAAATATCTCATTGAGACCTATCAACGACACCCTACTCGACTACGAATGCTGAACTTTTTTTTGAAGGCTCACCACCCTTTATGGAGAAACACCCCTTAAACCCCTTTGAATTTTTTTCCACCCCAATATTTTTAAGAAGTCACCACTTCTGACCCTTCCAGAAAACTTATTGGCTGTAGCTTCTATACTTTCGGAAAAAAAGTGCTGTGACATACAGACGGATGGACGGACGGACGGACATAGGTCGTGATTGCAATATGGGTTTGTATTTTACTACGGAACCCTTAAAACTCATGATGGTAGATTATTATGAGTAGAACAATAACAAACACCTTTGGAAAGTGAAATTTACTCTACTTTGTTAATAATAGTAGAACTTGTAAATCTAATATTTTTCCAAGTTTATTCATGTAGGTACCCTTAAATTTAAATTAAAGTAGTCCAAAGAAAGATCCTTGGAGCCTTAAAGTTCCAACAAAGTTACTTACGTTCGTGGAAGTAATAACCATTTGAAAGTTTCTCTGAGCTCAACAAAAAAAGTTACGGGTTTTCTGCCAGTTGGGCTTTCCATCGAACCAGAGACAGTTTTAATTGGCTCGTCTGATTTCCTGATAAATAAATAATAAAAATATCTGTAAGATTTTATTCAGTAAATAGTTGTTAGTGATATCGCAACAAAATGGCAGCAGGTGAAATTGGTGTAGCAATGGTTTTTCTTTGAAGATGAGTCTAAATTTGTTGTAAATGTCACTGAAATTTTTCTTGATTTTATTCATTATTGGTGTCTGCATACCGTTAGTTGAGTACAAATTCCTACTGACATGAGCGTTACTCTGTCTTCTTTTTCATAGCACTACAGCCTCTCTCGAGCCTTTGCTTTCCGAAAATAGCCCCACCAACTATTTCTGTCCATTGCCTGCGTCCTTCAATTTCAAAATCCAAGCAGCGATGAAATGTTTTCGTCAATGGGCTCAAACTAGCGTTTCCTTAGTTTCCCACCGGTCTTCAGTTCTCCTAACAAATACCTTTTTGGTATCCATTATTCGTCCATATAATTCACGTGGCCAGCCCATTGCAGCTTCTGCAGTCTGACAATCGTTGAGACTCTGTTTACCCAACTTTTTTTTGAATTTTTTGCCACGAGACAAGTGTGTGTTTGCAAGTTACCGCATAACCTAGCCATTGCGTTTTCGCATGAAGTTAGTCGCAACCCAAGTCTCTGTCCGATATTTTCATTGACCATCCATATGGTGTGGGATTCGACGTGTGTTACTTGTTGTGAGACGACCTCCAAATCGCGTGTGTCATTAAGTTGTAGGATTTCTTTAGATTAATACCTGAACGTCCGCTTGTCTCATTTGAACGTTCACTGCAAGTTGAATACCTAACGACACCCTTGGGAAACATGCATGGTGAAAATTAAATTGCGAAACGGAAGTGCACGCTATCCATTCAGAACGTGTTGACGTTTGGCGAAATCGCAATGAATATCCTACTTAGTTGCCTTTCACTGAGCGGCTGTCTCCGAAGGAGAGCGCCCTTTTCAGAAGATTGGCGGTAAATATTATTCAAATGGATGAATTGCTTAAGTAACATTTCCAAGCATAGCCCCCAAATATTTACAGGTAAAGGTTAGGGCACATTAGGGAAGGAAAAAAATATTTTGCCACAGAAAACTGATCCAGCTAGGGAATTTTTAAACGATGATCTTTCTGATTTGGATAACTCAGAACTCAAACAGGGCTGTGATATGAAAAAATCAGATGTTCATGAGATTGTAACGAAGGAAGACATTTCTGCCTGAGACGAAGAAGGGAATCAAGAACTGCTAGTGACTGAAGATAACCTCACAGGGCTAACAAATGTGACTAAAAAAATTCTTGAAAAGTAAGATAAAACCACCCATCTGCTGTGAACAATTGTTTGGAGAAATAAAAAGTAAGCTAAAGAAGCACTTTTGTATCTATAGAGGCTCTAGTGATACCTTTTTAAATGGGTATTGTACGACGATACATTCTTTTGAATAAACCTATCAGAATTTCGCTCTGGGGATACGGTCTCATCTTTGTCCTCTTCTTAGCTGAACTAATAATTAAACGGGCAAGTAGTTCGGTCTTATGTTGATCGGTAGCGAAGGAACCAACCATGAGTGAACTTGCTGCTTATCGACACCGTGCCAACGTTTCAAGGTAGACGCCTTTTGCTAGACAAATGGTAGGGCAGCCTGCGACGACCGAGCTCTGCTGGCGATATTTTACGCTTGTTAGCTTATTGCACCACAGTCGCATCGAGTTTTGCATGGCCACTAGGGCTATCCATGTTCCTTATTGTGGTCTTCTTAACCCACAGTTCTTTAAGCGTCGACGCTCGCAATTACCGAAGAAAAGATTGATAGTTGGCGGGATGTTCTTCATCAGTTTCACTCATGTCAAAAGTATTTAAAATGCGTTAAATGGTTTACCTTAACTAACTTTTGATTTTACCTCCACCAAGCTGAGAAAGTATGAGTAGTTCAATTAAGAACTTAAAAAACTAATAACAATAGCCTGATGTTTCCATTTGAAATTATCGGTCAAATGTTTGGATATGAATCGACACTATCTTATGTTGAAGAAAAAATCCTTGCGCGTAAGATATCGTTCTACAATAAGAAAAGTACCATTAAAACAAATAGACTTAAATTTTTCATTTGCTATTGACAAACAACGAAATATTGGAACTTGTTTTGAACCTTATAGTTTTTTTTTATAAATAAGTAAAAGTTTGAAACTGGAATTTTCTAATGAAAAGAATTGCAGATTTTTACATTTAAACCATTCAATAATCAATGGCTCGATTAACATTAAATTCCGAAAATTTTCTTGTTACAAAATTATTTTAATATGCATATTTATAGGCCAATTGTCCATATAACATTTAATCTTCAGATTGAATTAATATAAATTGTGCGTAGGTGAAGATGTGGAAATTCGATGAAATGAACGGAATCACAACATAACAATCCCATGAATCTTATGAAAACATAGCAAATATTTTATATTTCATCCTCTTTTATACAAATTAATAATTTAAATACAACATTTACGAGGTGGGACAATTAAGTTATGAGACTGATTTTACTGCCGCGCTTGTGGCGAACCTGCAACCTTGAAATTCCTTTCCCCTTTTCCAAAATCTTTTCCATCTCCATTGATATATTTACTACAATATTGCTCAAGCTTGTTTAGTTCACCTGCTATGTCGTGTTGAGTAGACGTGTGTTGGTGGTGCTAGTCACGAAAATAAAGAAACGAGATCAAGAGCAACGCGTCGCGATAAAATTTTGCGCCAGATTGGGTGAAACAGCTTCGAAAACGTACGCTAAAATTATAAAATTACATGGTGGTAGTGCTCTTAGATGTGCCCAGGTGTTTCGATGGCGTAAAGAATATAAGGCGGGGCGTGAAAGCGTGGAAGACGTGGCGTGGAGATAGAGACCAGCCGAGGTGCGGACTAATGCGAATGTGCAGCGTGTGCGCGTCCTAATCATGAAGATGGGCGTTTAACAGTTCAAATGTTGGCCTTGGAACTGGGTATGAACCGCAAAATATTCAGACAAATTTTAACTGACGATTTTGGGATGAAAAAGTTATACATGAAGATGGTTTCAAAGAACTTTTCTCAAGAGGCCTCAGCGTGTCCCAGTTTTTGGCCTCTAAAGGGATCGTCGTGCTGCAACAGCCACCTTATTTACCCGTTATGTCACGCTGCGACTTTTTTTTGTTACCTAGAACAAAATCGGTGGTCAAAGGAATACATTTTGAGTCCATTACGGACATCCAGGCGACCGTGACGAGGGTTTTCGCGGACATCGCTGCCGAAGCGTTCCAGAAATGTTACGAAGCATGGAAAACACGCTGGAATCGTTGTGTAGCTGCCCGGACTACTTTGAAGGGGATGGCAGAATTGTAGAATAATTTTTCATGGAATCAGTATCATTTCTATATTACCGCACCTCGTATAATATACTCGCAGATTATTAAAATTTAACTACAGGATACGTCCGAAAAATTCGGACAAACTTCACATTAATTTGTTGTTGTAATGGATCTCAATGAAGGCAGTTATTGGTTGTCATTTCAACTGAGTGGACATGAGTGCATTTGTGCGTAAATTCTAAAAGCTAGTGCAATCGAGTGTGGAATACAATCAAAGAGCGGCAGTTATTGAAAGTCTTCGCCAAGGTATCCGGAATCAACAATTTACGAGATTGCTCAGAATTACGCGGTCGCGGAAAATTGTGAAGAAGGTTTTCCTGGTCCAGCAAGGAAAACTCATGCGAAAGAGAAGACGGCAAGGGACCCGAAAGTTGTTCGAAGGGTACCAAGACCTCATTTTGGAGGATCCTGGGAGAAAAGTGGTGAGGCTTCCATACGTCAAATTGTTGAAGAAGACCTGAGGTACATATCCAACGTAATAAAGGTGCGACAGATACTACTCGAGGATGCTATACCAAAAAAAAAAATTGCCCGTTGTCATTTGCTTCTGTGTTCATTAAAGAACGAAGCTGCGAGCTGCATCCCGTTTTTGTCTACCAACAACTCCCCTAGACTATTACGTATGGAGCATTTTTGAGCGATTTACCAACAAGTCCAGACATCCTAATGTGGCATCCTTACAGGCCACTGTTGAAGCAGAATTCATCAATTTACAATAAGTGCAGTTACAAAAAGCGTGCCCGTAATTCAGCTAGAGAATTAAAGGAACTGTTTTAAGCATACATGGGTTACATTGAGTTATTAATTTAAGGAGAATACCTAGAGCTAAGACATAATAACTTTTGTGGTAAATGTAAGCTTATAAGTAGTAAATAATTATTAGTATAAACTGCGGTCTTTCCCGGAATTTGCTGACGCACCTTGTACACAGTAACTAATTTTAATGAATAATTACTGCCTCGTTTCATTGAAATAAGCGTTTTTAGAAAGTAAGTTGTTGCATTATTTGGTTCATGAAAACTGCTTTCAGTTTTAAAACAGATTTGACTTATTTTCTTTGCTAAATTTCAATGTTTCCCACAGATCAGTTTTGAAAGGGTTATTTGAAAGAAAAAAACCACATCAAACCTTAAACCCTCAAGTTTGAGTCAACTCGTGGATCAAAATTTATCATTTTGATTTGTTATAATAATATGGCGTTTTGTTTTAACATCAAATTAATTGGGTAGTTATATAATTATTTATTGTTAAGAAATACATTAGCTCAAATTAAGGTGCAAATATACACTTAAACTAAAACTTCGACTTCACTCAAATTAATTCGCATTAGTTGAGAAGCGATATCAATTATCTCTAAATCAAATTTAATATGAGTTATTAAACGATCCGTTCTCTTTCCTTTCAGTAGCGTAGAGTTTCAGCGGTGACAGAGGCGGAAGGTAAGTATGCCATCAAGTGGGTTAGGTTCTTGGTAATCTGTGACTGGTTGTTTCAACTTTCAGTTCAGTTACGTGACGCAATAGTTAGTAGTTGGCATTTTTAGTTAGCGTAAGATGTGTCGCTTTGAATTAGGGTTAAGTATTTCGGACCGCGTTGCATTCAAATGTTTGTAATTTTGTTCCAAGGCTTTGAAACAAGCAACTATCCAAACATCTTTACCTCCTGGTGCATCAATGAAAACATGAGAGTTCAATAAATCCTGCAACAATAGCACCATCATTTCTCCAAGATTGCTGCAGAACGTACTGGAAATATTATGGAACTGATAAAATTTATCTGCACATATGTCTGCTTTTCCTTGATGGGAGTAAATATACTTTTTCCTTGATTGGAGTAAATATACTTTCCGCAAGTTGTAGTTCAGATTTCTTAGCATGTTGTTCCATCGGAGATTCCGGAGCTTCTTAATTTGGTTCTTAATTGCTAGAGTGAGGCTATGAACAATAATTTTTAGAGACGTAATGCAGGTTTCTGCCATTTACACCGCAAGGAATTTAGTTTTTTTTATTAGATTGTAGGTTTCTTTGTCAAATTCTAAATTATAAGAAGCTTTTAATCATTTTGGGACACTACACTCAATAGCTTGCCGGATAACGTTTTGCGAATTCTTCAATTTGCTCTTCACATACTGAGGGAGTATTGAATGATTCTATGCTTCTTGATGTTAAGTTCACTCTTTCAACTAATAAAATTCCAGAGTTCTGAGTATTTTGCTTTTTTATAACAATAGTATGTTTTTGGTACATTACTATTAACTTTCGTCGTTTCTAAGAAAAATATTACAGGTAAATGAGGAGATGAGAGGGCTTGCAAGATACTCAACTCAGATGAAGTAATATTTTGGTCACTAGGAACCAGATCCAGAATGGAACCAATTCCACGGGGAGAGTGGAACGTGGAGTTTTGAGGGTAATGGAGATAGATATTTGCCTCTTTAGTGAGATTAGATAAAATGTGCTCCGTTTTGTTGCTTCGTGTGCACTTCCAGTGCCAATGTATAGCGTTCAGGTCTCCGCCAAGTAGATACCTTTGGTTAGCCTTGCTAAATCATTTCAAATCTCTTCGGAAAAGTTCGACTTTTTCCTTGTTTAATTTTGTCCCAGAAAAATAAACACCGTATAATTTTATATTTATTTCTTCGATGATAACGCCAATATTTTCGATTACCTATGTTGGAGTTTAAGGCAATACAGAATATTAAATTTTTTACCAACGGCTATGGTTACGCCTCTGCCAGCTTTATTAACGCGATCAAATATTATATTCAATTCTTTAAGAATGGCGTGTATCGTGACGCAAATCCGTAAATGTTATTGGAGGGACTCTCACCTTAGTTTTTACTTCAGCGTTGGGTTGTTGATCAGGAAGGTCAGCTAATGGCAAGAATCTGTTGGATTTCGATGCATTGGATGCAGGAATTCACGCCATTTTAAACTTGTCACGGAGAAAATCAATAGCCGGCGAAGATTCCCGGCTTCTTTTCCTCCTTTAAGCAGGGTAGGAGATTTCTAATGCACAAGAACTTAATATGAAACTTGAATTAATACGAAAAGAACGTATCCAGTTAAGAAAAAGTTGCTGTGAATAGTTACTGAGAAACTCGGAATGATAAACACTGCGTAGTTACTATGTAAATCAAACGTCTGCTTAGCACAAAGATCTATGCAAAACTGTCATACAAGTAGAAGACAAGTGGTTAAGCGGTATTTTGATCGAGGGACTTACAAAAGAATTTCGCCCACTTGTCATGACTAGAAACTGCTTGACATAAATTACGATGACAATGTATTTTTTTTCTTGTTTTTATTAAGTGCATTGGGCTCCATAATAACAATGGTGAAGATTAAATTTAAAATATTTACATATGTTTAACCTGGTGCTGAAAATAGTCAAGTAACTTAAATAATAATAATGTTAAAATCAGAACATTCTTTTTGATGTTCCATTCACTTCGATAAATTATATAATATAAACCCATAAACGCTAGATTGAAGTGGATATATATACTCATATATTCCAATTTCTACAACACTAATTTCCAAGGTTTCAAGTTGCTATGGAGAAGACTCAGTCATGTGAACGCATAACTACTCGGAAAATACCTTTACAACTTGAAATTTATCATGTGGAAAAATATTTCCCCTAATAGAAACTTTACCCTCTATGTTTGGATATGTGAACCGTGTGAAATGTTGCAAAAAAATGGAATATTTCAAACGTAAGAATTAAAATCGTGATAGTGTGATGAAAATATTTCCTATAATAATTCATAGCCCTTGGTTTCTAGATTCTTTCAACTAGAAAAAATTGTTTCCTTTTGTTTTTCATTGTCATTATTTATTTTCTCACAATATTTCATTGTCATCTCTTTCCCATTCCTGTGGGTACGAGTATAGTGGGAATATACCTGAATATTTTATACTTTCACTTTAGATTGGAGATTGAGGTGATAAATTAAAAATATGGAACAGTGATGAATTGCATATGGAACGTTTTGTTAGCTCTTATATATATATGTGCTTGTAACATCAACCCTCTTTATAACAAATAGACAGGGATAGAAACAATATTTATGATTGAGACAATAGGTCGTCTTGCTTACCCTCTTATGTATAGATTCATATGCTTATAATTTAATTTAATTTTCAGAAGAGACTATATTTCCTTGACGGTATTATCCACCAAATTGTTCCGCATTCCAAAGTGGATGGTTTTGGTGGAGCTTTCCGATGTCAGTGTGCTTGTCATACACTGACATAGGGTACCCCTTGCATCTTTTGAAGACCCGTAAGCCATCGAGCAAATCTACGACTCGCCAGAACCCAACTCACTGCTCTTTTGCCGTTCTTTAAGTATGCTTAGTTCAGGCGTGGAGTAATGAAAAACTACACTTGATCTGCTGGTAAAAGGAAAACCATCACTGAACAAACTATAAAATTCTCTCACAAACAAATGAAAAAAAAAACACCTAATCCGCCTGTACACGGAAAAAACTATTACTATCCAAATTTCACTTTCATAACTAAAGGGTGGCATAACCAAAACGCACGATGTTAATTGTAAATCAAACAAAACGTTTTCAGAGAATTGAGTTAACATTTTTTTTATAATAGAAGGATCTATGACAATTACATGTATTACAAAATATCGCCCAAATGCTCGTTACGGCTAGGGCGACATACTTTTATCCGATGGTTCATATTTTCAATGACTCTGAGATATAATTGAGGTTAAATGTCGTTAATGTACTAAATTATCTGATCCTTTAGCTCTTAAATTGTTTTTAGTTTATTGACGTACACTTTTCTTTTAAATATCCCCAGAGAAAGAAGACCAACGGTGTCAGATGACATGATCGTGGCGACCAATAAACATCGGCACAACGTAAGATATCACGGCCATTGAATTTCTCGCGCAAAACAGCCATTGTTTCGTTGGCTGAGTGCCAAGTGGCACCATCCTGTATGAACCACATATCGTTAAGGTCCATAACCTCAATTTCTGGCCACAAAAAATCCGTTAACATCTCGCAATAGCGAACACCATCCATGGTAACTGCTTGGCCATTCTCATTTTCGAAAGAGTACGACCTGATGACGCCGCCAGCCCATAAACCGCACCAAACAGTCACTCCTTGTGGATGCATCGGCATCTTATTTGCCCAAGTGTGGCAATTCTGCTTGTTAACGAATCCACTGAGGTGAAAGTGTGCCTTGTTGCTGAAGATGATTTTCTTTGTAAAGTCACCATTTCCTTCTGTCTGTTCAGCTAACCATTTGGCGTATTGCCGACAGTTGAATTGATCAGTAGGCTTCAGCTCTTGAGTCAATTGAACCTTGTAAGTGTGCAAATTCAAATCTTCATTCAAAATTCACATCTGTCATGTTTGTGAGATGTTCAATTGTTGGGCACGACTACGAGTCGAGGTTGACGGCTCTTCTGCCGCACTATTGCGAACAACAGCAAAGTTTTCCGTAGAACGAACTGGGTGAGAATGCACAGGTAATTTTGCATTTTCTACAGATCTGGTTTACTGAAATTTATATACAATTCTCCCGATTGTGGACACATTTGTTCGATTATGCTGACTAAAAAAATCACGAAGTGCACGAAATGCATTTTGATTTGAACGCCCATTTTCATGAGAGGCCTCAACAACCTTAACGCGCTGCTCATTGTGTGCCCCTCCATGGTTGAAATTGTCAAACACTGAAACAAAAAAATGTCGAAGTAAATTGGGCGAAAAACTTGACGTTAACGTGTGACTCATAATTAACATCGTTCATTATGGTTGGGTAACCCTTTATAATGGTGTGGACCAACCTGAAAATTAATTCCCAAAATATTTATTGCTACGTATCATCCAAGCTTAATTCATACAATTTACATACTTTGTTTCGCACTTTTCTAAATTTGAAATTAAACTACTGAGCTTCGATAAACCTTAAAAAAATATTCAAATTGTATATTAAAATTTAAAATAGAAAACAAACTCAAGAAACTTTGTTGCAAAGTATAACTTAAGCTAATATACTTAAAATGTTCCTACTTGTAACTCTAGGGGTACCCTTGACTTGGTCGATGAGGATTTTCGCGGGATATTCACTTCATTCAACTAATCTCTACTATTCGCATCTTCAAACGATTTTTTCACTCCCAAAAACTCTACGATGCTGCGCGAAAATATTAGCTCTACAATCTCTATTGTTGATGATCACAAGCCGAAAAAGGATCCTTGACGATTTCCTTCAGGTCCCTTATTGCCTCAGTAAAAAACACCGTTTTCCTTCACTGAGTGATTAACTTAGCTTCATTGGAATAACCAAAACGCACGATGTTAATTGTAAATCAAACAAAACGTTTTCAGAGAATTGAGTTAACATTCTTATTATAATAGAAGGATCTATGACAATTACATGTATAACATAATATCGCCCAAATGCTCGTTACGGCTACGGCGACATACGTTCAAACCTGCGGCCCCCAAAGCAGCCCCGTTACGTGCAGTGGTGGCGTTCACAAGCAACAATCAGCTTCACGTTTTGTTGGAATGGCATGGGCATCATTGCGTGGATAATGCATCCAATTTTCAGCTGTCAATGGTGACATATTGTGCTGTTTGTTTCGTAGTTGGTTTTGTAATAAAATGTTTTGCTGTTATATAACTTTTCCGGTAGGTGTGATGTTCTTCAATGTTTAATTTTCGACTTCAGTTAACAGCTCCTGTGCTTGGTTTTTTCCATACCAAACGACCTCAGTCTTTAAAGTATCTATTCAGACTCTATTGCAAATAATTTCGTTCCAAAAGTATCTGTTTGTCTTGCGTGAAAAAAAATTGTTGTCTCAATTCTTTAGAAGAAAATGAATTGTTTTTTATGGATAGAGGAAGTAGACCTTATCTTGCAGAAATTGCAAATACAACGGCTAGAAGGATACGTTTAACTTCAATGGCATGCCAAAATTAATGTCATTTACTCTTGATAATAATACTGAGCATAAAATACTGTAATTTTCATTTATCGCACAGTTTAGAATCGACGCAGAGGCCATCACCGATGACGCAACTGCCATTAGAGCCAATCCATGGAAATCGTTGGTCATTGATGCAATTATTGATAGTTTAGACGTCAGATAAGTGCGAGAGTGGGTAGCTAGCAAGGAAAAGTTACGCCGTGAGTTGAGGATAGAATTTCAGCCACCGAATTACAGCACTAAATCATGTAGGGAAATCAAGCAATGGACACTAGGAGACGGTGAGTCAATCGAAGTTTACATAGTGATTATGGAGAGATTATTTCGGGGGCTGATGACTGCGTGCACGAAGGGAAAAAGCTGGAGGTACTGCGCCAAAATATTTGACCGATGTACAAGGAAAAATCCACCCTTTGCACGATATCATCCATAAAAGAGTAAGTCTCGCTTGGACGTCAACTGGAAACTAACCGGGCCTCGATGGATGCTCTAATACCTCTTCCCAGTCAGAGATCCATAAATCTGTTGGACCGGACCTCGCTTATGTGGAAAAAGTTCAGGTGAACACCATAACTCCTGCAGGGGTGGAAAGGAAAGGCGCTTGTTGGAAGAGTGGGAGTAAGCACAGTTTACGAGGATATGTTAGTTGTGGGTATCCGGGGAATATCCCTAAATGTCTGGTCTGCTCCCCACAAACACTTTCGAGAGCTGCTCTACCAGCGGAGTCATTATCGAGGAATACAGCGGGAAAGGGGTCCAGTGCCTAGTAACCGGTGACTTCAGCAGAGAAGGCAACAAATTTTGCACTTGATTACCTACTGGCGAGAGTAGCAAGATGACCATTGGCGACGATGGAAGGAAAACGTTAAGAAACACAAAAGAGACTGATTGTTGATTGCGGAAAGCTTTTAGTTGGCAGTGGCAAGCCAGTATCTTGATTTTGTGATGAAATTATCGGAGAAAGTTTTGAGTTGCTGGTAGCCAGCAATTATAGAGCTTTGCATTAGGAACAAACAATTTCACATCTCAATTATAACTTTTTTCTTTCATGCAATCTTCACGGCGACGACTTAGATGGAACAAGGTAGTTTCAAGGAGAAAACTACTTCAATGTCGCGTTTATGAAAAATCGAGGAATTATAAGATGTAAATAGTTATGAACGCTCGTTTAAACTTTGATAATAAATTGTCAATGTCGAAACGTTGATCAAAGTCAACATTTTCACCATGGTAAAGTTTAGGAACCAGCAACGTTTAATAATTATTAAAAATTTCATCATCCAAAAATTATCTTCAGCGATGAAGCTTATTTCTGGCTCAATGGATTTATTAATAAGCAAAATATGCACTATTTGTCCGTAAAAACCTCACATGTACTTCTTGAAATAACATTGCATCCGCAAAAAATTACTGCTTGGTGCGGCTTTCATGCGAAAAAATGGTTTAGGGTTTAAATGGGTGCCGCGTATGCCTGTCTCTGGTGAGCGAAACCGGGGCCCACACAACCCTCAAGGGAAGAGTAACGTTTGACAGATAACGGTGGGATGTGCTGGGATGATGGCAATATGATTGATCCTGATTTGTAATTTTAGGACTAATTGTAAAAAGCTTTTGTCTATTTGAGGACGGTCCCTATCCTCCTAGTTCTGATTGCGGTATAATTGTCGTCAGGGATGCACAAAGAGATGATATTGATGATGGTGAAGCTGATGACGATACATTTGGTGACAATGGTGGCATACCATTCACTGACAAGGACGGTGGTGATGAGGGAGTGAGTGATCTCCTTTTTTGCAATAAGGCATTTAGAATTGATCAAAACACTCCTTCACGTGTTCTCTTCGATGCTTTTCCAATTCGTTGTGTATTTTGCGGATGCCTGCTTCACCATCCTTTGTAATCGTTGTACGCTTCCGTCCTGTTGTCGAGAATGAACGGTAATCGCTGATTACAAAATCGCTTAAACTGCCATGTTCTGGCAACGTTTGCAATTATGTTGATAAGTTGATTATGTTTAAGTCAGACAATGAAGGCAATATGCCGAAACTGGAATTTGTACTACTTATGCTTAGACCCCCCTTAAAAACCTCATAATTTTTTTTTGTAATTGAAGTTTCAAGAGAGAACCACTTTACACCTACATGTAAAATTTGGTGTTTCTAGCTTTACTTTGCGAGAAAAACTGCTGTGACACACGGACGACGAACAGGTGGACAGACAGGTCGCGATTTTAGTAGGGTTTTGTAAAATTATTTTACAAAACCCTAAAAACGATGTTTACAGTGCGAAGACGGACATGGCAAATCGTGCCTGGTTACTAGCCAGTGGTTGTACCACGCACCTGTGTGGTGATAAAGGACGATTTACTTTGTTGTGTGCGTCAAATGGTGAAAAACTAAATTTAGCCTGTTAAGCGGTGGGAGAAATTAAAGGAAAAACATTGTACATATGTCAGTATCAAGTGACCAGGGCGATAAATTAATTGAGTTTAATGATACGTTTTACGTGCCTAATTTGCGTAAAAACCTTGTATCGGTTGTAAAAATTACCAATAAAGGACATGACGTAGTTTTCCGGAAAAATGACGCGTATATACATGATGAGTGCGGTAATATGTCGGTAATCACGGATAGGCGCGGCGATTTATATTACGTTCAGGAAAATAACAATTGTGCGGAAGCAGTCGTCTAGTCCAATTGCTCCAAACTGTTGAAGTGGCATGAAATACCATTTCATTCCACTTCAACGGTAAAGAATTGGTTAAGCTTGTAAATAACGAAAAAATTCCTGCGGTTAGTGTGAAAAACATTGAGTGTATTTTGTGCTCTGTAATATGTTTAAAGGGAGAAATGACCGCGCTATCATTTCCCAAGGATTGAGAACCCTGCTCAGAAATTTTAAAATTTATGCACTCTGACGTAGTACGTCTGTTTCCAATCGAACCAAACGAGCAGACGAGATCAACGAAAGCACGACATGGAGTGAAGTTTATTTTCTGCGCGAAAAGAGCGCTGCATTCGATGCGTTAAAATTGTATCAACAGTTAGTGGAAAAACAGACTGGCAAGAAAATAAAATGTTTGCAATCTGACAATGGTCACCAATATTGCAATGCGAGGTGTGACAATTAAGTAATGAGACTGATTCTATGAAAACCCCTTCAAAGTAGTCTCCTTGGGCAACTATACAACGAGTCCAGCGCGTGTTCCATCCTTCGTAACATTTCTGGAACGCTTCGACTAGGATGTCCACGAGTACCCTCATCACAGCCGCCTTGATGTCCGTAATCGCCTCCAAATGGGTTCCTTTGACCATCGATTTTGTTCTAGGGAACAAACCAGCTCTCATCACTTGTAATAACTTGATCAAGCAGCGTGGGGTTGTTTTCCACTTGTTCCAAACAGTCTTCTGCGATGGTCATTTGATGCTGCTTTTGCTCTTAATTAAGGTTCTTTGGAACCATCTTCGCGCACAAATTTTTCATCCCAAAATCGTCGGTTAAAATTTGTCTGACTGTTTCGTGGCTCATACCCAGTTCCGAGGCCAACATTCGAACTTTTAAGTGCCTATCTTTACGGATTAGGGCACGTACACGCTGCGCATTCGCATTAATCCGCACATCAACTGGTCTCTCGCTCCGCGCCTCGTCTTCCACGCTTTCACGTCCCTTCTTAAACTCTTTATGCTATCGAAATATTTGAGCACAACTAAGAGCACTATCTCCATGCACTTTTACAATTTTAGGGTACATTTTCGAATCTGTACTTCCCAATCTGGTGCGTTGCTTTTGATTTTGTTTCTCCGTTTTCGTGACGAGCACCATCAACACACGTCTACTCAACACGACACAGCAAGCGAACTAAACAAGCTAGAGCAATGTTAAATATATCAATAGAGAGGGGAAAAATGCTGGGGAAGGGGAAGAGAATTTCAAGGTCACAGGTTTACCACAAAGGCGGCAGTAAAATCAGTCTCATTACTTAATTGTCTCACCTCGCATTGCGTTTGACAATTATTTGGTAAGTCAAGGAATCGAACGTCGATTGACTATTGCGCATACTCCACAGCAGAATGGAGTGGCCGGGCGAATGAGTATCACATTAGAATTGGCGAGATGCTTGTTATTGCAGTCTGGATTAGAAGCATCATTTTGCTCGTAAGTCGTTGCCACAGCAAGTCATTTGCGCCATATATGTCCCACGCGTACATTAAAATGAGGCATTCCTTATGAGAAGTGGAAGGGAAATAAATTAAAATGAATTATCTTCGAATATTTGGATCGACAAAAATCCGATGAAGGATAAATTAGCGCATAGATCGATGGAAGGCTTGTTTGTAGGTTATCCGAGAGATCACGAAGGATATCAGATCTAGATACCAAATAATGGGAAAAGTTATGCATGCGCATGATGTGAAATTTATTGAAGAACCGCGCAAAATAGCGGGTAAAAATTCCGTATTTGATGAACGCATTGCATCAGAAGAAAACGCGCTGAGAGATGATGAGGATCATCAGGAAATTATTGAACTTTCATCACCGAAATATTTCAGCAGAATGTACAAAAATACAATACCTGAAATACGAGTGCAAGCGGAGAATGAGATTTTTAGAGCTCCTGGAAGACCGCGCGCGCGTACTGCGTACCGAAAGCAGAGGGCGACCAAGAAAATTATTTAGGTTGAGAAACTCATCAATTCCTAGCCGGGGAGATTGAAAACGCTGAGATTATTGTTAGCGCTTGCTATGCGGTTTTAAATGAAAATTTGGCAATTCAATGTGGTAAGCGCATATTTAAATGGAATTTTTAAAGAAGATGCTATCATGCGTATACCGGGAATGTTAAATAAAATGCTGGTTAGAATTGCATCAAAAAATTCGAGTATCGGAACGCATGCAAGAGAGATGTTTAATAGCCTCGAGAACGGCGGTTATGCGGGCAACTCAAAGGAAGCACAATACGGATTAAAGTACGCTAGCCATGAACGGTATAAACGACTTAGTGAAAAATTGTGGAGTCTGGGATTACAGGGAACAACGAGTGAACCATGTTTATTTTTCGGTGAACTTTGTAGGAGTGCTCTGTATGTGTTTGTGTATGTAGATGACTTATTAGTGGCTACGAAATCGACAGAGCGTATGAATTTATTGAAAACAAGTTTACAAGAAGACTTCGAAATAAGAGACCTTGGACTAGCGCAATTTTTTTTAGGTATTGAAATCGATCAGTAAAAGGATCGAATCATACTTTCTCAGTGGCTATATAAAAGGATTATTGACATAGTATGGCATGGACAAATGCAATCCAATTAGAACACCATTGGAAGTGAATACGCGCTTTGACAGTGCAAAAAGTATCCGTACCGCGAATTCCTTGGCGCTTTAATGTATTTATCGGTTGCAATCGGGTATTGCAAACAGGGTGTCGCGATTAGCACAGCTTTCAAATAAAGCGCGTAAATGTCATTGGATGGCAGCGAAAAGAGTCCTGCGATATTTAGTTGGTACTGCTTATATCGGTTTGGTATATACAAAAACAGATAACTCGTTATTTCGCTACGCAAATGCCGATTGGGGTAGAAATTCCGTGGATTGCCATTCGTTGACGGGATACATATTTTTATTAAGCGGTGCAGCAATCACATGGAAATCGTAAAATGAACGGACTGTTGCGTTATCATCAACAGAAGCAGAATATGTCAGTTTAGCAGAAGCGGCTAAAGAAGCGATCTACTTGCGCAATTTACTATGTGGGCTTGGTTTAGACGACTAGACAGACATTTTATTACATGTGGATAATCGTGGAGCTCGGTGTTTAGCAAGTGATCATGTGTTTCATGCGCGTAAAAAAACATTGACCTTAAGCATCATTTTGTGCGCGAAGCAATAAATGCTGGTGTGCTAGCGCTAGAGCATGTGCCAACCAATCAGATGATCGCGGATATACTGACAAAATCGTTGAATAATTTAAGTTACAACAAGTTGGGTAGACAGTCCTATGCTCATGTCAGAAGGGCTTTGTACTCAACTTACAAAATGCAGTAACCAGCAACGAATAAAATCAAGAAACATGTCAAAGACGATTTTATTGGAGAAAATGTGAAATTCGAGGATCATACTATTATTAACAAAGTTGAAAGAATTTTGACTTCTGAGGTATTTGTTTAAGTTATACACATAGATATCTCCCTTGATAATTTTTCCAGGAAAAAAACACATTTTTCGTGTTTTTACAACCCCCCCCCCCCCCCCAATAGCCCCACTGAAGCAAAAACTGTCAGTTTAAGAACTGTTTTGAAAAGCTCTCATCGAGAACTTTCAGTTGATATTCATATCGGCTACCTTTCATGAAATTTTTTTCAGGGCCCACTCCTCTGTACTGTAATCATCGATTCATGGCCTATTTTTTCGAATCCTAGAATGGTTACAAAGCCCTTTTGCTAGGAGCTCTCTCCTGCCTCTTCGACTTGTTTCAGTTGTATGTACTCATTTTCATGATACCTATGATTCCTGGAATTTTCATGCAAATCCTAGCAAAGCTGTAGTGTCTAAATCGATAAAAAGCGCATATGGCTCCATAGCCATATGTTTCCATAGTAATACAGGGCATATTGTTCCATAGTAATACGGGAAAATTCAAATCGCTATAACTTCGTTTAATACTATTGGATCTTTATGAAACTTTCAGAAAAAATTTATCTTATAGAAAGTAATCTGTTTGTTATGTTTTATTGAATCTAAGGGTACCGTTTAGATTTTATTCAAGAAAACATAAAATCGATAAATCATATTATTACTAACAAAGTTGAGCGAATTTCGACTTTTCATGTATTTGTTGTTGTTGTACTCATAAAGGCCTATATTCATAATTTTTTTCAGAATTTTCGGATGGAAGGTGTCCAATCGCGAGGGGGGTACGCGAAAAGTTCGTACATTTCCCCTTTCCCTGCCCCCCTCGGTACTCATAAGGCAATTTTAAGACTTGTTTTGAAAAGATCTCGTTAAGACCTTTCCAATGACACCCTACTCGACTACCAATGGTGAACATTTTTTTTTGAGGGTTCACCTCGCTATATGGGGAGACCCCCCTTAAACCCCTTTGAAAAATTGTTTCATCCTTAAACTTTCAAGAAGTCACCACTTCTGACCTTTCCACAAAGTTTCATGCCTGTAGCCTCTATAGTTTCCGAGAAAAAGTGCTGTGGCATACAGACGGACGGACGGACGGACGGACAGACGGACACAGGTCGTGATTGCAATAGGGTTTTGTATTTTAGTACAAAACCCTAAAAATTGCTTAGAGGGGATAGGTCTAAGTACATGTAAGTGACGTGCGCATTGAGAGCGCGTGTTGGAAATATTCACGCTTATTTCCGTGCAACAATACGCACTTGTGTGTGTATGTGTATGTGATTAGAGAAACTTACAAATATTGTTGTGATGTCCAAACGGGAATGAAATTGTATCGGCGTAGCAACCTATATACTTGCTGACATTTGTCAGTCAAATTAAGAATCTTCTTAGAGGAAGTCGTGTATTCTCAAATCGTTGTTAAATTTTTTATATTATTTTAATAAAGTTCATTTTACCAAACAATCAAGGTACCTTAATTATTATAAACTCCTTACATTTCCAAGAATATGTACATATATATATACATATATATGTGTATGTATGCGCGTGTGTACAAGGTGGCGCAACGTTAACCAGCCTATTTTGTTTCAAATAACTTTTAAACTAAATAAAAAAATTATTTTGAATGATGGAAATCTTTATGTGGACCTTGAACATGTTTTTTGTTAAGTGGGAAGGATTATATCCATCAAGTGGCTGCTGCAAGTGTTGATACACATTTGTGCCACTTCAATCGGATTTTGCATGACTTTCTGCAAGATTTGCGGTGATAACTTTTCGCATTCCTCCTTAAGGTCTGCGATGAGGCTTGTTGGCGTAAACCCGCAACTTCAAGTAGCCCCAAAGAAAGAAGTGTGGGATGACTGAATCGGGTGATCTTGCTGACCATTGAATTGCCAAAGCAGGAGACTATGCAACCAAGAAACGTTTCCGTCATAATATATTTTGCGGCTTGGGCCGTGTGTGCGGTTGCCCCATCCTGTTGAAACTACATGCTGCACACATGCAATTACGGCCGTAAGAAGTCGTTTATCTTGCCCCTGCAGCGTTTGCCAGTAACAGTGACCGTATTGCCGATGGCTTCCTACAAAAAATGGCCCGATAACACCTCCAACATGTCACACAGTCACTTTGAGCGTATATAATGGCTGTTTGTGCGTTACACGCAGATTTTCGGTGCTTTGAATATGAAGAGTTTGCTTATTGACTTAACCTGTTCCAGATGAAATGCACCTCGTCGCTCATGATAATTTTCGATATATAATCGTCCTCTTCGTTGTTGGGATTGAGAATGGCTTGACAGTGATTTACACACGACTGACGGTCAGTAGGCATTAACTGATGCACTATTTGTACTTCGTATGGAAACATAAGAAAGTCTTTCACTGAAATTCGTTGTAGGGTCCGTCTGGTGTTACCCAATTGCGTGGCCCGCCTTCTGGTTGATGGTTCATCGCTCTCAATAACATTGGTAGCCACAGCTACTGCCACGACATTTTCGGTCGAACGACCAATCTGGTAGCTGCTATGTGGTTCTAATCTGTTTGCGTCAAGCAACTAAGCGCCGGACTGTTTCCCCAGTTAGCACGACACGATTTGGAAATTGATATCGAAATTCTCGCTGTACCAACACCACAGATCGAGTATTGGTGACGGTTCACGTACGGCGCTATTTGCAAAAGTTATAATATCTTCTGAAAGGGTGATTAATTTGGCGCCACCCTCTATATATATATATATATATATATATATATATATATATATATATATATATATATATATATATATATATATATATATATATATATATATATATATTATATATATATATATATATATACATATACATATATATATATATATATATATATATATATATATATATATATATATACATATATATATATATATGCATAGACATAACGTACTAAATTACTCCATACTAAATTTCACTCGAGATATTTACCCGAAAAGACTTTCTTTCTTCTTGCCCTATCTTCAAAAGAAAATGTAATTTAAATATCTTTTTCTGATATTATAAAAATTTACGATTTTTTGAGAATGATTGAGTTACATAAAGAGGAATCTGTGATTGCGTTTTCTAAGGGCTTATGACTTTTTTTGTTAAAAGAGCTTACATACAATTTGGAACTCAACGTGAATGCAAAATACGCTTATGTTCATATCAAAGAAACAGCACAATTTCTACGAAAAACGAACACCATTAGACTGCACAAATCAGTCTTGATTCAATTCTGGTTAGTTCTTGGCAGAGGCCTAGAAAACTACATCATTTTAGTAAATGTTTATGAGTCGCTCAGCACCCTCTTCGAAAAAAAACGTAACAAGGCTATGTTATGAAAAGCAGTATCTCGTTTCTCATTTATCCTAAGAACAATCTGATCCGCTCCGCTGTTGGAAGCCACTTATGGAAGAATTTACAAAAAGTTTCTGTTAAAATTCAGAATAATATTTTCGACAAAGAGCATGAAACACTGGTTATTACTGGATACTAAACAGAATGGCAAATCAAATCGCTTTCCTTTGTACATTCTGATGCCTCAGCCAGAAAAAAATAAGCAAGAAAGTAGGGAGAAATTGAAGGAATTCTTTTAGAATCTATTTGAAACGGGCGTCAAGTAAAAAGTTCCCAAGTAATTTGCTTTGTCTCGTTTGGCCAAGGACATCTCCAATTTATGATGGCTCTAGCCTTATTGTGTTGAGTAGCGTCTTCACTTTACGCATTCCCAAGCTGGGAGTTTTTAATGCCTTTGTGTGCCGCGATAAAATCTAATAAGCGCAAGGATTCAGGTGAGTGCTGGCATAAACCCAATTGCAATGGGCTGAAAATGTCGAGCGTAAAATGTTGCCTGTCGTGAACCCCTAATGAAATTGAATTTAATTCTATTGATGTTTTATTTTTAGCTGTTTGTGGTTAGCAAAACAGTCTAGCTCATTTGTCAGTTTCGGAGAATGCTTGTAATTGTAGAAAATGGTTTTGCCCTTCTTCATTTTGTTTTGTTCTTAATGAGTTCATAGAAATCCTTTTTCACTTTTCACATCACACACACGTACTCATGTGTTAAATACGACAAACAAATGCAATTGACTCAAAAGGACTATACGCAATGTCCGTCCATTTAAGTTTCCTGTTTGATTGGCTTCAGCTTTTATAAAATTAATCGACACTGGCCATAAACCACTATTTGCTCAATTCGTAATTAGGACGATTTCAATTACATTGCTCAGGTCTCGATTTGGTCACTTCCGAATGGGCAAACTGTTTGTAGATTGGATTTCTAGTACCAAATAGATTCGATGCATGTCCAATAATTGGATTAATGAAGTGCAATTCGCACAATGTGGCAAGAATGGCGTCATTTTAATTGGTTTGCAAGTTAACAAATGTGAAGGGTGCTAATTACGTGCTTTGTAGGAGAACTATTGCAAATATCGGCACGTAGGAAATCAATATGGACTGATTGGTCACGTACACGTTGAGGCTTATCCAAAGGACATGCTTGTGAAATCAATAAATGAGTTTTCACAACCTTTATCGGAGTGAATAGTGCGGAATGAATGGTGTTGTTGAGTTCTGATTTCTAACGAGTTGCAAACAAATGTTTTCATGGAAGAAGAAGTAATAACGTTTATTTCATAGGTACTTACTGAGCTGTGATTACACGCAATCATCACATACAAGCAGCTGTGTAGATGATTATAATGAAATACTCGTATAATGCAAAAAAGTCCACGTGGGGCTTTACGTCTCCCAACGCACGCGTCCACAGGTGGCGGACAGAGGGTATTCTAACCGGTAGGAAATAGAATACTACTCGTGAGCCAAAACCGGCTAAACTGAAGCGCTGACAATGTTCCAATTAGTATTTACCTACTTGTTATGGAGCCAGGACAACAGCCTTGGATCGATTGGATAAATGGCAAAGACTACTGCAACGTACAGAGAACTATTCTCTTGTAACCTGGAATGTTGAGATCATTGAATGGACTCCACTCCCACAACTTCTGAATGAAATAAAAAGAATATTAAGTCAATATTCTTATAGGGCAAAAAAAAACTGATGCCATGGATAAATATTGGTACATTTGATATGAGAATGCAGACTGTGTTTAAATGTCACAAGTTCTGGATGAACTAAAAAAATATTAAGTCAATATTCTTATGGGAAAAAAACCCGATGCCATGGATAAATATTGGTGCATTTGACATGCGAATGCAGACTGTGTTTAAATGCGGATAATCGCAAAGAAGCCATGATTTCGGATTGGTTTGACAGCACATTCGATTGCACTGTCACCGACGAAAGGATTTTTATAACTCTTATCAAGGCCAAATTCGAATTTGAAATGAGGAGGCAATCAAGGACGAATTTTACAGCAACCCGGAATGCACTGTCAATGCATTGTCGTCAAAAGACATTGAAATCGTTGATCAACGCAAAGATTGACTGAGAAATGGAATAAATAGGAACAACCAGAGAGCACAGTCTCCATCTAAAAACCAGCGCCAACGGACACTGCTTGATAGACTTTGCTACTAGCAGCGACCTTACAGCCAGCTCCATACACTTCCCGCATCGAGATATCCATAAGGGAACGTGGTCATCGTCATGGCTATTTTTTTCATAACCTTAGTGGAATTGAATCCGTTTTGAGTGTGTAGATATTCAAAAAAAAAACGCATCCTGACCCAAGTGTTAATTAGATGTTAGCTGATTGAAATTATTAAGCATTTTGGAATCAGAAAATAGGCATAGACTTAATGTTCAGGATCTAAGCAAGATTAACTTTAGTAAAGAACAACAACCAATGAAAGTCAAAAGCGCTTTATTCAAGAATAGAGAATACAAAGCCAAATTCAAACAATAAACAAGTTGAGTAAGCAGGAGAGTGCTCCTACCAGAAGGTCTTTGTAAACATCCTAGGGTTAGAAACAAGTTTTCTAATGGCGTGAATCGATAACTTGAATTATTCATCCAATACTTAGATATGAAATCGTTCAAGTGTATACTAAAGATGCACAGTTTCTTTCATAAGCACAGTACAGCCGCCATTTTAATCTAGCTTACATGATCTTTCTGAATGCTCGGCCGATTGAACATGTTCAAGTTAAACACTATTCCTTAAATTTTTATGAAATTGAAAGAAAATAAAAATGCCTAAGTCAATTTTAAATATATATAGGGTTTTCCAATAAGAGGTGTTATTTTGAATAGATCGTCTGATTTAACACCTTGCGACTTCTTCCTTTGAAGCCACGTGATAGAGAAGGCCTATGCCAATAGCCCAGCGTCGATTCATGATTTCAAAGATGAAATTCGTGGGGCTATCGAGGACATAGGGCAACCACTTTGCGATTTGGTTATGGAAAATTTCATGAAGAGGATATGGTCCTGTAAGCGTGTCGTAGTGGTTATTTGCTCAATGTTAATTATTGCTATTAACGGCATATCTTCTTCTTTATAATGAAATAAAGATTCGATAATTTGTATTAAAAATGGCATTTTTCTTTTAATATCAAAATAACACCTCTTATTGGAAAACCCCACATCAACCATAAACACGTGTTATTGTTGGTATAATTCCATATAATTGAAATAGCTATAACTCACTTGATTATGGTTTGATCTCAATTAAATTTTGTGAACATATATATATTATGTTAGTCAATATAATTGCGAAACTTCAAGAAGTTTAAAGGTACCGTTTTGATTTTATGGGCAAAAGTGTAAAATCTACAAATCATACTATTATTAACAAAGTTGAGTGAATTTCGATTTCTAAGGAATTTGTTGCCCTTGTACTCATAAAGGTCCACGTTCGTGATAATTTTCAGATTTTTCGGCTGAAAGGTGTCCAATCGCGAGGGGGGGGGGACACAAATTTGGGTACATTGTGCCTTCCCCTGGACCCCCTGATTCATAAAATGATTTTTTTATTTCAGATTCTAAAAGTTCTAATCAAGACCTTTCATTTGATACCCCATTCGACTACCTTTGATGAAAAAAAAACTTTAAGGGCCAATTCGTTATTAGGGGGGACCCCCCTTAAACATTTTTTAGGGTTTCGTACTAAAATACAAAACCCTATTGCAATCACGACCTGTGTCCGTCTGTCCGTCCGTCCGTCCGTCCGTCCGTCCGTCCATCTGTATGTCCCAGCACTTTTTCTCCGAAACTATAGAGGCTACAGCCATGAAACTTTGTGGAAAGGTCAGAAGTGGTGACCTCTTGAAAGTTCAAGGGCGGAAAAATTTTTCAAAGGAGTTTAAGGGGGGTCTCCCCGTATAGGGAGGTGACCCCTCAAAAAAAAATTTTCAGCATTGGTAGTCGAGTTGGGTGTCATTGGAAAGGCCTCAATGAGATCTTTTCAAAACAGGGGGGCAGGGGAAGGGGAAATGTACGAACTTTTCGCGCACCCCCCCCCCCCCCCCTCGCGATTGGAAACCTTCCATCCGAAAAATCTGAAAAAAATCATGAATGTAGGCCTTAATGAGTACAACAACAACAAATACATGAGAAGTCGAAATTCACTCAACTTTGTTAGTAATAGTATGATTTATCGATTTTATTTTTTCTTGAATAAAATCCAAACAGTACCCTTAAATTCAATAAAATTTAGCAAACAGATGACTTTCTATAAGATTAATTTTTTCTGAAAGTTTCATAAAGATCGAATAGTATTTAATGAAGTTATAGCGATTTGAATTTTCCTGTATTACTATGGAACAATATGCCCTGTATTACTATGGAAACATATGGCTATGGAGCCATATGCGCTTTTTATCGACTTAGACACTACAGCTTTGCTAGGATTTGCATGAAGATTTCAGGAATGATAGGTATCATGAAAATGAGTACATACAATTGAAACAAGTCGAAGAGGCAGGAGAGAGCTCCTAGCAAAAGGGCTTTGTAACCATTCTAGGATTCGAAAAAATAGGCCATGAATCGATGATTACAGTACAGAGGGGTGGGCCCTGAAAAAAATTTCATGAAAGGTAGCCGATATGAATATCAACTAAAAGTTCTGTATAAGAGCTTTTCAAAACAGTTCTTAAACTGACAGTTTTTGCTTCAGTGGGGGCACAGGGAAGGGGGGGGGGGGGGGGGGGTAAATTCATGAAAAATGTGTTTCTAAAAAATCTGGAAAAATTATCAAGGGAGATATCTATGGGTATAAGTAAAACAAATACCTCAGAAGTCACAATTCTTTCAACTTTGTTAATAATAGTATGATCCTCGAATTTCACATTTTCTCCAATAAAATCGTCTTTGACATGTTTCTTGATTTTATTCGTTGCTGGTTACTGCATTTTGTAAGTTGAGTACAAAACCCTTCTGACATGAGCATAGGTCTGTCTACCCAGCTTGTTAAATTTTTGTTAAGACCTTAACTTTTGAGAGACCATCACTTTTGACCTTTTCACAAAGTTTGAGTATTCTAGCTTCTATAGTTTCTGAGGAAATCAGCTGTGACGCACGGACAGACAGACGGACAGACGGACAGACGGACGGACGGACGGACAGACGGACGGACAGACGGACAGACAGGTCGCGGAATTTTTTACAAAGACCTAAAAATAATAAATCTAAATAGTATTAATTGCTTTCATCGAAGCAACAATATCAAATTCATATTTTATCATTCAGTTGAAAAAAGGAGAAAACCAGCCAACCAAGCACTATCCAAAAAACCAACCAGCACTATTCAAAAATTAATTATAAAAATAACACAATAGTCAACACGTATCTTACACCTTATATGTTATAACATAATCCTAATCAAATTTAGTCAAAAACATTACCTTATACTAATACAATGCTACAGTGTGTCCCAAATTCATATGGGCGCCCAGTTTTTAGTCAAATTTTTTATGTTTTTAAACCAAACAAATCTTAATTTGCACAAGCTATTTCTACTTCTAATTCACGATTTCTGTCTTTTTTTGGGGAGCCTACGACAACTTGTACGTTTATTATGCCATTTTTTTAAAAAAAAGTCTCCAAAGTTTATAGGGGCAGTGGAAAAAAACACTGTTGAAATTGAACACTTTACCAACAAATTTTACTCAACTATAAAGGAAATACTCCTTTGTACCGTGAAATTTTGAGGCACTTTAAAAACTGGGTTTCTTTTCGGTCGTCCGGTTGTGTATACCTGCATTTTCTTGTTTTTCGTTTGGTGCTCACGGTTTGAGCCCTAATCATAGATAAACTCGTGGTTTGCGGCAACTGATGTTGGTAGAAGTTTAGGATTGGCTGGTTTAGGATAATAGAAAATTCCAGACTCTTCTAGACGACCAGCATAATCTGAAATTTTCTGAAACAATCGGCTCAGGTATAAATACAGGCACGCTTGTTCAGAAAACTTAGTTGCGTGCTTATCGCCAGCAAAGATTTATACGTGGAGTGTTGTGTGAAAATGAGTAGAGGAAAACAGCTATCGAGAGAAGAAAAGGCATCTATTGATGCATTCAAGACATGCGGCAAGTGTAATAGAGAAATAGCTAGGCTAATCAATCGTTCGAGTAATGCCGTCGATAGTTATTTAAAAAAAGAAAATAAAGGAAACCGAAAAGAAAAAACGTGGTCCACCGTCAAAACTTTCGGAATGAGATAAACGCAGAATCATTGCTGCTGCCTCTCAATCAACCAAAGGCTGTAGGCGTATAAGAAATGAATACACGCCTCACGTCTCAAAAAGCACAGTTCATAGGGCTTTGAAAGAATCTCCAAATTTGGTGCGCGAGGAAATGCAGAAAGTCCCGAAATTAAAAGCTCATCACATGGTGGTTCGCTACAAATTTGCCGAAAAGAGGTTCTATTGGACCCATGAATGGTCTAAGGTACATAACTTGCTTATTTTGGAGTTTATACATTCAATCATCTGCAGGTGGTGTAAGATTAAAAATGTGGTTGTTTATGTGTTTCAGATTGTTTGGTCTAACGAAAAAAAGTTTAACTTAGATGGCCCAGATGGCGTTCGAGACTATTGGCGAGATCGGCGCAAAGAGCCACGTTTTTTCTCCAGGCGGAACTTTGGCGGTGGGTCCGTTATGGTGTGGGCGGCCTACAGTGGATTCGGAAAAGTTGGCATAGAAATCATTTCGCATCGAATGAACAGCGAAGACTATCAGGCAGTGCTAGAAAAGCATCTCAAGCCCTATTTCCGCCGTGACCGCTCTGCAAAACTGATCTTTCAACAGGACAACGCGTCAATTCACTCCAGTAAATCTTCCAAGGAATGGTTGTTAAAAGTGAAAATTCCTGTACTTCAGTAGCCTGCAATTTCTCCGGATCTAAATCTAATAGGAAATATTTGGGGCATGATGGTCTGCGACGTTTATGAGAACACTCGTCAATATTCATCAGTCACAGAGCTGGAGGAGGGCGTCAAAAAAGCTTGAGAAAACATCAGTATGAGCAGCTTGACAAATCTCAACAATTCGATGCAAAAACGGATGAAATTGTTATTTAAAAATGATTGTAACGTTATTAATTACTGATTTTTTGTTGCGAATCAATGGATTTAACCAATAATAAAAAATTTTCTATCGAAAATCGTGTTTTTTTTCACTGCCCCTATAAACTTGAGACACTATTTTTTTTTAAATGGCATAATAAACGAACAAATTGTCGTAGGCTCACCAAAAAAAGACAGAAATCGTGAATTATGAGTAGAAATAGCTTGTGCAAATTAAGATTTGTATGGTTTAAAAACACTAAAAAATTAAGTGCCCCTATAAATTTGGTACACACTGTTTCAAAATATTCCCAACCTTAAAAATTATAACTTACCTCTAAACCTTATATAATAAACATAACATATACCTACCCTAAATATTGAAACCTATCCATAATTTTTAACAGAAACAAACAATAACAACACTGAACTTATTAATAAAAAACACAAAACAGAAAATAACCACGAATAATTTAGACATTGTCATTCAGCCATCAATACCTAGATTGCTCCGCACCAGCTCAACCAGACTCAATGAATCTGACAAATGAGTATCTCCATTGGAATTGTTGGCCTCAAGAACTCAAACTCGGAAGATATTTATCTTCTTATCGGTGGCCCATCTATGTATGTATGTGCGTATGTTATTCGAACATCATCTACGAGTTTGTCGAAATACATAAATGCTTCTGGAGAAATGAAGCCAGTAGCGAGGCACGTCTCGATATATCTGTCTGTAAGGTGGAACGGCTGTGAAATCCAGGAGTTTTCGCTCACAATTACAGATCTTGCGAAATGATTCCGCAGAAGTCTCAATATGAAGATATCGATTCTCATTACTTTAGCAGTTTAATCAAATCTATTCGATACAAAGTGTTTCCGATCCATCTCAGGCTTTCTATATTCATCAATGCCTGCACGAAGACATTTCCTTTTGACAACTCTTAATCTTTCCATAGTACTAGCACTTTGATTGTACCAGATCTCACATCCATATGTCAAAACAGATAACTTTGACATTTTGGCAGAGTCGTCGAAAGACTTGACTACATTTTGTGCTTTACTGAGAATAATTTTGATATGTTCAGTTTCGTACAGATACTGATCATTGTAAACAGCGAGGTATCAAATACAGGATTTATATGGAACAGGTTCTGAACTACCCTCACCAGCCATGATTTGGAACTGGCCAATTTATCGTTGTCCAAAACAACATTGGTTTGCATTTCTGGGCATTGATTTTCATTCACCAACTGTCAGTGCAGAGCTGCACATCATCAAATATTTTTCGGAGACTGCTCCGAACTATTGTAGCTTTTTGGTCTACCGTATAGATGATCAGATCATCAGCAAACGCTAACAGTGATTGCGTTGGCGAGATGTTATTGGGCTGTTCGATATTTCATGTCGTGAACATCATATTTCATGTAATAGTAATTGCGTGGCTTATATTGTTATATACTACTTTAAAGATTACACTTAAGACTATCTATAGTCATAAACTGAGCGTCACTGTTGTTTAAAATTAAACTTGAAAATGGACGATCAAAGTGAGCATTATCGACATATTTTATTGCTTTACTTCCGCAAGGGGAAAAATGCAATGCAATCTCAAAAGAAATTGTGAATTGTGCCTTACTGACCGCCAGTTTCAGAGTGGGCTTGCTTGCTTTTAATGTGCAAGATATACCACATACTTGTCGGCCAACCACTATTGATGACAACAAAACCAAGGCGCTAATCGAAACTAACCGGCATATAACAAATTAAAAGAAAGCTAAGAAGCTCAAAATATTAAGCTCAACCATTTACTTATCCTTACAAAAGCTTGGCTACGTAAGCAAACTGGATTTTCGGGTTCCTCTCAAACTAAGAGAAGTCCATCTTACCAAGCATATTAACATATGCGACTCTTTGCTGAATCGTAACCAAAACGACCCATTTCTACAAAAAATATAACGGCTGATGTAAATGGATTGTTTATGATAACGTGGTTCGAAAACGATCATGGACCAAGCAAGATGAGCCCCCACAATCGACATCCAAAGCCTATTTTCACCAAAAGAAGATTATGTTTTCTGTGTCGTGTGATTAAAAGGGTATAGTCTACTTTGAGCTGCTTCCAAGAAACCGAACTATTGATTCTAATGTCCGCTATCGTCGCAATCGAAATTGTATAAAGAAATCAAGAAAACATGCCCCAAACTTGGCCAATCGCAAAGGCGTGATATTCCGACATGAAAAAGCCAGACTCCACGTCTTTTTGACAACCTGACAAAAATTAATGGAGCTTTGCTCCATTCAAACCTATTCGAGTAGTAAAACTTTCGATTCAGATCATGTTGTTAAAAATGAGTTGGACCAGTTCTTCGATTCTAAAAACCAAGGCCTCTTCGAACGTGGAATTTTTCAACTTACCGAAAGATGATAAAAGTTCATCAAACAAAATGGTCAATATATCATTGATTAATGTTTGTGGTTAATATAAATAAATTTACTTTGAAAACCCTGAAAAAACGACGAGGCGCAGTGAATGCTCCCTACTGTAGACCATTCAAGAGCTTGAAAACGCAAATTGTCTTCAGATTTCTATCAGTTACAACAAATGATTTCCCGTACAACATATTGTACATCATGGTGACAAGGTATCTGGGGAACCTGTACTGAAGAACTTTAAAAATTAGTCCATCTAAACGCATCTTATCCAAGGGTTTCTCCATATCAATGAGATACGCTTCAACATATTCTTTAGTATTTAGTTTCCAACAGATGTCTGAAGTTATTTTCGTTATCGCACGTATAGTGGAATGCCTGGCACGAGAACCAAATTGGTAGTCCGCCAACAATTCATATTTCTCAATGCGGGCGTTAAATGCTTTTTATCACTTCAAGCACCTTGATGGTGTTAGGCAGCAAGCTAATCGGGCGATAGCTTTTAGGACTCGAAAAGTGTTTTTTTTTTTCAAGGTCGGAAATACTTTAGCCTTTTTTCACTTATTTGGAAAATATGAATTGCTCAACATGTTGTTGAACAATATGCAATAATTCCTAATAGCAATCTCAGGCAAATGTCGGAGAGCTTCATTTGAAATACCATCAGTACCACATGATTTCTTGTTGTTTATCCTGCGAAATATGAAACAAAAATCTTCATAGCTGACAAAATAATCAATAAGGTTCAAGCTCGGTATGAGGTCAGATGTTAATGTTTCATTGAAATAAAAAATTGATTGGCCGTTCAGGCTTGATTTGAAGTCGGAAACTTTTGCTTCAACGACCTCCGAAAGTATTTCATTCCCTCTCTCAGGGTTTGGTAGATGAACCAATTCAAAACGTGTTCCAATCAGGCCAAGTTTATGCAATCCCTCACAAATAATCCTGTTTCCATTTCTGTCCGGAGTCGCACCATCAATTTCGATACCAGCCCTATCGAGAAAATTTATCTCAACACTAGTGACTTCAAGATTCGCGAAAACGCCATCTGGGTCCTGTGGGCTAATACCCATCAATTTTTCTGCCCATTGATTGCTGACCTCACTCCTGAAGTATGAACGGATTAAGTTCCGGACATTCTTCTGGTGTGATTTCAACAAAGCCAACGAGGGATGGCTACAGTCCAAAAATCGTCGATAAATATTGCTGACGTGCATGAGAAGGAGGCTTTTCAATCTTATCAACCTTGCAATGGTTGGTGTTTCATATACCCCCATATTGTTTTGATGTTTTATCTTGGGAATGCCTTTCTGAATCGTTTCCAACGTCAACTTCTCTAACTTCAACAAATAGAGATCTATTTTATCGTTAGTTAGATTCCTGTCACTAGAAACCATTGAGCAAGCGTTGCCATCATCAAAAGGAGGACACTGCTCCTGGTGATCTTGATTAAACTTCTTTTGGAACTTTCCCCAATCTGTTTTTTTTTAATTCAACAGATGATTTTCATGTTGAATTGGAATGAGGAAGACATAATCCCTTTGATGATTGATTTCCATTACGATTGAGTTATGGTCGCTATCGTAAGAAAGCACCTGCAGTTTCCTTTGAGGACTATTAAAGCTGAGTTCAAGTCTAGGGTCAGCAATGCAGAGGTCCAAATATGAATTTGTCCTTCGGTATGTTGGTAGCTCCAACTCATATAGATTGCACCTGTATTCTCTGTTATCCACGATTTCAGGAATACACCTCTTGGATTATTGTTGGCCTTCGGCCATGATGTTTGCCGATGATTTAAGTCACCGGCAAGAATATAATAGCTGTGCAGCCTAAACGAAGGGTTTGTGTGGCAGTAAGGTGTCAATTGTGGACACTTCAAGATATTCAACGTTTTTGAATTCACCATTTTCAATATTTTGGAAACAGTAGTGTCTTCATACCAATATGCTGGTGTCGCCTTCTCATTACGTATTACCCGATCGTTTCTTACGAATTCAAAGTCATTGAGTGGCATGAAGTAAGATGATTTTCAGTCATAAGCATTATCTATAACTTTGCCAGTATGGACAATTATGATCAGCTTAGAGGCAACATTAATGGAAGGAGCGCCAGGAAAGACGAGGATGGATACCGCAGAGAAAGCCTATCACTCCGTACTTCCCATTCTAAGATCCAGAGTTATGCACTGGTAAAATTAGCTCGATATTTACGAATCACTTGTCAAAGCTGTGCTTTTATATGATAGTGGACCACAGACCCTGATGAGTGAATCAGCAAAGTAGTATACGTATCTGAACTAAGGACTCAATAGGCAGATATGGTGGAAGCTGATAGCAGATCCTTGCTGGGAGTGATCAATTGGCGGACGGCGTCACAGTGATCAACTGGCGGATGATTGGAGGTAATTAATCCTGGAGGCCAAGGCCTGTTTCGGGCTGTTGCGCCATAAACGATGATGATAATGAAAAATAGAGATATTTATTCCTGTCCCACTTTTGTGAATCACAATGGTCAGAACGATGTATTTTCTTTAGTAAAGAAAAGCATTCAAAAGGCAGTTAGATGTAAATGGAGAAAAGCCAAACCAGCCAGGATTAAATATTTGAATGAATAAAAAAAATTGGAATAATAAGAAAACTTTTCCGATTATCTTTAAAGTGATGAAACAAATTCTATCAAACAGGTACGAGACTTTTTCAAAATAGAAAGACTGATTTGGCGCTCATTCTATATTATCATATCCTTTTTAGGACATTTTAACATCCTCTTTTGACCCGGTTCTTCCACAAATCACTGTCTAGAAGATAATTTTGCATGAGTGGCATAAAGAAATAGGTCAGTTGTGCCCTTATTTTTTGTGTGGGAGTAAAGTAACCACCATGAGCCAAGATATAAAGTAATGAACATAATAAAATATTGATCATAAACTTAGTTAAATAAATTATTATACAGGGCCTATATAATAAGTAACCGGACTGAGTCTGCCCCGCGCCGTCAAAGCGTCTGTTAACCGGTATCTGGCGCTGTAGTGGTGGTAGGCGTCTAAATAAAAGGAACCGAACTGCAGCAGTTGCCTCCAAGCGCTTGGAGAGATAGAATCAAGCGAGAGCGGAGTGCGTGTTCAGTTACGTCGTCAGAGTGAAAATGGAGCGTACGAAAGAGCAACCGAACCAGAATTTTTTAACCACGTTATTACAGGAGACGAGACGTGGGTTTTCGAATCTGATCCTGAGACAAAGCGGCAGAGTTCGGAGTGGCACACACCGGCGCCACCACGACCGAAAAAAGCGTGCATGAGCAAATCAAAGGTGAAGTCGATGCTCATTGCTTTCTTTGACATGAAAGGCATTGTTCACAAAGAGTTTGTGCCACCCGGCCAAACTGTAAACGGCCAGTACTACAGAGAGGTGCTCCGTCAATTGACTGCCCGGGTTTGCCGATTCCGTCCGCAGATTGCCAATTCGTGAGTCCTCCATCACGACAATGCTCCGTCGCACACCTGCCTGCTCGTCACCGAGCAGTTGGCCAAACAGTCGAGGGCAACGTTGCAACAGCCTCCTTACAGCCCGGATATGGCGCCAGCGAACTTCTTTCTGTTCCCAAAGATCAAGAGACACCTTAAAGGGACGCGGTTCGGGACTCTGGAAAACGTTCAACGTGCTACGACGAGGGCTCTAGACAGCATCGAAGTTACCGACTTCCAGGGAGCGTTCGGAGATTGAAAAATCCGGTATCAGCGTGTTATCGACTCCAATGGGAACTACTTTGAAAATTTCTAAAGAAAAGTTGTACATATTTTGCCAATAAATAATTTCCTCAGGTCAGTCCGCTTACGTATTATTCAGACCCTCTATGAAAGAAAATATGCAGAGTAATAAAGGCAGTTAGTTTTTTTCTTGAAAAATCGTCGGGCATTACTTTTTTGAGTAAGCGGATGCATTTTGATTCCTCTGAGTCATCTTCAGTGGCTAAACGATGAGTGGAAGGAAATGAGTTTCTATAGGTTTAGGATATGTTAAGCGGGTAGGCCCTGGGTTAGGCCAGGTAGAGAGATATCAGGTTTTTGTTTTTTTGGATGTCCTTTTGTTCTGGTGCATGTCGCTTGCATTCTTGTTGAAGAGTGTAGTCTTGCACTGTGAAAGCAAATAATTTGCAAAAAAATGAAGCGGCTAAGGCAGGACAAACTAACAACGTTGTACACGCAAAACAAACAACTTGAACAGATCCGTAGAATCTCGGTACTATACTCTGGCTTAACGAACAAAGTTAAAAAATTATTTAAAACGCATGACATTCAGGTTGTAACATACAGCAACTGAAGGCGATGTTAAGATCAGCTAAGGACAAGAAAACCAAGGAAGAAGTCAGTGGAATTTACCGGGTAAGCTGTACAGAGTGTTCGCATGTTTATATAGGTCAGACGAAGCGATTAATTAAAACAAAATTTAAGGAGCATATCAAGGAGGCGGAAGCGGCAATTAGGAATGACAAAAGCATCAGACCTATTAATTCATCGGTAGACAACAAATGGAGATACTTTTAAATACCGATCTAGGTAGTAATAATATCTTATCCCTTATGAGAGTGATTAGCTGCAAAAACCACTAAAGGAAATAAAATGCTAGAAGAGTACGTTCTCTTTCTTTTCAGTAGATAGGGGCTCTCCAGCGGCAATGGAGGCGGAATGGTGAGTATGTCGTTAAATGTGCGGGGTTTGAGGTAAACAGCGACTAGTCGATTGCGTGCATTTGGTTAGGTTACGTGTTACCTTAATTTGCAGTTTAGCAATTTTACTAAGCGGAGAATGTTTTGCCAAGCTTTAGAGTAGCTTATGTCTGGCACCGTGTTGGTATGTTGATCAAAAACGCGTGAGACGGAAGTTGTTCTTCTCGGATTGGTGGAAACTTTGGAAAGGCTGCGATAAAGTAGATTCGAATTTTTAAATTTTCGTTTGCAGAAACTGTTGACGCGTTTTATGTAAGCAATTTGAACTGTTAGTTGAAAGATTGTACTTAAGCCTAATCTACTTGCGTCAAGATCCACACCCGAAATTCCTCCCCAAGGTGGCTACTTGTCGACTAGCTAGTTAGAAGAGGAATTTTGGTCATGGGTCTTGACGCGAGTAGACTGGCTGGCTGAAAAGCAGCCACTTTGGCGTAGACTGAGAGCATGCAAACATGCCGGCCTTAAGAGGAACAGTTCGTTGATGTGCCTCAAAATTTCATGTCTTTAATGGATGAGAGGTCTGTTTGTATTTCCTTCAGGGAATGGCATGGACAAAAAGAAGAAAAAAATCATTACAAGCTCTCTCACAGCACATAAGGCAACTCGGTCCCTCTTAAATCTAATTTCCAGCCAAACTATGCGAGACCGGACCAGCCAATCAGAACATCATATCGATGATATCAACAAACAAACACTCATAAGTTTCCACAAAATAACACACTGTCACTTTGTATCGTGACATTTGCTTATCAATATTGTTACTCAAGAGGGAGTGATATAGCACTTCAAATATTGTCTGCATACAATGTATAAGGATTGAAAACAATTCTGATGAGACAATATAGATGAGCAAAAGGCACCGTAAAGAGTTATTTCTGCTGACATCGGCTCTCGAGAAGCACGTATCCTATTGATCGCTTGGAAATTATCAAATTGTTAATTAATTTATAAAATAGTACTTGTACTAGTACTTTTTGACATGAGTCATTTATAGATAATAAGACTTCTGCAAAACACATTTGCACAAGTTCAAGAAAACTTTCCACTTTGGTTTGTGTCCCCGTTGACCCCATCACCAATCGGACAATCGTGCTACGGTCCACTCAAAGAGGGAACATTTATCATCCAGTGGGATGTAGTTTAGCTAATCGTACTTAAACTACATTTGTAGTATGCACTCGGAAAAAGTTTAAGTTTCGAGACCTCTATGTGCACCGCAAAAGCCACCAGTAAATAAGCAGATTTTGATAATTAATAATTGAATGCAAAAAAATATTTTCCAGGAGCTGAAAATCATTTAAAAGCGAGGTAGTGTCACTTCCGCAGTGACTTTCCTCAGCAAGCCATAAAGTAGTGAATGCGCCCGTGAATCCACTACTTGCATTCATTAGGAAATTCACTAAAACCTTAATAGAGCTTTCGGAAAGATTCATCTATTCTATTCATGCGTTTCCCCTATCAAAATTTTTCCACTCGTCTTGGCCCGCACCCTTGTATCTGGATGGTAAGACTTATGCGTTGTATGGTTTTCTTTTAATGTTTTGAAATAACCTTTTGCTAATCAATTAAACTGACTGGCAATAGATTAAATGCATTGTACTTAACTAAAATATAAATCGAAACCATTTTTGAAAAAATTGAGGATTTATTTTCCACAACTTTGAGCATATGTACATTTTGCACGTGCTGCTTTCTGCAGCATAGTTTATCGAATGGAGTAAAAAAAGTTCTCTCTTTTCTAGGATAACAGAGAATTTTAAATAAATAAGATCATATGCCTTGTTTTTAAAGTGGGGTGAAATAATTTATTATTGCAAAGGATATGTTTGAAAGCTTTGTGGAGTGGGATAGAAAATTTACTAAACCATATGAAAATATCGTGCGAGTGCATGCGAACTGGTGAGCGATGGATCGCTGCGTCTCCAGCGAACTATAAAGCGAGTGCAGCTGTGAATGCGCTACCTGTATTCATTAAGAAATTTATATGGAACCTAGAGTTTTGGAACAAAAATCATCTATTGACTTCTCATCGGTGAAAATGTGTGTGCGTTACCCCCATCGAAAATTTTTCACCCTTCTTGCCCCACACCCTTTTCTCTGGATGGCAGGTTGTGTGCGTTGTATAGATTTATGCTTATTTTTCTTGAATTTCATATCACCAATCAATAGTGGCAATAGTTCAAATGCATAATACTTACCTAAAGCACTTAAAATGTAAATCTTAACAAATTTTCAAAGTTGCAGAATTCATTTCCAACCAATTTTACGCATATCCACATCGTGTACGTGCTGCCTTCCGCGGCGTCGTTTATTGAATGAAGAGAAAGAAGTTCGCCCATGCGTATGATAAAATATAGAGAATTGGAAATAAATAAAATCATTTGGCATGCTTCTAGAGTGGGGCGAATGAATTAATAAACGTAGGATATTTTTGGAAGCTTTGTGGCACGGGGTAAAAAAAATTACTAAGCCTTATGAAAAAATCGTGCAAGTATATGCATACTGGTGGGCGATGGTTTGTTGGGTCCCTTAGGTTTAGGTGTAATGTTATTTTACAGATCTCATTCAAATCCCAGTATTAAATTTCCCACATCACTGTCTCATTTATTTGTATATTAAATTCTGTTTAGCATACATTGTTGTTTGATGTACCTAGTTTTATGTAGCTCAAGTGAAAACATTGCCACGCACAACGTCACAATCCGTCAGCGTTTTTGTCACCTGCATGGATTTATAATCATAGAAGATAAGATTACATTTCAATAGTCATGTTAAGAAATTTTCGATGGCGATGAGGTTTGCGTGCTTTGAACTTTATGTGTACTTAAAATCTTTTAGTTATGAAAAAGCATCACTAGCTGCTGAGATCTTACCAGTTCATTTCTTTTTCATTTTCTTGATCGTCGCAGTGCAAGCGTTCAAGTTTTTGGGTACTGATTCCTTTTTTTTTAAATACCTCTATTCCCTACCACCCTTTCATCGTCGCACAATGCTCGTGCGATCTGCACTTCACACCTCGTCAATTCCTACGTGTGCCTCCAGGCAATGCTAAAACATCGGTATATGGGGCACACCAAATCTGTGAAGAACTCCTTTTCTGCTAGTCTAGTCCGATTCATGAAATGTTCTCAGAGATAAAAAAAATATTTCATTACGACGCAGTAAAAAAACTCTGAGCTTATAAAAACAAGCTGTTTTCAAGTATCTCGACGTTAGGGTCTAAAATGCCCTAAAGTACTGCATTTTCAATCTTTTCTTAAAAACCAATATTGAATTTACGTTTTTCAATGTTTCTCAAAGATTATTGTATATACGCAGAGCATCATTCGTTGCATCGTTCATTAGTCGATCAGTTCTAGCGTAAGGTATTACAAAATTGTTGTCATTTCTTGAATTATATGGCTTTATTTGTGATACTTTTATAAAAGGGCTTCTTTCCGATTCACTGAAACTTAGACATTTGAAGATAAACTTCGCTTTCTCCATAGTAATGATTTGAATGAAGGTCACGCGAACCCTCAATTAATTTAAAATCAGTTGACGTAGTCTATATTTTATCCGAGGTCGTAGTCTATATTTTATCCAAATTAATTCGTTTTTTTCGATTTGCGTAATAACAATCGGTTTGAATACCAATTGGCGTCCTTCCCGACTAGTTTATTGGAGCAACACTAATGAACGATAGCCATGTTACAGGAGCCGCGGTGCAAATATTACTCGGTCCGTGTTCCGTCGTTCTTCTATGTGTACTGTGAATGGCAACATATGCGAAAAGCTACGACTAGTAATCAAAGCGTTTGTGGACACGGCGTCGTATCATGCATTAGTAGATGTGGGTATGTATCGATATTCGTATTAAGTATCAAACATATACGCACAAGACCTCGCAAGCGAACGTACTCCCTCAGTAAAACAAATTGGTAACAAGCATGTGCAATGGGTCAAATCGAGCGAAAGATTAAGCTTTGTGGTTGCATCAGTCACAGAGAGATGGCGGTAAAAAAATATTACAGTTGAATTTCGATCATGTACTTGTTAAATTATCTTCATTATGTTAGTTGGTAAGCAATTAAGTCAGCATAGTTATGCTATAAAAGAAAACTATGGAAGCAAAAAAATCGAGAAGTATTTCTCCATTCACTGGCTCAAGACGTGCCCCCGAGCTTATTCAATCTCAAGGCACTTAGCCCGGGATTAGCGAATTAAGAATACGTTCAACCGCATAGTCAAGGCATCTGCCCGAGCGTAAGCATCCCAAGGCAGCTACGCCCGGGGTCTGTAGTTGAACTTATAATTGATTGATTTATCAATCTGACTGCATACTCAAGGCGTCAGGGCGAGTATTAGCGTCCTAAGGCAATTAGGCCCGGGGCCTGCAGTTAAAGTCTTAATAGATTGGTTTCTTCGAATTTTCTTTTCCTCCTGAATGACTAACAAATATGGTTAAAGTAAATATAAATTGCAGAAATTTTACACCTCCATTAATGCTCCAACTTTATACATACGCAAACATAGAACCTCATTAATTGTCTCTGTAATAAATTAGTTATTAGAAAAATTTATCAGTAAAATATCGTATTAATATTATACAACCAACTGCACGTGTAATTGCATAACATAACAAAGAACGAAATGAAAATTAAGTCATTAAATAAACAAACACCTTTTTACTGATCTGGTTAACAAGTATGTACTAGCAGGTAAGTGTTATGCAGGGATACCTCTCTTTTCCGGGAGCGTTGATGTGTGTAAAGGATACAAATTATATCAAACTCCCAGTGCGTGCCAGTATACGTAGGGTATGCTGGTAGTGCAACAGCCATAGCCAAGTGCTGTAACTTTCATTGGTTCCTTCATGATTCGGAATTGATCAAGTTTAATTAGTTTTTCTGGATTCGCGTAATAACAATTGGGTTTGGTGCTAATTGATATCCTTCACGAGAAGTCAATCAGTGCAACACTAATCAACCAAAACCACAGCTAAGTGCTGTGAGTTTCATCGGCTCATTCAGGACTCGACAAGTGTCAATATTGATGAATGCAAGGTGCAATGAAAGAAAATTGTGCTGCTATTGATAAAGATAAAGGGTTTTTATTCTTATATTATACGAGTATGTGCTCATATTAAGTACTTATGTCGACTCCTATTCTATGGTAGGAGATTGTTCATGCTCGTGATTAGTGATAAATTGGCAATATTTTTGTGTGGATCTGTCGATTTAGTGGCTTGCTGTTGTTGATACTTTTATCATAATGTAAGTAGGCTTTATTCAAACCTTAAACTTAAATCCGATTTAGAAGGATTTGTCAGTTAAATAACAGAAGATGAATAGTCCAAATACTTCGTAACCCTCAGTGGTGGATGATGTGAAATATTGAGTAGTGGATGTGCGGATGGGACGGTTTTTTATTATTTTCTTGAATATTATCACAAAACCAGAGTTATTACTTCGATTTGATCTTAATGTCGAACCAGTTTGGATTTGTACATACGCTATTCTCAAACAGGTCACTTGATTTTACTTTTCAAGACACAGTTTCTTTAGATAGATGTTGTTGTTCCTATGAAAAATCCAAAAATTCAACAAATACATAGTTGCACATATTGAAGACGATACTTACCAAAATAAAAACACTAGAAACGTCTTTCTGGAAGAAAATAAATGTAGAAATATTTGAAAATTATTTCGTACTAAAAAATTGATTAAAATTTTTTTTTTTAGTTTTAAGTGAAATCTTTCTTCAAAGATCAATGTCCCAAAAGAAAAGCCGTTCGGTCTTGCTTTGTTGTGTGACCAGTTGCGTTTTGACTTCATTGAGTCACTTTTAGTGTCAGTGGAAGTTTAGAAAGACTTGAAGTATAGTACATCGATAAAGAAAAACAGTGGCAACATTATCAACGAACAACTAATTAAAAATTACGACGCAATTTTCTCATTACTAGACCACTCCCCGATAGAAGTGGAAGCGAGATGAACCGGAGATGACATCAAACGACTCAAAAAACAAAAACTTGACATCTTTCTACCTAGCTTAATTTAATATTTACCTGCTTAATCCACACTACACCTATATTAAGTCAAAACGAACAGCTCAAACGACAAAGCAAGGATCGACGGCTTTTTAAGAAATAAGAGAATTGGCCTGCGGATAATTGTCCCAAAAGAACTTCGAATGGCATTCTAATCGTCCAATGAGAAGAAAGCAACCTCAAATTTTCTTTTTCTCATTAGTAAGAAAATTACGTCAAAATCAATTACCCAACATTTTGAAACGTATCAATGCACTCATCGATCTTGAATTCAAACATTTCCCACATTTTAAAAGCTGCACCCTGAAATTTTCAAGCAACATTACTTCCCAATGAGCATTCATGCATTTAATTAAAACCACAACTTGGTGTTATCCAGGAACATTTTACGTACTTACGCAATTCACCTTAATTTCTCGTTACTTTCCATTAGCCAGTCACCTTGTGAAATTTCTTAGAAACTTAAAAAGGAATGTAATTTTGCTGATGTAAGATTTTGTCTGAACCACAATGCGGGGATGCCTCGTGCAACGTCTTTTTCCGTCGATTTGGTTTTCGCAAAACTCTCCACCCCAGTTATTAATTTGCAAAGCGCTATTACGAGGCAGCAATATTACATGAAAATTACCTTTTTAATAATTGCTTTCATCAACATGAAAATGCTATAATCTTTCAATTTTCTGGGGATGAAATCTGTTTTTTCCCGTTGTGAATTAAATCCATTTTTCCCGCCACCGCACCATTCCCTTCCGATTCCTTTGAGTACCTTTTCAAATAATTCCCTGCTTCGCAATCTGTATAGCCCAAGAGGATGACCCTTTTATGGCTGATTGAACATTGGGAAAATTCCTTGAATAGTTTTCAAGAATTCCAAAATAAGGAAATTTCTTCATTTTCGGTCCGATTTCCATAACTTTCCGTTTGCATCATTTGCAGACATAGTGATTGGAAGCTTGATGGCCACCGAGAAACTTTCATCGTTTCGGGAATGGACGAATTTAGGAAAAACAGAACCATGATAGACTCGGAAGAAATGGCTTCGAAGAATACACCAAGGTCTCTATATAGCGTCCTGATATGTACGTAGTTAGAGAAAGTTTCTTAATGCTACTAAATGTCGGCGAGTTTGTACTGGCTCATATGTGTCGATCCATCCCTGCGGTCCTGTATTCTAGGTCATGGTGATTGGTATTAAGTTTCAGTTAAGACTCTTTGAATGGAAGCAATGTTGTGTACGTATAACTTGTCGAATTCTCCATTGGCCAGCATAGCTTTGATACAATATTTGGGAATTTCTGTCTCGAAGATGGATAGGAGTTCAAATGGACATTGTTCCACAATGTTTTCATCGAATGAAAATATTAGGAATATTAATTCAGCTGAGGGAAGCAACACAAGCATGAGAACTGAATGAATACATTCGAATAGAAATTACTTATTAAGGAGTTCACATAAAGCGTATGTGCTTGATCTTAGTTTGTATTCCAAAGAGATTGGGAATTTGAAAATGTTAAGACAGTAGAAGATGTATCTTTAATATGAGTCTATGTGGATCCTACATATTGTTTTGTGCTCTAGCACAAAAGATCGCAAGACACAGGAAATTCATCTTACTGCTGAAAATTCAAAAGGACAACTGGAAGGTTGTTGTGAAGAATATGTATCCGATACTTGAAATTATTATTTCAAAGTTGTGTTTCAACCAAAGAGATCCGCTGAGTAGCACATCGAGAGTTTGCTGGTGGATAGGAAAAACATAAAGAATGATTTTGATGAACGAGACGTTTCTTGGTTTGTAAATTGGATAGTTTATAACGAAGTATCTTTAATGATAAGCAAATAGTTTTTTAACTTTAGAACTACAGCCCCTTTCAGACATTGGCTTAGATATAGTGTTACGGAGAGTGTAAAGGGATAGACGCGTTAGCAAAAGAAGATCCTCCTTTAACCACTGTGAAATTGAATTGTTTTCGGAAACCTTCAATTAACTGAGTCTCCACCAAACCAATTGAATTAAATATTGACTATGTAGAAAATTGAAATTTTTTTAGTGGTGATACTAATTGAAGATGCGGAACTAATTTAAAAAGATTCTAAGAATAGCTACAGAGGAATCGCCAGAGACTGCGAGATGAAACGAAGACAAAAAACACAAAGAATCAACTAAACAATGACACTTTTGTAGTAATCGAGCAGCCACCTAAGCAAACGGCTCGAAAACCACCATAATGCTGATCGCAATTTCAATTGCAGATCCAAAAAATTATAATCATTTAAATTTGCAATTGAAATTTGGAAACGGCAACCCCTTTACAACGGGGCTTATTCACGAATTGCACTTCCTCAATGCAATTTAGAGTGGATGGAAGGCTCGTCAACTGCCGTTAGAGTCTTCCCGCAAGGTGACGACTGGTGACAAAGGTAGTCTATGATGCATCGCGAGATCGAGCATGCTGTGAGAGCCACGCCGGCAAGCTTAGAGTAGAAAAGTAGGATTTTTGAGATTGTTTTGGGATCGATAGAATTCCCTCGGGAGTGCAGTACCGAGCAATAGGAAAGCGTTCTACCAGATAACCTCCCTTATATCCAGGAGCACTTTTAGCAACCGAGATCCGAGCGAAAAGTTACATCACCGCTCGTGCCCTTGAAGCAATTTTCGGATTGTGAATGGCTCGCTAACAGGTAGTGGCGGAATAATCTTCACGGAAAAGTCACGAGTATATGCATTTCGGTTCAAGGAGGGAAATCCAATTGGATTATGTTGTGCATGCACTGCGTTGGTTTGGAAGTGATTTTGGAAATGAGAGTCTGTGTTCCCTCGGTTTCAGTCACATGAATTCGATTCTGCCGGATATTATTACCCGACAGCCTCCGCATTGGAGCTCGTACTATGTAGTTAAACTTGAGAATCACCAACGCGTTAACTTCAGTAATATGTATTTGACCGGAGTGTCTTTGCTGTTGTAAAGGCTTGTGTCGTTCGTCCTCGATAACAATTAAGGACTGTTCAGGATATTCCCAGCCAGAGCTAAGGAACTCAGAAGTGTATCTAATTAGCACAATTTGAAAGTAGTGCCGTGGCAATTAACGAATGAGCTATTGTGGGTCCGTTCCGCTGGAGCTAGATATGATTTAATGGCAAAAATCGTAAAGAATTTATCGGTCAAATCCCTTTAGTTATAATGATAGTGTGAATTTGCTTGGTTTATAGTTGCTGGATTCTGGGAGTGAAGAAAAATTATACAAGATTATTGTCGACAATAAAATACGCCTCTTTGATTCCCCAATACAAAAGCTCAATATAATTTGGTTGTTGTCACTGGCATTCCTTGTAGGCAATGGTGTCGGGTTCGCTTGAATGTAGCGTGATAAAAAAATTGATTCATTCTCCCCAGGATATCTGGTCGAACCAACCAAATATTGTCTTCATCCAGGCAATTGGGGGGTCATGATTTGCGTGTTTGCATCTTCTAAGCGGAATTTGTGAGACCCATTTTGTAGTGACACAAATGTTCCATGAAAGTTTGATGACAGTCGCTTCGTATGGGAAAACATCACACAATAACTCCTCTGGAAGTAAGCTCGGCAGTCGAAGTGCAGTCAAGTGTTCGGTCAATCAGATTGGACATTCGAGATTACGAAAATCTGGCAGGAAATGAGAATTTTAGTCTGACTCACGTCACCCATTTTCTAATTATTTTTACGTTGAATTTTAAGATAAAGTTATTCGCGCAATCATATGAGTTATCTCTGTACAGTGTTACCATGAATAATAATAATCATAATAATTTAAGATTAAATCAAAAAGGTAAGTGCAAGCAAATTTTTTGTACATAATAAAACAATTTTAACGAATAGTTTACAAAAATTGCTAGCATCACCCCATCATCAGCGGACATCCAGTGAGTACACCCTTTGTTTTTACATTTTTCATATTTTTATTAAATATTTATATGTATTCAAATGTTTCGATTCAAAAAGAAAAAGCACGCATAGAAATAAAAATGGAAAAATAGACGCAAGGTCAAACGGTTCATGTATCTAGTCGCCGGATTGTTTGTCTTATCTCCCGTAAATTGCTAGGTAATATCAATACGATAAATAAGATACAATTTCGTAAACAAATTTAGAGCATTAAAATATGATTATTTCCATTTTACAACCGAGCACAAAAAATAAATTCCTACAATTCGGGTAGATATTGGAAAGTCTAAAAAGTCACTAGATGCTATTCGGTGTCATATATCGGGCAATACTAATCAGATTAAGTCAAACAAGCATGCGCTTGAAAGGCTACATTCTAGTCTACAATTTTTATACAGACAGTTTTGTATTTCCTCATTCGTATCAAAAGTTGTATTCATTCAAAAATGAGTGGAATTTCTGAAAAAATTCGTTATATTTTATCGCAGGCTCGTGAAAAAATTTGTGGTGTCTACGGTCAATATACTTCATCAAAAATCACAGCCAAGAAGTGGTTCGCTCGCTTTTTTTCTGAAAATTTTGATGACAAAAAAGCACCTCGTTCAGGTCGACCAATCACTGAAAAAGTCGATGAAATCTTACAACAAATTGAAGAAGACCGACACATAAGCAGCCTTGACATTGCGAATGAACTGAATATCCACCATAAGTTTTGAACCATTTGCGTAAGGCTGGATACAAAGAGAACCTGGAACGAATTTCCATTTGCGAAATGCTAATAAAACGCAATTAAGTCGAGCCATTTTTGAAGAAAATTATTACGGTCGATGAAAATGGATGACACGAGAATGCCGTTTGAAAAAGATCATGGTCAAAAAACGGTGAACGGCTTCAAAGCCAGGATTGACACAAAATAAGGTTATGCTGTGTGTATGGTGGGATTGGAACGGAATTGTTTATCATGAGGTGCTAGAACCAAGCCGAACACTCCATTTGGCTCTGTACTGTCAGTAATTGACCAGATTGCAACAAGCAATTAAAACAAGTTGGGTAAACAGACCTACTCTCATGTCAGAAGGGTTTTGTATTCAATTTACAAAATGCAGTCACTAGATCGAATCAAATCAAGAAAAATGTCAAAGACGATTTTATTGGAGAAAATATGAAATACGAAGATCATACTATTATTAACAAAGTTGAACGAATTTAGACTTCTGAGGTTTTTGGTATTGTTATACTCATAAATATCTCCCTTGATAATTATTTCAGATGTCCATCCGCGACGGAGGAAACACATTTTTCATCTATTTCTCCCCTGTGCCCCCACTGAAGCAAAAACTGACAGTTTAAGAACTGTTTTGAAAAGCTCCCATGAAAGCTATCATTTCATACTCATATCGGCTACGTTTGATGCTTTTTTTTCAGGAGCCGCTCTCCTGTACTGTTATCATCGATTAATGGCCAATTTTTTCGAATCCTAGAATGGTTAGAAAACCCTTTTGCTAGGAGCTCTCTCCCACCTCTTTGACTTGTTTCACTTATGAGCATTAATTGTAGGTACTCATCTTCAGTCATTCATTAAATTGAATCAAGTGTTCAAAGCATGCACCTTAAACGTTGAAGTTGGGAAAAAATAACTCAAAATTATTCAATCTTCGCATTTAAAACGGCCACCATTTTATTTTGCGATTACTGATACCACTAGCTGAATCGATTCTCAAAGATTTACATGACACCTATCATTTCTGAAATTTTCATGCAAATCCTAGCAAAACTGTAGTGTCTGAGTCGGTAAAAAGCGCGTGTTGTTTCATAGCCATATGTTGCCATAGAAATAAATGCAGCGCTTACTGTTCCATTGTAATACAGGAAAATTCAAACCGCTATAACTTCTGTAAATATCATTCAATCTTTATGAAACTTTCAGGAGAGATCAATCTTATAAATAGACATCTACGTACTGAATTTCGTTGAATTTAAAGGTACCGTTAAGATTTTATTTAAGAAAACATAAAATCGATAGATCATACTATTACTAACAAAGTTGTGTGAATTGCGACTTCTAACGTATTTGTTGTTGTACTCACCAAGGCCTACATTCCTGATTTTTTTCAGATTTTTCGGATCACAGGTGTCCAATCGCGAGGGGGGCGACACAAATTTTCGTGTATTTCCCCTCCCTGTATGCCCCTCGAAGCAAATTTTTCCAAACTAAGACCTGTTTTGAAAAGTTCTCATCAAGGCCTTTCATTTGATACCCATATCGGCTACCTTCAATGAAATTTTTTTTGGGGGTCACTCTCTTATATGGGGAGACCCCCCTTAAATACCTTATAAAATTTTTTTGTAATTGAACTTTGAAGAAATCACCACTTTACACCTACACACAAAGTTTGATGTTTCTAGCTTAAGTAGTTTCCGAGAAAAACTGCTGTGACACACGGAAGGACGGACGGAGCATATTCGACAATAAGAAAATACGCTGAATGAGTGGAGCCAATAAATTATATTTCCCTGCCCCAAAAAAGGCGACAAGCGATAGTAAAAAAATTATAGAGGCCTATCACTAATTTGTACGGCGTACAAAATATTTTAACTAGTTGTAGAAACTAAAGTAAGATCATACGCAGAAACTATTTTTTATTTTTTTATGGCTAGGAGGTGAATGCTATTTACGCATAGAGTGTGGATCCTCCTTGTTCACAAGTGGCAGGAATACCCACTAAACACCTTTCCTGTTAACCTGAGAATCTATCCTGTATCCATTTGACATATTACTTCGGGCCAGGTCTTATTTTGCTATATCATGAGGCGTTCAAGCTGGGGATTCCCCCTCTAGCAGGAGAAGAGAGAGGAAGAGGAATCACCTGAAAGCACTCTCCCAGCTCTAACATCTAGACTGCCCGAACATAATGTGCCACATGATTCCATTTGTCAACTGATCCAAGCATCACCGCGATTATGCTATTCAAGGTGAGCTCTCCCATCTCCCTGTAGAGGTCTTTTTACAGCCTGTCCCATTTTTTGGACTAAAAGGATTTGCGGCTGGTATTGGCATCCTCTTCTAGGCAAATTCTACAGTTGAGGGACCCTGACGTCCCAATCTGACTGGAAACACCCATGTCCAACCAAAAGTTTGATCAGATAGAAGTCAGCCTCAATAAGCCTTCGATTACGCCACTTTCTCAGATCCAAGATGAGCTTCGTAGTCCACCTTCCCTTTGCGCAATTCACCCAAGATTGCTGCCAATCGTTGAATGAGCACTGTCTCTTCTCATGGTCCATTGTCTCTCTCGTGTCATTGCTTTAATGCAGGTAAATAGTGTGGCGATCTCTAGCAAAAAGGGTGATAGGTGTAACGCCTGCAATAACTCTCAACCCTCAATCAGAGGCTGTCACATATGAAGATGCAATACTCAGTGTTTCTTTTTTCTGTACCTATGCCAAGCGTTTTTGGTAGGCCTACATACTAAGAACTTCACTCCCTATTCCTGTGTCATGCAATAGCACTAACTCCACAGAATTCAACGTTAGCCAAAAGTCAACTTAGAGCCAATTAGCCTGATGCAACCTTCTCAATCGTTCCTCTAATTTGCACAGAGAAACTCATGTTTAAGTCAATTGGTAATCCCACGTATGACTAGCTTTGATTCGATTAGTATGATAAATCCCTGGACAACCCCCAATGTAACTTCCATCTTCCGTCAGTCTTGTGTCATATCACAAACAAGTTAGTCCTTCAAAAGCCACATGAGATATTCTGGAACTTTTGGCTTATCCAGAACATCTAAACACCTAGCGGAGTTGAAGGCGTTCCTAGTGTCAGGTGTCACCAACAAAACAATACATCTTTTGATACGGCTAAATGCCTCTGTGTTTTTGACCGCACTCACCACCTTTGCAATCACAACAATGGTGAAGTGACCTGCTCTGAAGCTGCGCTGCCAGAGAGATATATCCCCAGGAGCAAAAATTGCGTCAGTAATTCTTCTCTTGATGAGTTTCTCCAGTACTTTCCCAGCCGTGCCTAGCATGCTTAGCTGGCGTAATGCAGAAGGTGGTACTCCTTCTAATTGTTGATTAGTTTGAGCCTCGCCACTTTCCATCGTAAGGGGACTATACAAAATTGGAGCACACGGTATCCTTAATTTCTTTGATCACCGTTAAATTTTCCATTGTTATCTCGTGTCCCTTCTTGACTACACTTCTTTGCTACTGCTGATTCACCTAGATGCTCCTTGATGTGCGTGTCCTAAATCCTTTGTTCAATATACACTTCTACAAAAATAGAACATTCGGTACAATAAATTTCAGATTTTTCATGTGGTTCACGTTTATCCCTGGTTGATCCGACAGTGTTTTTAAGTTGGCTCTTGCTGCTTGATTTGGTTCGTTTTATACCATGATTCTGTAGATTCTAGATGCAGCTGAATGATGTCATTATGAAGACAATAGCTAAAATCTCTGGTACCCTGATCTTCTAGTCCAAACAATCGGTAGTGTATGCTGATCAGGCCGGCGTTATGGCAAGGTAAGTCTCAATTGCCAAAGGAGCATTTTTATGCCTAGTATCTGAAACAATACAAATTGACCTGCAAGTTAATGAAACGAAAACTAAACGCATGACTCAAATGGAAAACAATAGACTATGATTTCAAAAGTATGGATAATTTGCTTATCTTCGACCAAACCTGATTCAAAGAGGCGCTGAAAAGGACAAGTTACAAAGATAAAACTTTTTCTCCTTACTTCCCATTCTAAAATCCGGATTTTTGCACAGGCAAAATAAGCTTCGCGCTTTCAAATTACTAGTCAATCCTGTGCTGTTCCATTTCTGTAAAACGTGAACCCTGACGAGTGAGTCCAGAAAGACAGTAGACATATTTGAATGTAAAGGGCTCGGGAAAATTTTTGGATCATTGGAACAAGGAACAGAGTAGGGACTACGTTACAATTATAAGTTGTATGAAATTTTTGACAAACCAGTAGTTATGCTAACTGCAACGGGTGGGCAATGTATAAAGAATGGTAGAAACCTGGCTACAAAAAGGAACATTAAAGGGTAAAGCACAGAGTAGATGTCTAGTAGGAAGACCAAGTACTTGATGAAAAGACATGGTTGGAGCTGGCAGTAGATCCTTGCTGGAAGGCATCAATTGGCAAAAGAGCTCGCAGATGGGAGGAGGTTGATCCTGGAGGGCAAAACCCAGCTTGAGCTCTCGTGCCATAAGTAATGATAATGATTCTGTTTGATATTTTTAGAAAGGAACTCACATTTTGGATAAACTTTAGGGGCTACTTCTCTGAAAAATTATGATACTCTCTGTATGTATGGAGGTGACTCTTCAAAAAAAAAAAATTAAGCCAAAGGTAATCATATGGAGTATCAAGTGAAAGATCTTAGCAAAGGCTTTTCTCAATATAATATAAAGGACTTGTCTATCATCTTCTTCAGGAGTCAAAATACGTTTAGCTTTATTAACAATAGTAGAATTTTATTAAATTTCCTATTTTCCTCAATAAACTCGGATATGTACACATCTTCAAATTCTATGAAATTTTGTATCTACGCAGTTTAATGGAAGATTGTGCCAACTTGTTAGTTACGTCGTAGCCGTAACAACGATACATATTGTAGCTTACCCACTATATTGGCTTTCAATTAAACTAGATACTGTATTTTGAATGCACTGAATAGTTATAAACTAAATTTCCGCTGCCTGAGTTGCAGTAAAAGTGGTTTTCCTGTAAACCTTCTATTTAGCTTTCTTATCAGTGAAGTGCAATCTTGAGTTTGTTCATTAGTTGTATAAAGTGTCTGCATTTCATAGGTTGAGTACAAAACAATTCCGACAGGTGTACGCCTTGCATGTATATTAATCTCTTGAATTTTCTGTTTCAGTCAGTCAGTCCGCAAGTGCAATGTCAATCTGAATATCAATAACTTGACTCATAAGTGCATGCCTTGTACTGAAAAAAATTCTATTAAAATTTACCATCCTTTTAGTTATAGAATATTGGCCTCATTATTTTAACAGTCATAACAGCATGTAAAAGTTTTTTGAAACGTTTTGAAACTGACACCTATTAACCAGTACAGGAATCAAAATTTATACGCCATTTTAATATTTCGTCTTCTGTATGAACGCAGACAACAATTTATTTCTATACCTCAATTTTTCCTTTGTTTACAAGTCATTTGAATTTGACGTGTCATTGAATTTTTAACAATAGATAAAACCGAATATCATGCAGTGATTGAATTTTTTGTTCTAGAAGGTTTATTAGTAGCAGAACTTCATATACAAATAGTGAATATGCTCTTTTATTTCCAACTATGCATCGATAAAATTTAAACGTGGTCGTACAAGCGTTGAAGATGAAACACGTAATGGACGTCCAAAAAGTGCAACAACACCAGAAATCATTGAGTAAGTCTATAATATTGTTGATAAAGATCCGAATGGCACTAACTGTGAAATCGCTAGTACCAAAGCTAACTTGGACAAATGAGCACTCGATATTTTACACAAAGAATTACGTATAAAAAGTCATTGGGAAGGGTAGGGCTGTGTTCTTTAACAATTCAACAAAAACTGCATCAAAAACAAATTTGTAAGTGTAATGTGGGGTGTTTTAAGCAAAATGAAACCAAGTTTGCGTCGTTTTCTAACTACGGATGAGACTTGAATTTACCAGCATAATCCTAAACTGAAATAAGAACATTTATTGTGAACTGAAGCTGGTTGTTCAGTTTCAAGTTAAAACGATCGGCAGAAAAGGTTATAGCATCAATTTGTTGGATTCAAGAGGGATTTTGATGATTGATTATCTTGAAAAAAGTAAAACAACTCTGCGTATTAGTCAATTATTTTGTTTATTTGATATCCGCAGGCCAATTCTTTTTTTTTCTTTAAAAGCTGTCGGGGGTTGCTTTGTTGTGTGTGCAGACACATTTCGACTCCTTTAAGTCATCTAGAGTGTCTGAAGGATGTGCTGAAGGGAATGACTTTATATAGTCCGTAGGATGAGTTAAGCAGGTAGTACTAAATTAGGTTATGTGCTAAATTAGGTCAGGTTGTAAATAATGTTAGGTAGAGGGATATTAGGTTTTTGTTTTTGGCATTATTGGATATGACAGTCAAAATGCCGACCGCTCACACAACAAAGCAAGGTACGACGGCTTATCAACAAAAAAACTTAGCTTATTATTGCAATCTTTTGGACCAGTTTGACAAAAAATTTGATGAATAAAGACCCGTCTCACAGGAGAAAAATTTATTCCTCATGAAGACAATGTATTTCGTCACACAAGTGCCTTGACGATGGCTTAATTGAAATAACTAAGTACGAATTGCATGAATACCCACCTTATTCACCAGATTTGGATTTCTGCGACTATTAACAGTTTAGAAATTTGAAAGATTTCTTCGTAGAAAGCGTTTTTTGTCGAACGAAGAAGCGATTGCAGCCATGGTATTTAGTTATTGGAGGATCGTTGGAATAAGTGTCTTGAAGTTGAAGGAGATAATGAAAAATACATATTCTTTCGTTTTAGCTATCAAAACTTTCAAAACAATCATATATCAATGCTGTATACTATTTCTGATTTTTTTTGAAAATCCGTACATACGCGTAGGTATCTGCAGTGTCGTTGTTGTTTGGAAACGCGTACCTGCTCCATATCCCGTTGTCATTACAAAATTTTCAGTCGGCTTGTTTTTTGCTGGGTCAATTATTATGAAATTTTTGAAAGTAGATGGACTTACTGCTTGAGGTATGCGTTTCTGGTAAATTTAAGGCGTCCCATTTGAATTTATAGGCAATAAATATAAATTTATAAATTGTGCTATTACTTGTATCAGCAAACTCAATCAAATTTGGGTTTCTGAAGAATTAATTGGTGCTGTACCCATAAAGATCTACTTTCATTTTTATTAGATTTTCTGGCCTAAAGATATCCAATCGCGAAAGGAAAAACAACATGTTCACATATTTAGGCTCCCCCTGTGCACATTCACTTTGTTATTTCAGTTTTAATGCCAGACTTTGAAAGTTCTTATCACGTCTTTAAAACAAAAATTAAGGTTCACATTTTTTTGACTCCGTTGAAACTTTAGAGAATTATTTAAAAAAACAGCTTTGGAGAAGCTATCGCTTTTGGCCTATTCACGATTCGCTTTTATAAAAAACTTGTTTCTGAGAAAAATTGCTGTGATGCACAAATGGACGGACACACAGGTAGGAATTTTAATAGAAATTTGTGAAACTATTTCCGGAAATCCTAATGAATAAAGAACGTTTTCAAGTCGAAAGGACAAGTTTCTATTTTATTTGAAATATATAATTTCCATGATGCATGACTTATTATGCTTAGTTGCTATGAAGTGAGGACTTATTCATGAAATTCAATAATAGTTCTCAGGGATTTTGGAATAACTTTAAATTCAGTCAAAGCAACGGAAATTGGGTCTCTGTAAAATAGCTAAATGGTATTTGCGACAATTGGCAGACTAGTTTCAGAGAAAAGATATAATAATAACAAAATGGCTTTGCTGAAACTTCTATGGAGAGATAGTTTCCATAAAGGAATCGCACTTTTGTATAATGTTTCAATAATCTGATAAAATTCTTTCTACAAGAAACACGTAAATACGTGACAAATATCTAATTCTCAATATATACAACTTGCTTTTTCGAAGCTCATCAATTCCAATACGTATCTACGTATAATATTAGTTAGTTCGCATTCTCACCAACCGTCGTCAAGTCTCTATACGAAACTTTTATTTAAAATCCAAAGGGAAATTTCGATCCACATCAGACATCATCATGCTGACCTACCTAAAAGACAATTTGATGAAGTAGCACCTTCCAAGATAAAAGCGAAATAGTTCCATACGCAGGCAGAAAATGTAACAACATACTCAAGAGCGCTTACACTCGACTTGTGTAAGTATGTGCTTGATTACATCTGAAAATGCAAACACATAAAACATGGCAAGGATTGAACTTCGTTATGCCCATACCTGTATTCTCATGCTACAAACGTTCTTCATCCATTTTAACTACGAGTGCAATTTACGAACGAACGAGCGGAAAGAGCCTGAGTATAAATGGATCCGAATAGCTCCCTTTCTGTCGTTATCCTTTCCCCGTTACTGTGCAGAATCTCACCCAATTTTATCTTTATTTTTCTGCTTTTTCGCTAGCAGTAGTAGGAATCCATTCACAGCTTCTTTCACTATCTAAGAGCCCAACATAATTTATGGATGTGACATAATTACCAGAAAAGCGTGGAGAATGTCCTGTCGTCGAAATCGTTGTCGACAACATGACTTCTGCATCTTTCTTCGCTGGAGCAGAAAACACTTGTCCTCATTATTAAGAAAGCAAGGTGTTTTTGTGTAGATGAGCGGACAAAGTCTACAAATAGGGGTGGTCGATGGAAAATTTAGGAAGTACTTGCAGCCAGAGAAGTTGATGTAATGAAGTTAATATTAGTTTAGCCAATTTTATTATACTCGTACGTCTACTAAGAAAATAGGTAAGTAAGTACGAGTATATGGGAGGTGTAAGGCATTCATTATCGGTAGTTATTTTTGGTTCAAAATGTTTATAGTAATCCTAGTCAAAGCCATTGTAACACGTCCTTGTCAGTTGTGAACTCAACGAATTCAAATTAATAATTCTTCAAAATCTGAGTAGCCAAAACTCAATTAAGATTTAAGATCTTTGCAGATCAACGTAGCCTGTAACTTACTCGTGTTTTCATCAATAATTTGTTGAGTTTATTCTAGAAAGAAAATTAGATCGCCTTTATGGAGCACGAGCCAATTTAAGATTCTAAGCTTGTTCTAAGAATAGCTTGAAAAGCATGTAAAGCTGTTAAATTTTCATTTGCTTTATTCAGTTGAAGGAGGCTCGTAGATGTAAACAAGCCCACGATAATACTGTTTGGAATCAAAAGAGTACATGTCTAGTTGATTAGGGTCTAAGTAGTTAATAGATATGATTATTGAGTTGAAAAGATACTTTATGAATTATTTTATATAGTTTACTTTACTGCTCTTCAAAAAGAATCAATTAGTTTTGAATTTACTTGTTAAAATTCCATTATTTTTCTAATAAAAAATTAAAGTGAAAGAGACATTTCAAGAGTTTTTTTCCAAACAAATTATTTTTCTATTTACGGAGACAACATATTTGTGAAGCGATAATAAATGCTTAAGCGCTTGGAATAAATGCTAGTTAATTTTTAGGATTTTGTACAATAATTTTGGAAGTTTTTTTCGGAAACTATAAGCACAAAACCTTTCACAGGTTTCGATAAACAGTTTTTTAATAAGGTTCCCCCTCCACATAAGGGAGATACCATTGAAGAAAATGTTGCATAAAAGGTAGCCGACATGGATACCAAATTAAATGTCTTGATAAAAATTTAAAAAATTTTGCTCTACAAAATCTATTTTTCCAAGATTTCTTTCAACTGATTTTATTCGTTTAATTCAAGAAAAAGTTTATTTTTTTCTCACTGACTTCAAATTAAATAATGGGTGTTACCACCTCGGGCTCTAATGACTACTTGAACCCTGTTTAGAAGACCATCCATGACATCCTGAATGTCCGGCTGCGGGATATTGTGCCAATCTTGTAACTCAAGTAACACTGGTACTCTTACCCAAACACGTCTTTTAGGGCTGTCTTAAATGTGTTCAATAGGATTGACATTGGGACTACGCATTGGCCATGACAAAGTTTGAATTCCGACTTCATTAAGGTACTGTGTCACAGACCTAGCGACATGGCAACGTTGCATTATCATGCATTAGCCTGAAATTTTCTCCAATAAATGGAACAATTGGTACGATATGGTCTTGGAGAACCATGTACTGCCCACATCAAAAACAACAAGATCGGTACGGGCCTCATAAGAGATGCCCCCCCAAATCATTATTAATGCGGCCTGATAACCCACTATTTCGGCTATAGCGCAGGGAGCAAACCTCTCAGTTTTACGTCTGTAGACACGTTGACACCCATCTGGACCACATAAGGCTATTCTGCTTTCATCTGAAAACAGTACGTTCGTCTATTGCTCCATAATCCAATCATAATATTCTCGCGCAAAACCAAGTCTAGCTGCACGGTGGTATGAGAGAAGTTGTGGGGCGTAAGCTGCATGAAAAGTCATTAAATTAATTTCACCCAGTCTTTTTGTCTTGAGAATTAACATGTTGGTAAACGCATGAACAGGGAAAGTACATTCTACATTCTTGCAAGATTTTTGGCTGGTGCCGAAGACTGCTTGATGAACTCACAATAGAATTCGTTCCACTATTATGTTGCAACAGTTAACAATGTACAAAATACCTTTCAATTCCCGTAAGTTTCAGTAGTGGCACAACAGAATTACGTTTTTCTCCAGCTGATGTAAAAGGCCTTCGTATACTTGAAACTCTTTGCAGTGATTGTATTCCTTCAAGATCAGTCACGGATCCATAAAAAAAAACACCAGTGCTTCCATTTCCCAATGTTCCAACATACGTACAATCGATTATTTACTGCTTTTGTACCCTTTTGTTGAAGGATTTCAGTATTTTTCATAGAAAAATGCTCACGACTTGCTCCTTGTAAATTTTAAGGACTTTTATCTGACGTATACTGACAGGGGCTCTCAAGTTCCATAAAGCTTATCTAAAGGCAGGCATGAGTGCCACTCATTTTGTCAAATAAGCCCCAAATGAGTCGCCAAATCAATTCCAAAACAAGTTGGGTAGACAGACCTATGCTCATGTCAGAAGGGTTTTGTATTCAACTTACAAAATGCAGTAACCAGTAACGAATAAAATCAAGAAACATGTCATGTTCGAGGATCATACTATTATTAGCAAAGTTGAAAGATTTTTGACTTCTGAGGTATTTGTTATAGTTATACCCACAAATATCTCCCTTGATAATTTTTTCAGATTTTTTAAGATCACGGGTGTCCATTCGCGAGGGAGGAAACACATGTTTCATGTATTTCCTCCCCCCCCCCCCCCCCCCTCACATATGCCCTCACAGAAGCAAAAACTGTCAGTTTAAGAACTATTTTGAAAAGCTCTCATAGAGAACTTTCAGTTGATACTAATATCGGCTACCTTTCATGAAATTTTTTTTCAGGGGCCACTCCTCTGTACTGTAATCATCGATGCATGGCCGGTTTTTTAGAATCTTAGAATGGTTACAAAGCCCTTTTGCTAGGAGCTCTCTCCTGCCTTTCCGACTTGTTTCAATTGTATATACTCATCTTCATGATACCTATCATTCCTGAAATTTTCATGCAAATCCCAGCAAAGCTGTAGTTTCTAGGTCGGTAAAAAGCGCATATGGCTCCATAGATATGTTTCCATAGTAATACAGGGCATATTGTTCCATAGTAATGCAGGAAAATTCAAATCGCTATAACTTCGTCAAATATTATTCGATCTTTATGAAACTTTCAGAAAATATCAATCTTATAAATAGTCATCTGTGTGCTAAATTTTATTGAATTTAAGGATACCGTCTAGATTTTATTCAAGAAAACATAAAATCAATAAATCATACTATTGCTAACAAAGTTGAGTGAATTTCGACTTCTCATGTATTTGTTGTTGTTGTACTCATTAAGGCCTACATCCATGATTTTTTTCAGATTTTTCGGATGGAAGGTGTCCAATCGCGAGGGGGGGGTACGCGAAAAGTTCGTACACTTCCCCTTCCCCTGCCCCCCTCGGTACTCATAAGGCAATTTTAAGACTTGTTTTGAAAAGATCTTGTTGAGACCTTTCTAATGACACCCTGCTCGACTACCAATGGTGAAATTTTTTTTTTGGGGGGTCACCTCCCTATATGGGGAGACCCCCCTTAAACCCCTTTGAAAATTTTTTCCACCATTGAACTTTCAAGAAGTCACCACTTCTGACCTTTCCACAAAGTTTCATGGCTGTAGCCTCTATAGTTTCGGAGAAAAAGTGCTGTGACATACAGACGGACGGACGGACGGACGGACGGACGGACGGACGGACGGACGGACGGACGGACGGACGGACAGACGGACACAGGTCGTGATTGCAATAGGGTTTTGTATTTTAGTACAAAACCCTAATAACCCCTCTAAAATGTTTACAACACACGTGTTCTCCAAATCTTTGCTCTTCAGAAAATCAATTACTATACCCCTTCGAAGCTAAAATCTCCACACACACACACACACACACACACTTTCCTGAAAAGTTTACTCGCAATGTGAAATAGTTCAATTCGAAGGGCAAAATAATTAAATTGAAATGAGATCACTTTTACCTAAATCAAAACATTTTCAAAGTTTAATTCCATAAGAAAAATGGAGGGGAGGTTTGTTCAAAACCGGGTATGGGGATAAAATCACATTATTTATTAAGAGCACTTTACAAATTCCTTTGTGCTTTGTTTACTATGTTCAGTAATCGAGAGTGCGCTGCCATCAAAAGTTGATTGACATTTGTGTGGGCGTTCTACAAATAATTTAAAAAAAAATTTGAATAGTGTTTTGTAAGATTATTGGACGGATTTGATTTGTGTGTCTTTGTTTCAAAGATAAAGGCAAGCTGAATAACTATTTTATGTAAAGATGGAGTGTGAGATAATATTAAACGAGCATTGGTCAAAATCTTTATTGCATTGTGTTTTGAGGTTATTTGATTTAATTATTTCTCATGCCTGTATTTGGGGTAAACCCATATGGGGTAATACCGGGTGGTACCCGGTTTTGTTTGGTTTATTGTTACAGTCAATCACAAAATGCCTCGCAATTACAAAAGAGTAACGAATCGACAATCGTGGAGCAAAAAATCAATGAAAAATGCCAATTTAGAAAAAAATTTCGGTGTCACAATCTACGCTGGAAGATAGGATTAAAAAGTATCGAAAACTTCAAAACATTGAAGCTGCATCGAAAAAAGGTCTTGGTCGATTTAAAGCCGTTTTTACACCGGATCAAGAAGGTTTAATATGTTAGCACATAAAAGACTTTGAAGCTCAATCATTCGGGCTAACTTACAGAGATTTACGAAATGGCATATTTCATAATTTTAATAACGACAACGAATCGGCCGGAATGGATTGGCTGTACGGATTTTCACGTCGCCATACAGAGCTATCTTTGCGCCTTCCGGAACATACTTCTGTTGCGAGAGCAATGGGATTCAACGAAGTAAACGTGGCTAAATTGTTTTCTTTGTGAGAAGAGTTGTACGACAAACATAAATTTGGGCCAACAAAGGTTTTTAATGTTGATGAAACCGGCATTACAACTGCGCCTAAAAAAAAAATCGAAAATTCTTTCTTTAAAAGGCAAGAAGCAAGTCGGTCTGATATCTTCTGCTGAAAGAGGACAATTGACTAAGGCCGTCTTTTGTGTATCAGCTGCAGATGCTTATGCACCGCCCCTCTTAATTTTCCCCAGAGTCCGAATGAAGGCTGAATTGCTAGATGGAGCACCTCCTGGAACTATTGCAGCATACCATCCCAGTGGTTGGATACAAAGTGATATATTTGTGCAATGGTTAACTCACTTTATTGTAAACATCAAACCGATTTAGACCGACCTTGTGTTACTTTTATTAGGCGGACATACAGCGCACACTAAAAGTCTTCCACTCATAGAGAAAGCACTAGAAAACGGAGTCAACATCGTCAGTTTTACTCCTCTCTACACATATCGTTTACAACCCCTCAACGTCAGCATCATGGGCCCGTTGAGTACGTAAATATTACAGTCAAGAAGTAATGACACGGCTGCGAAATAATCCAGGTCGTATTGTAACCCAATTTCAACTTGGGAAGATTTTTGGGATTGCATACGCTAAAGCAGCAACACTGCAGAACGCTATGAGTGGCTTCATAAAAATTGGAATTTATCCACTTTTCTCTAATTTCGATTTCGCATCTGCGAGCATGACAGATAACGAAATATCGTTGACAGATCCCACAACAAACTTAGTTCATAATGACACTCCAACGCTCGAATTGCAACAGAAAACAGCAATAACATCCCCAATTAATTCAGAGCAAATCACTTCAGGTACACCAAGTAGCCCACTGCCAAGCACTACACGACAATCAGCGTCGTTTCCTTTAGCATTCTCTCCGGCTGATATTATGCCTAAACCTCATGTTTTAAGAAAACCAACATCAAATCCTCGTCGAGGAAAAAGTTCTGTCATCACTTCTTCGCCATATAAATTGAAACTTGGAGCATATAACGAGAATAAAATAAGGAAGGTGGGCGTCCCGTAAAGAATTGATAAAATAGAAAGTTCTCGAAGTCAAACTACTTCCAATGATATTTGTATTTATTGCAATGAAATTTATGGAAATACGCGGACAAACGATGGGTGGGTGCAACGTCTGCAATGCAGGAAATAGGCACATGATGGCTGTACTGGTTGGCAAGCAGAAGATCTTGACGATTTCAAATTCTTACGTTGCTAAGGGGTAATGCCGGCTATGAGAATTTGGTATACACGGTTTTGGACCAGACATGGGGCAAAACCGTAAAAATTAAACTTTTGGAAACCTATATTTTGTGCTTTTTAATTTAATGTAAGCAGTGATCTGTTTGACAAAATTTTCTGTAAAGTTGACTGATATTTTAGGAAATATTTCTTTTATTTAACACTTCTCTTAACGTCCCGGTTTTACCCTACTCTTCTCTATTTATTTTTTTACTTACTAATCTACACAAAACGAAAAATATGCGGGCCCCCAGCAAACTGCTTCCTCTACAAAGTTGATTATTCAGTTTTGCCGCCCTTATCCACGCAGACGGTAATTTAGTTATTGCATACAATGCCAAGGGCTCGGTCCGTTTTCATTTATTGGTTTTTGATCCTTTTTTGTACTTAATCATTCTCGATTTTCGGATAAATTTACAAGCATGAAAATAAATAACGAGTTTTCCATTAGGCACACAACAGTTGTGTTTCTATATATGAACGCACTTTTAATTTTTTGAATAAACTGTCAATGTCGAAACGTTAGCTAAAGTCAAAATTTTAATTATTGAAAAATTTACGGACAAGCTACGTTTGGAAATTCTTGCAAATTATTACCAAAATTCTGAGTCAATGGTTGCAACTTTTAGAGCTCTTACTCCAATTTTCGGCCGCCATAATCGTCCCACCCGGCAGGCTGGGCATATTTAAGTGGTTTCACTATTAAACGTTCTGGTGCCATGAAGATGTCGTACAGCTCAAAACAATGGAAGTATCGTAGCCTTACGGCTATGATGCGTCAAATCAGTCGATTCCACGTCTTTCTCAAGAAATGGGCATAGTTCAAACGACACTGTGGCGTATTTTGCGAAAAGGCCTTCATGGTAACAAGGTCAAACTGACTCAAGAATTGTAGCCGGTTGATCATTCGAAATGCCGGAACTCCTCCAGATGGGCTCTGGCAAAGCTTAAAGAAAATGAAGAATTTAATCGAAAAATCATACTGAGCAATGAAGCTTATTTCTGGCTCAATGGCTTTGTTAATAAGCAAAATATGCATTTTTGGTCAGCAACAAACCCACATGTGCTTCTTGAGACACCATTGCATCAGCAAAAAATTACTGTTTGGTGCGGTTTTTATGCTGGAGGTGTTATTGGGCAGTGTTTTATCATGGATGAAAACGATCGTCTTGTTTCCGTCAATGGAGAGCGCTATCGTGTCATGAGGAGGATTATTTGTGGCCAAAATTGGATAAGCTTGACATAAAAAATATGTGATTTTAATAAGATGGTTCCCCTAGCCACACAGTACGCTTCACAATCGATTATTGAAAGGTAAATTAGGTGAATGTGTTATCTCGAGAAATAGTCTGGTTGTATGGCTGCCTCGTTCATGCCATCTAACGCCACTGGGTTTCTTTTTATGGGACTAAGTCACTGGTCTATGCCAACAAGCAACTTTAGGTAAGCAAAAAGAAATTGCCAACGTTCCCGTCGAAATGTGGGCCAGAGTGGTGGAAAATTGAGTTCAAAGAATCGATTACTATAAACGTGGTCATGATTGTCATACGACCGAATAAAGTGGATGCTCGCACTACACCCACAAAAAATTTGAGCTCAATTTTTAATATTTCTGAGTTTTATTAATATATCAGATTGTTATGTTCTTAATGAAAAACCTTTTATAAGTGGGTGACGGGAATTCACATACAGAAAGTTTGTTTGGATCATCTACCTAGTATGTAAACCTGCAGGTCATTATAAGTTGCATGTTGGGCGTTTTCCTACATGCATATAAAGGTTCCAATGTACATCCCGGGTCCATGCAGTCGAGCTGCCTCGTGGATAATGTCATGTGGCAGCTACTGATGAGTGTCCATTATCCATGATGAAACCACAGTTTTGCTGGCACCAGCCCTCTTATGCTGGTGACGGCGGTCTCCATCAAGTCAAGAAAATTTGCTATGATGTTGATAGCCAAGATCAGGTGAAAAACAATTGGTTTTTTTCACTTAAGAGACTGGCATCATTGTACCAAACACTTTTAATATTTAATTAAATTGAAGAGGAAGAAAAATATCCAGCGATCAATTGAAATATTTTTAAAAATCGTTCCAGATCACTCCAAACCTAGTTCTTCGAGACCAGAAGTCACCGTCGGTAACGTTTTATGGCTTAAAAGTGCTAACAACTCTCAATCTAATTTTGCCATGTTATAAAACATCAATCCGTGATATGGAAACAAAAAGACAATTCCAAATGAAACACGGACATGGTACAGAAAACAATCTAGTCTATGTTCATCATCGACGTTGGCAATATTGGAAGCTTGGACCCATCATACGTAAAATAGAAAATTCCAACCGATATCATATAAACCTGCTTACGTTTGGCATCCAGTGGCACCATCCTCTAACGACTCTTTCGTGGAGGCAGCCTATATGACATCAATAAGGCAACAAAATGAATCTTACTAAACTCAAACTAAAATCAGAGAAACTAATGGTAATGTAGGCTCTGCTGTAGATGATCCCAAGCTTATTTGTTTCCCCAAGTTACAGCTTCCAGGATTCTTTATTGCACATTGAGTTTACTGGTTCCCCAATGCTGAGAAATTAAATACCGATAAATGCCAATAACTGCAAATACACTTACTGTTCTGCTGTAAATCCTACAAACATGTGTATATTTAAGCGCCAAAACAACGAGAAAGGGTGATAATGGAGACAAAATACGCCGCAAAATATAGCCTGCCAAATAAGCTTCATGCATAGGAAAACAAAACTCAAAATATACATATCTATGATACGACCTGTGCTATGCTATGGATATGAAACGCAAGCAACTACAAACATATTGAAAGAGGCCAATAAGTGGAACGAAGCTTAACGGAGACCAATAAAAAAATTTGATACAACCATGCGCTCTATGAAATGTTTGACAAGCTGGAGGTCTCAACGATTGTAAGACCGTGGGAACTGCAATGGGCTGGCAATGTGAGTCATATAGACGAACATCAGATATCCAAAAAGGTATTCGCTGTGATGACAAAGATCAGTGGGAAAACTGAAGAAACGCTGGTCTAACTCGTTCGACGAAGACAGTTAATCTCTACCCAGATCTAAAAATCGGAGGATGCGGTCAATGTAATGACACAGTTGAAGACACTTTTTGCAAGAAATGAAGGCCCAAGTGGGACTGTAATGCTACAAAAAAGAAGAAGAGGAACAATTGTAATATAGAGCAATCGCTTTCCACAACAAGTTGGACGAATAGAAACATTAGCCAACGAAACAGATGGAGATTCATCAAAGACTCAATTGATATGATTCCCAGTATTATATCATTTCAATTTCAATTAGTATTTATGTACTTTGAATTTCGTTGAGCAATTTGTAACTTTATTTAGTTTTGAATTCAAAATATATCAGAACGAAAAAAATGGAGATGTCGATTACGAGAGTACCTCATTGAGGGTCTATCTGACTCTCGACCTGACAATGGGAGTCAGTCTCGAGTGCACTGTGTAATAAAGTTGTTATGTCACATTTAACCCCTTATTTGATTTAAGAAAGGAGTTTTAGCCTCATAGTAACTCAAAAAGAAGGACTCAATACTTATAGGGAGAACAGGAGGTCAATTTTATTATGTTTTTTCCCTTTTAGTTCCGGCCTAGACTATTTTGCTCGTGTTTTAAAATCGTTTTTGAAGTTGGCCTGCCACTACGGAAAAGGATCCACCCCGTGACACTACAGATAGCTAGCTGCTAGCACTTTTACACGTTCCTAGGCTTTGTCATTTCGGTGAAGTTTAGTATTCTAACCCATTGACGCAGCCTTCTATCGATGCTGCTATTTACCAATTTTGTTCATAATTTTAAACAATACAAAGAAATTGATCAAAATGTACAGTTAAAAATTTGTAATACATCGTGAGGTTTTCTTGAAGTGGACAGGACAAAATTGATAACCTGGTAAATGCTGACTATACTGTTTTATCATGCATATAAAAGCATACTGTTACATACTAGTATTTTTGACAACTGGTCCATCGTTGTCAGAAATGTGTGTGGCCAAATTCACTACATATAATTTCACTACAGGTACCTTAATGGAATTTTGACATATGCCGTGAATAATTGCAAAGGGTTTTTTGACTGATTCTGCGAAATTGAATATCATTTATATTCACAGGAATTCATATATCAAAGTAATTTTAGAATCAAAATCTCATAAGCCCATTTACTATGCTATGCATTGTTTTCATCAAAACAACAAAGCTATGCATCGCGTTGCAATCTTTGCTCTGCGCAACAATGCCATTTCCAACAATCGATAATTACTACTGGCTAATGCAAAACACATTAAATTCAATACATTCGTCCCTAATCAGTAGCTTTGAAGCAATTTTGTCGAAAATGTGGGCATTATTTGCATCTGTAGAGTAAAAAGCAAAGTTGACTGCGCTAGTGAATAACAACCCGCTTGTGACGTGCCCTTTTCTCAAGCTCTAATGCGTGCTGAAATCAATTAATGCCAAATAACATTGTCAATATGGAGCACAAATGTTACACAAAATCCTTGTTAATCCTCCGCCAAAGACTAGCGCCGCACATGAATGCGGATTCAGTCCCAAAAACATGATGAAATGTTGTAATCTTCCCGCAAGATAAAATCAATTTGTATGGCCTCCCACGAACTTTATTTACTCTCAAACGAAAATGAATCCTTTTCCATTACCGAACGCCACATCGTTTGTGATTCCCGTTTCGTAGATAGGCAATAGTGCTTTATAAAGCGGATTGCGCTCGCACATATTCGGAGAAGATAGTATCGTCCGAAAGGATCAGTGTATAATGAATGTATTTTGAATCAGGATACAGTGGAAATAGGAAGTTATTGTGAAAATATACGAAAATCTTGCCTGTATGATCCGGTATAAGTTCCTTGCTCTGCAGATCATTGAAAAATTAAAAACATTTATTTTTTCTATCCAGTTAACGTTGCTTGCTGAATCGATTTTTATGCTTAGCAATAAATCTTCTTCTCATGAATTTTCGAGTTCTCTAGGAGGTAGAATGTAAAGTTACATTCACTATTCATTGTGTAACTCAACAATCACGCATATCCTCCACTTCGGTAATATCATCCAGCACGAACGTATTAAATCTTTGTATTCCTCATATGTGACATCAAACTTTGGCTGGTATGTCGGGTCCTAGACAGGGAGTTCAGAAAATAGGGTCATCACCCGACCCACGGAATCGATTCACAAATGGTTTGCAAGCGGAGACTTGGCTACAAAGTTACGAGTATTTAGGAACAACTACTCCCCGTCCACCAGACACGAGTATTAGGCTGCGAAATTGTTGTCAACGAGAACGAGCTCCATAAAAGTTGTGGAGTTGTGGCGAGAATCAGGAAGCAACATCCTTATTTTCGTTGCTTGTATGCCACGAAACTCTACGATAAAGCACGCTCTAATATGACGCCAAGCAGTCATTTTGACTCGAAAGCAATCTGTCAATGCTCTAATGCGTCCAAAGACGTCCTGGCTCTTTGAAGATAGAATGAACGGAATTTTCGGTTTGTACTGGATAGTTGCTGGAAGTTACAGTGGAGTGAGGATAAAAAAGGAAATTACGTACTAAAGAGAGAAATAATAAAGTTGACTCCATATTAGAGCAAAGAGTAAGTTTCAGATGACCTGGGAGTAGTAAATGTTGTTGACTACTTTTTATAGGACTTTGCTAACAAAGAACTTTTCATAAGAAGTGAGTAGTGAAAAACTTTAGCTCACTTCAGTATGTTGTTTCTGTGTACTCTTTTATGATAAAGTGACTATTATATAAGAGAGCATAGTCTTTCAGGAATTCTGTGAAATTTGATTAGAACTTGCATATGGTGATGTTTTTGGAGCTGATCTATTAATTGACCATAGAGACTCATTTAGTAGCAAAGAAGTCCTGATAGTGAATCCCTTGTTTTCTTAGGATAATTTTTGATTTTTTTTCTTGCGAAAGGAAATTCATACATTATTCAATACTTTCATAAGTTTCAAAATATCAATGTACACCAGCTCTTTATAGTCTTCAAACAAGTATACAAGAATGTTCCAAAAGATTCTCGGTATCAAATAATGCTCAAGTTTGACGTCTTAGCCAAACTCTTCCACATGACCAAAGTCACAATTCTAAAAATATGCGTATAAGTTCAAAGTTAACGGAGATTCCCATAAAACTCATGCCTAAAACAGAGAGCTGAGTTTGCTTCAATAACTTACAAAATTGCTCTGAACCATATTTTCAGAAATACACCAGAAGACACCACGAACATACTACCCTACAAGTCCGCGTAGCTGGTAGTATACGAGTATATCAATTACGTTAACACTATTTCCAGCTCTAAATGAAGCGTTCATATGGCTGCAATCAGAAATTTAAAAAAGTAAACCTGCTGGTTACTGCAGCTAAAATCAAATTCATGACTCAACGAAGGAAGGACATGTCAGTCTAACAAACATGTCCTTAAAAACGTCAACCTGGGAAGTGTGGAAAGCTTCCTAATCTTAAGAGTCCATTTTGATAGAAAAAGCACAGAAAATAACTGTACAAGTATATGGAAAAATATACTTGTAAGCGTAGCAAACGAAGCCTACTTCCCAGCACTTTCTATGCTCAGATCCAGAGATATTCGTAAGCAAAATAAAAATCACATATTCAAGTCACTAATAGGACCTATGTTGTGCTGTGTGGTAGATTGAGAGTGTGCGAACTGGCTAGCATGTGGGTATGTGAGAGATAAAATACCATTTGTGGACCACAAACTGACAAAGTTGTAGCGCTGATAACGCTCAACTTAGTATTTAGATTGATTGGATAAACGGCAACGACTATCATAATGTACTCGTATAAAGAACTATTCTTTTTGAACTTGAAATATCAGAAATTGAATCAACTAGGTGTACTGTGACAATTCCCGGATGAAATGAAAATTTCAGATGTAGCAGGTACGGGCTTCTACCTGTTACGTGTCTTTACTTAACCCAGAAGTGCAGCGATCACGTAAATGAACATAGTTTGCACAATGATGACTCTTCTTTACGAGCACATAGTTATTCAAGCCATCGTTTTCTTGTGTGGGTTCATCGTGAGTGCAGTGCCCGTGCTCTCATAGTACATAAGGCTACACTCTGCTTGTTCCACGTAGGAAAGTTTATTCGCAGCGATTTTCACCTGAAATCAACTCTACAACCAAAACCTGACCATCAAATGCACCTGCCTTTCCAACTGCTGTTCAGTCATACAGTAGACGTGACACATACCATTACTGATTAAAAATTAGGCACTAGAGTTGTTCGCCATTGTTACAAACTAGGCACGTGACATAGACTCGGCAGTAATGGCTAAATCAATATAACCAGCTACGTGCTCAACAATACTCTCATCAAGCCATTCGTCAACATAGAGTTTTCCAAACCAGTGGCTAGCAATTACTCAGTTGACTAGTTTGACTCACGAGGCACTCTAGTAGCCACTCCCCCGTCCCAGCATGCAGCGTGACCACTCTTCGTCGATGACGACTTTCAAGGGTGAGCATGCTCAGCCACTTCAGGACTAGAACCGCGCACGGAGTTTGCTAGTATCACAACCACGGAGCCTCAGCCATCCACTACAGACAGTCTAGCATCTTTACAGCTCAAGATGCTGCCACTAAACGCCTGAAAAACTGAAGTTATCGACACTGTACTCCATGAACGCTGCCGGTAGCATCTCTGAGAAACACCTTTCCATCTCCAACCGAAGCACAAAAACTCGATTCACTGTGGACTCCAACTCAACTTTCTCCACCATTTCAAAGCATCTCATCATTAGGCCTCTTCGAAAGCAGAGCTGCATGCTGCAGGTAGCCAATCATCAGCAATTGGCCTTGAAATTTGGACTACGCTGCATATTTCACTGGCTGTTTGTCACTGCAGACGGCCACTTTGGGAGCCGACGGAGTCAATTACAATGGCTTCCTTATTGACCACTATAGCCAACTTCCCTTAGATGGTCACACCAGCCTCTCTATGCGCTGTATAGCGTTAGCGCTAGCGCCATGGCCAAGCCACTTTGGAGGACACTTTTGAAGATCTTTACAAGCAGATCATCGTTAAGTACGCAAATACACCTCCATGATGCGGTGAGTTGGCTTCGATTGCTGACCTACTCGTCTACCACTATGTAGTCACGTGCATCTACCTGCCTTCACAAAACTGCGTCGCCTTGTGGGTGAACACCTCACTGCAGCTGCTATTGGAACAAGACCTCATTTGACTTTCAAAAAGGCCAGGGGTTAGCCACCTGCACAGAGCGCCCAAAGGGATACTAAGCATGGCTTCCAACTCAATATCTACACTCACTTGAACCGCTATTCACGGCCAACATAAGCATAACCTTAAATAGCTTCTCTGAATGCTGTAAGTTGCAAAGCTTTAGAGTATCTGAGACAATCGCTAAACCAGCTTATATGAGGTCCCTTTTGCCGGTTTTCATGCCCACGAGATGCCTCACTGCAGCTGCTATTGGAAGAAGACCTCATTTGACTTTCATCAAGCCAGTGGGTTGATCCTCTGTACATGGTGCCCAAAGAGATACTAAGCATGGCTTCCAACTAAATATTTACACCCACTTGAACCGCTATTCTTTGCCCATCATTAAGAATCTGATACAGAAAACAAATGGTTCAGATTTGTCAGTCATTGAGATTTAGCGCGCTCTTTACCAAATCCTGGTCACTCCCGAAGATATCCACAAAACGGCAGTCTCCACACTCTTCAGGCTATTTGAGTTTGTAGAGACGCCTCTTGGCTTATAGAACGTGGCCCAAATGATGCAGTAAACACTCAATCACCACGTCTAACGGGACGACATCTTGGTGCTCTCGGACAGACACCACCAACATACGCATAACCGTAACAGCAACTTACAGCATCCAGCTGTAAGTTGCGAAGCTTTAGCGAATCTGAGATAAACGCCAAACCAGCTTACCTGAGGTTACTTTGCCGGGTTTTATGTCCACAAGACAGGATTACGACCACCAGCTCGCATACTACTACAATGAACTCGTTTAAGAGATGTGGCAAGGAACCCTGCTACATCTCTTAAACGCTTTTAAAATCATATCACTTAATATTCTCAATAGCTCCCAATAGCTATTAGTATTTTATATTCTTTTTTTTATTCAAGTAACTTGCTTTGCTTCTGTGCATTTATTATATTTCATTACCAATTTTGTAATTGGATTCATGTTTCTGTAAAACAGTAAAAATAAATAAATAAAACGCAAGCCATCGCAAATTTTTTCAAACCGGCTGACCTCTCAAATTCTGTTGCCGCTGCATGCTACATGAAGTTAAGCTCTAGACACTGGTATCAGGTGATATAAACAGAAGTAAAATTCACTTGGGCACAGAATGCTGAAGCTGTTTCAAAGGCTGCAGGCAAGGGCAGTGGCAACCACTTCAGTCTTTCTTTCGCTCTAGTTGGTGCTACACACTGACACATTCAGTTGTGTTATTGGCATGGTCTTAGATCAGCAGCAGAATGACAGTATTTGGAGAATCCTAGGGTTTTTCTTGAGAAAGGTATCTGAGGTCTCTCTAATGCTATGCTCGGACCAAGCCTTGTCCTGTCAAAGCGGGCAATTGAAGTTCATTGGCCAATTCAACTCGTGGTTGAACACACCAAGCAAAGACGAAATCTTCGATGATGCGCTTTCACGCATAGAGACATACGTGGTACCTAGCGCAAGGCCAAATTATTAGAGACCAGTTGCCACATTTTCTGGTTAGCCTCTACCTCAAAATGCACCACTTGATGTTGAACAACTACTCAATTGAACGTTGCTATCAACCCTTACTTGCTAGCCATGCTGAGCTACCAAGCTTTTGACACTGTACGTCAGCTTTTGCACCCAAATGGACACGTCACCGCAAATGGCGTAGTATTGAACTTCTTTTGGCCTAGTTTATTAAAGAATGTCCTGCTAGCCCAACCAGTGCATACTTTGCCAGCTATCAAAGGTCATATTCATGTCCATCTGATTAAGTTTCTACAGTGTGAAGGCTGCATGAGCTTCGTCACTATCGTTTACCGTTAGACGTGCTGACCTTAAGTAATACTAGTGTGCAACATTTAGGCCAGAACCATTGCCAGGGCATTATTTGGCTACTGTAGCGCCATATTCAGCATATTACTTCAGACCAAGGCCATCAGTTTGAGCCTGACCTTCTTAGCCAATTCGATTGCTTTGTGGGAGCCAACCACGGCAATATCATATCATACCACCCACAAGCCAACGGCATGGTCTGAACGGATGCACCACGCTCTCAAGAGTGTATTAAGGTGCGCTCCTGACACAATCTGGCTGCAAGCAATTCCGGTGATCTTAGGTAACATACTAAGGGTGGAAATCGCTTAAAGCCAGTAAAGAACTGGGCCTGGAGAAAACAAACAGACTAAAGTGGACTTCGTCTTTACTGACGATACTTTTGGCCACCAAATATGAGTAGGGCATCCAGGTGGAAGCGAGGCCCCCTCGCAAATAAAATGGCAATGATGTTCTTAATTGCGAATATCTTTCATTTCTCAAGATGACCCCTCCTCTCCCTTCCTTCGCTTCATGTTAAGTTCTTATGGGTAGGGTGGACATTTAATTTTTTTATTCCATCTAACAGGCTGAATAATCCAATAACAAAATGGAATGGAAAGTATTATGATTCCGTACGTTTCTTAAAATTGTTGAATGGAAATATACGAATCAATCAGTTCTAGCATATGGGTAGCGAAATAAGACCTCATTTGAGATGAACGAGAGGTTTGTTGGAAACGCAGGTCAGAAAACAATATTTAACGGGACTTGATAGTAGAACAGTTCATACAAAAAACATTGGTCTAAATAAGTTCATCAGGGTATTAGAGATGAAAGAGATAGGAAGGATAAACGACTTTCATAGGGCTGATACGGCAAATTAAACTTAAGGAAAAGAAAACGCGTAAACTTTCTTTGGACAATTTCTAAAGAAGATTCGAGATAGGAATATCTAGGGGACCAAATAACAGAACAGTATTCAAGGGCAAACAAGACAAACCAATACGTGGATAGAAGAAGAGATACTATTGAATTTATGTACATGCCTAAGGATAAACCCGGAAACTCTAGACGCTTTAGTAATTACATTTAAAATATGTGCATCAAATTTGAGTTTTGGATCAAAAGTAACTCTAACGTTTCTATGACTGAACAATTCAGAGAGCAAAGCATCATTTAATATATAATCAAAATTAATAGGAGACTCCTTGAGATAAAAAGTCATTCTATGACATTTAGTTATGTGAAGACATAAATAGTTTGAAGCACACCATTTATTTAGAGCATTCAGATCAGTTTGGAGGAGCTGACACTCTAAATGAGATTAGACTGCTCGAAATACTTTGAAGTCATCAGCATACAAGAGGCAAGAGGAATTAGTTTCAAAGGGGTGATCATTTATGAATAACAGAAAGAGAAGAAGCCCAAGAATTGAACCTTGTGGAACACCAGATGAAGGATAAAAAGGACTAGACGTAGTACCAGAGAGACTTACTTGATAGGGACAACACGATAGATGACATTTATGATAGAAGACCACCCGAGAGGCCAAGAGTTTCAAGCTTACGACAAAGAAGTAAGTGATCCACAGTGTCAAAAGCCTTGGAGAAATCTGTGAAGATCACATCAACTTGCAGTTGGTTATCCAAAGCTCTTGCAATACTGTTTGTGAACTCCATTAAATTAAAGGTAGTGGAGCTAATGGGTTTGAAAGTCGATTTTAAATCAGCCGTTCAAGTAACTTTGGAAAGCAGGAAAGTAAGGAAATATGGTGATAATTGCAAACTGACGTAGGATCACCACTTTTAAAAATATTCACAATATTAGCTGTTTTCCCAGGATTAGGGGAAAGTAACAGTACTTAAACTTAGATTGAAGAAGAGAGATAAAGGAAAACGAAGCAATGAGGCTAATGGCTTTACAAATAGAAAATATGGAAGGGAAGATGATTAGGTAAGGCAACAGGATGCACAGCTACAACGGGAGGAGAAAAAATTAAAGAGAAAAATTGGGAAAATAGATCAGTACTTTCTTGAGGAGAAGAGACCTCTGCACCATTTCAACGGACCTTACTAGGACTGGAAGAAGAGGATTTTAGCAACCTAATATAAGACCAAAAAGGCTTTGTATTATTAGCCATAAGAGAGCTATCCAGACTACTGAAATAAGTCTTCAGTCTTTTGTGGCAATAGCACTTAGCCTGCTAAAATTAGATCTAGCTTCAATAGTGTCGAGTGTTTTAAAGACACGATGAGCCTTATCTTTTGCTCGTAGGGCACTAGACGCTCGCTTTGTAAACCAAGGTTTTTGATTTGGTTTACGGGATGTCTGAAGAGGCGTAAAACAGCGAATAAGACTATAAATATATTCCTCACAATTTAAGCCTCTAAAGAAATCTAGCTAGTTGACTGAAAGTAATTCTATATTAATAGCTTCATAGTTAGCTTTAAAAAAGGTAAGTTTTGGAGTAGGATGAGGTTTGTTAAACTTAATTTTATCGACTCTAAGATCTATAGATAAAGGAGGATGGTGCCGATCATGTGGAACATACGGATGTATGGCTTGAGATACAGATAATTCGCTAACTGTTACATTTAATAGAATAATGTCAAGGAGACGACCCCTAGGATTGCGGATATGTTGTTAATTTCAGTGGGTTCGGGTTTCAAAAAGTACAACGGACTAAACTTCTTAATGAACATTATATTAAAGACACACAACTATACATCAATTTATTCAATTAATATTATTCTTTACAATAAACCGACACAACTTTAATGCACGAGCAGAACAGACTGAATGAATATTATTTCATTTTCTTTTGATTTATATAGCAAAATTCAATTCAAAAATGATTTTCCGACTACTAGTTCTCTATGTTAGTAAATGCATGGTAAGCTGTTAGTTGATTAAATCTCAACAGGATAGATTAAATTCAGAAAAGGAGCAATGAGATAGAAAAGATAACAAGGTTATAGAGAAAGGATCAACTGACGAGATAAAAGGAGTGGAATAATTCTTCCACTCTACGTATGGTAAGTTAAAATCTCCGCAAACCAATATTTTGGCGTAAGGGTGTCACAAAACTATATAAGAGAATATATCATCAAGAAACGTCTCATAAACAGTTAACAGTGAATTACAGGGAATATAAATAGACGAGATCAAGAGCTCTGTATTATGAGGGAGAGATATTTTGATAATAACACATTCTACTGTGGGAAAAAATGGAAATCAGAACAAAGACAACTAGGTAGAGTTTTGCTAATTGCAACTAAAACTCCGCCACCATCAGCCTTCTTAGTAGCAATCAGGTCACAGTCACATCCACATACAATATGACCAGAAAACATTACACTGCACAAAATGTTTCCATTCGTCCAGGACTTGGAGAAGCAAATAATAAAATCATTACTAAGTTGATAGGAAATAAAGAGTTCCTCAAGCTTGGTTCTTGCGTACATTTTGGTATAAAATAGAGATACACATTTTATTCAGAGAAAAGAAGTTACATTGAACAGTATTAAGGTTTGAATGAGATTCATTAAGGTTTAAAGAGGATACAGTGCAATAAACATTATGATTATCAGAATATTCATCAAGATTACTTGTGACTAGAGCTTTGGGATTTCGTTTATTAACCGACGAAAATTTCTTTGTCTAATTTCAAATTGTTAACAAGTACACCACTAGGCCAGCAACTCGAATTCAGGACAATATCAGTATTTACACATATCACCAATTTGAATGAGGTAACTACTTTGTCCGTTAAATTTTCCTTAGACAACTTATGACAAATAACTACTATAACAGATGATCCAAACTTTTTGTTGACATAACGCTTTAAGTCTTCAACAGAAGTTTCGTCCACCACTCTAGAGATGAAGATATTCTTCAAAGGTGTAGAAGCATGAATGACAGGAGAATCGAGATCTGTTGAGGGAATGTGGTCACTCGATTTCTAATGTTGAATTGGAGGTGGTATTTTCTTTAGAATCACTCCTCGGCTGTTGGACGAAGAATCAGGTGGGCTAATGATAAGTAAATCAGATTATCGATTAATAGAAAGTGGCCTTAAGAGCGAGTTGCTCTTGGTGACAAATGATTGACCAGGTTCCACTGTTTCTACATAATTGCAGCAATCCGGCTGTAGTACGAACGCTTGCTGTATCAGCAGATATTGTTGAGCAGCTAGTAAACTATCAGGTACATTTAAATTGTCAGCTCCCGAAACCCTCGGTTGTTGGTTAATAGATAGCGGCCTTAACAACGACTTACTCCTAGTAACAATTGAGAGACTAGGCTCAATCATCTCTGCAGAATTGTGGCAATCTGGCTGCAATATTAACGCTAGTTGATGCTGTATATCATTTTAAGAATTTAAATTCAGGCTGTCAATAAAAGACATGGTTGACAGTTCTCCTTGAGAGGAGACATTGGATAATTTTACCTGCGGTTTATTTTTTGTCGTTGTTGATAAAGCTGGATTCAACACTGAACGCACAGCCTTTTTGATCAAACTAGATGATGAATTAGAAGATGACAAATCCGAAATTGTAACAAAGAGTCGACTTCAGAACAAGCAGAAGAGCAGTTGCCTAGCAAGGATGTTACCTCGTCGGTTTAGGAATTTATTTGGGTACGAAACCCTTCTGACATGAGCATAGATGCACAGAACAGGCAGAGGGTGTCCCGCAAGACCCATGACATGACTGAGCGCTAGCCGCCCTCAACATGTCACCCCAGGCTAAGCACCTCCCTGTCAGAAAGTAATGTCTGCAACTGCGGTGACTTTCAAGGTTGCAATAAAGCTTCTGAGCTGTTGACAAAATTTGATCACTGTAGCTTCTATAGTTCATGAGAAAACTTGCTGTGTTGCATAGACCAATGGATCGACAGTTACAGATATTAATAAGGCATTGAAATTTTTTTTTAACAAGACACTAAGAAATGCGTGTTCATCGAAAAATGTTGCAAATATCTACACTGTTGGAGCGCTGAATATAGGGGAAAACTTGAACACAAAATGAATTTCTTTAAGCCCTAAAAACTTGTAAGGCTGATATTAAAGAGCGATAAGAAAATGTTTAAAGCTCTTGAGATGTTCGATAATCGGTTGATCTCTATGAAAGAGCAAATTGCGACCATCCAACCATCGTTCAAGGAAGACTGCCGTAAGTAAGACTGCCGTAAGGAAGATTGCCGTAAAGAAGATTACCATAGAGAAATGTTGAGTGATATGTTAACAAACATCACCAAAAACTATCCGAGCAGAAAGATTCATTGCAACGATCGAAAATTTTAACGAAACTGGCAAATATTGAGTAAAAGTATGATTCACTAGAAAATAAATTACAGGAGTACACCACACATTTCTACTGGAGAGTGATGCAAACGGTCTAATTTCGAGATGTCCAGAACCGTAAGCATCAATTCAAGCTCCAGAAGCCGTAAAACGCATCTTCAAGCAAGGCACGTTTTCGCCAGTGGATGAATGGGATGTAAGGCTCCAAAAGTTTGAAGCAGTTAACGCCATAATAGCTACTGAAGCAAATTATGAATCATTCTTCCTACAAAAAGCACCAAAAAATATAAGCGCCGCTGGAATTCGAACGCGTTTGGAGAATACTTTCATGCTCAAAGGTTGCAGAGTTGAGGACGTTTCAAAGGGGAAAAAGCGTAAGCGTTCGATCAAGGCTTCCGTCCTACATAAGTATACCTGGCTTTTCTCCAACCATCAATTTGAAAACGGTATAGGCAACCGGCACGGAATGATCTTCAAAAAGTGGAAATCACATAAGCCTGTTTACAACAAGGATCAACCAATAATTCTATGAATAGGATAATAATAGCTCCCACTAATAATAAAAATACCAATACTAAGATGACTTAAAAAATTCACTCAAAGATTGCTAATAAAAGTATAAATCCTTCAGATCCTTCAGATGGTAGTCTAGTGGCAAACAGTACTGTTTGTCATAGTAACCAACCGAGATGTAGTGTTGATTCTTCACATGAGCATTCTATTGCCACTACAGAGCTGAAGACTATGAGACCGCACCCCAAATATCCCAATTTCGTAAGTGATGGTCTTGAAATTTCCTCCACACAAGGATCAATTCAGTTACCGATTACATCAAATAACTCGTTAGCCGAAAAGGAGTCCTTTTTAGACCCTCTCTTACCTCCAGCTGTAAAAGCAACAATTAACTCTAGTAACGATCTTGAAAGTAGGTATCTCTTATCAAGACTGCGAGAGCATAAAATATATGAGTTTGTTCGACTCTACATAAAGCGCCAGATACAACATGCATTGATGGTAAAACGAAGAACAATCTTAAAGTATTGATACAAAAAGAAGGTCTTCCTATAGATGCTCTTCGCAAACTATATTTTAAATATCATGAGCAACTAGGTATCAATTCAAGACAAGCACAGAAAAATCTTGAGACCTACGCTTCACATGTAAGCTCAAATCATATATCTTCACTTCAAAGGACACGAGAACAGCATCACAATTTTTTTTTCCTGCAAATGCATCAAAATGTTCTACCATAGCTGTGGTGGTATGAGAAGTAAACTCAGCAAACTTATTCTTGACGCTAAATCATGCCCTTTTACTGTCCTTGCTCTAACAGAAACTTGGTTGAATAACTTCTTTCGAAATGAAGAGATTCTCGATAGTATTTGGACTATATATCGGAATGATCGAGACTATCAAAGTACCGGATTGTCACGAGGTGGTGCAGTCCTAATCGCTGGACACAACTCAATACAGAGTGACCTCGTCGCTACGACTACATACAAACATTTTGAGCACATAATAGTTCGAATCAAACTTAAAAAATTTGACTTGTGCATTGGTGCATTTTATATTCCTCCAAAGTCTAATGAGGTCATTTCCAATGATTCATGTGTAGTTATTTTTTCACTTGCTGGCCTTTCTAATGAAGAAGATAAAATTATTATGCTTGGAGACTTTAAAAGGCCCAATTTAACGTTTATAGTCGACGAAGTTGATAATCATCTCCTTCCAGTCAATCTTCTGGACGACAGTGATTACAACCTTGTTTCTACATTTTTTCTCTTACAGCAAGAAGCTCTGACACCCGATTTCAATGGTAATTGGCTAGATCTCATCTTTACCAATGCTTATGACGATGTGGTGGTTAATCCAACTAGTGGGGTGGATAATCTTTTCTCAAACACCCTCCCCCATTCCGCATTTTCGGTTAAATTTTCCACTGCTAAAGCTACAAAAACTCTTTCGTAAAATAACTTGATGGTATTTGATTTTCGCAAAGCTGATTACGAGAGCATTCGAAAGCATATTTTTAATACAGACTGGACTGCCATGCTTTCAACGTTAGATATAAATGATGTAGTAAATTTATTCTATCAGCACATCTTTGACGCCGTTGAAAGACATGTTCCTAAAATCAAGAAAAAGGACAAATTATCAGAGTCCTGGCCGGATAGTGATCTTCGATCTTTAAGGAACAGAAGAAATAAACTGTATAAAATTATGCAAAGTAGATCTGATGTGAATGTCGAAATTAAAAGAAAGCATGATGAACTGTCAAAAGAATCTTACTCTTCTTGAAGAAATCAGTAATTATTTTGCAGACCATTTTTTAATCAGTTTACTGTTCAGCAACCACTTTCCATAATTTTTCACAACTAGACACAGAATGTCGGCCTGTACTGAAAAAAATTTCAGTTTCAGAGGGTGGCATATTTGACGCTATTGAAACTCTTGATTTTAATCATGACCTGGCCTTAATTTACTTCCTCCATATTTTTTATTTCAATACAGAAAACAATTAGTTTTACCTCTTTGCATCAGTTTTAACAAATTGCTATCGAGCGGCGTCTTCCCAGCATACTGGAAATCCTCCTACTTAACTCCAATCCATAAAAACAAAAGCAAAGAAGCCGTTGAAAATTATAGAGGGATTGCCACACTATACACTACCCCAAAGTTATTTGAAAAAATAGTTTGTTCCAAAATATCAATTTTGATTGCACAGCGTCTCAATGACCAACAGCATGGCTTCAGAAAAAATCGATCCACAACCACCAACTTAACAGTTTTGGTCTCTAATATCCTTTGTGCAATGGAAAATGGACACCAGGTCGACGCAATTTATTCTGAATTTAGTAAGGCTTTTTGACCGTGTTAATCATACGATTTTGTCTCAGAAATTGAATAAATTTGGAATCTTTGGCTGGAGTCGTATCTCAAAAAGCGGACTCAAACTGTTAAATTTCAGGGATATGTGTCAAATGGAACTCAAGTCTATTCTGGTGTTCCTCAAGGCAGTCACCTCGGACCTCTCCTCTTCAACATTTTTATAGCGGACCGTTCTGAAGTGTTATCCGATATACCACACTTATTTTATGCGGATGATCTTAAATCATATCATGTGATAGCATTCCAAAGTAATTTTTGATCCTGCAAGACAAAATAAATACTCTATTAGAGTGGTCTAACAAAAATCTTCTATATTTGATTTTGAGAAATGCCAGGTCATAGGTTTTTCTCGGAAAAGTGCAATTTTATTATCTGATTATCACCTCAATGATACAAAGCTTTCCAGAGTTGATAGTGTAGTAGATCTTGGTGTTCACTTCGATAAGAAACTCCACTTTAATTTCCACTACGATGAGGCTCTCTGCAAGACAAATAAGCTTTTAGGGTTTTATCAAATGACGCGCGAAATTTAAGAACTTGTGGGTGACGTAAACGTTATACACAACATTGGTGCGCTCAATTCTGATTTACGCTGGTATCTTTTGGAATCCGGTCTTTAATGGTCATTAAGAGAGGTGTGAGTCCGTTCAGAAACAATTCCTACTGTTTGCTCTGAGATCCCTCTATGATCCAAAAAATTTCCATAATTTGCCATCATACGATAACTGGCTATCTCTTCTCAATATGACACCACTTGCCACCCGTAGAACCACATTTTGCTCCTGCTTCGCATTTGATGCCCTTAGAGGAACCGTTAAAGTCCAATATCTAATCGAAAAAATAACCTTAAACGAGCCAGTAAGATTTAAGAGACATTCACCTTTGCTCGTAGAAAGTAAACATCATACTATCTATGGTGATAATGAGCCGATAAACAGGTGCGTCAAAATTTTAAACAAGCTGGGCCATCTTTATTCCCCAACCGTATCCAGATCACAATTTAAATCCAATTTATCGAAGTTTCTCGGCTCCTAATCCTTCACTGCAAATGTAAATTTATATTGTCAAAAAAAAAAAATAAAATAAAAAAACTGTGATATGTATTTTAATAGAATGTTAAAAATGTATACCTTGTTTGGTCAAATAAATATTTCACAAAGAATAATTCTTTTGATTTTTATTTTGCTCCAAGATTATTCATGTATTTTCTCGTGGGTGCGTTTATTTAATATTGCTATGGACTTTAGGGTTTATGGTAGAATTTGTTTTCCAATTAAACTTAATGGCATAGCTATGCATTTCTAATGGATTCTGATTAAATTAATTAGGTCATAGACAATGAAATATGGAACAGGTATATTGAATAGATAGAATGAGTGTGAACTCAATATACTGGACCGATCCCTTCTACGCAATATATCAATATTTAATTAGTATAAATTCGCCTCATGTTTGCTCAGCAAAATTAATACGTACGTCTTAAAAGTGCTTTTGTAATTCAGTCAGTTCTCCACTCTTAAATCTTCTTCAACTTGAATATCTGTTTATGAGTGCACAAGTTCTAAAAATAAATTCAAATTTCTCAGAAAAATTCCTTTTTAATCATGCTCATGCATGTTAGTTTTTTAATTTTTTTCACAAATTCCACGCCTCAGAGTATTATTTTAAATTCCTTCACTACCATGTCAAAGGCGAAAACATAAGTTACATCTTTTATCTGTATACTCAGGATGTAATCAAACCATAAACTGATTCCTTCGCGCCTCCGCTTGTCGTAAGAAAACGCATCACCAGATAGGCTTTAGCCTTTCATAATCCTACAGGTGAAATCTGCACGGGAAAGTGCTTTCAGTTTTATATTCCATGTAGTCGTAACAACGCAACAGCGTTAAAATGTTCTTAGTTACAACTTCTCACCCATCTTCTTTCATTCATTTTTTGCCTTCTTCCCTTTTATAATATCATGTTACGAAGCCACGGATGTACACCTGGAATCCAAGTCGAATCCTTGATCCCAAAAGCCTTGCACAGTCACTTTGAAAAGTGTAAAAATTGTCCGCTCTGCACGATGCTAGCGTTTCCACATAAATTCCAATGCGAAGTCGTTTTCTGTTTCAGGAAGATAAAACGAATAATTTACGTTAATGAGCCTTTTAATGAGTTCCTGTCCCTATCAACTCGAAATCGTGTCAAGTCCGGACTGCTTACATCGGAGCCTTGACTAAGTGTAATGTGATACGTAGGTTGCTCGATTGTGCGGTCCCCGGTGTGGCCTGGCTCTGGTGAAAGAATATTGCACCAGGTGAGGACTGAAGATATCCTGGAGCTTCCTCGGCGCACCAACGGAATAAGCATTCTTTTATTTTTAGGATAAGAGTGGGTAGCCGCAGTAAAATCTGTTGAAAAATATTGAATTCGAGCAAATCATTTCAACCAGGCTGAGCAATATTTCCGTTTGGATTAGTAAGTGCAAATTTTCCATGGAAACCTTTTCACCTTGTTAATGTTCGCTCGAAGACATTTATCGTGACTTGAAAAGATTCCGCGAACTAAAAATTATCTCGTTCCCTTTTACGCCAGTCATCCATCTGGAAAAAGTTTAATCGTTTGCAAACTAGTTGACTTTGTGTTTATTTTTTTGATTAAGACTGTATAATTGCGAATGTGAAATGAGTTGGCGAGCATCCAGAGGTACCTTTATTTTTGCTGCTAATGTAATTACTTTTCGTCGGGTTAAAAGGAGCATACGCTCATAAAACCTTTGGCATGGAATGTTTAATATCATCTAAGGTCTTCTGCATACTGCTCAGATGGTTGAGCAAAAAGCCCTGAGGGCGACACATAGGGATGGCACGGACTACGTTTCTAACGTAAATCTTCAGAATTATTAAACGAAAGGAATTCCCTCAACCCACTTCGAGAGGAATGTTAATTTACTGTTAGAAAAAAAATTTTGATTTTGTCTTTCGTTTCTCGTCATAACTACGACGTTCCTTGAATTCCATTTTGTTCTACATTAGTTCAGAATATTTTCTTTGGAGCATGAATAGCTGAGATAAATGAAATAGAAATGTTTCTGATAATGAAAGTTATTCGCATGGAAATTTGTGTCCATGTGTAGGCAGAGGCACAGCAATGAATGTTCTAATAAAATTCATTTAGGCTGGAAGCTTAAACCGTGGGTGGGTAGCAAAAACTTTACATGCCTTCATCAAAAAGTTTAAATAAATTTTTCTTTAATTTTTTTCTTTGGAAGAATTAAGTTGCTGGTTTGGAAAACTGCTGTTTCAATTTAATTTCATGCACGTGCTCAAGTTTGTGATGCCTGGACAAGAAAAGAATTCTCAGCAGAAAAATTAAGCCACAATTCTATAATATCAAAAATCATAATACTTTTATTCCTTCTTTATATACTTCTTCTATACAAATATCTAATTAATTTTTAACAATAAAACCCCAGAAAATTCTTCTGCGTTTTATTTTTAATCATAAGTGGTCACGTCAACAAAATTTCGAACTTGGACTAAACTCAATTTTTGAAAGAAGGCTTTAGAACGGCATTACAAGTATTGAGATTTTCGCAGATTTTTTAAGATGAATTTTTTCCTCTGACCTTACCAGACAAAGTAATTGATAACATTATAATGTAGTGAGATGGAAAATTTATATGTATTTAATAAGCCTCAGAAGAGGACTCAAGATCAAGTTGAAATGTACGTAAGGCAAAAAAAAATTGTGTTTTATTCAGACCCCTTCTATCTGTCAAGGTCCAAGGAGAAAATTCATCTAAGAATTGAGGTTTGACGACAAGGGCTATTTCACAAAAATGTTGTGACTACTCTTTTTTTGTCACAATTGGATATATGTAATCGAAAGAATTTGAATAGGTACATGACCAATAAAAACATTAAGACCCGAAATTTGCTTTAGTTTCCTAATAATACTCGTGGTATAATTTGTGAATTTTCTCATTTTGGAGCTTCGTAAAATAAATTTTACTAGTTCCGAGTCTTGTCTATTCGTTCGTCTGTCCAGGTTTCACAGAAAGCTTCCTCAGAAACCATAGAAGCTACAAACCTCAAACTCTTTGGAAATCTCAAATGCTTAGGTATTATCAAATATTTCTAAAATGTTGACGAGGAGTTCCCTATCTAACGAAGTGGCCCTTAAAGATTTTGATTTATCAAAAGAAGCTAAGTGGAGTGTCAAATGAAAGGCCTTGACAAGCACTTTGAGAATCTAAAACAAAAAAGTCATTTTGTGCATCCAAATGTCTATGGGGAGGCAAAATGTACGATAAGTGGGAGCTCAGGCAATTTTGTTAATAATAATATAATGTTTTCCCCGCATGAGGAGTGCCGGCCAACTGGGATACTTTTAGAGGCTAGCATTCTTTGGAGAGTGCTACATCCCCACAGATCCGAGGATATGGAGGTTGACGTGAGATTCGTTTTGGGATTACAGGTAACTACCCTGACTGAATCTGGACCACTTTTTGGACAACGAACTAGAATTGATGCTTTGGGTTGGCGGATATAATAGTTCGAACTTAGTTGCTTTGCCCGGTAGCGCCAAGGTGACACTCCTTCGCGAATACCTCCAATTCAACTATCATCCCGGTAAAACTTTGGCAGGCCTCAGATTTCGTTTGAAGTGCGCACCATTGGGTTGGTGATGTAGATTCGGTTGGGATGGACTCCCGATTAGCGCTAGTCTGGCTCTGAGCACTTGTCTCGATAAGAGTTTGCGCCAACCCTCTTATCGAAACAAGTGCAGGAGCAGAGAAGCTTCTGCTCTGCAAAGATAACAATGGAAAAAAAGGCGAATACGCACACTAATGGAAATAGCGGCTCCGCAATAACACTAGAGCAATTTTAATTGAAAATCCTAAAAAACAGATCAAAAATCCAAAAAACTAAGTAAAAATTGCAATAACGACGGCACAACTGCCGCAGCAGCTACGATATTAACAGCACATCGGGAGTTGTACTAACGATGACAACAACTATGATGAGTCAAATGACAGCAAAGACGGATAAAAACGGAGATTAACAGACAGTTTTGTACAGGCTGAGATTCATGCGGCATTCGGGCGCAGCCAAAAAAATTATTCCAACACCAGATAGTCCTAAGAAGGAAGAGCGGAAAACTCTGCAACACGTGCAAGATATTCAAACGGTGGAGGAAAATATAAAGAACATTGAGAAAATGATGGTTACTGCTTCCATCGCTACTAAAGCAACCAATGTAAGGTTCTTAAATCCTAAAAAAATGACGAACCATCCAAAGTGATTACGGCACGAAAGGAAGAAGGTGTCTAGACAAATAAAGCACCCTTATGAGATTTCACTGCCAGCATAGAAAATGTGGCGAAAGTACTGCACTCGAAAATGCAAGCCGTTAACCTCTCCCAAGAAAGGAGGCCACAAAGTACAATTGTCGCCCAGCAACATGAAGAAGAACAGCTAATCCAAAAAGTCGGAAATGTTTTAAAAAGAATAAAATCTATAATGCGACTAGCCAATATCAGCAAAGGAGCAAAGAATGGGCTCCTTGAACTGGAGGAGCTTTTACACCGCATAGCGAATTATCGGAGGAGCTAGTTAAAGGCCGGAGAGAACCAGAAGATCAAAAGAAGAGCAGAAGGCTAAAGAAACGATGAGGGCTAAGCCTAAAGGGTACGCGTAGATAGTTCCATCATCAAACATCAATAAAAGAATGACGTTTAGCCCATTCAAAGGGTAATGGGATAAAAAAATGAAGGAAGAGGCACTTAATGGGTGTGAAATTTAAGATCAGGGGATCCAAAAAGTGTTGACAAAAGGAACGAAGGAAGCCGCGAAGAAACTCCTTCAAAAATGGCTGAAAGCAAAGTTTGTACGAACGCCCAACAATAAAAAAAACCTAATGCGAAACAGGAGCGAAAAAAGCGAAGGCAGGCAGCAGTGTAAACACGTAAACTTTAAGATGGTGAGTCCTACATAAAAGAGCTGGGGGATATCAAAGATCAATGCCATCAAGAAGTGCCACAGAGAGCAAGTTTATATTGGTAAGGTCTTTTTGTCATTCATCGATTGAATATTTCTTTTATTTAAAATGAATTTTATGTAAGTAAATACTATCTGTTATTAACTATGGCCTTTTGCCATTTTTCGGGTAGAGCTATTATTACATCTGTGTAGAACTTCTGTGGTTTATCGGTAAAAAACCTGGCCAAGTGATTTTCACAGTCCCTTTTTGAACTGAATTTCATTTTACTAAGGAAATTTCGCAGAGATCGAAACAAATGGTAGTCTGATGGTGCAAGGTCTAGATTATAAGGTGGATGTAGTAAAACTTCCCAGCCAAGCTCTTTCAATTTTTCCCGCTCATCAAAGATGTGTGTGGTCTGGCATTGTCATGATGGAAGGCAACGCCCTTTCTATTGATCAACCCTGGCCGGTTGTTTTGAATTTTTGTCAGTTTCTAACACCTCATGATAAATAATTCCCTTACAATCCCACCATACACACAGCATAACCTTATTTGGTGTCAATCCGGGCTTTGAAGTAGTTTGTGATGATTCACCTTTTTTTTACCATGATCTTACCCATTTTTCATCTCCTGTAATGATTTTTTTCAAAAATGGCTCAATTTCGTTGCGTTTATTAGCATTTCGCAAATGGGAATTCGGCCGATCAAATTTTTTTGTGTTAATTCATGCGGCACCCAAACGTCGAGCTTCTTTGTGTATTCAGCCTTACGCAAATGGTTCAAAACTGTTTGGTGATGGATATTCAGTTCCTTAACAATGTCATAGCTGCTTATGTGTCAGTTTTCTTCAATTTTTTGTAAGATTTCATCGACTTTTTCAGTGATTGGTCGCCCTGAGCGAGGTGCATTTTCGACATAAAAATTTCCAGAACGAAAGTGAGCGAACCATCTCTTGGCAATGGCTTTTGATAAAGTATCTTGACCCAATCTGATTAGTATTGCCCAATATATGACAATGAACGCCATCGAATGACAAAAATGGCTCAATACTTTTAAGACTATCCAATATATGGAGAGTGCACCTGCAAGGCATGTGATACTCGTAAGTTGGCCACTCTGGTTCCCTTACCTTACCATGAAATACCGCGGATAATTCAGTCACGCCAATCTTTAGTCTGAAACAGGGCAAGTTCAGTCTATCTAGCTAACTACGATGCTAGAAAGTGATGTCTCGACGAAGGTTGATTGACATTGTTTGAATTGACATCAAAAGGGTTTGCCAAGAGACATACGAGTCTAAGTAAAGGAGAAAGCTTAAAAATGCCTCATAGATGTAAGTAATAGACATAAAGTATGAAAAGCGGCAAACCTCTTCCTTTCGAGATATGCATGAAATTGAGAAAAAAATCAATTCGAGATACCGGTAACAAGACCACCATCAAGCTGTGAACCTGGTTATGGATTTCAATGGAGGTACTATTGAATAAGCAGTTCACGGCAAAATGGCTAGACAATGAAAGAAGCCTTGCATGATAAAAACAACGCTGTTGAAGACGCAACTATAAAAAGAAGAACCTTAAAAATCTCATAGAAAAATGGCAATAGAGTTGAGTTGAATTAAAAGGATGGGTAATTTTGAAAGTATTCAAGAGGCACTGATAAGAATATTCGACTTGGATGGGTCGCAATAGTAGCCACAGATCTACAAAAGAAATGAAACAATTTAGTATGGAATTTTCGTATTTTTCAAGTCTTAGCAAATACGCAATGTTAGTAGGGATAAGTTTTCGACAAGAGAAAATATAAAACAATATGAGGTTACATTAACAGTGAAAAATTGAGCCAATAACTAATGCGTCATAGCTGTCATTTTAGTAGTGTAAGGACTTGAGATACGTTATGAGGACATAGTATTGAGAGGATTTGAGGACATAGAGCTTTTAATAGAGTCAGACAATTGGCATGGGGAAGACTTACGAAGCTGATGTGGAAAAGCTTGATAACAATCCATCAAATCTCTGAGCTCTCCTGTCAAATCAAAGATTTAGCCTATTACATTGAGCTGAGGTTGTTTGAAATGCTTTCATAACTACATTGCAAGATAAGATGCCATAGCAAAAATTTATGATAAGAGTTCTATCAATGATGCGCTATCCAGACGACATCAAAATCTTGTCACACTTATTTCTGACTAAAGACACCACTACACCGACACGCCGTTCGACCAACGTGGTCGGGCCACATTTTGGCCAAATTCAGAGTAGAGCTCGGCAACAGAGAAGCAATCTACCACGCAGCAAGAAAAGTCCTCGGCAAATCGCAACTATATCCTCGCTCGAGCCGACGGCAACGATTAATTAAGATATATTGACTACGTCATGGATCTTGTAAGTAGAATAGGCCACTAAACGGGAGTTCCTTAGCGTGGGCAGGATCAAAGTAATGTTGACACCAGAAAATAATAGGAGACAATGCATGGCCATCATTGACTTGACTCAAAAGGACGCCGAACAATTTCTGGATAAGCGCAAAGCAAAAATAAGGCGAGCCTTCTTCGATGTTTCAAACGCCTTGGCTGTGGTCACACTGCACAAGTATGCACAGGACCCGATAGGAGTTCGCTATATTAGTGTTTAAATGTAGTAAAAAGGGACATAAAAGCAAAAAGTATACCTAGGAGGCACACTATATCTTTTGCATGGATGCTGATCCAAGACTGGATTTTGGGCATGCCTTGGAAACATCAGTTTTCCCAAGAAGCCATTCTTTTTCTTCTTCGCAGTACCACAATCCCTTTTGGGTCTTTGCTTCCTGCTAGAAGTGCCTGCAAATGTCTCGGTACATTGACAGCGTCCTCCAATTTCGTAATCCGAGCAGCGACAAACCATCTTCCTTGGCGAAGTCAGGCCAGCGTTGTTAATGACCGTGTATAAATATTGATGTCGTCCGCACAGGCTACTACTTTGGTCGACTTGTATTGTGTATCGATAGGTGGCTTTCTTATGACGTGTTCCACAGCCAAATTGAAAAGTAATGAAGTTTGCCCTCCTCCCTGCTTTGGTCTGATATTTGTGTCAAAGGCATCGATGAGTTAATTTTTGATGCAAACTTGGAAGGCTGTTGGCGTCATGGTCATTTTCTTAAGACGAATTAATTTGGCTGGGATACCAAAGCAAAGCATTATTTCCTACAGTACGTTAGGATCAATACTGTCGTATGCTTGGTTAAAGGCAACGAAAATTTGATGTACATCCACGTTGAGCTCCCAGTATTTCTTAAGTACCTGCCCGGCAGTGAACGATTAGTCTATTGTTGATTTACCTGCTCTGAAACCAACTTCATACTCCACAATCATACTGTTGGCATATAATCCGATCTTATTTTTTAAGACCTTTGAAAATATTTGGTACCCTGTACAAACTAGTAATTTTCCTCTATAGTTTTCGTACTGAAGCTTTTCAAAGTAAGCTCTGGCCAAACCAAAATCAGAACTTCGATGGCCTGCATCATGTAGCTAAACCTAAACTGCAGTTCAACCGCCCAAAACCTACTTGAGCAGTTTGTGAGAGACGTGAATGCTGACTTTTTGCCACCGAGTGAGGAACACCATGATAAAAGTTCTGCAACATGGTATTCTGATATAAAGCTGGTACTAACGCTATCTGGGTTTGGATCAGTGATTTCTAGGTGAAGAGCTATGGACAAGGAGATCGTTTTGTATGGGTTTGGTGCTCGGGGACCACCTTCTTTAGTGTGTATCTAATGCAGGATGAAACAACATCGTATTTTCAAGCCAAGTTAAATGCTTTGGAGAGCATTGTCTCGAACGCAAAGTCAACGTGCTCGTTGGGGGAGACGCCAACGTTAAAGCAATCAAATGGAGCTTACCTCAAATAGATCCGCGGGGAAAAGAAATCCTAGAAATGTAAGCCAAGATGATATTTGTAGTACTAAACACCAGAAATAAGCCAAATTTGTACCGTATTGGCTGCGGAGGAACCATAGTGCACGTGATATTTCCTAATTTTTATAAAAATAAAGGTGGTGAAATGTTAACAGATAATAATCAATATCGCAAAGAAATTGGTAGTTTATTGTGTGTTGCAATTAAAACGGGTCGCAGTATCGCTATATCAGTCATCATTTTGTCTCAGAAAATTACCAAGCCTAATCAAAATGATTAGAACGAGGTCAAACACGTCTTGAAGTATTTGAAGTCGACTGAATATGACAATTTGTTATTGACTTACGATGAAAAACTGTTTTATGGATATGTGGAAGCAAATTGGGCAGAAGAAGTCTTGGTGTGCATGTCATTAAAGTGTTTCTTAGGGTTATTCACGATTATTTTGTGCATATTGCGCATTGAGTACAAAGCACTTCTGAGATTAACGTAGTTCCATCCATCCAACATGTTTTTAACAATGTAAAGAGGAAAAATTCGTCCTTGTATGCAGTGAAATATAAACCAAGCAGAAATTAGACTAAAGTTGTTCCAGTTCAATCAAGTTCTACAATTGCTTTGAATATATTTTTCTGAGAAGAAACATTTTCTTTATTGATAAATAGTCCAGGAAAGCATAAAAATACTGCTTCAGGGAGGCTATTTTTTGCTTCAGCACTATTCCTCCTTTCGAGCTTTCGCTAAGAGGTAGTTTGAGTATCGAATTATCTTGATCAAATGTATCGGCACTTGGGTAGGTGATATGGTCAGTACCATGCTTTAGCTTTATGCCCGTACACCCAGCTACGATAGGATCTGATTATAAAAATTTACTTACCATAGCCGAACTAGCTTAACGTGTGTCTGAAAAATTACTCGAAACAAACCTCGTTGCCACAACGGAATTCAAACCAGGGACTCATGGACGATGGAGCTATTAAGTTTTGCTCTTGATATAGCAAATTCAAAGAATGGACCCAGAAATATGCTTTCAGAATAATCTTAACATATAACCCATTCTCTTATGAAGGTGTATTTGAAATCAGTTGGCTTCATTTTTGCTTTTTGCGCGCTACTAGGCCGGTGGTTTCATTTTAGGGTTTTAAATAATCACGATGCTCTTTTGAAATCACATAAATCTGCCCATTTATCTATTTATGTGTTCCAAAAGGTTTTTTTCAAAAAAATTGCTCCTGCAAGCACTAATAAAGCAAGTTTTCTAGCGATTGTTATAACAATTTCCTTGTTTTCCGGTATCTAATGAGAGTGATGGCACAATGAGAATTAGTACACACGTTGAAATCACCTTTTTCTAACATTTTTCTCCTCTAATAATTTTTCAGAAAAAATTATTAAAATAAGTAACTCAATCATGTAGCTTCAAAGAATTTCATGTTATTTATTTTAGAAAAATTTGACAAAATGAAAGGCATTTAATCAAATATTAGAGCAAAAGTATTCTTAGTCAATCCAACAAAGGCTTTAATTACAACTAGTGCTCTCTGATTTCTTCAAATAAAATATGAGCTCTTAATTCCATTCTAATGCAATATCTTTTTTTAAGTACCAAATAATGATCCGGTCACAGAAATAGCTTGGGCTTAGTAAAAGGTACTAGCCAGCAGGTTCGATACTTCGTCCCGACGGCTGCTGTAATGGTTCCCATACTGTGACCAAGAATGGGCGTACAAAAACTTTTTGGTACCATAACCCTCTTTTAGGGATGTAGAAGATCAAAACAAACATAATCTTCTGGATGAAAAGCCAGGGTAAAATGAGTGCTAAAAAATGAGCTTTCATATCGCAAGCTATCATAACTAAACGTTATGTGGTGAACCGTGTGAAAAACATACTGTGCAATGAAAACACTTTAAAAACCTATGAAATGGGTACCCTATGCCTATGAAGTGGGCACCCTCTGCCTCTACTCATCGGTGTGACTTGTTTCTGATGAAAAAAGAAAAACTTCCTTACAATCGCAGAGGAGGGCTCTATTATTTGTACAGGAGTTTAAGAAAGTCTATAATGTAAGCAGTGGGAGCGCTTCCCTTAGCAAGGAAATGTCAAAAATAATTTTAAAAAAAATGCAAAAAAAAAGAGCCTCCATGACTTCTTCATCTTTCAATTTTGTTATGTGCTGATTACCAAATACCGTACCATTTTTAAAATCTTAATCGTTGCATGGCAAGTGTAGGTTTTAAACTCAACGATCAAATTACGGTCATTTCTTACCACGATGTCTCTTACAGTGGCAAACTCTTCGAATTTATTAAGGAAACCTAACTCAACATTATTTGTTTTGTATGTATCCCATCTAAAAAATTTGTGATCAAGGCCATCTACTTTATTGCAGTGTGAATCCGCGCGCTTTGCTTTTAAAGTCTCAAGTTGTTATAATCTTTAATGACCAAGATTCTATTTATGGACTGGATTGCAGGGCTGTCGATTTCCAGAGTGTGGAATCATGTTTTTCACCTCTTAAGTGGTTGGCTCTTTTCCAGATGCACTCCGTCAGCCCTAGTTCTTTGTCTAGGTAACCATTCCTCCAGTCACGTCTAGTGCTTGAAGCGATAATATCTATGAGATAATCACCCTCCTAGTGAATGTGTTCTAAAAGGCCTCTCTTAGCCTTTCCTTTAGCATAATAATCAACTTCTGTAGCCACCTCCATCTCTTTATGTCTGGGGATCTGTAGTATGTTGAACTTGATGTTTGGTTTGGAGTTGATGACCTGCAAGATGTCATAGATTACTTTTTTACGATTCATGTTATTTTCAATGTTCAGCAGTGCAACCCAGGAATTCGAAAACAAATTCAATATGGTGGTCAAGGTTACAGCCGGGCTGCTAACATGGCGTGCAACTCAGCATTTATTGCAGAAATATTCTCTTTGAGACTAAAATAGGTAACCTTATTATCTTTGAGGTTGATGTATGAACGACCCAAGACCGGCAATATTTTTTGCTCTGTCAGAAGTAAAGAAAGGTTGAGATGTAATCCTTGATTCCCACACATACCAGATGAATTTGTCATTGAATTCAGGCCGCTGAGATCGTTGTGTGTGCTACATATTGAATTTTCAACCTCTAGAGATACCTTAAAGTAGGGCGCTCTAATAACCACGACCATGGGAATGATTCCGTCTAAGGAAGCCTTAAATTTCTGGTATTGTGGGGTCTACCTGTAGGCTGTTTCTTACGGGCACGAACTCAGTATCCGAGAAATTGTTAAAAAAGGCGTTGCTTAGCTCTCTTGCTGTGAGCGATTCAGCTCTATCTTTGACCATGAGTTCTTCAGCAATTTCAAATGCATGTACATTGGTGATGCTACGTGGGAGGCTTTGGGTAATTTGCCTTTCAAGGCGTCAATTTTGTCGAGCAAATAGTTTGGAGCATTAGCAACGGTGGTAATTTCGTATTGAAGTTCTCTTATAATTAAAGCTTTATATATATATATATATATATATATATATATATATATATATATATATATATATATATATATATATATATATATATATATATATATATATATATATATTTAAAGCGATGGTTAGTTAAGAATTGTTCACTGGCCTAGTTTCGTTGGTTCTGTTTGCTGATGATTTTAACACTCCATTCTTTAAAGAAACTTGCCTTATTTAATTTTCTTCCTAGGTAAAGAACGCTGTTTCGCCTTGCAATATGACTTCCATTTATGCTAAAAAAAAAATGGGTAAACAGACCTAGGCTCATTTCAGAAGGGTTTTGTATTCAATTTACAAAATGCAGTCACCAGATCGAATCAAATCAAGAAACATGTCAAAGACGATTTTATTGGAGAAAATATGAAAGACGGAGATCATACTATTTTTAACAAAGTTGAACGAATTTCGACTTCTGAGGTTTTTGGTATTGTTATACTCATAAATATCTCCCTTGATAATTATTTCAAATGTCCATCCGCAACGGAGGAAACACATTTTTCATGTATTTCCCCCCTGTGCCCCCACTGAAGCAAAAACTGACAGTTTGACAACTGTTTTGAAAAGCTCCCATGAAAACTTTTATTTCATACTCATATCGGCTACGTTTGATGAATTTTTTTCAGGGGCCACTCTACTGTACTGTTATCATCGATTAATGGCCAATTTTTTCGAATCCTAGAATGGTTACAAAACCCTTTTGCTAGGAGCTCTCTCCCGCCTCCTTGCCTTGTTTCGCTTATGAGTATTAATTGTAGGTACTCATCTTCAGTCATTCATTAAATTGAATCAAGTATCAAAGCATGCACCTTAAACGTTGAAGTTGGGAAAAAATAACTCAAAATTATTCAATCTTCGCATTTAAAGCAGCCACTATTTTGTTTTACGAGTACTGATACCACTAGCTGAACCGATTCGCAAAGATATACATGACACCTATCATTCCTGAAATTTTCATGCAAATCCTAGCAAAACTGTAGTGGCTGAGTCGGTAAAAAAGCGCATGTTGTTCCATAGCCATATGTTGCCATAGTAATAAATGCAGCGCATATTGTTCCATGGTAATACAGGAAAGTTCAAACCGCTATAACTTCGCTAAATATGACTCAATCTTTATGAAACTTCCAAGATAGATCAATCTTATGAATAGACATCTACGTACCGAATTTCATTGAATTTAAGGATACCGTTAAGATTTTATTCAAGAAAACATAAAATCAATAAATCATACTATTACTAACAAAGTTGAGTGAATTGCGACTTCTCACGTATTTGTTGTTGTTGTACTCACCAAGGCCTACATTCCTGATTTTTTTCAGATTTTTCGGATCACAGGTGTCCAATCGCGAGGGGCGCCCCTCGAATCAAATTTTGTCAAACAAAGACCTGTTTTGAAAAGTTCTCATCAAGACCTTTCATTTGATACCCATATCTGCTACCTTCAATAAAATTCTTTTTTCGGGGGGTCACTCTCCTATATAGGGAGACCCCCCTTAAATACATTATACAATTTTTTTGTAGTTGAATTTTGAAGAGATCACCACTTCACACCTACGCACAAAATTTCATGTTTTTAGCTTAAGTAGTTTCCGAGAAAAATTGCTGTGACACACGGACGGACGGGCAGACGGACAGACTGGTCGCGAAACTAGTAGGGTTTTGTAAAATTATTTTACAAAACCCTAAAAATGTTGAGAGTGTTCATATCTGGATAAGATTATCGCTTATGCTTTATCAGAGTTTACTTTCAAACCCAGTGAGTCACAGACTCGGCTGAAGTCATTTATCTTGCTTTGTAAAGTATTCACTGTACCTAGGAGCTTTTTCCATCTGCTAGCATAAGGAATTGTCGGCGTATTTCAGGTCAGTAGTCTTATCGTTTAGAAGCTGATGTATGGTAAAATTATATACGTTAAATAGGAGGGGGCTAAAAACGCCTCCCTGTAGCAAACCATTGTATACAGTGTCGCTTTGTTTATTCAACAACAGGGTTCTTCAACCAAAAATATTCTGTGATCTAGTTGGTCTATAGAGTGCTTATGGTAACTTTGAGTAGAGTTTGTTTAAGCAAGTTGAGATCCGCATGTTCGTATGCATCAATAGTAACGTTGAGAATGACAACCATTTTAAACTTGGAACCCTTATCTTTTTCTATTTTGAGTATCAGTCTGTTAAGGCAGGCTAAGTTCGACTTGTTTTGTTTGTATGCGTAGCAACTTGGGGACAAGATGTTATTATCCTCAACAAAACGGTCCAGTTTTATTTTAAATCGGTTTATTTATCATTTTAATTGATACACTGATTAGTAGCTGAGCTGTGTTGGATACTTATTGGCTTTCAGTTTTGGAACTTTACACTCGACAGCGACTTTATTACAAGCCGAAAGGAAGCATTAAATAGAAGGTGATGAGGTTCGTGATGATCAGCAGGGGGAATAGAAATCCCGGATCACCGTCTGTATACCGATCGTTATGCATGCTAGACATTGCTGGGAAAGTGCTACAGAAACTCATCAAGGGAAGACTCACTGACGTGATTCGTGCTGTTCCACCATTGATACGATTGCAGAGATGGTGAGTGTGGTCCAAAAGGCAGCAGCATATAGCTGCACCAAGTGACGTACCGTCCTGTTGGTGTCATTCGACGTTAGGAGGGCGTTCAACGCCGCTAGTTGGGTGGATATTTTTGATAATCTAGAAAAGCCTTTTTAAGTTCCAGAATATCTAATGTGGCTTTTGAGGGACTACCTAAAGCACCAAAGTCTGCTTTGCGACACGACACAGGGTCAATGAAGGATTGAAGTTACATCGGATATTGACCAGGGATCTATCCGAAATATTGGGCGACGCTCTCAGTAAAGAGATATATCGAAAACGCTTGGCACAGATACAGAGAAGAAAAGCACTGAGGATTACATCTTCGTATCTGACTGTCTCTGAGATGGCGGTGAGATATTGCAGGCATGATACCTGTTATCTTCTTTGCTAGAGAGCGCTATGCTAATTGTAGGCGTCCAAACAAGGACACGAGAGAAATAGTTGTCTGCGAGGAGAGGCAGCGCTCACTTAACGATTGGTGATTGCACGAACGGAAGATGGACTGCATACCTCATTCTGAGTGTGAGATTAGCTAATTCAAAAATATGGTGAGACTGACCTCTATCTGACCCAGTTTTTGAGCGAGCATGGATGTTTTCAGTCTTACCTGCACTAGATTGATAGATTACGGTTCCCCAATTGTCGGCTTTGCCCAGGAGAGGAAGACAATGTCTTCCACACATTTTCTGCGTGCATTAAATGATATATGCTACGAAGGAACCTCTACATGGAGACGCGAGCGCTCATACCAGAAAATATAGTCGCAATGATACTCGAATGGGTTGAATTATGGAATCAGTTGGCACATTTTGTTCGGGCAGTTCTGTAAGATAAAAGGAACTCACAGCAGTCGGAAGCGTTTAGGCTGGGTCTCGCATTCCCTCTTCCTTCCTGCTAGAAGAGAAATCTCCTAGCTTGAAGGTACCTCACGCTATAACAAAACGAGACCTTGCCCGAAATAATGTGTCAAACGGTTCCAGGCTGGGCTCTCGTATTGACAGGGGTGGTGTTTAGTGGGTGTTTCAGGCTGGGCTCTCATATTGACAGGGCTCGTGTTTAGGGGGTAGTCCGGTTGCTTTCTTGTGAGCATGGTGGTCTCATACTCTGCTCGTAAATTATGTTTACCTCCCAGCCACAAAAAAGGAAGTATTGGAGGCCCTTTCAAGTAAGGATTTTGAAGCGTGCTGCAATTGATTGAGTCAACACCTGCTGGCATAGGCTACTTTTTTTCGTTGATGTACCTCCTCAGCTTTGAATAGATGATCGTGCGTAACGGCAGTAGCAGCTTCCCTGGAATGGAAAGGAATGAATCTGACATCTTCAATGAGGCTTAGCTAAAAGATATGTGTTAAACGGTTCCAGAATAAGTTCTCAGATTGACAGGAGAGGTTTTTGGTGGTTAGTTCAAAAGCAACGCGCTGATGAGAACCCTACACTGCCGAAATAAATGCCTTTGCTTCTCTACAACCACGAATAAAACATTATCTTCCTATATCTAATTGAAGCGCTGTTGTTAGCAACCGGCAAAGATATTCATTAAATTTGCATTTAAAACAGAAGAGCAAATATCAAGAATGATGTTCACAGAATAATTCCGAGTATTTTCAAATGTAACATGGACAGTGCAGCATGATGGGACTCGTAATCTAGATAATTGCTTCGCTTCCACTGGCCAATCTCTAGCCACAAAAATCACGTGGTTGTGCTGATTCTTCGGCAAGGACAGCGACGATAACCACACTCCCAGCTGAAATTACAGCGGATGAATGCTCTCTTTACTATCCAAGAACATGCTCTGCATGACAACACACTTGCTTGAATAATTACATACACAAGAATATTCCTATGGATACAAACATGTCAACATCAATTTCATTCCGCACAATTGAGTTTGTTCTTCATTATGGCAGTGCGGAAGGATACTTACATGTGATCGCCATTGTCTTTTCACATACTCCTACAGTTTCATCTCTATCATAGATATTTTTGACTACCACTTGTCGGACAATATAGAACGAGTCAATTTCTTGATTTGATTATGGATGCTGTAAACATACTAAAGCTCAGTCAAGGACATAAAGTCTATCAAGGGAGAGATTCGTTCATCCTTCTTGAATTCTGGTTGTGAAACTTCTTGGGAACACGCTAACTTCGACGTTGTGGATGGAAAACTAGAATGTTGTCGGGATGTATACATTTAAATAAATTTTAATTGAATGCCATGAGTAAATATACCAGAAAACATTAAGTTTCCTTTTGGTTTAAGTGGTTTAAGCCGTCGTAATGATGGAGGTTTATCAATGCTTTGTAGCATTCCGTTCTGGAAGTGTTGAGAAAGTTTTGTCTTTCACATAATCAAATAGTCGAGGGTTTGATTAAAACATTATGAACCGTCCATAGTTTTGGAATGGAATTTAGCAGGCAGTTATTTTATGTTTTTTTGTCTATGAAAGTATTTCGAAGTTGAATAAGGAAAGTCGAGACGTCTTATTTATTACCCTTATTGTAAAAATGTGAAAAGAAATACAGATGATACACAATATTCAAGAGAGTATACAGATGAACTTTTTTCTCGAATGTTCCACAAGGCCAATTACAAATTTATTCTCAGAAAGTTCATTAAATTATGTCAAAGAAATTTGCTTTAAGTACAGCGTAGAAGGCTCGAGAGGGAGGGGAGAAATAAGACATACACAATAGTAGGCTTCGTACAAACGTTCTTCAACACTCATAGAGTGAGCTTTTGAAGGCATTACTAAATTACGTAAAAACACCCTTTATAAACATACCCTCTATTAAAACACCCTTTATAAAACCACCCTTAGAAAAAATTTCAGTAATGTGCACTGTTTAGTGATACAAGTAGAGGATTCTTTCGTTACAGAGAAACGGTTCAATGTTCTGCAAAGATATAAAGGATTACATGTATTAATTATAATTGTTTAAGACTACAAAGGTTCTGGCACAGGTTTTCATATACATCGAAGTCAAAATTTCACGATTTTCAAAAAATATTGAATGTCCAACTTTGAAGGGCTGCGGTAAGGTTTAACCCTTCTTCAGGCATGGCTGAGCTGATAGGCTCAGTTATCGCTTTTATTGGCCTCTTGCAGGAGCTCATGAATCAAATTGTCAACTACTAGAGGAACTTTGGGGGAAGGTAGGAGATGGCATTGAAAAATTTGGTCTGATTATAAGTTTCAAAAGGTTGAAAACCTTGATATACGTCGTTTGTTTTGACGACATAATAACAAGCCATGAACAAAAAGTGTTTGATTAACTTGCTTCCATTTGAAGCATCTTTGATAAATTCGTTGCGAAATGCTAAAAGAGTTATTGTCCTGTGAAAATATCACTGTAGGTTAAAATGTTGGCTGGATTTAATGGAACATACCCATCAGGATTTATCTCCTCCATTGATCACGGTTTTACAGCTCTGTCTGCCAGTTGGTCACTCCCAGCAGGAGTCAGCTGTTTGCTTCTATCGTGTCTTCCCATCGAGTCCTCGGTCTTTTCGCTGGACGTCTACCATGCGCTCTACCATTTAATGTTCCTTTGGGTAGTCAGTTTTCATCTACCCTTTCTACACGACCAACGGATGGTAGTTTGTGTCATATTACACAAGCGGTCGTCAAATAATTTTAAAAACTAGTTGTTGTAACGTATTCTCCAAACTATTCCTCATTTCACTGGGCCATAGGTTTGTCGGAGCACTTTGCATTCAAAAACCTCCGCTGTCTTTTCGAATACGCTCGTCAGGGTCCATATACCACTTCTAAGTAACAGCATAAGTTTGACTAGCAATTCGTAAGGACGATGATTATTTTGCCTGTTCATAAATCTGAGGTTGGAAGTACGGAGTAATAGGCTATATGTTCGACATTTATGTGGCTTCCAAACTCATCCCTTTCGGTACCTCTTTCATTCAGATGTTAGGATGCCAAAGTCAAACATTATTCTATACAGAATATTTTGGTTGACATCGTATTCTTGTTTGAAATCTATAAAGAGTTGGTGCTCATCGGTGTTATATTTCCAGCACTTTTCAGACATCTGTTTTACTGAGAATATTTGGGCTATTGTAGACCACCTGCTTCGAAAACATCCCTGATACTCTTGCCTTACTTTTTTTGAGGTCACTTATTGCTAGCTGTACTTTGTCTCTGGTTAGTGGATTAACGGAGACCTCTAGCTCTGCTTCTGCAATGTTCACAGTTTCATTTGGTTTAAGGGATACTGTGAATAGCTTTTGGAAGTATTGGTTGCCTATAACTGCCACTTGTGCACTTTTATGAAGACTTGTTAGTGAATTAAACCATCTTTTAGTTATTCAATAGAGACATACATCGATCTGACATCATGTAAGTCATGTGTTCATTTAACATGTTGAATCTTTTGGGCTGATGGTCAGTCATTTCTTTTTGGCAATTTTTTTAGCTTGTCGTTGTAGGGTCTTGTCATCGTTCTTTTTTGGCCCAAGTTGGTCATTGGATGTATGTTTTGTGCGACTGGTTCCATTTTAGGTAAATTTCTCGAGAGAAATTTACCTATTGCGGAGAGTATCATATATAAATTGCGGAGAGTATCATATATACATTGCGGAGAGTATCATATACAGGGTAAGTAACCGGACTGAGCCTGCCCCGCGCCGTCAAAGCGTTTGCTAACCGGTATTTGGTGCTGTAGTGGTGGTGGGGGTCTAGGTAAAGGCGACCAGGCTCCATAAGTTGCCTCCAAGCGCTTGGAGAGATAGCATTGACTGCGAGCGGAGTGCGTGTTCAGTTACGTCGTCGAAGTGAAAATGGACCGTACGATCGAGCAACCGAACCAGAGTTTTTTAACCATGTTATTACAGGAGACGAGACGTGGGTTTTCGAATACGATCTTGAGACGAAGCGGCAGAGTTTGGAGTGGCACCCACCGGCGTCACCACGACCGAAAAAAGCGTGCATGAGCAAATCGAAGGTGAAGTCGATGCTCATTGCTTTCTTTGACGGGAAAGGCATTATTCACAAAGAATTTGTGCCACCCGGCTAAACTGTAAACGGCCAGTACTACAGAGAGGATTCGTGGATCCTCCATCACGACAATGCTCCATCACACACCTGCCTGCTCGTCACCGGGCAGTTGGCCAAACAGTCGAGGACAACGTTGCCACAGCCTCCTGATAGCCCGGATATGGCACCAGCGGACTTCTTTATGTTCCCCAAGATCAAGAGACACCTTAAGGGGACGCGGTTTGGGACTCTGGAAAACGTTGAACGTGCTACGACGAGGGCTCTAGACAGCATCGAGGTTGCCAACTTCCAGGGAGCGTTCGGGGATTGGAAAATCCGGTATCAGCGTGTTATCGACTCCAATGGGGACTACTTTAAAGATTTCTAAAGAAAAATTGTACATATTTTGCCAATAAAAAATTTCCTGAGGTCAGTCCGGTTACTTATTATTCAGACCCTATATATATATATATATATATATATATATATATATATATATATATATATATATACATATATAAATTTATGTATATATATATATATATATATATATATATATATATATATATATATATATATATATCTATATATATATATATATATATATATATATATATATATATATATATATATATATATATATATATATATATGGGATACAACGAAATTTGTGACCACGCTAGAGGTTGCAATTTCGCTCCGATTTTCACCAAATTTTCAGGAAAGGTGTATTGAGTAAATATCTCGGTCAAATTTGTGAACCAGTTATATCGGCCGGGCGAAAACAAAATGGCGGCCATTTTAGACGAAAAATCGTGATTTCTGTTCTGACCAAAGTATAGCTCCGATTTGGATGAAATTTGGTACAAAGATTCACTGATATATGTGATGAATCTCACAATACAAAATCCAAAGTCGGTACGGCAGAAACAAAATGGCGGCCGCTCAAAAGTCGAAAAACGTGCAAAATTTTATTGTTGCAATAGTGGTCAAAGCTTCCAACAGATGTTCATCAAATTCGTTAGTTAGATAGAAATTATAAGTATCTAAAAAATCACGTAAAAAGCTGGAGGTCAGGTCGCAAAAATCAAAATATCGACCAGCTGAAGCTCAAAACTTCAAAGACTCCTAAAAGTCGCAGTTTTGATCCGACGTATATGAAGTTTGGTTTCAAGGTAGATATTACTTACAACTACAGATTTTGTTATTTTGGTGATCGGCAGTTTAAATATGCGTTTTTTCATGTTTTTATGGCCCTCTAGTGGTCACATTTTCCAGCGGATTTTGATGACACTTGAGATTATGGATCTCTGTAATATGTTCTTGTATTATGCAGAAAATTATTAAAATTGAATGAAAAATAAACAAGTCGAAAATTTCAAACCTAATATTATTAGCTGCCATTTTCACTAAAAATTGAATTATTTTGCCCTGTCTAGAGTGAAACTCCGATTTGAACGAGATTTGGCACATTGATTGATGAGATCCTAGCACACAAAGATTTAGTCCAAAATCAAATGCATGCATTCAAAATGGTGGCCCCCAAAGGTCAGAACGAAAGTGACTTGCCTGTCTGTCCGTCCGTTTGTTCGTGCGTCACAACAAACACGAACGGCGGCAGATTCTTTTTATGTTAATAAATACCTATGTGGTGCTACAAAAATTGCAGTAAAAAATCCAGTAGTAGGCATGCCAAATTCTTTTTCGCAACCTTACGCTACATACGAGAAATTTACCTTTCCGGCTGGTGCTGCCAACGGGGATTTTTTTAATGCATTTAATCTTATCATGTATCTCAATTATTTTGAACACAGCAAAGATGATGATACAAAGGAAACAATTGACATTTGATCCTATTTGTAAAAGTGTAAAATTTTGATAATTGATGATCGAGTGGTGTATGGTATGAGTTGTATTTGAATATAATTAATGTGCACTAGGAGCAAGCAATATATTGGTTTAGGGTTTTTTTTCCTAAGTCTAATTCAAATAAAATTAGTTTAGTTATAAAACTGAGGAGAGCAAGAAAAGAAAATCGTTTATTTATTTATATTTTTTCAACGCGTGGAGTTGCTCAAAGTAGTAATTAAAAAGCGTTGTAAAACCTCTGAGTTGATACTTAAAGGAACTTTTAAGTATTAGCATTTTCACATTTTGTGTCAATAACTCAAAACAGAGTCACTTTATTGAGAAAATCTGATCGAAGGCTTCTTTTTTGTCGATGAGGCGTCTGACTACAACTTTGTTGACCTACGACTTTTGCGCTGCATTAACTTGGAAGATGTTTGAGGCATCTACAATCAAGCTTTCTTGACGCCAAATTGGCTTTACAGTCTAATAAATAATTTCCAAGGAATTGTGTTATGCCGACAAGTAGGTAAATTTTTGAATTATTGTTATTCTGGCTCGATTGAGCCACAGCCTTAGGTTAGAAGTCAGGTGAATAGTTTATCTTTCTCCGGTATTACTTCCGCAGGAGTGTTATTGATTATTGAGCAACCTCATCTCTTAAATCGTTGCTCTGTTTAAATAGATGCTTCTTTGCTCTCTAACAAGGAGCAAAATGTGCATCACACATGTAATTACTAATACTGCCAACTGAGAGACTGTTTGGTATACGCGTACAATTTGCAGCGCTCGTTGTCTTTAGACCTGTGCCGATTGCTTTCGATGCAAAGCCTTGTTTAAAGCATTACGCCATAGTTCCGACCCATAGAATAGGACGGATTATACAGCACTCATTAGGGGTCATCTCCTTGATGAAATGTAGGCCATCAGGCAAGTAAGTGCCATTTCATGAACTTCCTGTCTTTTGGCTATTGCTCTAGTTTATGTGGAGAAACTCATCTTTGAATCTTCAATTATTGTTTCCGTGATACTGATAGTCCTTACTCTGGGAAATTTTTTTCTTAGTAAGAATGACCAATCTGGTTTTTTTTCAGTTTTTGACTAGATGACTGGTCCCTCACTCACCACATCAGCGTACCTAGTCCAAATTGCCCATGCTTGACAGTGTGTCTCGCGACTAAACTTAAAGTTTCCAATGTGCGAAATCATAAGGTCATTAAAGAAGTCGCTCCATATAGAGGGGCAACCATAAAAAAAATCATTTGTTTGCAATCATCATCATCTATGGTTCAACAGCCCACACCAGGCCTTTGTCTCCAAGATTAATCTCCTCTAATTATCACGGTGAACTCCACCATAACGGTCCTAGGCCCAGTTGAGAAAGAAGAAGGATTTCCCATTGTTTCCCTAATCCACAGCTACCATTACTTCTCATCCTAAGCCCCATAAAGACATCGTAGTAAATGACCTTGGTGTCGCACATTGGGTTTACTAGTTCCCCAATGATGGGACCATAAATGCCGAGAAATGCCAATAGCTCCTGCAGTTCTGCTACTTAATTCTATTTACACCTTGTTTGTGGGGATATAAGAGGGTGAAACTGAGCCTTCCCACGCTGATAACGAAATTGAAAGTAATAGCCATACCGCCGGTTGGGTGACGGGCTAACTCACCGTCCCTGTAAGACCCTAAATTTTTTCGAAACCTTGAGTGAAGCCTTGGAATGGATTGGGTCTTTGGCAATAACCTTGCATCCAAAAACAGGACTATGGAATTGGATCCTAGAGTGCTAGCTGACTGAATAACCCTGGCACTATTAAGGACCTTTTACAACAAGCCAGTCAATAGAAATTAAACATACAGGCAATCGATGAAACGAACTGGACTAGAAGTGATATTCAGGATATAAGATTGCACACAATATTCAAAAGTGGGAAGCCTGTTGAAAAGTGAGATTTCAGAGTGGCCTTGATTGTGGATAAGGAGTTCAAATTACATGTTATTGATTTTAAGGCAGTCAATAAACGGTTGTGTGCGACCCGTATAAAAGCAAAATTTTCCAAAACCTGGCTGATACATGCAAATGTCTCAACCAAAAAAAAGGACGAAGAAACAAAGGAAAAGTTTTACAACCATCTGAAAAGACGAGTAGACGCATTGCCTGCAAAGGACAAAATAATAATTCTGTATTATTTCAACGAGAAGCCTCCGTGATGAAACAAATGACAACGCATGCACCTGATTGACCTCACGGGTAGCAGAAATCAAGTCATCCGTTCGACTTGCTCCCCTCATTGAAGCTTTGACAAAATGACCTGGGTTTCATTGGAAGGCAACACACAAAACCAAATCGACCATGCTCTGATTCAACAACGTTGAGCCTCGAGCATATTTGACCTCTGTACATACCGAGGAGTCAATTATAAATCCGACCATTACTTAATTAAATTAACCTGTCGATGTCATTTTTTAAAGGCGTATTGGGCAAAGACATGCCTATACAAAAATTTGACATCAAAAGGTTCCAAATGGCGTCTGTGGCAAAAATTTCACGGAACCCCTTCACAACCAGTTAGCTTCTATCCCATCAAATAGATTACTGAAAACAAGCAACGAGCTGTGGGTGGAAGGGAAAGCGATGATTAAGACCATGGCAGAACAGGCAGTAAGATAACAAGTCTGATGCAAAAGAAATGATTGGTTCGATAATGCGTTAGACAAAAAGAATTGGAAATAATCGGACGTACAAAGATTATTTAGATAGAAAAACTAGGACAAAGAGAGAACATTATGAAAATCTCAGAAGAGTATTGAAAAAGATAAAAAGAATTAAGAAAATTAAAAACTATGATGCCTAATTGAGAAGTATAGATGTAAGTTAAGCAAGCAACGACACAAGACAAGCTCACAAAAGAACTTGAAACAAGGTTATCAACCCAAGACCACACACTGCCTTGATGACATTGGCAACATTATCGCTGATGAACAGAATTAACAAAATGTGGGCGTCATATTTCACGAACTTTCTTAATTCTCCGCATAGCTCCAGAACATTAAATCCTTTAGTTGATCCTGGAGAGCTTCCATTTGTTCTACCAAATATGGATTTAATTTGCTCCACCATCAAAGCCAAACAGAATAATAAAACGCCGAGAATATGGGAAATTCCATTAAAGCCCATCAAATATTGTGACAGCAATATTCAGAAAGTCGTTTTAAAACCCCTCCAGCACATTTTACAATAGAACATATGCCGAATGAGTGGAACCATAAAAAAGGTGACAAGTTACAGTGCGATAATTATAGAAGCAATTCATTGTTTTGCATGGCGTATAAAAGTAATTTCGTATATCAAAGAAAATATAATCAGATCATACGCTAATAATAATTATAGTGGAGTACCAAACTGGCTTTAAAGCAGGTAGATTGACAATATACCAATTATTTATACTGAACGATAAAACAATTATTACAGTCAAGCAAGGAACTTGAGAGATGCTGCAAGTTCAACATAGACAAACACCAAATATTCGTTGACTTTAAGCAAGCATACGACAGTATTGATTGTAACGTACTGTACCAAATAATGTTTTGCTTTGGCATACCAGTCAAATTAGTCCATCTTACCAAAATAACAATGACGTCGGCAACCTCCCAAGTCCGCATCAATAACCAACTCACCAATGTCTATGACACAAATATCAGACTAAAGCAGGGAGATGGGCTGGCCCCATTGCTGTTCAATTTGGCTCCAGAATACGTTAAAATAAGAGGTACGTTCTTATACAAGTCAAACCAAGTGATAGCCTATGCACATGACATCAAAATTTAAACACGGTCACTAACAACCAGCAAAAAACCCTTCCTAAAACTCGATAGCGAGACAAAACTAGGAGGACTACCATTAGATGAGAATAAATAATGCAGTCGTGGGAAAATGTCACACTTTGGCAAATACAGTATCGAAAATGTGAACAAATTTACTTATTTAGGCGTCAAAATAATGAGAAAAGTTAATGAAAGAGATGAAATTTGCCGAAGAATACAGCTTGCAAATAAAATATTTTATTCAGGTTTCACAATTTTGAAGACCAGCTGCATGCAAAGGAAAACAAAGTTCTAAACATACAAATCCGTGATAAGACCTGTTTTACGCTATAGGTGTGGAATATGATCCCTAACCCAAGTTTCTGCAAATGAATTAAACACCTTTGAGTGACGGTTCCTGAGACGAATATTTGCACAAAAAACTAGACAAGGGCCGATTATGAATTCGATACAACCACGACCTGTATAACCTTTTCGACGAGCCAGAGTCCTAAAGATTATAAGGCTGCGGAGGCAGCAATTGGCTGGCCATGTGAATCGTATGGTGCAATGCACCACTCTGGACCTTAGAATAGGACCTATGGAGTAATAAGCTATATTTACGGCGTTTATGCGGCGTTCAATGTCGTTTTCAATATGGTTGTCAAATTAACAATTTAAATTGATGAGAGCCTTCCAGAACAGATAAACTGGCATTATTTTCGTCGGAGATCGTAGGGTGGACATGTAAATAGAATGATGAGAAACCTTTTCACGATTTCAAAAATAACGACCAACAGTTTGATTTACTGGAAGAAACCCAAAAAAAAAATTTCGATTTCACACCACAATATATATCTGTTTAAGAACTGTTTAGGCAAGCTTCATCGCTGCCTAAATAAGGAATTGTTTAGGGTAGCCCCATCACCGCCTAAAATAAGGAATTAATTAAGCAACCACTATCACCAGCTAGATTGCATTTTTTTATAAAGTGACGGAGATTGTAAATATTTAAGCTATTTCCAAGAATTTAAGGCTTGTTTACTTTTTACACAAAAAAAGTTGTATTTAGAAACAGGTTGGGCAAACCTCATCACTGCCTAAATTCAAAAATATTTAGGTATGCCACATCATTGTCTCAATTAGGATCGGTTTAAGCAAGCCCTATTACCACCTAAATTGAGGCTTTATTTGTAAGGTAAAGTAAATAGTTGTCTAGGAAATGGATTTTTTGTTGTTTAAATCAATCATAGAACTATCGTAAAAGTATCATAAAACTTTCGTACAACTATCGTAAAACTAGTGCACAGTCATAGTCAAACTATCGTAAAACTACCGTGACACTATCTTAGAACTAGCATAAAAATATCGCAAAACTACCGTTATACTACCGTCAAATTATCGAGAAACTATCCTTAAACTGTCGCGAAACCATCGTTTGACTATCATGAAAGAAAAAGATCGTAAAACTATCATTTCGTCAAACTGTTGTTTATGCAAATGTTGGTAAAACTATCGTTTTTGACGAATCTTCGTAAAACTATTGTTTTTGACGAATGTTCGTGAAACTATCGTTTTTAATGAATCTTCCTAAAATGCTAAGTTCACTCTAAATAATTTTCGTGTTGTTTAGATTTTTCACAACAAAGATTTTTGTGCTTAGGAATTTTTCTGGAAAATCCCATTAGGCCCTAGTGCGGAGAGTCTCATCAGTGCCTAAAGACGTTATGTGTAGGAATTGATGGGCTAATGTGTTCCGTTCAGCAATAAGGGTTTTCTAAACAATACGTAAACTGAATAACTTAACTACATTCGTGGGGTAGTTTTCTACCCCATCTGATCTTTTTTTGCTTGTAATTAAGATCGTCTTACGCTGTGTTCGTGGAAACTTCAGGTAATCTCAGTTGACATTGGGATCTCGCGGAGTGCAACAGTGTGTCTTGTTTCATCAAATAGCAACTTCGGTAGGTATACGTTGGGGTAGAAAAGTACCCCACGAATGTGGTTATGCTAGTGTTTTTTTCTATCGTCTTTCTTATATATGTACTTTTTTAGATAAAATTGCGCGATATTCGACCGAAGAAGAAATCGCAAAAATTTTAGAAGAAGAATTTTCAGAGGACGACGGAGAAGTCGCAGATCTTTTTGGAAACGATGATGAACTGAACAATGCTGTGTCAGAAATTATGGATGATGACTCAGAAAGTGAAATCGAAAGTGATGAAGATGATACGAGTGAAGAGCGACGAGAACAAGATATAGCCAGAGAATCGAGTTTTTTCTTAGGAAAAAATCGTTTCAAGTGGTCAAAAGCTCCACCACCAAGCTCTTGAACAAGGGCTTACAACATTGTGCTGCATTTACCCGGCATTAAAGGACCCGCGGTTGAAAAACAGAATTTGTCACATCTTGAATCATGGTCCTTGCTTATCACGAATGATATGATTTCGTACATTACTACACAAACTAATGAGAAGATAAGCGAAATTTAAGAAAAGAAGACTGGCAGTGACCTGCCTGCATTCGCTTGTCATTCTAATGAAGTGGAAATCAGAGCCTTTATTGGTCTTCTAATACTGAGTGGTATATTCAAGTCCAACCATGAAGACGTGCGTACACTGTGGGCTACTGATGGAACTGGTCGCAATGTTTTCAGGGGTGTAATGACTGTGAACAGGTTCTTATTTCTGCTATCTGCTTTGAGGTTTGATGACGTACAAGCTCGTGAAACAAGAAAAGTTACAGACCGTCTGGCTCTTATTGCTTATATATTTGACATGTTTACGGAGAACTGCAAATCAAATTATATTTGTTCGGAGTATTTGACCGTGGATGAAATGCTAGTGCCTTTCCGGGGGCGATGCAAATTTCGAGTATATATGAAATCAAAGCCTGCACGATATGGCATATAAATTATGTGCATGTGTGATGCAAAAACTCATTACTTATACTCTGCTTTTATATACAAAGGAAAAGAGCAAACAAGGCAAAATGAGCAATCAATACCTACGAGAACAGTTTTGAGACTAGCGGAACATTTCTTTGGCACTCATCAAAACGTAACTGGAGACAACTGGTTTTCATCAATCGAGCTAGTGGATGCTTTAAAAAGCCGCGGTCTAACCTACGTTGGAACACGCGTAAAAATAAAAGAGAAATCCCGAAACAATTTCTACCTCAGAGATCAAGACCGATTGAGTCATCTTTATTTGGATTTGTTGCCGATAAAATACTAGTCTCATATGTGCCCAAGAGAAACAAATCTGTTGTCTTAGTATCCTCGATGCATCATTCGTCGGATATTGATGCAACATCCTCGAAACCTGAAATAATCATCTTTTATAACTCAACCAAGGGTGGAGTGGACTCTCTTGATCAGAAATGTGCGACATATTCTGTTGGCAGAAGAACTCGACGTTGACCAACTACTGTTTTCGGAGCAATTTTGAATATAGCAACAGCCAACGCCTTCGTTATTTGGAAGGCATCCAACATAGGTAGTAAGTTTCGTCGGCGTGATTTCATTAAAGATATAGGAATGTGCCTAGTAATGCCTCATCTTAAAGAGCGTAGCAAAAACTCGAATAATTTTCCAAAGGACTTAAGTAATATAAATTCCCAGCTACTTGGAGCAGAGCATGAGGCAGAAGCTGGAGCGAGTCAGCCAAAGCAGTCAAAAATTGCTCCGAACAAAGATGTAAAAACTTCAAAAAATGTTCAAAATGTGACAACTTTATTTGCAAATCACATTCAAAAGAAATAAAACTCTGCAATATTTGTGATGATTGAAACACCAGGCCTTTATATTTTTGTTTTTTTTCTTTAAATAAAATGCTTAATCAAGATACGAAATTTTACATTACTTTTTTACATGAATATGAAACCATAGGAAGAACTCCCTGTCAATATTTTTATGGTAGGTCAAATCAAAAAATTGTTTTTATTAATTTCAATTTGTGTTAAATTCAAAATGGTACATAAACGTTTCAAATAATTAGGTTTAAAAAATTTTTTCACATAAGGAAAAATGCTCCATGTTTTTACTGAAAAAATATGACTTGCTCGAAAAACGCCACTTTCGTTGTAATTATAATGTGTTATGAAACAATCAAAAATAATTTGAATTCAAAATAAAACATGTGCTATATTCCACTCGAAAATTTCTTTAAGTATGCAATATTTTGCAATATATACGAAAATATTTATTGGGGTAGAAATCTACTCCACGAATGTAGTCACGTTGGTTAAAATACCGAATGTAGTTAAGGGTTAAGCATGTCTAATTAGGCCCGCATTATGCATGCCTAACTTTGGTTCACAATAGGCATGGCTAAACTGACAAAGTATGAAAAATCGCTAATATCACTTTAAAAGGCAAAATATTCATTTAATTAATTTTATTGTTGACTCCGTTATCAGGCATATTCAGGCTCATATTAGGCAGTCTCCTGAGGCCCACATTAGGCATGCCTAACTGAAGCAAGCACTTTTGTTTCTGCATTAGGCCTTAAGAGCCCTTTAGGGATGCCAAAACTTATTTCTACTCGGGATTTTGTTTGCAGCTTTTCTCTCTCACTTAAGGATTATTAGAAAGTGCATCGTGATACTGTCTATCAATGAATGGAATAGATATCAAAGAGATTAATATACGAGTACCTTTCAAATTATCTTCGGGCATTGTCAGGTGGATTATGGTTGTTTGCATCAGATTTTTTTCAATCCAGATAGTTAAGTTTAGAATCGATAGTCAACAGACTATTTGAAAAGTGTTTAAGTGTCGTTCGTTAAAAAGTTTGACAATTTTATTTCCGTAGTTCTCATGAATAATAATTTTTTAAAATGTAGATATACTTTTAAATTGGACCAGTTGCTTCTATTCCCTGAGAGGAACTATTACTTTGCAAAAAGCTGTTCATAAATTTCACCTGCGTAGAACTTTATTTGAAATATATTAAAAGCAATTTAAAATATATTAGAAGTAGCTGAAATAACTAATGGTTGTTTTTCAAAAAATTCAACTCAGAAGAATTTTGCCAAAAGTCTACAATTCCTTAAAATGTTCGATATTTTGATATTGCAGAAGTAAAAGGTGGTCCTAGGGGCAGGCCACTTATTTGATGGATTTCTTCGGGTAGCTTTTTGCGCAGGGCTTGTGTGTGTTATGCTGTGATGAGTACTTTATGTTGGTTTGTAATCAAAAGGTCATACATGTTACAGTTAAAAAAATTATTTATAACTTCATTTATTACACAAGTTTGCGGCCCTTTTTTTGGAAAAAGTTTTTCCTTGTTAAAGCAAGCACAGCTAAAATATATGTTGGGTATGACACTCTTTTAGGTGGAACAGTTTCTATCTACTCCAATATTAGAAAAAAGTGTGAAATTATCAATATTTTATGATTAAATTGAATTTTTTAGGTATGAAAAGTACAATGCAGATACTTTTCCAAAGCGTGAGTGTATTTAGAAACTCCTTCAACCAAAATTTCTCCTGTCATATTTAAGGAAGCACTACTATTTATGTGCAAGGTTTCTTAATATGGGTCATGCTCCAAAATTAATTTGTTACTCCGTAAACTCAACCAGGAGTCAGACTACGATAGCAATTCTTTGGCTCTGAAGAGAAATTCACGACTCACATATTCACACATATAAATTTATCAACGCAAAGAGGTTGAATTGATGAAGACTCCTCATTCTTCAAGGAACAAAGATAATTTTGTTTATAAGTCATAATAAACTCAAGGATTAATTCCTTATATAAGTTGTCAGCTTCACTTATCATCCAACCTGAGAAGGAAGTAAAATTGAATTGTTAGCATTGACGATAGGGAGGAGCATGTGCACTATGGTAGAAATCATGGCAGATAAAATTTGATGAAGAAAGATCTTAAAAGCCGTTCAAATTCTTCTTAATTACTTAAATGAAAGTTTAAAAGTTAGCCAAGCTCAGATTATTAGTAAGGATTAACTTTCCCCATCATAAAGTGAATTCTTCCTATTCTCTTTCTTCTCGACTCCTCCGACTTTTGATTTACTTACAGACGAGATATTATTAGTAACCTTGCAAATAATAGGTAGATTAACTTTGCAACAAAGTTCCTGGAAAGTATAATATCAGTTTTAAAATTGAAATTAGTTTAGTATAGTCTGCCCGGAATGGGAAATTTCAAAGATAATGGGAAGAGGTTAGTTCTTTGCGTTGTGCTAATTTTGACGTAGTAAATTTGAGTTACACAGAGAGTAAAGTTCATTTCGTAGTATTCAGTTAAAGGCTAAATGTATCAATTATTTCATTTTTTGTACACTTTAGAGTTTTGTGGTTTGAATGTCACAGATTCTTGCACAAAGAGGATGAACTGTCGTTGAATAATTTGAGCACTGTTTACTGTTCATATTCATAAGCATTTTTTTATGGAAAATATAATAACATATTTTCGAAGGAAACTACTTTTCTTCAAATACTTCTTACATATTAAATTATTTTCTCCTTTTACACTTTCAAGTATAGCTGACGTTTCATTTATTCATAAATACTAGAAGACTAATGTAAAATTTGATGTGATTGAATAACGTCAGTAAAATTTTCATTTCAAGTTCAACATCACACAATTTATTGAGTCCTCCATATTTTCGAGGCTGCCATTATGTTTGTGAACGAGAGAAGGAAACTGAAAAAAATTAATAAGCTCAATGAAAAAACAAACATCAGGTACTTTATAATTAATATTCAATTCAAGATTAATAGCCTTGGGAGTAAAGTCAACTTACTAGGAAAATACAATGTTTAAATTATTTCCCGAAAGCGATTTTTTTCGTTTTCAAAAGTTATGGAAAGTTATTAAATATTTCAATTAAAATTTATTGATTCATTTTTTTTTTTAAATTTCAATGTAGTACCAGATTGGTACAGTCCATTCACTGAAGCTAAAAATAGGCCACTAACAGGAACATTTTTATAAAAGCATTGTTTTTCTCAAAATTTACAATTAAGTTCGTCTGGCTATCCACGTTAAAAGCTTTATCCGCCCGAATAACGCTTTTTGTTTTCATGGGGTGAAAATGCCTTCCTACATTGAATTATTTAAACGTTTTTATTTTGGGACCTGATTCATTGTAATCTACCAAGTTACTAACCTTATAAATTACCCCTTTAACGAAACTAATAAATAAATATTTTTCAGCTTCCTGGAATTTTTTAACAGTGGCATTCAAATTCAAATACACTTTATTTCATTTATCATTATAAATCTTATAGAAATGTGAAGCAAGTTTCATTTTATTGTGATACTCATTTAAGAAAGATTATATTGTAGAGTCTAAGAAGTATTGAGCCTTTTTTGTCGCTAGATGGTGTTCGTTGTCATTTATCGGGCAATACTAATCAGATTGAGTCATGCTGACATAAGTTTGAAAGTTGACATTCCAGTCTACAATTTTCATATGCACAGTTTTGTATTTCGTCTTTTGTGTCAAAAGTTGTGTTCATTTAAAAATGAGTGAAATTTCTGAAAAAATTCCTTATATTTTACAATATCACTCGATCAAGGTGAGAGTGCATCGCAGGTTCGTGGAAAAATTTTTGGGGTCTGCGGCCAACACATAATCAAAAGCCACAGCCAAGAGATGGTTCGCTCGCTTTCGTTCTGGAAATTTAGAAGTCAAACATCCACCTCGCTCAGGTCGACCAATCACTGGAAAAGTCGATGAAATCTTACAAAAAATTGAAGAAGACCGACATATAAGCAGCCATGACATTACTAAGGGACTGAATATCCATCATCAAACAGTATTGAACCATTTGCGCAAGGCTGGATACACAAAGAACCTCGACGTTTGGGTGCCGCAAGAATTAACACAGAAAAATTTGATCGACCGAATTTCCATTTGCGAAATGCTAATCAAACGCAACAAAATCGAGCCTTCTTTGAAGCAAATCATTACGGGAGATAAAAAATGGGTAAGATACGAGAATGTTGTTCGAAAAAGATCATAGTCAAAGAAAGGTGAATCATCACAAACAACTTCAAAGTCAGGATTGACACCAAATAACGTTATGTTGTTTGGATGGTGGGATTGAAACGGTGCGGTAAGGTGCTAGAACCTGGCCAAATACTCGATTCGGCTATGTTTTGTCAGCAATTAACCAGATTGCAACAAGCAATTCAAAAAATCCAGCCAGAATTGATCAATAGAAAGGGCATTGTCTTTCATCATGACAATGCCAGACCACTCACATCTTTGATGAGCCGGCAAAAATTGACAGGGAAGCTTTGATGCGTTCACGGTATAGTCCAGACCTTGCACCATTAGACCTTCATTTGTTTCGATCTCTGCAAAACTGCCTTAATGAAAAGAAATTCACTCCAAAAAGGGGCTGAGAAAATCACTTGGCCAAGTTTTTCACCGATAAACAGAAACTCTACACAGAAGGAATAATGGCTCTACCCAAAAAAATGGCAAAAGGTCAAAGATAATAATGGACAATATGTACTTAGATAAAATCCATTTTAAATAAAATAAATATTCAATTAAAAAATGACAAAAAACGGATCAATACCTTTTAGACTTACCAATATAATATGGAATTGTAAGAAAAATGAATTAGGAAGGTAAGGATAAGCTCATGTCAGAAGGGTTTTGTATTTAACTAACGATATACATACAACAATAATAAATAAAGTCAAGGAAACATGTACGACATGTACAAAAAATACGAGTATACTCGTATTCTTGAATGAGTTTAACTCCATACTAACCAGCCGTAATTTTATTGCAATATTACTAACAACCATTGGCTTAATGAAATCTGAAAAATGTATTTCTTATTCATTTTATCTGAAGATTCGGTGAAGATCCAATTAAAAGTGTAGTTTCTGGTTCAATGGAAAGCTCGAATGACGGGTTTTCTGTGCATTGTTTTTGTTGTAATCGAAAAAAATTCAAATGGCTATAATTCTCGAAATAGGGTCCGATTTAATTGAAGCTCACAAAGTATGCGGACTTTTGAGTGAGCAACTTTAATCGAAAATTTCAGTAAATTTAATGGTAGCAAGATAAATTTACAGAAAAACTTGTTATATTTACAAATCCAGTATTGCTACTAGCGAAGTAGATTGCATGTGAATTTTCAAGGTATTTATTAATATTGTACCTTTCATCGTCATTTTTTCACGTATAAAATGCATACTTTCATCGAGAGCCAATAGTCTGTATTTTAATTTTTGACATGGGGAAAAATAACAAAAATTTAATCAAATTTACGTTTAAAATGGATGCCATATTGTTGACGATTCCACATGCTATACATTGAAAAAAGTTTTAAAGACACTCATGATACGGGGAAAAGTAATGATGACATCAAAACTATGTAGAAGACAGTAAGGAATGCAGTAACAGACACAGCCGAGGAGGTTTTGGGGAGCCAGCGATCGAAAGGCAGGAACGATTGGTGCGATGAAGAATGTAAGGAAGCGATTAAAAAAGAAACCAGGCGCACAAAGAATAAATCCAGCAGGCAACTCAGGCCAATGTAGATCAATGCAAAAGCCTTCAAGGTGAAGCTAAAAAGAATGAAGTAAGATTCTTTGCAAAAGTGTACAAGGAGCAATCATAGACAACCTAGTCGATATTAAAAACAAATGGCTGCAATATTCACCAAAGCTATTCACAGCGTTCTAAACAACAGTTGAAGCTGTGAACATTCTAGGAGCAGGGCAAGAGGTCCCAGTCTTACCCCCCAACTAGAGACAAATTACAGGTAGCAGTACATTACCTCAGAAAAATAAGGCTTCTAGAATACATGAAATACCGGCAGAACTGCTCCAGAGTAGGCGTCCCCATCTAAACAACATTCTGCATCGGCTTTCACGAGAGGCCAAGCAATTAGCAAACTTAACTAAAGTTGCGTGAAGTTGAGGTTTGGAGTGATATGTTTTTGTTTTTGCACTTCACTTCACTCTGAAAGACGTTCACGTTTATAAAGTAACATATTTGGTTTTGAGGATCGCGTGTATGAAACTGGCACTTAAGTTTTCTTTTTTTATTAAAAACTTACGAGTTTTTCATCGGCTTTGACACATGGGTTTTCTAGCTTCTACGAATTTTCATCAGCTTTCACGTACGAGTTTTCTGTGAGAGAACGTTTGTTGTGTTGGACTTAAACTGTTCAACGAATGATAACGAAGGGGTAATCGTGTGCACGTGAAACGCAGGTGTCAGTGGGGGAATTAATTCTTTTGAAGAGAGGAAAGAAAAAGCTCTCAGGAAGCAAAGAGGAAGAAAAGTAGAAGGAATCATATAGTTTCGAGAGCGTTAGATATTTATGTGTAAAACTTGCTTCCCACATGGACAAGTACACAGATTCTAGTTACTCGTCCATTTATTTATATTTTTGTTCTTAACTGAACGTAAGACATACTAATGACAATGCCAAGTACAATTGGTAATGGAAAAGAGTTTCTCTCTAACACTTTTATTTAATAAAAAAAATTATACTTTTAAATTACCGGCGTTAAATTTCTCTCAATTCCACAACAGCAACTGTAATTTTTAATTACTTTAAAATACCATTTCAATAACTATTTTTGATCAATCCTACACTCCCACTTTTTCAGGGTTTGGTAAAATAATTTTACAAAACCCTACTTAAATCGCGTCCTGTCTGTCTATCTGTCCGTCCGTGTGTCACAGAATTTTTCTTGCAAACTACTTAATCTAAAAACATCAAATTTTGTATGTTGGTGCAAAGTTATGCTTTCTTCAAAGTTCAAGTAAAAAAAATTTAACAACGTATTTAAGAGGGGTCACGCCATATAGGGGAGTAGCTCCTGAAAAAAAAATTTCATCAAAGATAATTGATATGGGTATCAGATAGAAGGTCTTGATGAGAGCTTTTCAAAACAGGTATTTTTTTGCTTCGAGGGGTACACAGTGAGGGGAAATACACGAGAAATTTGTGTCCCCCTCCTCGTGATTGGACACTTGTGATATTTATGAAGGCGGGTGTTTATGAGTACAACAACAATAACCTTAGAAGTCAAAATTTGCTCAACAGTGCTAATAATAGTATGATCTTTGAATTTTACACTTTCCCCTTATAAAATCGTATGGATACCCTTAAACTCAAGGAAATTTGATATTTAAGTAGTCTTAGAAGAGGTCTTCATACTTTTTAAGTATGATGAAAATTGAATAATAAAGTATACACAGAAGTCACAGCCATTTGTAATTTCTCCAATTACAACAACGATAACACATGATATTGGTATTTTATGGACTTTCTATGGAATCAGACACTGCAGTTTTGATTTGATTATCTTGAAATTTTCAAATAAGAACAATAACATAACGATTTTTGGGAATTCAATGGATTTTCTTCTAAACGTGCACATCTCTTTGACATGCTTCAGGACTTTATTCGTCGTTGGTGACTGCATTCCGGAGAACATGACACGAGCGTGGGCCAGTCTACTCAGCTTGTTTTACGGCACTATTTTTACCTCCAACTCATCAAGAACAAAAGAAATCCCTCTTCTTGTGTTCTTTCCCTTTTTGAATGTTTTAACTCAACGGAACCCTTCTAATTCAAGATATGATTATTTTTCCTTTCTTTTGATAGGTCAGAATCAGTTTGCGCCATCGGCCAATTCATCTCGGTGTTCATCATACTCAACCCTACGATTTCAAAATTCGGAATCTTGGATCACTTTCGGATCAGTCACTGTCACGGACGTTTGACAAGTCACAGTTTCAGTAATATTGTTTACTTTCAATCCATTCCAAGAGCCAGTTTAAGCGAGATTATTTTACATGGTTGAACTTCTAATGGTGGCAGAATAATTAGATAAGTAGTAATCCTACTCTTTATCATTGAGCATGACTCTTTGTATGCCTTTGCAACTCTTTTTTAAGGTGCCGCCAGTTAACAAACGCTCAGCGACTATTCAAAATACTAAATTCTAAAATACTCGCATGCACTAATTTTCGACTATTATGGTATATGACATTGGAACTATTCATCCACGTTATAGGAAGAGTGGTGAGATACCCAAGGAAATGGTTGAGGTGGTTAGGAAGGAGGTTAGGGTACATGGGGTGCTCAAATTGAAGCCTGGTGGTATCGCAATAAGGGTGCCATTGAAGCAGGAGGGACAAATCGTTCCAAAGGGCTTGGAGGTTGAACTGAGGGACCGGCTGGGCATGAAGGAGATCATTTATGATATGGACTGCTACGTGAGTAACGATAAACTGATGGGTGCCATCTATGAAATGAACTTGAGTGACAGGGCTTAGCAAGGAAAATTTCGTGAAAGGAATTCGTATCCTACCACGACCTAGTCGTGAAGGACAGATGCCCAAGTCATATGTGATTGTGGAAGGTACCCAGCTGGTCATTGAGGCATTGCATAGCAGCGAGAGGGTATATGTTAAATGGATGGCATATAGGGTATGACATCAAGACTTTGTTGGCATGTACTTCCCCTGTCTGAGATTCGACCACTGGGTATCTAGTTTTTGGGCCACTGATATATTGTGCTCTCGCGGCTTGCTGCAAGGGCACAGGGAATTGCGTTGCAATATTTCACCTCATTGCAGAAACTGTGCCGCTCGCAGCCTGCCTACAGGGCATTTGATTAGGGTACCCACGAGACCAGTGTACGCTGATTATGTTATGGATGCTAAACGTTAAGTATGGCTGCCCACAAAATCGTACAGTTGTACTTTGGGAGGAGCTCTGCAGCTATGTTAGAGCTAGACGCATATCTTCGGGAACATCGTGCGAAATTGCAGGAACCATGAGTCTACTTGGTGTTGCCAAAGGCATCCCCTCTGCTATGCATATAAACACGTCCCGGGGGGAGGGTCAGGGAAAACAGCTACTGTTGTTAATGATGTGAGTGTCAATGACCTGACAGATTAATGCAGTGTAAGCATATATGTGTGGGTGAAGGATAGTTTTCGTGGGTTATTTATTGCAAGTGTGTACTTTGAGTTTGGTATTCCTATTGATCCATTCCAAGAGTATTTGGATCGGGACGTGCCGTTGATTGGTGGCAAATTCTGCATCCTGGTATTGAATGCAAATACTGATTCGCCAGGGCAACACAGCAAGTCGTCCTCACGGAAGGCTCATTCTGGCGGCGCTGATCCTTGTCGATGGCCTGTATATGTTGAGTGTCGCTAGTGAATTGCCTATCTTCGATGGCCCAATGGGGTGTAAAGATATTGATGTTATGTGTATGAATGCTGCTGCATATTCCCTAATTCCAATGGAGGCTGATGCCTAGCTGAAGGACGCGTGACCATAGTCTTATTGAAGTTGTGATGACTTCTAGTGAGATGCTTGTCAACCTGTTAAGATGACCTGGAGTCTGGTCCTAGAGTGCGAGATGGTCAGATACGACGCAATAATGCAAGAACAGGTCAAAGCCCTGCCTCTTGTAGTTTTCAGTGGCCTCAGCATTGACGCGATGGTACCTTATATTCATGAGTGCTTTGTCCGTGTCGTCGACGCCATTCTCAGAAGAAACCACCCAGCTGCTCCTGAGCACGTCATGTGGTGGACAGGTGAGCTATCTGCCAAGCACAGGGATGCCTGGCGTGCAAGAAGAAAGTTCCAAATAGCGCGATCCCGGAAGCTGGAGACTGCTGGGTAGCTGAATTGGTTATACCGGAAATTTGCAAAGGCGTTTCATGAACTGCTCACAAAGTTTAAGGAAGAACATTAGCAGTGCTTCTTTAGTGATAATGTAAATGAGCCGTGAGGGCAGGCATATAAAATCTGTCGGGAAAGGAGCTACAGACATGGTTTATCGGGACTTTGCATTCGTTAGAATGCGATAACCACATGGAGTGAATATGTTAAGCACTTGCTAGAAAAATTATTTCCTAGAGCGGAATATTAGACACAGTATCTTAAAAGTGCTATAGAGCAGGAGCATGCTCCCTCTCTTCAGTGCTGGGAGATAGACGCTGGTATCAAAAGATTACGCTTCAGGAGTTCACCTAGATGCGCTGGTTTGGCCAGCAAGATGTGTAAAATTATCTGGTGAGTCATGCCAGAATGTGTTCAGTGCCTTTTCTCCAAGTGCTTTGAAGAAAGCTGCTTCTTTGTTGATTTTAAGCGTGCTAAGGTAGTTGTGCTGCTTAAGTCATCAGACAAAGATTTGGGCTCACAAAGATCATATAAGGGAATCTCCCTACTCCCATCACTTGGGAAAGTGATGGAAAGAGCTATGGTCCAGAAGTTTTAAGAGTTGGTTTCTGAAACTCTGTCGAATAGGCAGTACGGTTTCCATACAGGGCGTGGTACTAACAACGCATGGCTATATGTCATTTTTATAATACGTGAAAGTGACCAAAATTATATTGTATGAGCCTGCATTGACTCCAAGATTGCTTTCGATCATATGAGATGAGAACTAGGGCTTTGGAGGAGCTACTTCTTGGGTAGAAGTGCATTTGGCCACGGGTTCTGGGACAAAGTGGAAATGCTCGTGCAGAGATTATTTCCTCAAGTATCTATAACGTGTACTTTTATAAGGAACCTTGTTATGAATAATTTGTTGGTAGAGGTCTCTGCTGCTTGCATCCTTTTTGCATATGCTCATAACTTGCTATAATTGGTTGAATGTCGAAGTCAATTGGAACTGGAAGGCAAGGCTACGTAGTATATATAAATAGTGCAGCATTGGTGTAGTAAGTGGGTCTATCTGTATCTGTTGAGAAAATTTCGACGATGCTTCTGAAGTCGTCCAAGTCGTTCGCTATGGGTACAGTACGAGGAACGAGCTCTCAAGTATAAGACAATAGCCACATACCTGGGAGTTTTTGAGGGTGAGATACTATCCTTTTGGCCCCATTTTAAATGTGTGAAGGGACGTTTCGTGCTTCTAGCCTTGATGCTGCGACGGGTGTGTAAGAAGGATCGGCAAATTTAAAGGAGGGCTCTCAAAAGAATATTTGTTGGCCCATTTGTTGTTTGTGAGGCCCACGGGGCACCAGTGTTCATTGAGAGTACATAGAGTACAACTATAACAAGCTTTCTCATGATATGTCAGAAAGAAGCCTTGCTAGCATGCCATCCTGTATGTCGGAAATTTCGACAGATGCCATGCTTTTACTAATGGGAGATCCACCGCTCGACTTGAAGATACTCCAGAGAGGCTTGTCTTTAATATTGCGGAGAGGGTATCTGGTAAGTGAGCATGAGTGGTTACAAGATACTGAACCTAGAACTCTGATTCTGATTATCGTTCTGACCATGCTGGAGGATCCCTTGAATTCTGTTTGGTAAACCAGGTAGAACAAGTTTGCCTAGGAACGTTTGAGATATTATTTTTGCCTGAGGTCCTGTCTGCTATGTGGGCTACACACCTGAATTTCTGTCTTGGTTTTGGGTTCTTACTGACAGGACATGGAAGTTTAAATGAAGGGATGTATAGTCCAAGTCTAGTGGATGATGCATGTTGTCAAATCTGCGGGGTAGATATTAAGACTTGTCAACATGTACTATTTGAGTTTCTGGCATATACCGTGCTTCTTAGTGCATGTGGCATGGTCCACTTAGATCCCCCGCAGACGCCCAAGAGTGTCTGATGGATGAAACACGATTCGTGGAGCTTAACTCCAATCTTCGAAGAGCTTTACAAAGCAACTGCAGTTTTGCTCAATGAGAGACTGCCGATTTTGCTAAATCCTTGCTATCTTAATATGTTCATGGTTGTTTTTATTGCTTTTTATGATGGTTGGTAGTGGTTTTGGTGTCGGGTAGTTTAAGAAAAGTTCTAGGTCGGAAGATAGTTATCCGCAGGGGTATGGACTACAACTGAGATTCCAGATCTACAGATCTTTGGGAAGTGCTGTCCCCACAAACCCGAAACTGATCCACCATCGCATCATTGTAAGGAGCGAAAATTGTTATCGACACTTGGACAGAGTGCCTCAACAATTTGAGTAGAGGTTTGATCTGTACCACGGGCTAGAAAGAGTCCATGACAAATCACTATCACCTTTTACATGTTGAGGAGCCTATCCTGGCTAAAACGTGGTGGATTGTGGCTTTTATTCTTTAACTAGAAAGGAGGTTTGCATACCTACCAGCATGTGGTGGATATCCCAACTGGGTTTACTGGGGCCGCGCTCTTCAGGTAGGGGACATTGATTGATGCTTAATTCAGTCCCATCTATGGAGACCATGAGCTTAGGCCTTATATTGGTAGGTACTCACATTGAATACTTCGACTTCGGTTCATTCACGTTTTCAATTCGAATATCCCATAGAGAAGGAATGTTCATATAATCAGGCATACTTTGGGCATCTGGAATGTTTTAGGAAGGCTTACATATCCCAGTTGTTCTTAATCGGATGGCTGGGCCGATATATGATGTCAACCATGAATCGTTGTTGCTCTAATCACATGTTTTGTTCCAGCTAGCACCCGTACAAGCTGATTTTATCATTAAATTATTAATAACTTCCTATAAGGTAAACTCATCATTTTGTTTATATGATTCCATAGTTTTTTTCTATGGCTGCTGAATCGAATTCATTATTTATAAAATGTGTTTTCTTTCTCGGAGTAACTTGAACAGCGTTGGCTATTTTTGTTGGAATCGAATATTTAATAATATACTGTACCACTGGTAAATTAATGTCTTCATTCGTAGATATATATGTCCTTAAAGCTTCTTCAGTTAGCTTCACCAATTTTACTGGCTGCGAGCTCAAAGTCTTCGCAAGCGAGCTTTTTGGGTTGCTAAACTTTTTTGATCGCGTATTTGAAGTGGCTTTGGTGTAAGTTCTAGTTTTATTACTTCCAAAAATTCTTTGTGTGTAACTACATAATTGAGTTATATTAATAATTTTGCTTTCAGCATGTACGAGTTTACTCGTTCTTCTCAGGCCATCACACTATTAGACACACACGGGGGGTGTTGATTTATTCTACTTATACGAAATCAATATGTTTTTATAACTATGAATTATTTTCAGGTTAATTTTAGCCAATAAGTACTTGTCTGCTTATTCTAGTTTTTTTGTTTTTATAACACTACATGAAATAGAATTTTCATACGTTGTTTGGCCCTATTTTCATAATACTGCACTTTGATTTCTTTTTTAATAAATTGCATAAGTTTTGGGGCGAATTATTGTTAAGCGATGTTTTAGCGATTTTGTGGGGAGTAATTATTGGATATTGGCAGCTCTATCTTACCTTTCAGTACTTTGTTGTTGATGATTCTGTCTTAACCGGTGGCTACGTCCTTGGTACGTACTGTGGCTGTGGAGTCAAACCATAGCCATAATCCAAAAGGTGCGAGTTGACTTTGGACTAGGGCGTTTGCTTTATTAGCTCTGACGTAGCTATTTTGTTACCTGAATTCACCAAAAAACCGGTGGATGCCAGGTAGTATCCCAAAATAATCGTATTTGCTGGCTGGGATGATGTTGTTAAATATGAGATCGATTTAGTGTTTGCATTGCTTTTATTGAATAACTTTCAATTGGTTATCGAGCCAATGCCACTGCTCATATACTTTTGCTCATTGTGGTGATTTACTTGTATTTTTGGTGTATTATTGCTGTTATATGTTTGTTGTTATCGATTGTTGACTATGTTACTGCTTTCGTTTCCATTTTTTTAATTGACGGAATGTCCTTAAAATGCTTTCAGTGAATTGAGAACGCGTCTGAGCAGGTTTTTGTAATGATGCTGATTGAATCTTACTAAAAAAAAGACGGTTCTGCCAAAGTAGAAGGTAGGTCAAGCAATTCATCTTCCCCACCAAAGATCGTGATAACCACTCTTGGTGATGGTGTGTACTATATTGTGGTTCTTTGCTATTGTTTGATCATTTCTGCATGATTATTTGTTTTGCTGCCATGAGTATTTTTTGATGATGAAGATTGTTGCCCTTGTACTGCAAGATGACTTGAAACAACTTCAGCATGATGCCCTGTTCACTGATGACTGCTCACTTGCTCAATTGGACTCACAGTATTATTGCTGGGCTTCCCTGTTGGTAGCAAAGAACATAAAGTAAGCGACGGTTGCCAAGCCAAAGATGTTGTGGAGCAGCAGTTGCACATACTGGAGGAGTATTGAAGATTCTCTTCGCAAAGCCTAACTATCCTAGTTTGAATTGCTTTAACTTACATAATTTATCAAAAATTTACTTTACATTTATTATCATCTCTACTGTTTGTTTATCGTAATGATTTCATCTTGTATTCAACTTAATAAAGAAGCCATACTATACACTGTAAAGTTTCCTAAACCAGTTTGGCTCGAGGACACACTTTTCGTACCACGTTTCCCTGAAGAAGCATCCCTGATGGTGTGTAAATCTGCTGATACAAACCATTCTTGGGTTTCCCATAACAAGTGGCAGTTCTACTTACGGTACGTTCTATGACCAAATTTTTTGCTTAACTATTGGTGCTAGCAGACCAACACCTACCATAGAGTTGACTTTTAAGTGTCCGAATCTATTGACCTTAAGGATAAGATTCATTGACATGACTAGCAAATTAATCACTGAAGGGTCAATTTACATTTTCGGCAAAACACCTCTGGATGAATGAGAGTTAACCATTACAGAACAAAGGAGAATTTAACTATCTAGACAAAAACAAGAAAGCGAGATTATTTCTCGAGAGGAGAGGAGAAGAACTTGAAACAGGATAATTAAAATGCAAGACTAGTAGACCTCTCATCTTATTAGTGACCTTGGGATGTAATTTGGTTAAAAATTCGGGGAAACTGACTATTACCTCATGCAGCTACTTAATGGATACAAATTTTTTCTATCTTACATGCATAAATCTCTTGAATTATAGACAAAGCCTGCTACAATTTTCTCTCAGTGATTCATCATAGCTAAGCTCTCTCTCTTTCTCTCTCTCTCTGTCTCTCTTTCGATGATTTAATTGGAAAGATGTGGGCAGCAGAAGACAAATGGAATGGCATGGCATATTATGCTTGTGCAGTATTCCCCATAAGGCTGGTCGCAAAAAAAAGTCATTCATTAAGAGAGGTCATTTCCACGGGTGTTCTTTTCCCTTTTCCTTTGAGCTAAAAAGGGGCCACGCTGACCCTTTCCACTAAAAAAGGGATTTTGTTAGCCCGATGGTCCCTTCGGACGTAGCAGAATGAGATCTAGCTCGATGTTATGTGTCAAACGGCCCCAAGTTGGGCTCTCACTTAGATAAAAGAGGTGTTGATTGTGAAGTCCAGAATCCTTAAACGTAAATGGACTTCACCTCCCTACCACAAAAAACCAAACGTGCTATCCGTCAAGAAAAAAGATGCCTAATTTCAAGTACTGCGACAAAAAGTTCAAAGCAGTTCTTCAAGGTGACAAGGAAGGTGTTTAAAGAGTAGTATTCAGTCTTGTATTTTTAACTACGCAAATATGAGTATAAAGAAACTAAAAATATGGAATTTAGGATGTGCGCTTCCGTATGAACGTTTTTTATACTCAAACTTATTGTGAATGGCTTTACTTGTACTAGTGAAGTCTTAATTTACAGAAAATTGCATTTTTTGGCTTGCGAACAATTTTAACCAGGATATCGTTCTAGGGTTTTTTTTAATTCACTTGAATAGGGGTCTACAAAAATATTCTTTCAATTAAATTTTATTCACAGCCTTCCTAGCGTTAGACAAGTATCTGGTCACAACGTAAAAATGATCAGTAAACATGAATCATAATTAATATTCTTTCAAGCTTAAAATATTAAATTTCAATGCATATCCCATAAATTCACGAGTCCTATAACTTAAAAGAGGAGAAGATAATTGCTGTAAAAAAGTCTGAACAATGGATTGGATATGGGCCAAAAGGTGCACGTTCCACCAATGGCATTTCATTTCAGTTTCACCTGTTTGTTTGACAGTTTTCTGAACAGACGTTCGTTTTATGCAATTTATGGATATGATGTATAGGGGAAGTTACAAGGACCAAAAGGAAGATGAATATCCTGAAAATAATAACTTTCATTGTAAGATTGATGAACATTGAAACCTGTCACTCTCTTTCGATTCTGTAATGGAGGTATTGTTTGTGGAGTTGGGCATGGATATTGAATATTGCTATTGAATGATATGAATCCGGAGGCTTGGTTGAAGGTGAAGTACCAAAGGATAATTGATTTGGAAAAAAGTGCAATAGAGGAAAACAATTTTTTTCAATAATCAAGGAACACATGTTTCTCTCGCAAACTTGTTGTTTCAATTAAATATTTAAAGAAATTTAAATTACAAGTTGAATGTGCTTCTGATTCAAATACGAATAAAACAAATCACCATACTGTCAATCCAACATTGGATGGCAGCACACTAATAAAATTCAAAAAATTCTAAAGTAAAAATGCACATTCTTTCTTTTAATCTATTATGATTATTGAACCCTATATCTTACATTGGTACATAAAGCATAAATATTTAAAAAGACGGCCATAAAATTATTTAAACTAATCGAAAATTCAAAACAAAAAAAAAGGTTAAACATTTTACGAAAGAAACGCATCAGCGTTAGAACCTCCTCAAAGTATTTGAAACAAAAAGCATCTGGTTTTCTTTTAGGGAAACCAATACATCTCACAAAATTAAACTTGAATTTAATTTACATATATGGATAAATTAAATATTCGTAAAAATAAGTTTTTGTGTCTCATTAATATGCAAGGCCTCGAAACTTTTTAAAACTTTTTAAGTACTTACGATGAAAGCCGCAAAGAAATTTTTTTCAAGGAATGTTGTCTTACCTAGAAGAAAGAAAGAAAAGTATTTTGAATGTTTATATGCATAATCAATATTTAAAAGATGATTTTTAAAAAAATTCAAAAAAAACAGTACTAGGGTAGAGAAGCTGTTGTTTTTTCATTTACATTATATAAAAACAGCAACAAAGACAAAATTTCTTCCTTGCAAATTCAAATTACCCTGAATACGGTTTGATTCTGATATAACTTACAGGTGAGGATAATTTTTTTTGTAATCTAATGTCATACGAAATGTTATTGAATCTTAAAGCAACGAAAATATGAAACTCATAGATTCTGCTAATATTGACAAAGATGAGTGAATTTTCACTTCTAAGGTATTTGTTGTTATTGCACTCATAGAAAACAACCTCATAATTTTCGCCAGATTTTCGGTCCACATGTACCCAATCACGAGGAAGGGAGGCGATACAATTTTTCCATGTTCTTCGGTACTCCGCGCCTACCTAATCTTCATTCATTAGGTAGGGTATTACCCGACTATCTTCAATGAATAACAATGATCAAGGGGTTGCACAATTAATGGGGAGACTCCTTAGAACTTTCATCAACCAGCAACTTCTAGGCTTTACACAAGGTTTTGATGACATAAGCTTCACTAGTTCTTGAGAAAACTTGCTATAATGTACTAACAGACGAACAGATAAACGAAGAATTATAATAGATGCCAAATTTAATGAAATATTGTAAAAAATCTATTTCAAAGCCATAAAAAGCACAAAAATTTAGGCGCCGCGGCTAGGCTGCAGCGTATCAAAATGCTATTGCTTCAAACCATTTGGTAACAATGAACAATATTGTAAGTGCGAACTAAGTGACATAAAATAATTATTTTTAATCTTCACTTTCTCGAAAAATACAGCACGGTTTCTTCACAAATCTGGATTGGATATCACAAAAGTATCTATCGCCCCCTTTGACGTAGTCATACTTTTCTAACTAACTGTAGTTCATAAACCTACCTTACATATAGTAAAAACAACAGTTCAATCCTAGCCACTCGTTAAATAAACATACATATCTACTTTATATATATATATATATATATATATATATATATATATATATATATATATATATATATATATATATATAAATATATATATATATATATATATATATATATATATATATATATATATATATATATATATATATATATACATATCTATAGGGTGGTTCCTTTTCTTTTCTTTGGCTGGTCTCCCAAAACTTCTTTGGCTGCTCCTGTTACTACATCTCTAACTGTCTAATTTTGATGTCATCATTACTTTCCCCAGCCTGTGGCGATATGTTGATGCAATTTTCCACCGCGGATATATTGTAAGTGTCAGCTACTGAGCTACGAGTACTATTTAGCTTGTATATTTGGTACCTTGGAGGAGCGTTATTGAAACTTGGCTCTTATTAGGTAGTGGGCTGAATGACAAACAGCGCCGCAAAATGAGCACGTGGCTTGTTTTTGTATGAGAACATGGTCGATCTGGTTGAATGTGTGACGATCTGGTGATGCTCTTGTTCTTTTATGGGTGTCTTGATCGGGAAAGCATGTAGAGCTTACTCTAAAGCCTCTACTAGCAGTGAAGTCTATCAGTCGTTGTCCGTTGTTACTGATTTCTGTATGGAGGCTGTATCTTCTGGTTGTTCCTCTATGTGCCGTTTCTCGGCCGATATTTGTATGGAATTCACACATATCAATTTTAATGTCATTTGATTTGAAATTCGTCCTTGATTGACTCTTCCGTGTCATCTATGTGCGCGTGAGCCTTTTTTGTCTTCACTGTGCCATCTGATTTCTTGCACTACGCGGATGTTGATTTTATATATCTTTATTTCATCCAAAAGTTGTCGCAGCTCACTTGATCTGTTCAATGATCGAACATTCCAATTTCCAAAAGAATAGTATTTTATACGTAGCGATTGTCGTTGCCGTTTATCCAATCTGACTCGAGGCTGTTCTTCTGGTTCCATGACAAGCGAATACTAAGTGAAGCATTGTCAGTGCTTCGACTTAGTCGGTTTTGGTCTACAAGTGGTATTTTATCTCCGGTAAGCGCACCCTCTATCCGCTACATGACGACGCGCTCGAAAGCAACCAAAAGCCTCACACGGTGGAGTTTGTTGTTATTTTCTGGTAATGAATAGTACTGTGTTTTGTCAGGATAAATCTTAATTTTCAAGGAGACGAATCAAGGAAAAGTACCTCAAATGCGCAAATATCACACTTGGCAAATGTACATTGAAAATGTGGACAAATTTACATGCCAAAATAATGAGAACTAATAATATAAGGGAAAGGGCTTGCGAATGAAATATTTTATTCAGTTTTGATGATCTTGAAGATCAGCTGCATACACAGGAAAACAAAGCTGCACGTAAGCAAATATGTGATAAGACTTTCAAAGTCGAAGTAAAAAGCACTTTATTCAATACTAATCGGTATAAATTTTCAAAGAATGTAAAGCAAATTCCAAATTATAACAATACAAAAACTTAATGGCCCAAATGGCTCTCTAAATTTATACGTTATCAGTAAACGCATTTCATCAAAAAAAACTATAGCAAATTCAATTAATTAAGAAATTCAATTGGAAAAAAGGAGAAAAGACCAACCTGCATTATCTTAAAATTATTTATGATTTAAACACTACAGTGAACTTTGATCCTAAACCTTATTCTAATAAAATTCAATCAAAAACTTTATCTTATACTAAAAAATTTGTGATAAGCCTTGTGCTTTGCTGTGAGTGTAAAACATGAGCTCTAACTCAATCATATACAAACATATTGAATGCCTTTGAAAGACGGGTCCTGAGGGGAATAGTTGGAGTGAAGCTAGATGGGAATCAACGGTCAATTCGATTCAACCGTGAGCTGTATAAAATTTTTGACGAGCCGGAGGACTCAATGATTTTAAGATTGTGGAAGCTGCAATAGGCTAGTTTTTACATGAGTCGTATGTAAGAGCAATGGATACCCAAAAAGGTATTCGTTAGAAAAACTGAAGAATGGACCCAGTGAGGAAACCGAGGGGTAGCTCTGTTAACGAAGACAGTTTATCTACGCCGTTTTAGCTGATTCAGGATAAGTTTCATATGCCAATGCGATTTTTAACGCTTTCTAGTTGGAAGTTTTCTTTTTCTGTATAGAAACAAAAATAAAGATTTATTCTATGAGGAAGAGGACTGGTTTATGGACGGAAGATGGTTCACTGAGGACATTTAATTGAATATTTTGAGTAAAATCTCTTGAAATGCCCATGTCTAGTGTGAAGCAATTTTTCGTTCCGTAATGTGTTGATTCATAGAGAATATGCAAGCTGAAGTTGTTGATTGTTGTGAATCTATTGGGCTTCGTCCCAGCTCTACTGCTTCTCACAGCTTTCCAACGGTGGTGGGTGGCACTTACATCTTCTGCAATAAAAATAGGGCCTTCAAATGCAGCAAATGCACATAAAACACTTCGGAAACTTTGATTCCTAGAAGAATTGTAAGCAGAAATCAAAAAGAGTCAGTTTGCACCTTGATTGCTGTGATCTTTAGTGTTTGAAGAGTTGTCGTATTCATGAGATAGTGACTCACGGCTTGTCTCCCGAGAATGACCACTCCGCCGCCTCTACCTGCCGTTTTGTTATTTCTGTACATAATATAGTTAGGGATGCGGAATAGTCTTCCAGGCTTCAGAGTTGATTGGATAAGTATAATTTCGAGCTTATAATCAAATGTTTTAGTTCACCAGAATACTGATTTTTTTGTTCACCAGACTACTGAAGCAAGGAACTCAAATTCCACGTCAGAATTGAAAAATGGTTCCTTAAACTCATTAGTGTTTATGTTGATGACATTTTAAGATGCAGCCAACATGGTTTGAATCATGTTCACCATCTTCCATTAGAGACATATAAATTTCGTATCTTTATATAAACGCACCCTTAAACTTTTTTAATGAACTGTCAATATTAAAACGTTAGTTAAAGTCAACAAGAAACAACTGACCATCAACACCAGAATCTAACAAATAAACGGAAACATGACCCTAAATGAAGTCAGAATGGCGTGTGCTTCTATCAAAAAACTAAGAAACAGTTTCAATCCACAAACAAGTCTTTGCAAAAATGTACAAGGAGCAATTATACGCAATCCAGTCAAAATTAAGAACAGGTGGCTGCAATATTTCCAAAACTTTTTCACAGCATCCTGAACAACGACTGAAGCTGTGAACATTTCAAACGCCGGGCAAGAGGGGCCAGCCTCACTACCAACAAGAGACGAAGTGCCAGCAGCAGCACGGAACCTCAAAAAATAAGGCTCCTGGAATAAATGGAATATCAGCAAAACTACTTCAGAGCGGGGTTCCCAGTTCAATAACCTTCTGCATCGTTCAATATGCAGAATATGGTCAGAAGAGCAGTTGCCAGAGCACTGAGAAAAAAGTATAATATGCCCTATACACAAAAAGAGGGACAAACTAAGGTTTGAAAATTATAGAGGCATTGGTCTACTATGTACATCTTATAAAGTTTTTGACTAAAGATAGTTTAAAGTTGAATCTTAAATATATTGTATAATAATAAACGCCACGCAATCAGTACTACATGAAATATGTAATTCACGTCACCTATGAGCGGAAAGATCGAGAACTCTATGGGAAGACACAACAGAAGCTGACACCAGATCCTTGTTGGGAGTGAACAACTGGTGGACAAAGTCGTGAAACCGTGAGGACTGGAGAAAATTAATCCTGGAGGCCAAGGCCCGGCTGGGACTATCATGCAATAGATGATGATGGTGCTGAACAAAAACTCCACAGAGACTTAACATTGTTAACAATAGAATAGGTCAGATACCAACAGTTAAATACCTTGGACTTACATCCGAGGACACTTTATGAAACTTCTATCCTCTTTTCACCCTTGCAATCAACCCAAATGACTTAAAAATTGGGTGCTTATTTAAATAAAAACTATATAGCCCATACTACTTTACAGTAGTTTTGCTTTCTACAAGACGACAAAGACCAACAAAAAATTACTTTAGCCCCTCCAAAAAAGAATTGTTGAAAAAATTTTAGGAACTTTATGTTATATTAAAAATATGGCATTCTTTTGAACTTTACAAAACAGGAATGAACTAAGGATCCCGATTACCTGCCGAATAACATTGTAAAATTTTCTTTTTTAAATCACAAGAAACTGAAACTGGCTTGAGAAAGTAGGGTGGGTACTGAAGTGCTCACAGATATAAGGGAGCCGAGGTACAAAAGCGCACCAACTTCACTCTCCCACATTCCGAAAATAGCGAAAATGCTATCGACCCGTAAAGAAATGAAAAGAGCGATAATGTCTGACATTAACGGTAGCACTACCGAGATGTGAACAAAAAGCTTTTAGCAATTGCTGATCATTGCAATTCCAAAGTAACGCTTTCTATCTTCATGTTGGAATAATATAGAATATTCCACGAAAATAATGTTCCAAAATGACGATACCGTAGGAGCATCCCGTCTCTAGTATATGCATTGAAAATTGGCTCTAATGCTGAACTCACCGTATACGTGTTCAACACGGGAAGGTTTGATTTGCTTCTTTTACATCCTGATAGTGGAAATTATTTAAAAAGTTATATTTTTTCGGAATGCTACATTAACTTAAAAAAATAACTATATTTTTTTCTTTTGGGATTGTGACCAGTGGTCTCGTAATAGGTCATAGGGCTGAAACCAAGCGCTTGAAGCGAGGAATGATATTGCACTTAGTTACCCACCGCTATACATACTTAGCCTCACCATTCGATGGCACCACTATCGCAAGAGAGATTCACTATCGTGTATGTACATTCCCGTAGACGGCTATTGCCAACCAAATCGGACTCGCAGTTTTGTTTTGACCGCGTGTAGAAGTATGCGTGTTTGCGGATTTTAGAAGAATGGAGAAAGAGCAATATTGGTCAGTTATTCGATTGGGAAGACTAGGCCTAGTTGGCACAAGGCGTAAGTTGGCATTCAGCTGCGAAATTTACACGCAGAAGTATCAGAGCACTGTTGACTGTATGTTGTGATAACTTCATTGTGTTTCATTTTCACCCAAGTCTTCAGTTCGATGGAAGTTACCCATCAGTGAGGATCTTTGATTTTCTGTTTTTCTGCCTAGAGGATAATTTTTTTCATGTACAGTTAATTTGCTGCGCTGAAACGGTGTAACATTTAGTGATAATGTCAGCAACGATATGTGATTCAATGGCTCACTGTGTATATATCTACATGCTATAATCTTTTGTTTCGACGTTATGAAAGAGTGAGCAGGCTATTTTGTTTCAAAAACACTATAAGGGCTTATTGGCATGGGTTAGTCTGGGAGCAGTTGGCACAGGGTAATTGAATTATGCCAACTAGCCCAAAACTTCCGATGCGAAACTTTTTATTTAAGAAATCAACAGACCATAAATTTATCATTTATATGTTTGATAAATATGTTATGAATAGTATAACCCTCCTACTATTTATTTAAATATATAAACAAGTTGGGTAAACAGACCTACGCTCATGTCAAAAGGGTTTTGTATTCAATTTACAAAATGCAGTCACCAGATCGAATCAAATCAAGAAACATGTCAAAGACCATTTTATTGGAGAAAATAAGAGAAACGAAGATCAAACTATTATTAACAAAGTTGAACGAATTTCGACTTCTGAGTTTTTTCGTATTGTTATATAAATATAAATATCTCCCTTGATAATTATTTCAGATGTCCATCCGCGACAGAGGAATCACATTTTTCATGTATTTCCCCCCTGTGCCACCACTGAAGCAAAAACTGACAGTTTAAGAACTGCTTTGAAAAGCTCCCATGAAAACTTTTATTTCATACTCATATCGGCTACGTTTGATGAATTTTTTTTTCAGGAGCCACGCTCCTGTACTGTTATCATCGATTAATGGCCAATTTTTTCGAATCCTAGAATGGTTACAAAACTCTTTTGCTAGGAGCTCTCTCCCACCTCCTTGACTTGTTTCACTTATGAGCATTAACTGTAGGTACTCATCTTCAGTCATTCATTAAATTGAATCAAGTGTTCAAAGCATGCACCTTAAACGTTGAAGTTGGTGAAAAATAACTCAAAATTATTCAATCTTCGCATTTAAAACAGCCACTATTTTGTTTTACGATTACTGATACCACTAGCTGAACCGATTCTCAAAGATATACATGACACCTATCATTCTTGAAATTTTCATGCAAATCCTAGCAAAACTGTAGTGTCTGAGTGGGTAAAAAGCGCATGTTGTTCCATAGCCATATGTTGCCATAGCAATAAATGCAGCGCATATTGTTCCATAGTAATACAGGAAAATTCAAACCGCTATAACTTCGGTAAATATCATTCAATCTTTATGAAACTCTCAGGATAGATCAATATCTACGTACAGAATTTCATTGAATTTAAGGGTACCGTTAGGATTTTATTCAAGAAAACATAAAATCGACAAATCATACTATTACTAACAAAGTTGAGTGAATTGCGACTTCTAACGTATCTGTTGTTGTTGTACTCACCAAGGCCTACATTCCTGATTTTTTTCAGATTTTTCGGATCACAGGTGTCCAATCGCGAGGGGGGGGGGACACAAATTTTTCGTGTATTTCCCCTCCTTGTGCGCCCCTCGAAGCAAATTTTGCCAAATTAAGACCTGTTTTGAAAAGCTCCATCAAGACCTTTCATTTGATACCCATATCGGCTACCTTCAATGAAATTTTTTTTTCGGGGGGGTCACTCCCCTATATGGGGAGACCCCCCTTAAATACCTTATAAATTTTTTTTGTAGTTGAACTTTGAAGAGATCACCACTTTACACCAACACACAAAATTTGATGTTTCTAGCTTAAGTAGTTTCCGAGAAAAACTGCTGTGACACACGGACGGACGGACGGACGGACGGACAGACGGACAGACTGGTCGCAACACTAGTAGGGTTTTGTAAAATTATTTTACAAAACCCTGAAAACACCATAAATTATATATAGCATCGCTGGCTTAAGTGTGACGAGCTGAGAGGAAATTATGTAGTTTTTCTTTTGTAGACTGAGTACTTATTGGATTACCCTCGCATTTAAAGCTTAGTATAATTTACTCAATTTCCCACTTCATTCGACCAAATGCGTTTTATGTAACTTGCTCGAAGTTTTGTGTGATATTCATCATTTCTCTTTAAAAAAAAATCCAAATTAATATATTCAATGAGTTTTTGTTTGATAAAATAATCAAATTAGGATAACGAGGATTGATAAAAATAAACAAATCTCAATAAAATCTTCTGATCACTTGTATCCAACTGAATCCCCCGAAACTACTTTATAGGGCCAAAAAAAATTTTAGACATGAATTGTACAAGGTGCTTTCCAAAAGAAACGAGACTTTTGCCATACATTTTTTTTGGTGGCGCGATCTGGTAAGTTACATTTTTCCTTGACTTCCAGTGAAAGTTTGGTGACATTCGATTCAGCGGAATCGAAGTTATTGCATCTAAATTGACAGTAAGTTTCTTTCATTGGTACAAAAATGAGTTTCCAACAAAGAGCTGATATCAAATTTCGTTTTAAAACCGGTAAAACGTTCACCGAAACATTTGAATTGATGAAAAAAGTTTAATGCGATGATTGTCTATCTTGCACCAGAGTTCATGAGTGGTTTACACATGGCACAGATGGTCATGAGGACATAAATGATGATGAACATACGGGCGGCCCAAAATCAATGATCACCGAAAACTCCATCAAAATTGTGCGTGAATTTGTCAAAAATGAGCCGAAATTATTATTGAAATTCATGGAATCGGAGTTCTCCAAAACATCGATTCACCGCATTTTAATCGATCTTTCGGGCTTACGAAAAGTCTGTGCGCATTTTGTTGCGCAAAAGTTAACTGATGACCAAAAATCGCTCAGAATTCAACATTCGAAAGACATGATTTTATACCTAGAAATCGTACTTTAACCATCAATCACTCACTGTATTCATCTGATATGGCTCCTTGTGACTTCTACCTATCCGGAAAATTGCATTTGGCCCTGAAAGGAAAACGTTTTGCGTCGTAGAAGGCATTCAAAAGGCTTGTACCGACATCCTGAAGGACATTCCGTTTAATGACCTAAAACACTCTTTCAAGAAGCTTTTAGATCGCGTAAAATAGGGCACTGAGGCAGAAGGAGACTATTTTGAATAAATAAACTCGAATTTATTAGAACAAAGCTCCTGTCGTTTCTATGTTAGCTTAGTCTCGTTTATTTAAGAACGCTCCTTGTCTAGGCAAGAATCATTTACGTTAACTAGATTAAAGCCATTTCATTGATTACATATTTCAAATCAAATTTCAGACATATAACGATTTTTTAGCGGTTTTGCCATCAACTTATGATGCTCATAATGATAAAATTTTAAGACTGATAACGAGCATTTAGCGTCACTTATTTTCTTTACTTTCTTATTATATTTTAGCTACATGCCCATGTTTCAAGAAAAAAGATTTCTCAAGCTATAATTAACTTTCATTGCAAAGACTAAATGCTTATAAATTTTCAAAGCAAGCTTTACCTTCTTTTTAGTTAGTCTAACAGCGCCTTAAAATTATCCTCAACTTAGTAGGAAGCTCTTTGCTGGCTGACACTGTAATTTTACCTAGAATCAAGCTATGAGAAAGTAGTAACAGATTGAGAAAACTTTTCGTTTATTTCTTTTCGAAAAAAATGAGTTCTATGAACCGTCTGAAGCTAAATTAATCTCAGACGAGGGAACGTCAGACATCAATGTTATTTCCAGAAGTTCATTTATTTTTTGATGTTGCACTGTCAAGACCATTCAAAACTTTGCCATTGGAGGAAAAGTCCTTAAACGAAATAAAGTAGCGCTTTTAATGAGCTGTAGTAGACCTTTTATTTCTAATTTGCATGGTAAAATATTTGTGCATAAAAAGTAAGAAATCTATTTGAATTACTCGTTGAAGATAGTCCATTATGATCCAATCGGCAAAAAAGGACAAAAGTGTACATCAGCTACGTTCAGAGTCCAAATGGGCATACAAATTTTTAATTGACTTTAACCAATTGAGAAATATTTACAGTGAATTATCTGCTGTTCCATTATTCTATCTTTAATAAGTGTCTTCGAAATGATTTCTTTTAAATAATGGTCCCAGTTTCCAGGAAGATTCTATCAACTTTTGTCTTGATTTTATCCTCCACTGATTTAATTAATTTTTTTAAATTCTTAGAAACTGTATAATTTGGTTTTGATAGAGGCCTTGTAAATTAATGAAGCAAATATTTTTCATTATTTCAGAAAAATAGGACAAATAAAATGACTGAAAGAAGTTGCATGTTTTCCCATTATTTGAAGACCCAAAAAAATGTTATGGCCTTGATATGAATGAAATTGAATCATAAAAAGGTTTCATGGTTCGAAAGTTTAAATTGGAAACCAGTTCTAATATTTTTTTACTTATTTATTTCCAAGCAAGGCATACATATACATAATACACCAAGATACATAAATGCAATTTAAGATAACATAATTAAATCTTTCTCAAATTTTAAAATATTAATTCGTCCATTTATATAATTTATATGTTAATGGGATTGAGACGACAAGATGTTTAGGAGATCGGATTTGAATTGGACTCTGGAGATTGTTGGAGAGTAGTGTGCACTCAATAAGTTAAATATTTTGCAACATCTATTTATTTGCTCGTTGTCTGCATATTTAGCATGTTGTCGCTCTTCGAACAGTATACGCGACTGTCTAGTGGTTTGTGATGTTTTATTCATTTTAATTGTATGTATTATGTATGGTCTGCTACTCAGTACGTCAAAAGCAAAGCAGCAAGTTACCATTGATCTTTCGGTGTGGAGAGATGTCATATTTAGAATTTGAAGCCTTTGTGCATATAACGGTAAAGTTTGGTAGCTTTCATGATAATATGATCATCTCAGTGCAAATAACAGAAACTGTTTCTGAATAGATACCATCCTGACTATATCAAAAACAGGGTTCATATGAAACATCCATATTCCAGTATGGAGTAGACTAAAAAAATATATAATGTTTTGTTCACCCATATGTCCTTAAATTCTTTAGCACTTCGCTTGATGAAGCCTAGGACCTTATTAGCTCTGGTGATGATTACATTGTAATGCAAATTAAAGCGCATCTTTGTATCCAGGATGACACCAAAGACTTTAACTCTGTCGACTCTAGCAAGTTTTGTAGTGTTCAGGAAATAATCAGCTTTGAGGACAGAATTTTTAGGGGAAAGGTAATTACCTGACATTTTTCCAAACTCAAATGAAGCTAGTTTATGAAAGGCCACACATACAGAGATTTTACCCTGCTTTGAAGGAATTGTGAGTCGTTTTGGGAGCTAATCATATGATAAAGTTTTTGGTCATCAGCATAAAATAAATGAAATCCGATAGGGTTACTGACAGACCTGAGATAAATATATTTAAAAGAAGAGGATTGAGATGACTCCCTTGAGGTACTCTAGAATTGACATTTTTATTATTTGGGCTCGATTTCCAAGGTAAGAATTGAGCCAAAGCAGTGAAGAGCCAGTGACTCTAAACTTTTGCAACTTCTCGCATAGAATTTTGTGATTGACACGATCAAATACTGTACTAGAATCGGTGTATATAGAATTAATTTAGTGTCTTTTCTTCATTTCACATGGAACAGTAGAGACCATCACTGTGAGGTTAGAGGTTGTCGAGTGATTTTTTTTAAAGCTATGCTGTTGGCTATTGAGGGGAGGCTTCACGATGGGAGATAGCTTAGAGCAGATATTTTTTTCAAATAGTTTCGGGGTAGTAGACAATATGGCGACTCCTCTATAGTTTTTAACTACGCTAACTCACTGTTTTGGCGTAGGCTCCATACTTGACCGCCCAGGGAGTAAGGTGGTTTGCCGGAGCTCGTTAAACGGACACACCTTACACTAAGAACATGCACAAAATATCACTACTCGGAGTGGACCCTATCTCCTCCAACCAACGCTTCGCAACAAACACTGAAAAGTCAACCACACTGACGTACACCTGCGCCCAATATTTCCCCGAGCTAACTCGTTACACTTTCTGGGAAAAAAACATATTCTATATTTTTGAAGTGAATTTACTGAGAAATAATACCACTTTCTTTGATGTGAAATAAAGTTTATCAACAAAATAATGATTGAAATAAGGTTTATCAACAAAAACAAGTCTTAACAATTTTTTTTTTGACTAATATCTGTCACCTAACCTAGCTAATCAGAGGCCTCCTGGTAGAACTCCCGTCGTTGACGGTAAGGCGAAAAAGATCCTGCGCTGACTCCATGCACTCTTCCCGGATTTCACTCGTGCAATGGCTAATTTATGGTAGTTATCCTTCTCCTGATGGTGATTGACATCGATAAAAATTTTGCTTAGTTTCTTTCCTTTTTTCCTTCCAATTTATTTTAGACTTCTGCACCCCTTTTTTAACAAACACTTTTTTGCCTTCGCCACTACACGTTTCGATCACAAAAGGGGGCTTTTCTTTGTCCCTCGCTCTTTTATTAACTCGTTCCCAACGGAGTACCGCTAATTCCGGAGTGAACCTTATAGATCTCCTTTTCTTGTAGAAACTGTAACCCGGTTTGTGCGATCGGGCAATTTTATCACAATTGTCACCACACTTCAACTGCTGCTTCCGAAATTCGGAGTCATAGATATTATTTTTTCGGAATTGTTACTATGACGAATATTTGACGTGTTCCAAGTATAGTCGTAATGTTGTTTGTTTATGTTTGGTACGATCTGAGTGCTGGCGGTTGCCAGGATTTTGAGTGGATCACTGAGGACTATCAGATAAGTAGTACTTTTATATTTTATTCCTTAGAAAAGACACTTTGTGTGCCTTTTCTTCTTCTTTTCTTGGTATCCAGATCTCATGGTGAATGCAAACTTGGACATTCAGCGACGTTGCTTGATCCATTGTAGTCCTGCGGCTGCTGCGTCTTTTGGGGCTAGATATCGCCCAAAAATGATAGCTCCGCGTAGCTATCGGAATCATCACATTCGAAATATCGACTCTAACAATCTAAGCGACCACAATTATCACAAATTGTACACGAAAGTCCTAACAGTTCAGCAGCGCCTTTATACAATTCCGTACTTACCTTTCGATTGCTACTATCACCTGCGCTTTTATAACCTCCTCCATTGTTGTTATTGTCATCTCTATTGTGGTGTTGTTAGTGTTGTTGATCATCACGCCATTGTTCCTCATCCGGCTGTTCCTTTCGCAGTTCTTTAGAGTCAGATTTCCTACACTTGTCGACTTTTTCCACTTCTCTTCCCCAAGATGCTTCCAAAACTTTGTCTTCTTAGCAATTACCACCGACTTTAAGTTGGACGCTTTCTTTGATGATGACAATATTTTTGTGGTCATCCCCGTCGCTACCGCAGCCAGTGACGTCACATTTGAAGATTTCGCGAATGGAATTTGCTCCTGCTGCGTTTCGTAGGGTGAGAGGTGATGAAGATGTTGGTGATGGGGATTGGGGATATGATTTTGAAGTAAATAGTCGCTATGTTCGTTGGGACTATAGTGTAACAGTTTAGGAATAGTTCGAGTGGATACTGACCCCACTGTTGTCGTCGAGGATGTCCTTTCCGTGAGGAATATGAGCGATGCTTCAGCAATGTGGTTACTATTCACAGCAGAGGAGATTCTGCAAAGGTTTTTGCTGTAGTTATTGTTCGTGTAGTTTCGTGGTGCGCTTTGTAGTGAAGTAGGTGGCCCGAGGGCTCCGTTTCTTAGCTTGAAGAATGTATTGTTAATAGTGGATGCTCCAAAGAGGTTAAGGTGACCGAATTCCCTCCAAAGCGTAATTCGTATTTAGCACGTTAATAGCATCCATGTCACTGGCATTCATAAATGGGGTCTCACTAAATATTTAGTTGCTATTGCTGCAGACCCGATGTCACCTGAGATGCACGATGGCGCAAATATGAGCTACGCTACGTTGTTATCCATAAGAATTGGACGTCTTCAACCAATCTCTGACTTCTCAAAAAACCTAAGACTACCCCTGCTCTTTACGTTCATTTACGCTGAAATCTGCTTTGTAACTTCTTCTATTGCACGATGATAATCATCGCTATCTTTGACCGGCTTATCATCATAACTTCTACCGACATTTCTGATATTTCACCCGTTGAAGCTTCCACTGGAGTTGCGAATATGCATTTGCGTTTTGAATCCATTAACTCTACTGGTCGGGCTTCCTGTCAAAATTTATCGAAGTTTGTGACATCCTCAGCAACAATAAGACTTTGTAGCATAAGTTATTAGGTTTATTTGCATGATCAAATGAAGTCTCCTGTTGCCTGCGATAAATTTCGTCATATTGTCGGTTCCTACGATGATTTCTTCCTCGCGCATCCTTTTGACTCGTTCTTTTCGTGGTTGTTGATCACAGTTAATGTCGTTGTAGAGTAACCGTGCACATACTTGAGTGGTATCGTGCACTTCGTCGAGCCTAATTAATCTAAGTTGAGCTGCATTAACCTAACCTGAGGAAATTAAAATCGACTCTACTGTAGCCATTAACATTACAATTTATTCTTATTTTTAACTTTACTAGAACTATGTACAGTACATGGTAAAGTTTCTTATCCCAGTTTGGCTGGAGGATGCATCCTTCGTACCACGTTTCCCGGTGGTGGTGATTAAGTTGGCTACCTTCTCAAACTCCCCGTAACAAGGTACATACCTTTCAACGTGTTCATGTCCAGTCAATATTACTTAAATAATTATTAATGCTCAGCATTAGAAAAGTCATATTCCATTAATAAAGTTATTGCATAAGAAATGATAGGTTTCATCCACATTGGGTAATTCAAGAGAGAACGCGGAATGGTGTAGGCTATTAGAGATTAGATTGTCCGCATCCCTAGTTGGATTGACCATGACTTCGTGATCAAAATTACTAAAATTAAGATCAAGCCAATTACCATTCTGATTGCAAGTCGGGGCGACCTACTGCAAATCAATGCCATAGAATGGATGGATAATTCGAACCTTGAGGGACCACTCAAAAAAATCCAATTATCCAAAAATTTGAATTAGAAAAGTTTTTAAGGAAACTGAAAATAACACAACGCTGCATGATTTAACAAATGAAATTTTAGTACGTAAATTTAAGGTATTTAATTTACAAATTTATGAAGAAGTCCGGGATCTTCATTTGTTTCCTAGAATTAAGTCTCTCTGTCGTAATGAACAATTCTAACTGATTTAATGACTGACGAATCGGTTCACTTACTTCATTTCCACTTTCGAAAAATCGCCTGAGTTCATCAACTTGATTTGTTGCTTCAATCGTACTTAGAATTGGCCTTTCTTGTCCCACTGTTAAATTGTCATTTTAATCATCTGACATATTGTCGCCTTCTTGATCGCCATTGCCGAGTACCTCAGCGATAATGTTCGCTTCAGTAAGCTCGCCACACACCGCAACATCTTCGTCTACATTAAGGGAGTCCTCATAGGAGATAGCAGGATCTAACATAATATTCTCCCAGCCATTAACTGCAGGCACAGCTTGAATTACAGATTAGTTCAGGCTTTCACTTACTGCATCTTTTTTAAAAAAAAAACAGCTTTCTTGAAACAGTTCTCAATTGTTTCCTGTGGCATAAGATCCCAAGCTTATTTACACATACGTGAGGTCTGAAGAACATCAAGTTTAATTTTGAGAGGAGTGAAATCTCCAGTGAGAATATCCTCAACCAATAAACAATGGTTCCTTATTATGTTCTGATCCATAAGCTGAATGACTGATGTCATATAAGCAGAAAAAAATATAACTTTCATATTGTTCACAAGCGGCAGGCTTTTGTGATCAGTGAAATTTTCAATAAAGAGTATGATCGACCGTTTTTCTTTTCCAAATTTTTCATTGATTTTCAGCAGCTACTTTTCAAAAAGAGTACTTGTCATCCACGCCTATGCACTAGATTCAAACTGTACTGGCTTTGACTTTATGTTTATAAAACAACGGGGACAAGCCGATTTTTCGTATCATTAGCAAAGGCAGTTTTTCAGAGCAATTCATGTTTACTTCGACCCAAAACGTTACTCTACCTTTGCTGAGTTTTCTCCATAACATCTCTCATCTTTAACAGCAAGCATTTTATCAGGGGTGTACTTGGAAAATAGACCTGTCTCGTCAACATCAAATATGTTTTTGCGCCCCTTGTACTGGATCATCTCTCATAATTTTTTTTTCATTGTTCTGCGTTATACTGATCAGCAACACCACTTTTACTACAAATAGATTTAAAAGAAATTCTTATTCGCTCTTTGAAACCCTCGAGCCATTCTAGCTTGTTTTAAATTAGTTTTTTCCATTCCAGTGGCAAATTGTTGAACTTTACCTCTTACAAGAGAGCCACTCAGTGGAATATTTTTAATACATGCCTGCTTAAACCACGTTAAAACACGTCTACATCGAGACTAGCTGATGCTCTACACTTATTTCGGTCATTTTCGTTCTCAAATTCATTGCTGAAAATATTTTCTTTTTTTTTTAAATAGGTCGACACAGTGTTAGAGGGGACTTCGAAGTTTTGAGCAATCTCCGATTTCTTCTTCAGTCCTTTTTCCTCTTCCCCAATCGCGGCTACCTTTTCAGTTAATGTTATAGATTTTTAAGCCCGCGAATTTGACAATGACATCTTGAATCAATGGTTGTTCAACAAAAAAAACAGGAATCTGATAAAATTAAGTCTCACAAATAACGAAAGCACCATGTGCACAACAAAAAACAATCAATAATGTAAAATTCAGTCCCAAGCAAACTGAAACACTACACGCTCTATAGATAAACTGTCTGTTTGAAGGCGTTGGCAATGACTGCTCGAGTGATCGGAAGGAGAGGCAGTGAAGATACTGATAATACACAAAAGTGACGTCGTAAGGAAGGGTGGCTTTTGCTTGACCATAACGACAAAATTCTCTGCTACGTCAATGTGAAATAATCTTGGGGAATCTCCAAAGATAGGAAAGAGTAAGACTATCTTCGGGAATTTCCAGAGTTTATAACTGGCTCATGGACACTTTTGGCGAGCAAAATCTTTGAACTATCTAAAATAATATCAAATTAGCCACGATTTTTCAATATGAAATTTGTATGAAATGCTAGGGACTAGTAGGAAATTGAATGAATGACGATTTTGAGTTCTGGAAGCTCAAATTAGTCAAATTCTACTGTACTAACAATGTTGAGGTCGCTGTGGTCTAGGGAGTTGACTGGAATAAGATAGTTATTACCAGGATCTCAGATGAATGTTAAGTTGTATTACCGATTCCCTAGCTGCCACACCGCTATATTGGGGCTACTCTGGTGGAGGCTCCACCGACCCAAACTAACTCACTCGAAGACGGGCGTGGGTGCCACTCATTCGATTCTTTGAGCCCCTCAAGGGGTTGTCCGAACAAGAAGATGACCATCCGGAGCGAAATTACAAGTATGCAAGTTTTGGGGCTCGATGTCACTTAGCCACGAAAATCACCTACAAAGAAAATCTACCACGCAGAACGAGTTAAGGTGTTCCGCCACCACACAAAACTCGTATTTTCCCACATTAGGGCAACCGAAGTTACTCAGAAAGCCACTAACTTTCACTGCACCCACAAACATTACCACTTCAATTAGTCTCCCCAGGCCTTCCTGTCTGTTCAACGTCCTGGGAAAAGAATTCCTGAGCCACACCTTTTACAGCTGGAAAAGAAAGTTTATATGTCGAATTGTAGCGAAGAAAGAAAAATCTACAATAACTTCATTTGACCTTTCTTCCAAGTGTGTGATTTCTGCCACAGTTGTCTCGCCTCAATTTAGTGTTCCAGTATCCAAGATTCGCCTCTAATTTAATGTTCCAGAATCCAGTGTGCGGCTCGAATTCCTCATCAGAAAAAGCGGTCGCTGATCAATGGTCGACTATATCTCCACCGGTTGCTCGAAAAAAACTCCCAAAAGAAAAAGAGAAAGCACGTCAATCTTTCCGGGCTTAAATAACCTCCGAGTTAACGTTTTATCCTCCCATCCACCGGGACAATCATGTTTTGCAGTGTTCTTTTTCCGTTGGTTTGACTAATTCCCCCCGCTTGATTTCACCCATAAAAAGTTCCACTCGGTGGCGATCCTAGTGTGAATTAGGTGTATTACGCGCTGAATGCATTTGGCTGACCGTTCGAACTGTCAGTAATGCCCTCTTTCCCTTGAGCTGCCGCTAAGATTTCTTAGTTTTTCTTGTCCCCACCGGTAGTTCAATCGCCGTGCCAACGCGTGAAGTATAGTTTAAGTATAATTATCCTATCCTGTGTTTTCATCTTTTTTTTCGTTTTTTTTTTTCCCGACAAATATGCATATATTTCGGGAGTAAGTTGCTCCCTTCTACAGTGTCAATTATTTTATTCCTGAAAATAACTGACACTGAAGAAGGGAGCAACTTACTCCTGAAATATATATTTCTCGTAAAAAACAAAATAATAGCGTTTAAATGGAAAAGATGAAAACACAGGATAGTCTGGAAGTGCTAAACATGGGAAAATACACAGAGTATATTATTATCCACCTTTTCCACTAATTTTGGCCGTTGAATCCCTACTCGGAAATGTCACGATTTTCTGTATTTAGATTTCTGTGGTGGAATATAGTGGGTTTGGTGCGAAAAACTTAATATTACGCTTCGCCACGATGACGATAGTCAGTTAGGAGAGGAGGTTAGAAATTCAACAATTCTTTCATGTAGTTAAGTGGATTTGTTAGCTTCCTCTCGCTTGAGCTTGGCGTAATTTGTGGTCATTTGTTGGTGTACCAAAACGAGTTTGATTTGATATTTTTAAACTCATTCATAGCCTCTGGTTTGGCTGAAAATTCCTACAGTGACTTCATTCTGGCTTCATGTTGTGCGCTCAACAAACGGAATTCACCAGAGTTCTTTTCATACTCAGAAACGTTTTTAGGGTTTTGTAAAGTAATTTTACTAAACCCTTCTAAAATCGCGTCCTGTCTGTCCGTCTGTCTGTCTGTCCGTCCGTCCGTCCGTCCGTGTGTCACAGCAGTTTTTCTCGGAAACTACTTAAGCTAGAAGCATCAAATTTTGTATGTAGGTGTAAAGTGGTGCTCTCTTCAAAGTTCAACTACCAAAAAAATTTATAAGGTATTTAAGGGGGGTCTCCCCATATAGGGGAGTGACCCCCCGAAAAAAATTTCATTCAAGGTAGCCAATATGGGTATCAAATGAAAGGTCTTGATGAGAACCTTTCAAAACAGGTCTTAGTTTGGCAAAATTTGCTTCGAGGGGTGCACAGGGAGGGGAAATACACGTGGCTGTTTTAAATGCGAAGATTGAATAATTTTGAGTTATTTTTTCCCGACTTCAACGTTTAAGGTGCATGCTTTGAACACTTGATTCATTTTAATGAATGACTGAAGATGAGTACCTACAATTAATGCTCATAAGTGAAACAAGTCAAGGAGGTGGGAGAGAGCTCCTAGCAAAAGGGTTTTGTAACCACTCTAGGATTTGAAAAAATTGGCCATCAATTGATGATAACCGTACAGGAGATTGGCCCCTGAAAAAAAAATTTATCAAACGTAGCCGATATGAGTATGAAATGAAATTTTTCATGGGAGCTTTTCAAAACAGTTGTGAAACTGTCAGTTTTTGCTTCAGTGGGGGCACAGGGGGGAAATACATGAAAAATGTGTATCCTCCGTCGCGGATGGACATCGAAAAAATAATTATCAAGGGAGATATTTATGAGTATAACAATACCAAAAACCTCAGAAGTCGAAATTTGTTCAACTTTGTTAATAATAGTATGATCTTCGTATTTCATATTTTCTCCAATAAAATGGTCTTTGACATGTTTCTTGATTTGATTCGATCTGGCGACTGCATTTTGTAAATTGAATACAAAACCCTTCTGACATGAGCGTAGGTCTGTTTACCCAACTTGTTTTTATTTGGATCTGTTTGTAACAGCTTCAGATTCTGACATCTTGTGCAATATTTTTAGCTTCCAGTTTAATTTTGCTACTTTATAGTCGAGCGGCAGTGAATTCCTCTTCAACCTTACCACCTGGATCAGGCGCTACTCATTTTCATCTCACTGATACTATCCGTGTATAAGGCTTGTCCAATTTTCAGCAGATCACGCAAAAGATTTGAGAGTACTACATAAATTCGATCTTATGATGCGCTGAAGTATCTTTCAATTTTTGCAGCTCCAATGTAACGACATTCAATGTGGCATATTTCTGTTGCAATTCCCCGTCTATAGTATCAATATCTTTGTTTTTTTGGTCTCGATTCATGGTTATTTTTGATCGTAGTCAACAGTCAATTCTTCTAGAGCTTGAAGTATTCCTTTCACCTCCTCCTTAGCACTTTTATTTCCTTGTTGCTGCTACGTTTAATTTAAGTTACACCTCGGGTTCACGCCTTGCTCGTCCTGTGCCACTAATGAAGTGTTAAATTCGTGAGTGTCTTCCTTCGGCATAAGTGCCATTGCTGCCTCACCAGCATCACTGGCGTATGTATCTCTGCTGGATCTGTGTGAGTGTGAAGATGTTTGCGGCGGGATCGTTAAGTTTTTGTCCTTGCCCGGAATATCAGTGGCTGCACACCTGATAGGAATGTCGGGTTTGAAGACAGCCTCACATTTAGATCCGCACTCAAAATCGTTTTCCTGTAAGTTTCGAGAGCACTCAGGTTCGAATTTGAATTTGTCAAATTATATACTGCATCAAAATTCATTCGAAGCCTATGCTGGAAAGCAGAATCAATGAAAACACAGCCAGTATGAAACCTTGATTTGAGGAAATGATGTAAATGTTCGCAGATTATGGCGCATATCACAAACACTTCTTGTCGCGTAACTGGAGCAACGATTCAAATTCGGGTTTCTTGCCAGCTTTGCATGTTGTTTTGTTTGCGACGCAATTCCGATTGCTTCGAGGGGTTTATATTTTATACTGCCGCATATGTGTGATTTGCGTTTCGTTTTGAGCTCGAGTTGGTTCTTGATGCTTTCGGCGCTTGTTACTGCTTGCGTTGTCCAGAATGTGAAGTGTAAATTGGAAGTGACTTAGCTTTTTGAGTTTAAAGTTACAAAGCAAAAATTATTATGTGGTTTTCTTTTCGTAATCTAACAAGTAGTCATTTTATGACTGAAAATTTAAATTACTTGCTGTTAGTTACATTATTAGGTTACCAAAAAATTAGTAAAGTGCAGCTCGGTATTGCGTAGGTTTAACTCTTACGAAATTGCGTATGGTAGTGTTCGGGGAGGGCAACACTATGGAATCTCGATGTTAACCCGTAACAGTTGGTTCGATAAAAGTCTCCCACAATTAAAATCTTTTCTTCTTCGTCGACAGGTTCCGCAAAGGGGAAATAACATTGCAAACATCATTCTTAGTTGCTTCACGAAGATTTTTTTTGTAGCAATTTAGATAAGCTCACTTGGATAATTTATGTGCACTGCGATTAAAACACTATCTCACCGTGTCTGCTTAAAAAATCTCGATCATCTCGGCAAATAACCTTATTAGAATCTAGAACCCTCGGTTACGAAATGAGTCATTCAACCATGTTTCCGTAAGGCAAGGAACATTGAAATAGCACAATTTGTCGTCTAGATAGAGTTTGTTAACTTTACTTCTTATGCCACCGCAGTTTTGATAGAAGAGTTTGATGCCATTGGATGGCTATTATTGAGGACGAAAAAATTGTTGATGTTGCTCTTTTGACCTTTGAAGTAAGGATACATAGTTAGAGCTTATATGGGAGGCGTAGGTTTCCAAACCCCTTTTGGAATACTCTGAGGATACACCCAATTCCTCGTAGAATCTTAAGTAAAGCGACGAAGGGCATCGATTTCTATTGGAAGACCTTCCCGCTGGATCATTACTTTTAGTTTAGTCTTTGTTTTACTATCGATGCACGTTGTCTCTGGAGTTTTGTGCATGTAAGCTAAAAAAAGTCTGGCGTATTCAAAGACTGTAACCTCTAAGCTTTAACAAGATATACCTGCTTTCTAGATCCACATTAGTGTTTATGGTAGCTTTCACAACAGGTGGTATACAAGGGTTTACAAATGGGGTTTTGGTGTTTGAAGAGCGGATTGTTGGGGTCGGTAGCAGAAAAGAGGGCGAAGAGGAAGGAATTTGAACACCACCATTTACAAAATTCTGGTATTTGCATATTGAGCTTGGATTGGAAAGGCACGTACTTGTGAAGAGTTTTCATCTCGAGGAGTATTCGGTTGTAGAGAATTTTCGTTAGTACTTGCAGATTTCAATAGAATGAACTTTTTAGCTGTGTTTTTAACACTAAGAGGTGGAGGTGTAGTTTCTGCAACTACCTTCGGAGTTTAATTGTGTAAGATATCACTAGGACTTGGATTTTCTATGTTTTTTGGCATTATGATAGAATCAGATTCAGCAAAATTATTACTTAAATTAACTTTTATAGAAGTTTTAGGCTCTCTCTACTTTTTAAAAACCATACCATCCTAGATGTAGATCCGTTTTACGTTTATAAATTGGTAAAAGCCATGCATGCCTGTGCGGCAAAAAAATTTTGAAGGCACGACTTCTTTTATTGCGATGTGATATGTATTATTTAGAGATACTCGGGAACTTAGAGTATAATCAAAGAAATATGAAACGGAATTATTCTATTATTTCAAATTTTCCTCAAGATTTCATTCGGGAGTTTGAGAGCTCTAGAATTTTTGTAAACAATTATTCGAGTTTTTGTTTTACTTTAGGAGTAGCATTCTGCAGAAACTCTCCACAGAAGGATGTTTCATACTTCTTTTTGATTTAAAACACACTAGCTTACCTCCTAGCAGAACACAATATTTTTCACAAAGTTAGCTAAAGTCTACATTTTGTTCCTTATATACAAAGTTTTACTCACTGAGCAAACTCCTGCCTTCGCAACTTGTTATATCTCTGATTCTAAGGTACGTTTTAAAGTACGTAAAGTTTTACCTTTAATATTAACAATTTATTTCAAGATGTTTTTGCAAATTTGTACTTTATATATAAAACTCAAGGACCATGCTCCCAAGCTAAATAATTTACATCATGCTACGTGAGCAATTTCTTACACGTAGCAATTGATTCTGGGAATTTCATATCGAGCAGAAGTTTAATGGAATTAAATTCCCTCCACACTCGATCTTTGAAAAGTCATTGAAAATCGAGATTTTTCTCGACTTGCATGCCCGACAAAAAGTGTAAAAAAACATACTTAAGATTCATTATTCATCTCGCAATTTCCTCGACACCATCAGTCTTCACATACATTTCAGACACTAATCAGATTGCAACAAGGCAAGAGGCGAAATGTTGGAATTCCATCCACGAAAATGTAATAGAAAGCCAGTTCAGGTTCATGATGTCATTAGTGATTCCATGCTGAGGTAAAATTGCTATTGAGGAAAATTCATAGATCCTTCGGTCCAGACACAACCTCATGATTTCTACACATTCAACGGCTTTGCTATTCCATTCCAGCAGACAGCAGTAGGGGAAGGCAGGAGTATAGTACATTCTATAGTGCATGAACTTTCCTTTGCCAACGGCAAGGATTCTATTGTACGAGCTCAATGTCGGCCATGAAACCTTTCGAAGGTGGATATAATTGATGATTTGACCACTACGGGATACGGCTCCTGTTTTTCAAACAATTTTCTCAACCAGACAAACATTAATTTTATTTTTAGAAACCCGTAAATTTTCAGTCAGTGTCTTCTGCTTTATTGTGGTTTTGTGTTTCTGGTTGAGGAACTACCAAATGGAAAGTATTTGTTTCCACAACTTACTTCAGACACCTGGGAATGTATTATTGGAAGAGTTCAACAGTTAAGGTAATTTATATTAGACTTTCAATCGTTTTGATTGACTTTATGTTAGATTAGTTTCTGTAATAGATCTGGAGCACAAATGATAACTGCCAAAGGATTACAGGGATACATGGGCAGTATTGTTAACGAAATCCATCTGTCCATGATACATATAAGCTGTTTCTCACTTATTTTACTACATCACTGGCATTTCAAATAGAAAACAAAGCAATAGATCATTATGTTTACGAAAGCTTTGAGTTATACCAGAATCGTTTCTTTTTTCTTTTCTTTAGTTATTTTAGTTCTTCCCTATTACGAGTAAGTTGCCGATTTCTTATCAGAATGTTGTATTCGTTTGTGGAGAAAACAATGCGGGTTTGTTGTAGTTGTGGCAGTTTATCACCTTAAAGACTTGAATCTGACCATTCAATATGAAAAAAAAGCATTAAATTTAATCAAAAATAATAATTAGACTTGTAGTAGCATTGTTGTAACAAGGAGGTCCCATCATATTTCAACCATAAATAAAAAAGTGACAGATTTATCCTCCCTGGCTGAAGTAAGTAAGTAAGTAAACTTTCTTGAGGTTTTTTATAACTTGACATAGAGAGTATGCTCAATGACTATGTGAGATTTGACAGTATATGGATGTCAAATAAGCTTTGACGGTTCGAATATATACTTATATTGTACTAGTATTTTTGGATGTATAAACTTTGCAATTTGCTGTTATGGCTTATAATTTGACCCGTTTGACAAATGAATACGCTAAAGCTTGAACTAAATCTAATCCTTAAATAAATTCAATCCATTCCATCTAACTTAAATTTATAAGCTGTTTAGTACAGCACCCGACCTGATACTTATATTTATTCTTGAATAAGTTCCTATTGTTATATGCACGAATAGTTCTGCGAGCTACTGTTGCAATTGTTTTCACAACGATTAAGAACCTCATGATCAACAAAGTGAATTTACTCGAAACCACGAGAACCCACCAAGCATGATCAATATCTGAAAGTGACGTCACTCCATTCATTAGGCTGCTCGAATATACCTGGTACCTCTCGGCAGAACATTCGCCAATGTACGAGAAATGGGTTGAATGGATAGAGACCCTATATAAAGGTGAGCTGAATGAATGGGGAGATTATTCATTAGAATCGCGAAAGTAAAAACTGCGATAGTGTGGAGCAAATAGAAAAGCGATATTGATCGAGTAATAGGAAAGTGATTTTCATTGATTGTGAAGTGATTTTAGAAGACAATTGCGATAGAAATTTATGGACAAGTGGAAGTTAGACTTTTAATAGTGAAAATTGAAATTGTGAAATAGTTAAATAAGTGATTGTGAATTTTTAAGTAACTAAATAAACTCATTTAATTTAAAAGACATTGCGTTCTCACTTTCCCGGCACATTAAAATTATTGGCCGCGAACCATAACACGCGACACTATTTTTTATTTACAGGTATACATTTTTAGGGTTTTGTACTAAAGTACAAACCACTATTAAAATCACGACCTGTGTCCGTCTGTCCGTCCGTCCGTTTGTATATCAGAGCAGTTTTTCTCCGAAATTACAGAAGCTACCGCCGTGAAATTTTGTGGAAAAGATAAGAAGTTATGAATTCTAGAAAGATTTGTGGTGAAACATTTTTTTCAGAGAGTTTTAAGGGGGGGGGGGCTCCTGTTACGCGCGTGCTTACTCCACGTTTCCATAATTCTGGTCGTAAGTTCATGCAACGTGACCGCTTAGTCAGCATCTGTATGAACTTGCGAATTTTTATGAATGTGGGAAAATTTTCATGAGAATGAAAATTTTCTCACAGAACCGAGTAAACGACTTGAGACTGCATCGTCAGCAGTCTGAAGTATTAAATATTCAAAATCTCTATACAACGGAGCTTAGTCTAATCTTTCTGTCACGAATGTAAGCTCGTGCGCGCAACAATTGTAATTTAGTTCATTAATTGTAATTAAGTTCATTAAGTGTTAGAAATAACTTTGTAAATAAAGTGTAAAAGATATTTTATTTTTTTTTTATTCTAACACTCTTGCGCTTAACAAAATTTGGTGGCAGCGGTGGGATAGTCATAATAAATTGACTATCCAGTGGTTCGAGCTCCAATAGTGAAAATTGACAGTTTTAAAGAAAACAGTTTTGAACAGTTATCTAAAGTGAAAGTAAAAACTGATTAACTCAACTTGAAATGTGGAAAGTGTTTCTAAGTGTTTGATTGACTTAAAACAAAAATAAGTGACTTCGAAAAGGAGGTATCTTCTCCTCAACGCGGGACAACGTGGGAAAAATAATTAATAATTAAAGAAGTTTCTCTTTTGACGTGAACTTCCAACGGTGGCCAAGCAACTTTTAGCATGCGTAAAGTATGTTGGCCCATCGAGGGATAATCAAAATAAAAAAGGATTGGAAACGTAGTTTCTCTCTTGACGAGAGCTACCAACGTTGGCCAAGCATCTTTAGCCTGCGTGAAGTAAGTTGGCCCATCGAGGGATTATCAAATAGGATTGGAAATTAGTTTCTCTCTTGACGAGAGCTACCCGCATTGTTCAAGCATCCCTAGCCTGCGATTACATCATCGAGGATAAATAAAGTCAGGAAAATTGAAGCAGAAAAAAGGAGCTACTTCAACAACGAAAGTGCAGGAGAATCAACCCGAAAGAATGGCGAATATCCAATTGTAAGTCCTTATTTTCAACAAAGAACATTTTTCATAGTTTAGATATAAGATTATACTTTCATTGTGTGTTCATTGTGTTTTGAAACGCGAAATTTTCATTGTTCCTCCGCGATAAGATATGATAGGCCCTTGGTATAAAGTATAAACCTTTACCAAGTAAATAGGAAAAATTATATGTTTTTGATTTTAAAGAAAAAATCATAAAAATGGTTGAAACGGGAATTCCAATTACTTCGCGTTTATGAGTGAATACCGCGTTAAACAAGGATTAACTAAATCCAAGCTTAAAGTCGAGGAAATTCTTACGCTTCCTAATCGCGAAACAGTAAAAGTTAAACTTGGTGGCGATTACGTTGATTTCGCCACATTTCGCGAGTACTTAGCTAAGTACCGTATTGGGAAAAGAGATCCTGTTACCAGTGAGTCCTCTTCGGAAGACGAACGTAACGAAGAAAGTTGGAACAAAACTTTAGAAGGATCGATTATTGAAAAGGAATTTTTCGCAGAAATAATGCCTACGAGTAACAATTCCATTTTAACTGCTTCGGCATCAAACGTTAAAAGTAATAGTGAAAATGCTAACAGTGTTGAAAGTGAAATTAGTGTTAGTTTGAGCGACTTGAAAAGTTTTATTCCGGTTTTTGAAGGGAAAGCAGAAGATCCTTTCAACTTCATATATGCATGTGAAGAAGCGATGAGATTGGCAAAAGGTCCAGTCAGGGTCATCCTCTTCAAGTAAATATGCATGCAGTTAAAAGGAACCGCTCAAACCATAATTCTAAACGAAGAATTTGGTAGTTGGAGTGCTTTGAAGGCTAAACTTAGACAAGTTTATGCCGAACCGCACTCAATGCTGCAACTACAAAGGGAGTTGCTTTCTTTTAAACAAAATAGCAGTGAAACGGTGGTTCAATACCATCAAAGGCTATTAGGTCTTCATCGGAGGATACTGACTGCTCGATCAGGTCAGTCAACAACCGGAGAAAACATCTTCTTAGAAGAACAAGTGCGGAACGTCTTCATCAACGGATTGAAGGATGCGTTAACAATGTATGTGATAACGCAAAAACCGAAAACACAGGAGGAAGCTAGCCGTTTAGCTCAAGAGGGAGAGCAGCGACTTGGGCTAGTGAAAGTGTCAAGTAAGAAAAATTTTACAGATCGGAACACTCTTCCAAGAGTTCACAAGTTGCACTCAGATAAGAAGTGTTACAAACGTGGTAAAATAGGACACATTCAACGTGATTGCAGAAGCAACCAAGCAAACAAAGCTGGACAGCCAGGAAATAAAAGTTTAACGAAGTCATCACAGAAAAATGGAGCGTCTACATCAAATAGTGAGAATTCTTCAAAAAGTTTTAGCAAGCAAAATACTAATTACGAAAATAAAAATGTAAATAACGAATATAGAATAAACTCATTAGATATAGAAGATAGTCCTTTTCTTTTTCTTAGGCTAGGTAACAAATATTTGAAATTTCTTGTCGACACAGGAAGTTCACTCAATTTGATTGCCGCAAAATATGTCTTTGAAAGAGATGTCGATAAGTCAAAGGGTATAAAGTATCGATGCATAAACGCCGTAGATGGGAATACTTTTGGACTTTCATCGCTATCTCTATATTATGGTCATGAAAAATACGATATTCCATTTCAAGTGGCAACTAATCGTCTCTTCGATAAATTCGGTGGAATATTAGGTTCTCCATTTTTAGTTGAACAAAAGGCTTTGCTCAACTTGAGCAATCAAACGTTAGTAATTGGGAATAATAAGTTGCGGTTATCAAAGAAAAATTTCATTGCTAGACCGCGTACAGAAACGATGTACTATTTACATGTCAATGAAAACCCAGGTAAAAGCCTTTTAGTTATGGAAATTCAGAAGGGTCAAATGAAAATTGCAGATTCACTAGTTGAAGTGAATATGAATAGGGAAGTTCCTGCGGTCATGCTGAATGAAGGAGACCAGGAATTAAAGTTGAATTCTGAAGAAATACGCATATGCAAAATTTCTACAGAGGAATTGCAAGAAAAAGCTTCTGAAATATATATTAGGGATGATCACATGAATCAAGAGGAAAAAGATAGTATTTGGGAAATTATAAAAAAATATCATTGTTCATTTAGAGATATCGATCCAAATCAACTTACAGAAGCAGCAGAACATTCTATAGATACTATTTCTGGTACAAAACCGATACATACAAAGATATATCGATTCCCGAAGATTCAAGAAGAGGAAGTTAAATCACAAGCTGACAAACTTCTAGAAAATGGAACTATTAAAGAAAGCAATAGCCCATGGAACTCACCTCTTTGGGTGGTACCAAAGAAGGTCGACGCAAGTGGTAAAATGAAATGGCGCATAGTTATAGACTATCGCAAGCTCAATGAAATCACGGTAACAGATAATTATCCTTTACCTAATATTTCAGAAATATTGGATCAATTGGGAAACGCAAAATATTTTTCAACAATAGATCTAACAAGCGGGTTTCACCAAATACCTGTGAAACGCGAAGATCAGCACTCCCTATGGACACTACGAGTATACACGTATGCCATTCGGTTTGAAAAATGCCCCGGCATGTTTTCAACGAATGATGAATACTGTGCTTTCCGGATTGCAAGGATCAAAATGTTACGTGACATTGTCATCTATGATGAATCACTTGAGGATCACAACGAAAAATTAAAATTGGTGTTTGAACGTCTGAAGCTGAATAACCTTAGAGTTCAGCCCGATAAATTCGAGTTTTTGCGCAAAGAAGTAGCATATCTAGGACACATAATTTCGGACAATGGTGTCAGCATGGATCCCAAAAAGCTCGAGGCAATTGACAAGCTAAAAGCGCTTCAAAATCAGAAGGAGATAAAGTCATTCTTGGGTTTGACTGGCTATTATCGTAGATTTGTACACAACTATGCAAAAACTGTGGAGCCTTTAAACAAACTCCTTCGGAAAGATACAGAATTTAATTGGTCCAAAGAGTGTCAGTCTGCGTTTGAAAAGATTAAGGAAATTTTAAAGAAGAATGTTACCCTAATGTATCCTGATTTTAATAAAAATCCCCGTTGGCAGCACCAGCCGGAAAGGTAAATTTCTCGTATGTAGCATAAAGCTTCGAATAAAAAATTTGGCTTGGCTACTACTCAACTTCTTTCTGCAATTTTCGTAGAACCACATGGGTATTTATTAACATAAAAAAAATCTGGCCACGTTCGTTCTTAGAGACCTTTTATCGGGGCGCAAATATTTTGCTAATTAAATTGAGTTGCATACGTATGGATTACATATTGAAAATTGGCGGATCATAAATTGTTTTAAACATATAAATACCGGTTTCGCCCTTCTCGCATTTGCTGTTTACACAGTTCACAGTGGTAACCACACAAAGGCTTAAATAGCTCGAATAGTTAATTTCAAAAGATTTCCATGAAAGTTTAATCAGCACTTGCGTTGCCATTAATATATACATTTTCAATTTTTTTCTGAACTATGAGGGCCGTGATTTCAATTTTTATTGAAATCGGCTTTTAAAAATTAAGCTGTAAATTTTCGACTTTTTCATTTGTCATTCGATTTGCACAATTAAATTAAATTAACTTGCGTTAATAACTTATAATTTCAAGTTTCAACGGAATCTGTTGAGAATCTTGGCTGCTGCAGAAATAAAAAAAAAATGTATGCCACCCCCCTGTATGGGGAGACCCCCCTTAAAATACCTAAAAATATTTTCTTGCACTGCAAATTTCAAGAGGCACCACTTTTGACCTACGTAGAAAATTTCCTCATTCTAGCTCATGTGGTTTGCGAGAAAACTTGTTTTGACGCACGAACAAACGGACGGAAAGGCAGACAAGTCGCGATTTTATAATTTTTTTAGGGGATTGTTAAAAAGATTTTACAATATCTTAAAAATGGTCTGGTTTATAAATTCTATCAAGTAAAGTCATTTAAAACGTTATCATGAAAAATATTCATTATTTCAGTTGGCACTAAAATAGCGAATTGCGCTTGCCTTCTGACCTTTGGGGGCCGCCATTTTGAATGCATGCATTTTATTTTGGATTATTTTAAATCTTTGTATGCTAGGAACTCATCAATCAATGTACTATCTCGTTCAAATAGAAGTTTCACTCTAGACAGGGCAAAATAATTCAATTTTTAAAGAAAATGGCAGCTAAAAATATTGGGCTTTAAATTTTCGACTTTTTTATTTTTCATTCAATTTTAATAATACAAGAACATAGTACAGAGATCCATAATCTCTTTCGACCTTTGAGCGGCCGCCATTTTGTTTCTGCCGTACCGACTTTGGATTTTTTATTGTGAGATTCATCACATACAACAATGAACCTTTGTACCAAATTTCATCCAAATTGGAGCTATACTTTGGTCAGAACAGAAATCACGATTTTTCGTCTAAAATGGCCGCCATTTTGTTTTTGCCCGGCCGATATAGCTGGTTCACGAACTTAACCGAGATAATTACTCAATACACCTTTCCTCAAAATTTGGTGAAAATCGAAGCAAAATTGCGACCTCTATCGTGGCCACAAATTTCGTTATATCCCATATATATATATATATATATATATATATATATATATATATATATATATATATATATATATATATATATATATATATATATATATATATATATATATATATATGATGCTCTCCGCAATAGGTAAATTTCTCTCGAGAAATTTACCTAAAAAGGTTCATACTTACTACTGATGCAAGCAACAATGGGATAGGAGCAGTCCTATCACAAGAAAATGATTTGGGATACGAAAGACCAGTCATGTTCCTTAGCAGGACACTAAATAACGCTGAGCGAAACTATTCGACTACAGAGAAAGAATGTCTCGCTATAGTGTGGTCTGTAAAACAATGTAGACCATACTTGTATGGAAAGGAATTCATTATCCGTACCGATCACCGACCTTTATTGTGGCTTTTTAACGTTAAAGACCCAGGTAGCAGGTTGGTACGCTGGCGCCTAAAACTAGAGGAATATCAGTACAAAATTGAATATAAGTCTGGAAAGGACAACAAAGTTGCTGATGAACTTAGTAGGAACCTTCCTGTAAACGCAATAATTCCAACAGAAACGGGAAGTTATCGGGAAGTAGATGGTGATCACGATAATGATGTATCAGCAGATATTTTGGGATACAAACATTCTGAAATAATTAAGGATTATACAATTAATAAGCATGGGGATTTGATTTGCAAAAAAGGAAATAAAATAATCAGGCATTTCAAAAGCGGTAAGATCGAAGAAATAAATCTTGATGAACTAGACAATCTGAATGAACGAGAAGAAATCGAGGACGATATTCAGGACATAGAGGGGGAGTCGAGTAATAGTGAAAAAAATCCAAACGATAAAATTATCGAGGTAACTGACCTAAAGGAAAGATTGAAATTAATCGAAAAGTGGCACAAAGGCATTGTCGGAGGCCACAGAGGTGTTATCAATCTCGAAGAATTTCTACGAAGAAGCTATCATTGGAAAGGTATGAGGAAGGACATTAGGAACTTCGTCAAAAGTTGTGATAAATGTTAGAGACAGAAAATCATCCACCGAAACCTCAAAACTCCAATGACAATTGAAAAATTGAAAGAACAACCCTTTGACCGGATATCTATTGATGTCGTATCTTTCAAATGGAAAGATGGTAAAGATTTTAAAGCATTGACGATACAAGATAATTTATCGAAGTATTTGAAGTTTATACACATTAAAAGGGAAGAAAGCAAACATATTGCTAACGCTATTATCAACGAATGGATATCATACTTTGGTATTCCGAAGGAAATTCTATCGGACAATAGTAATGTCCTTACAGGAAAAATTGTCACCGAGCTTTGTGAAAGACTTGGAATAGAGATGATCTCAATTAGCTCCAGGCATCCACAATCAAATGGTTCTGTAGAAAGATCACACGCAAGGCTCAAGGAATTTTTACGTAGTGTCATCAATGAAACAGACTCAGGACCACAAGAAGCATTAGGCATGGCAAGCTTATGTTTCAATCAGTGTATTAGTCACGGAACTGGTATATCAGCAGAAGGGTTATTGTTTGGAAGAAAAACTTTGCCAATCGATCAGGTCAAAACTGAACAGGAGAACGAGTCATCTAATTCAATGCTTGACAAACGGATTGATTCACTTAAGAAAATAAGGGAACAAGCTATAGAGTTTAATTGGAATATTAAGAAAAAAGCAAAAGAGAGGTACGATAATACGTTAGATCAAAGAGGAAATATTTATAATTATAAAGTGGACGACGAAGTTTTGATTCGTCAAAAGAAATCTAAAAATGTAATGAACCAATGGGTTGGTCCTTTTAAAATTTTGCAAGTCTCAAAGAAATCTATACAAATAAATAATAGATTAAAAAGTTGGTTTAACGTTAGTGACGTAAAACTGTATATTCCAGGACCAAATGGGCAATCATCATCATCGCAGGACTTGGATCACTAGCATTGGGAGATATATCTGTTAAGGAAATACGTTATCCAGGTGTCTACTTTAATTATATTTCGGACATCAAATTTGGAAATGAACAAATTCATTTAATTAAGGTTATAGATCTAACAGAATTAGAAGTTAAGATAGAAAACGTACGGAAACTAACAAACAATATTAACGATATATGTGTTAATAACCTTGCAGCGTGTAAAAATTTGAAATTGAATGGTGAACTGCAAGTTAAACGTTTGAACCATAATTTAAATACCATTTACGGGTTACTAGGATTTTCACCTAATATTCGGTTACGTAGAGGTTTGGCCAATTGGGTAGGAAGTTTTTTAAAAGTTCTTTTTGGTACCATGGATTCTAACGACTTTGACCAATTCAAAGCCGCCGTTGATTCCATTGAGAGAAACGAGTTTAATATAAGTAAAGGAATGATTAAAAATACTTGTCTTATGAACGAGATCTATAAACAATCAAAAATTATATCCACAGAGCAAAGCTTCATCCGTATGAAAATTGACGAAATTGTTGATGAGCTTAAAAGAATCAATAATGTTACCAATGAGCAGGAAAAGAAATTAACTTTACAACTTTATTATGAGGAGCTATATTCAAAAATTAAACATAAAGTAGAAGTAATCGATCTAGAGATCGGAATACTTCGCGACAGTTTACTTTTTATTCAATCTGGAATCCTACATCCTTATATCCTTGAACCTTCTCAGCTAGTTGAAGAATTAAGTAAAGTGAAACAAATTGAATCATCGGCTATAACACCAATAATATCGAATTATCGGGACTTAGCTAAGGATTTGCAGTTGACCGCGTTCGTTAAAAACAAAAATATATGCGTAAAGTCTCACTCGACAAAGTAACAAATGAAGATTTCGAACAATACGAAGTAATTGGATTTCCGTACATAAATAAAAATTCAATAATTCAAATAAATGGCCTGAAGAAATATTTGATTATTAATAAAAACAAAGAATTATATGTATCGTTTGATGAAATTGATTGTAAAACTATAAGTAATTTTAAAATTTGTAAACCATTGCCACTTAAAAGAGTGTATCCAAACTCCTGTATTATAAATCTTTTTTTCAAGCAAACAGACAAAGGATGCGACTTCAGAAAAATTAATTCAGAAGTAGATATATTGCATATGATAAGCAATTTGCAATTACTGTCTGTGAATTCATTAGAAACAAAATTTGAATGTCATTGTACTCGTAATGGAACAAAAACCTTGAAAATATCAATTTGCTTACTTTAACTGATGATTGTACTATCCATAGCGTAGCACATGATTACATCCCCATTAAGGCTGGTACAGAGATTATTGTGAAAAAGGATAAATTAATAGAAATTGAATTTTAATATAACTGAAATTAAAGAAAATGATATGAGAATTACAAAACTTACTAGTAATAATATACATGAATTAAAGGACTTAACTTCACAAACCATAGAACAGGCTACTTTTTGGGATAAAGCCATTCAACCGATTCCTAAAATTGTTAGAAAAAATTCAATTGTATCCACTGTGATCACAATACTTGTCCTTTTTATCTTAGGATTTTCAATTTACAAATGTGCGAAGGGTAATTTATGTATCATATTTTTCAAAGAATGTTTTAACCGAAAGAATAAAGTAAATCTTGGTAAAAACACCATAGCTTTCAAAAATAAAAAGGAAGACGAAAAAATTACAATTTTTGAAAATGATAGTATAAATTCAGAAAATGAAAATAGACGTTTAAGAACACGATATTTGTGAAAGGTTGAGGACAACCTTATACATAGGGGGAAGGTGTTACGCGCGTGCTTACTCCACGTTTCCATAACTCTGGTCGTAAGTTCATGCAACGTGACCGCTAAGTCAGCGTCTGTATGAACTTGCGAATTTTGATGAATGTGGGAAAATTTTCACGAGAATGAAAATTTTCTCACAGAACCGAGTAAACGACTTGAGACTGCATCGTCAGCTGTCTGAAGTATTAAATATTCAAAATCTCTATACAACGGAGCTTAGTCTAATCTATCTGTCGCGAATGTAAGCTCGTGCGCGCAACAATTGTAATTTAGTTCATTAATTGTAATTAAGTTCATTAAGTGTTAGAAATAACTTTGTAAATAAAGTGTAAAATATATTTTATATTTTTTTTTATTCTAACACTCTTGCGCTTAACATATAAGGAAGTGGCCCTCTAAAACATTTCTTACACCATTTATAGTCAAGTATGTGTCATTGAAAAGGTCTTCATGAGATCTTTTCAAAACAAGTCCTAAAATTGCCTTATCGGTACCGAGAGGGACATTGGTATGGAGCATGAACGAAATTTTCGAGTACATCCCCCACCCCTCCCCGCGATCCGCCACCTTCCATCCGAAAAAGGTAGGCCTCTATGAGTACAGCAACAACAAATACGTGAGAAGTCGAGATTCACTCAACTTTGCTAGTAATAGTATGATTTAACAATTTTACATTTTCTTGAATAAAACTGTAACTGTACTGTGCAATAAAATACACGAATGGCTATTAAAAAAGTTAACCTGTCCTGAAAGTTTCAAAAAGATTGAATAGCATTTAACGCAGTTATAGTGGTTTGAATTTTTCTGTCTTACTATGGAACAATATGCGCTGTATTACTATGGAAACAACTGGTATAGAACAATATGCGCTTTTTAACGACCCAGACAATACACGTTTGCTAAGATTTGCATCAAAGCTTCAAAAATGATAAATATCATGACTATCTTTGAGAATTGGTTCAGCTAGTGGCATCAGTAATCGTAAAACAAAATGATGGCTGTTTTACATGAGCAGATTAAATAAATTTGAGTTATTTTTCTCCAACTTCAACATTTAAGGTGCATGCTACTAACACTTGATTGAATTTAATGAATGATGGAAGATGAGTGCCTAGAATTGATAGGTGAAACAAGTCGAGGAGGCAGGAGAGTGTTTTTAACAGAAGGGTCTTGTACCGATCCAAAGTCTAGAAACAAATTTTCTGATACCATGAATCGACAACTTGAGTTATTCATAGTACATTTCTGTAAAAAATGTATCCAAAAGATGCAGAATTTCTCAAATAAGCACATAATAGCCACGATTTTGTTCCAGGTTAAATGATTTTTCTAAATGCTCGGCTCATTAAACATATTCAAGTAAAACACTATTCCTTAAATTTTTATGAAAATCTAAAGAAAATTAGAGTGCCTAGTGTAGTGAATTAAGTGAACGAGCGAGGATGTTGGTGCTTGCCAAAATTGGCCTTGTCTGAGGACGCGTGAATCCGCTTGCAGGCTAGCGTTGTGGTGTCATTGAGCAGGTTCTTTTGCTCAGCACAAGAGCCCACTACAAACAAATTTTGCATTCACGAATTACATGTTGTAGAGTTTGGATCGACCGAGGAAACCTACTGTAAAGATGTGCTTTGCCAAAGCAAATGACTAACTGGGCCTGGCCAAAGTAAGCAAGACTTGAAAAGATCTCGTCCTTTCGAGAGATACTTATGCCCCCAAATTAGAGTGGTGCATCCAGGTAGAAACGGTGCCCTCTCGCACCCCCAGTCTGATCCAGATCCACTGTAGATGTGACCAGATGTTTTCCATTTGAATGGAAAACTCATACAAACCTAATTCGCATGAATTTTTCCCTCATATGAAAAACGTCAACGTACCAAATTTATGTTATTATCTTTTATGATGGAATCACATAATACTATAACAAACATTAAATAAGAAAACAAGTGGAAGGCCACTCCACCCTGCAAGAGTACCTGCAATACAAAAGGAAGGGGTGAAGAGTGGAGGGGCTAGCCAACGTATCGGGTCCCATACCCAGTCAAGGTTCCAAAAAATAGAAAGACCGAGTTCTTTTTCAACTTTGTATTTTCATTGTATTTCAACGTGATACCTAAAGTAAATGAAAAATATCATACTTTATATCATTACATAATTAGTTATTTTATCGAAGAAACCATAATAAAAAAAAAGTTAAAAAAAATAGAAAAAAAGATGACGGTGAAAATAATGATAAAAAATAAACGTTAATCGTATTCAATTAAAATGATCCACTACTAAAAAAATTAATTTGGTTTAATTTGAAGAGCAATAAGTTTGTAGGATGAAACATAGATGGTGTTACTAGAATCTTTTCCGTATGATTTTTTAATGGTACTGACCTTCAAACTATCGGTATATAAATTTGACAGCAATCAGACAATTGATTTGTGAGTTACAGCATTTTGTGCGAAGCAATTTTTGTTATTAAAAAAAATTTTAAAAAGTGTATTTCGAGTTTTGATAAAGCATGAAAAAAATACAGTGGAAACCAAATAATGGCTTGATAAACATTATCCGGACTCTGCTCCAACGAGACAAATGGTAGAGATGTTGATTGCTGAATTTAAACGTGGTCGTACCAGTACAGAGCGATGCAGAGCGCAGTGGACGCCCAAATGAGGCTGTTATTCCAGAGAACATTTAAAAAAATCTACAAATTGGGTATGAACGAAAGCTGACATTGTGAAGAAGATATCAGATGGTAGGGTCTTTCTCATTTTAACATGAGCATTTGGATATGCGAAAGCTCTGTGCAAAGTGGGTGCCGCGTGAGCTCATAGTCGACCAGAAACAACAACACATCGATGCTTCAGAGGAGTGTTAGGCGCTTTTAAACCGCAATAAAATCGAATTTTATCATCAATCTGTGACAATGAATGAAACTTTTACACACCAGAATCCAAAAGACAGTGGAGTGGACAGCAGCCGACTAACCGAGTCCAAAGCGAGCAAAGATGCAACAGTCGGCCAGTAAAATCATGGTGCCTGTATTTTGAGATGCGAACGAAATAACATTCATCAACTATCTCCAAAAAGGAACCACCATCAACAGCGACTATTACTGTGCGCTTTCAGATCGATTCAAGGCTGAAATCGCAAAAGAACGACCACATTTGCAAAAGAAAAAAAAGTTGTTTCGCCAAAATAATGCACCATGTCACAAATCGATGAAAACATGGCAAAATTGAATTTATTGGGCTTCAAATCGCTAACTAACCCACCGTATTCTCCAGATTAAGCCCCCAATGACTTTTTTCCTGCTTTCAGATCTCTATAGAATGCTTGCTGGAAAGAAATTTAAGAAACTGAGGCCTATTTTGATGAAAAAGCGAAATCGTACCATAAAAGTGGTATTGGAAAGTTGGGATTTATACACATATCTAGGTAGTAGAAAAATGGTACGTACCCAATCGAGGGCTTGCAGATGGAGTGCCTACGGCCTGTGGACATTAAAATTCGCTAGGTGTAGTCCTTGATCAGAAATCTATAAATAGCTGTAATTTATAACACTGAGCTGAGATAAAATCCATTGGAATTATTTGATTAAAATTTTCAAATCTCAATTACAACTACACGAACGCTTTTCACTGTTTGAATCTTATTTGATTCATGATGCCGAACAGTAGGTATTGATTGTGGGGAAGATAATTCGATCATCACAAAAATATTATGCCAATGCAGATAGAAATAAATTGAATTCCTCCAACTTAAACGCGTCTTGTTCTTCTCGAATTCTCATTTAAGCCCTCACGGTCAAGATGGTTCATAGTTGACTTAGTCGTTCCCTGATCCCTAGCGCAACTGTTGTACACTAACGAGTTAGAACTAGTTAGTTCCCAACTTTCCAGTCTTGTAGCCGATAGGTTACCTCTCTCGCTCTGACGCAGTATCTCAAACTAAAGGCATGCACTCGTGTATGGAATTTCATTGACTTATCCCGAAAAAGCAGCACTGCACATCCACAAAAGCGAAAGTCGGGTACACGGTATGATTAAACTTACGCTTAACACTCAAATATGATGTGCGTATACAAAACGCCACCACTAACACATTTCAATTGGCTGCTGTACGTGCAACTTACCCAACCAACATCGCCTGATTGATAAACAAAAGCATGAATGTGTGCACGCGCGCGATACTGTAATAGTGTACGAAATGGTTGAGAGAATTTTTCATGGATATTTTCCTTCTTGACCAGCCAAAATTAAAGCCTTTATCTTTGCATATCGCGTTCGTTTTTATCATTAATGCAAGTTGATTTGCAAGTTCACCTCTTGGACTGATGAAACAAACACGAAAAGATCCCCAACACTAGGCAAAATACTTCGTAATCAACAGAGCACTGTTGTAAAATTTTCTCTGCTTTTCTCATGTGAATCTTCCACTGTTTGCGGCTAGTTGCACAGAATGCAGGGATTTCTGATGTGATCAATTTTCTTCCTTGCTTTGGGGAAACCACCAATGCCATCGCAATGAGCTACTCATTTCGTGATCGTGATTTTCCTACTTTTTAAAAGGCAGTCTGACTCCAACCTTGTCGTCCCGTTGCGCGTTTCCCACTAATGTCTCAGAGAAGTCAATATACGGTGAATAAATTGCGCCAAAACCTCGTCCGATGTTTTAACGATGTGATATGAATCAGCCCAGAATTTCACGATGGGATTTGATATGTTTCGCTTATTTCGTACAGATCTTTTTAGCTTCATGATACGGTGACAATTAAACTGGAATTTCATTAAATTGATTGTATTGATGAGCAGCAATTTGTTAATGATTTCAATGTTTGGGACTATTGTCATTCATGTTTGCTGCTGATTATGGTTACTATCAATTGGAATACAAAGAAATTTTAGTTTTTCACAAAATTCAAGCGAAATTTGCCATTTTGCTTACCGACGATGGCATGAAGCCGCACACGACAGATAAAGAGGAGAAAATTGTGCAGTCAAAATCAATTTCACTAATACGAATTCGGTCGTGATTAGTCGATATGGTTGGGCTAGGGCAAATTGCAATGCACTTTTCTTGCATGACCAGACGGGACGGGCAACGACGGGAGCATGGGCAACACTATAATCAAAATTTGCATTGTCACAAGAGTGTTAACTTTGATATAGATTTTTTAGTGTGAAAATGTAACGCTGGCACAGACAATTCGCGACGTCGAAAATTTCTGGCAACAACACGAAGACTCTCCCCGTCACCGGTTATCTCGGCTTGCCGTCAACGGTTATTTTCTATTAGCGATATAACGCAAATCATCTTTCTAAGTTGCGTCATCGAATTCTAATTGTAAATTTAATTTTTTATTTAATATTTTTATACTGAAATATTTTTTTATCTTAGTTTTTGTTTTTAAATTTACAATTAAAATTGGATGATCTGTAAGGATTATTTTCGAGTAGTTTGCCTAGGTGACTGCTCGATTACTACACTACGACGGTTTGAAATATTCTAAGACTTAAAAAATTTTGAAATATTTATAAGACATAAACTTTTGAGAGACCATCATTTCTGACCTTCTCACAAAATTTGAGCTTTGTAGCATCTATAGTTCATGAATAACTGTTTTGTGACGCACAAATAGACAGACAGATGGACAGACAGGACGTAAAACTAGTAAGCTCTTGGAAAATTTCTTTCACAAGGCCCTCTAAACCATGGAGGTACATTCAATAACAGATAACTTAAAGGTTGAAATCAGTTGAACTTTGCTAATAATGTAGGATTTAGTATTTTCGTCAATAAAACTGTGTTAGTATCATTAAATAGGATGAAATCACCCATATAAGTAGTTCATTTTATTCTATAATTTTCAATAAAATTTGAAGTTCCTCCAATTACAACGAAATTTACAAATGTGTTTTTTATTGGCAATTTCGGAATTATTGGGATCGTGTTGGCTTTCTTTAAGGATTTTAAAGGGACATAAGTAGTAGAGATTGTTTGTAGTGATAGGTTCGAAAACGGCGCAAAATCATCGAAGAGGCTGCTCCCGCCACTTTTCTTGGCGTTTTTTACTCGTTGCTAACATGTAGGAGAGATTCGGTTTTATCCTCGTATCTTTATAAAGAGTTTCCGTAGTACTTTTATAAGGCCGTCGGTACTTGGACAGACATTTCCTAAGGATCTTCCTCAGGAAAATTTCGATCTCTCAACAGTAGTTGTTGAAATTGTTAGTCATGTTGAAAACTCGTAGGTAATGATCGCCCTAATAAGAGCTTTATACATTAAGACCTTAAGTTTTGGGCAGACTGATTTCGAACAAAAGAAGGACGAAATAATTGTGTACGCTGCTTAAACTTTATTGAAAGCTTTTCTGGCATATTTATTATTATTATTATTTCCGATTTTTTACCCAAAATAAATTTCAATAACAAAATAGATAGAAAGAAATTTATCTCAAAAGAAAGTTACAATTTAAGGCAAAGTAAACACTATTACAAGAGATGTGAACAAAAGATAATTAGACAAATTTAAATGAAGTAACGCAATAAAATTAATAATTAAGAATCCTACGCAATCTGGACTTGAACACCGTGAGCGACTCCAAAAGAAGACCAAGCTGAAGGTATTCATGGTCATGGACGAGTCGGGCCAATGGAGAATGAAAATAAATATCTGTCTGCGGGAGAGGAATTGAGTGAAATTGAGTAAATCTAATTCCAGATGAAGGGCGTATGCAAATCGTGTTTTGAATAACAGATGATGAAAAGCCTCGAGTAATCTTAAAGAGCAAACATTGGTCAACGCATGTTCGCCTAATCTTCAAGGAAGGGTAGAAGGTAGATAAGACGTTCACCATATTGACGGTAGGATAGTTTGTACTTATAGAAAAGCCAACGAGTAAATTTTCTCACGGATTTAACGCCATCCAAATGGTATGTGTGCCGGGAAGACCGCATTTGACATGTGTATCATAGAATAGAGCAAACGAGTGGGATAAGTAGCCGCACACATGTTTGAGTGACAAAAGAAGTGTGGGAATAGCGCATAATAAAGCCTACAATTTGAGCTGCTCTAGATGTCATATGTGCGATGTGGTGATCGAATTTGAGATGTTGGTCAAACGTCACACCAAGATCCTTAAAATAGTCAACTGATAAAAGTACTGAGCCACTAATTGAATATTGTAAAAACACTTATGAAAACATTTAGAAATATTGAGAGCAAGACGATTGATACGGCACCATTCGTCCAATGCATTGATGTAATCTTAGAATATACAAGTAAAGCAGTCATTCATCGAGCGAATTATCCTGAAGATTTTAAGATCGTAGGCATAGAGAAGGTAGTTGGAATTAAAAGCATTAGGAAGGTCATTGATGTAATGGCTGAATAGGAGAGGGCTTAGCATAGATCTCTGCGGGACGCCAGAAGTCTGGGCAAAGGAAGCAGAGGAGCACCCATTCCAAATTACCGAGCAAGAACGGTTAAGGAAAAAGGAGCTGATCCAGATAAGGAGGGGACTGGATATTCCGTGTTGACCAAGTTTATTTATTAAAGTTTGGTGGTCAATGCTGTCGAACGCTTCGGCGGAATCGGTATAAATCATGTCAACTTGGCAACTGGAATCTAGAGCAAGAGCTATGAATTTGAAAAACTCTAGTAGATTAGTAATGGTTGAATGACTTTTTATGAACCCATGCTGCCTAACGGAGAGATTTGTATTTTAAGCATCATAAATTCTGGATTGGACAATCCTCTCTAAAATTGTGCCAAAGAATGAGAGGAGAGACATTGGCCGATAATTCAAAATTCGCTTGTCGGATCTATGGATGGGGAATATATTTGCCCGTTTTCATGCATTGATGCGGAATTAGGCAGAGTGTTTGAAAATGTATGTGAAAGAACATATGACGAAAAGGATTTGGGGTTGTAGGAGCAGAAGGGAGCTTCAATGACCTGGTGATAGACAAATAAAGCTTGAGAAAAAGCTTTTTGGCATCAGCTCGAAACAGTTTTGTACCTTAAAACATATATATTGGATCCCAATCGAAAGTAGATTTTACAGGCATTGTCTATTACACGCAGTACTTGCACAACCTCAGCATTGAATTAAACTGGATGCTTATGACTTGGTGTACAAGTCCATGGCGTGAGCTGAGCAATAATGTTGAATGCGTAGAGTAGAAAGATTGTGCAGCAAGGTCGGGATTTATTGAATCCAAAAGAAAAACCCAAGTAATGTTCGCAAGCATGGATGCTTTTCCTTTGTAATTTGCTTTGAAAAAGTTAAAACGACGATGGTTTGTTTTCCGGTGCAAACGTATTGAATGGATCGTTAATTGTGTTTCTAGTTGAGGATGATGAATATCCAGTTTAACATACGGCGACACTGCCAGAGAAATGGGAATGATAGAAGATGGATTATCTGATAAAATGAGGTCGAGGATTTTTTTTGTTAGCATTTAATACAGGATTGAGTTAGGTGAGGGAGCAAAGGGACGAGAAAGACGAAAAACAATGGAAATTTTATTAATTGAAGTTATAGAAGAAGCGATCCAGCTTACCGACGGTAGGTTGAAATCACCACAGATAAGGATTTGGAGTGAAGGATTTGCATTGTTTATGAATAAGGTAAGTTAACTAAAAAGCTGATAATAGGAGAGAAGTAGCGTGTTACAGAGAACGTACAACCGTATGACGCAAACTCGAAGATTGGTAGAAAAGTTTATTTAGACTGCGATACTTTCTACAGGTGGAGAAATGTTCAAATTAGAGCAACATGAAGTCTGAAAGCTATTATTGACCACTATTAGTACACCCTCACTATCTGATTTCCCAGATAATAGGGGATCCTTACTTTGTGTAAAAACTGCATGAAGAGGAAGAATTTATTCATCCGTAAAGGCATTTGTAAGCCAAGTCTCAGAAAAACAGATTATGTTATCGTTGGCCTTGTAAGATGCAAGATTTATTGCGGTTAGCTTGGTCCTCAAACCGCGAACATTTTGATAAAAAAAATTGAGAGAGAATAACAAATCAAGGCGATTTAATCTTTCCATTGATACTTGCCTGCTCAACGAAAATTTTTTCACGGAGTCTGCTCTAAGCGTTTTACTGAAATACCGGGAGGCCAGAAGTTTGCTGGAACTGTTAATTTAAAAGAGCCGACAACACGATTTGGATGGTCGTCATGCGTAAATTTAATACAGTCCGAAAACTGTGGGGAATAATTTAGACCATCAGTAATGTATAATTTTAATTCTTCGACAGAAGTGTCCGAACTTACACGGACGACCAAGAGTGATTATGGTGAATAGACGATTGTGATTGATGGTAAAACATCAGCTGAACTGCCGTTATTTTGGTTCGTACAGCTCCTAAGAGATAGGCTTCCTGCAGAGTGTTGGGTATGGCTGTAATTTGAAAGCCGCAGAAGATTATCCTCCACAAGGTTGTTGACGCTAGGAGTATTTACCATCGTTTTACATGCGGCTTCATACTCCTTGAGCTGAGAAGGCCAAGAGAAGTATTTCTTAAGGCAACAAAGTGTCTAACCGTGGGCACTTAGAAGATGATTGTTTGCACGGAGGATCAGATTGTTAGTCATCGCGTGTGGCACCCAAAGCTTCCAAGACTTTTCTTCCTGCAACGAGTCACCGGTTACATATTTATTTTGTCAGTAAACCCAGCCGTCGACTACTTACAGATCAGATAGCTGTGATTGTTGGGTTACGATGATTTGCTTCAGCTTATTGCAGTTACCAGAATTGAAATGCGGGCTACCTAAATCAATCTCTATATGACTTTTATCATTTAATGCCAGTTCTGAGAGAGTATTGGGCACGATGTTTTGTGTTCATTTTCAGTGTTTGATGGAAAACTTAAACGGTTGCACTTTAAGAGCCCACCGGGCCAAGTGTTTGTGTAGGTCTACTTGGTCCACCAGCTATTGTAGCGAAGCGTGATCGGCGATGATCTCGAACGGGTGGCCTTCTATGCACGCCCGGAACTTCTCGACAGCCATCACCGCTGCCAGACTTTCTTGTTTGGATACGGTGTAGTTTCTCTGTTCCAAGTTCAGCTCACTGGACATAAAAGCAATGGGAGCTTCTTCCCCGTCTCCATTTAGTTGCACTAGCATGGCACAAACTCCATGTTGACTTGCACCACAATGAATGGGGAAGGGTTTCTGGAAGTCGGGGCTGTGCAAGACTGGGGCAGATGTCAAAGCTTGCTTGAGCTCTTCGAACGCATTTCGGCTGAGTTTGGACCAGATGAACTTACCTTGTCTGACAGAGGTACTGAAACTATTGCATAGTTTTGAATGAGCCTTCAGTACCAACCGCATACTTCCAGGAAACGTTATAGCTACTTAACGGTCTTCAGCAAGGGGGACTCATCAATAGCCCTAGTTTTGTCTGGATCCGTTTTTATAGTACCATGTCCGATGACATGCCCTAGATATTGGACTTCGTTCATGACGACATTGACATTGATGCCTTGCTGATATGCAGGGCTACCTCTTGCAAAAGTAGAAGATGTCGGTCAAATGTTTCTGTAATGAGTTGGAGGTCATCTACGTAAACGAACACTTGGTGTATGTTTTTTTTTATTTTCTGAGCTATTAATTTGAGGTTTGACTAAATCAAATCTATAAATTAAATTTTTCATTGATGTCTATTTGAGGATTTGGAGATGGTTTCATATATTATACTTCGGGAAAAACAAGAAAAAAATCATATGATTTGAATACTATCAATTTTTTTTTATTCGATTAGATTGATCTGTTAATGTTCACGAAAAGATTTGTGACATTTCCAGTCGAATCAAAACAAAAATATGCGTTGCATGCTTTGCGATAAGAAAATCTTCATTTGGAGCAATTTTTATCAACATTTGTCCTATCTTTTGGCAGATGAGATGCTTGTTTTTTTTGTTCTTCGTGTGGGAAGGCTGTGACAATACGACTTTTCTGGGACTGAGTAAATGAAGATATTGAGGAAAGCCTTGGACTTAGTTGTTCAGGGTGTGGGGTTTGGGGTTTCTTATTTTGAGACGCATGAATTAAAGTTTTGGCCAGCTCCATTTTAAAATTGAAGTACTGACGCGCAGTTTCCCTTTTGGCAATAGCATCCCGACGATACTCCAAGAAGCAGCAACTGCAAAATCTACGAAATGAAAAATAGCTCTCACGGTCCACTGCCCAGTTCAACTTTTTATCGCATATTTACCAAGAACCCTATCTAGCAGGTCTATCCCTCCCATGGATGAGTAGTGAAATTCGATCAAGACCGGCTTTGTTACATTGATGTACCTTTTATGCTCTTTATTCAAACGTTTACAGGTATCTTCAGGGTGTATAGCTATTTGTGTTGAAGCAATAAAGACTATTTTATTATCAAACCATTTTACTATGGCCACTTGGTCATCATCCCGTACGAATCAATCAAAAGCACCATATACCTATTTTCTGAGGGCGCTATCAGATTTAAAATAATCTGTTTTGATTTTCACTGATCTGCCATGCTTTTTCATAGTTTTATCCTTCTTTGGGACCTCGTTTTTCATCAAAACTCCCGTTCCATAGCATTCTCTTTGCCTGATGATATCCAAAAGTGGTATGGGGGTAAAATAGCGGTTCAAGTGAATTAAAGTCCCAATAGGGAGGTTGTCTTGCAATTTCAGTACAATTTTTCCACCTACGTTTAGGTTTTGAGGTGTTGAGTACAAAGCTGATTCCACTGAAGACACTTTCCCTTCATACAAACACAAGTCTAGTGGTAAGCCGTTGGAGTTGGCTGCAATAAAAATGTTTATACCTTCTGGATTTCGCTTTCCTTTCACCAAATGTTTTTAGGGTTTTGTAAAATTATTTTACAAAACCCTACTAGTTTCGCGACCAGTCTGTCCGTCCGTCTGTGTGTCACAGCAGTTTTTCTCGGAAACTACTTAAGCTAGAAACATCAAATTTTGTGCGTAGGTGTAAAGTGGTGATTTCTTCAAAGTTGAATTACAAAAAAATTTTATAAGGTATTTAAGGGGGGTCTCCCCATATAGGAGAGTGACCCCCCGAAAAAAAAAATTCATTGAAGGTAGCCGATATGGGTATCAAATGAAAGGTCCTGACAAGAACTTCTCAAAACAGGTCTTAGTTTGGCAAAATTTGCTTCGAGGGGTGCACAGGGAGGGGAAATACACGAAAAATTTGTGTCCTCCCCCTCGCGATTGGACACCTGTGATCCGAAAAATCTGAAAAAAAATCAGGAATGTGGGCCTTGGTGTGTACAACAACAACAAATACGTGAGAAGTCGCAATTCACTCAACTTTGTTGTGAATAAAATCTTAACGGTACCCTTAAATTTAATGAAATGCAATACGTAGATGTCTAATAATAAGATTGATCTAACCTGAAATGAATCATATTTAGCGAAGTTATAGCCTTTTGAATTTTCCTGTATTACTATGGAACAACATGCGCTGCAAGTATTACTATGGCAACATATGGCTATGGAACAACATGCGCTTTTTGCCGACTCAGACACTACAGTTTTGCAAGGATTTGCATGAAAATTTCAGGAATGATAAATGTCATGTATATCTTTGAGAATCGGTTCAGCTAGTGGTATCAGTAATCGTAAAACAAAAAAATGGCTGTTTTAAATGCGAAGGTTGAATAATTTTGAGTTACTTTTTCCCAACTTCAACGTTGAAGGTGCATGCTTTGAACACTTGATTCAATTTAATGAATGACTGAAGATGAGTACCCACAATTAATAACCATAAGTGAAACAAGTCAAGAAGTTGGGAGAGAGCTCCTAGCAAAAGGGTTTTGTAACCATTCTAGGATTCGAAAAAGTTGGCCATTAATCGATGATAACAGTACAGGAGGGTGGCCCCTGAAAAAAAAATTCATCAAACGTAGCCAATATGAGTATGAAATGAAAGTTTTCATGGGAGCTTTTCAAAACAGTTGTTAAACTGTCAGTTTTTGCTTCAGTGGGGGCACAGGGGGGAAATACATGAAAAATGTGTTTCCTTCGTCGCGGATGGACATCTGAAATAATTATCAAGGGGGATATTTATGAGTATAACAATACCAAAAACCTTAGAAGTCGAAATTCGTTCAACTTTGCTCATAATAGTATGACCTTCGTATTTGATATTTTCTCTAATAAAATCGTCGTTGACATGTTTCTTGATTTGATTCGATCTGGTGACTGCATTTTGTAAATTGAATACAAAACCCTTCTGACATGAGCGTAGGTCTATTTACCCAACTTGTTTAATGCACCTTCCTGTGTAGGGTCAAATCTGGCCATCGATGGTGACATTTTTGTCTCGAACATTTTTCCGGCACGCTCTTACAATTTTTGTAACCATTGGGCGTATTTTCCAGAAACAGTCATGAGATCATGTGGATTCAGAAACACCATCATTAATGACAACTTTTAAATGTGAAGGAATCTCAGTAGGGGAAGGTCGGGCAAAGTGGCCACCCTTAACTTTAAATGAATGCCATTTGTCATAATATCATTTTTTCAATGTAAATTCATTGTTTTATCATCTAAAATTAAAACAGTTTTCATATTAAATTGCTATTTTCACTTTAATCAATATGAATAATCTTATTTTTAAGTTTAAAACTGAAATGGGAAATTGACCACATTACCTACCTAGGATGGGTGAAATGGTCTACGTAAATTCACGAAATGGGTAAAGTCGCATAGACCCAATAAAGATACTTACTTGTCAATACATCAACGAAAATCTTATTCATATTTAATTAGGACATTATGATTACTACAAAGGAACTAAACAATGCTTCATTTTTCATGATAAATAATATAAGATACAAAATAAAGGTATTAAATGCTATTGAGATCCATTCAAACTCGAGCCGTATCAAAAATTTTGGTTTAAAAGTTAAGAACAAAATTCTCATGCAAAATTTACATCTTGGTCATCGCAGCCTGAGCATGCTTCATGGGCCCATCGTTTACAAATGCAGCATTGTATCCAACCGTCTTCGTGTTTCGAGTTAGACCAAACTTCTCCGCAATAAAAGCATTCAGCGTCACCATCTACATTCTTATCACCATCAAGGCTGGTGTGTTTACTAATTTGAGTTTTAGATTTTTTTGCAGATTTCATAGAAATAATATCAAGCTTAGATATCTTCGTTGGTTCTTGTCGATTTTTTTTTTCTTTTTCCAACTCCTTTTTATATGGACTGCTAGTGAGAATCGCTGTGCGGCCTCTTTTTCTATTTATTTTTTTTGTTGTTTTAGGCAATGCTTTGGGAATTGGAAACAAATTTTTGCGCGAAATTGCGAATGACGTGCTTGGTTGTGGATCCAATGTTATTGCCGTTCCAGTGCTCGTTTGTGGATCTAATATCTATGGCGTCACTGCTACCATTCCTCCCAAGTTATCTTGCAAAACGGATGGAGTATCGAGTGTGTTAGATGTCTCATCCTTTTTGTTGTTCTCATTTTGTTGTGATTCCAGCTCAGTAAAAGCCACATCGGTGGTGTCTGCAGCCAAAAAATCATAATCCTTGAAGACATTGCGATCTATTGGCTCTATCCCGCATTTACGAAAACCATTGATTGCAATAGACTGTTGTGCTGCCTCGCTGTAGGCTTCACCAAAGTGTTTGGTGAATTGGAATACGGATATTCCTCTTCCCGGATTATTGCGAAGAAATTTCTCAACTGCACGTATGTAATACTTATTCAAAGGCCCCATGAAAGACACATCCAGTAGTTGAAGCCTATGACTGCAATGGGGGGGGCAAGCATAAGACGGTAGTGTAGTTTTTTCTTGCCAATTCAATAAAATCCAAATGTTTTGTATGCGTGTTATACCCGTCCAGTATAAGGAGCACCGGATCGTCTTCAGTTGGCTTGGCAAATTTAAGAAAATGCTTAAACCATTCTGTAAAAATATCCAATTGCATCCACCCTGACGGATGACAAGCAAATTCTGTACCCGGTGGTGCCCCATCTTGTAATTCCACCATCATTCTCTTCCGAGGAAATATGATAAGAGGGGGAATAAAGTTTCCACCAGCAGCCATACAGATCACGACGGTGCTCAATATACCCCGTTCTGCAGAGGTGATAGCACCTACTTGCTTTTTCCCCTTTTGTGCAAGTATTTTAGAGCTTTTGCTCTGGACTGTGGTAAAGCCTGTCTCATCGACATTAAAAATACGATGTGATTGAAAGTTTATATCAGACATCACCTCTTCTAGGAGGTCAAAAAATTTCATGACACTCACTGTATTGAAACCTTGCGCGCGAGCGAGAGAGGTTGCTTCTGAGCTTCTTAATGTCAATTCCGGATGACGTTTTCTGAAGGCAGCAATCCATGCTTTTCCAGCCATTTCAGTCTCCTTGCTGGACTTGTGGTTTATGTCGTTCAGCCAGTTGATAGGCTAGTCTTCTAACATCCTGCAATGTTAGTCCATAAAAACGATTCTCCATATCCAAAATATGTTGCACCAATTCTCCTTCCTGCTCTTGACTAAAAATTGGACGATAAGACCCCAATATTTTTATATTTTCAACGGCTTCTTTGTTTTTTCCTTGAACGCGTCGTTTGAGCGTCGAACGAGGAACGTTGAACTCTTTGCTTGCCTTTAAAAACCCCACTTCGTTACTCCTGACAGCTTTAATAGCTTTTTCCATCGCATCCGGGTCCCAAGTCTGCTGCTGCGATATGCGTTTATATGAACTTGGCATTTCTGAAAGAATACATATCACATTTATTCTTACTCGAAAATGTTGTACTAAGGCAGGTAAAGTGGCCTACTAGATCACTTTACCTACCCACATACCAGGTCACTTTACCCGAAACGGACCGCAACGTAAACAACACTTGCTCAAATGTCAAACGCGAATAAATTTTCTTAATTTGCCGCGAAATGAATAGTTCACTAATGTACCAAATCAATATAATATGACATTGCTTTTCGTTTTGAGTTATCATAGAATCTTATTACAAGATCTAGACTACTCACCTTAGATGAAAGATAGCGAAAACCACTTTTTTCTTTATAAAAACTTTTCACACGAGCTTGACGCGTTGCCATCGTCTACAGTAATACAGCGTCAATGGATGATTTTGTTCCACTCGCCATTGACAGATGACGCTTATTGGTTCATTCTTAAATAGAAGGTGACCACTTTACCCGACTGGGCCACTTTAACGAACTCTCCCCTATAAATATCTCAAACCATTGCAGATGCCACCATATCACATCTAATTTCCAAGGCCCAATATTGTTTTATTCTTGACATTAAATGATTTTTAACATCCGCGAGAAGGACATAACACTTGCACAAAATACTACGTTTGCAAAAAAATCAGCATTTAAATACAACTCAAAATATAGCACGGGTTTTTGACATCGGGCATCTAGTGATCCTCTGCGAAGCTTCAGCGGGAGTTGATCTAACAGAGACAGGTCTAGAATCACTTGAATGCTTCCGAATTACTGGCCTACTGGTACAAACATTCCTCGTTGAACTGGAGGTGTACTGAAGCAGCTCATCATCAGAGGAACCCCAATCACTATTTGGACTCTGCAAACTTTGCTGTTCCTTAATAAAATTTATATTTTGGTTTTGTATATCATCTTCATCGACATCTAAATTCTCCTCTTCATAATTCAAGGCATCAAAGCCCAATGATGCGTGGCGGAGTTCTTCATCAGACGTACCTAAAATCATTTTAAATTGCTAACATTATCTTCAATAGTACCGAAAGTATCACATATGATACGCTTAATTTTCCATATGATATTCGCGTTTACAAAGGCTTTCACAGCATTCATAATAGTTAAACACAAAAAAGAGAACAACCGTAACAAAAAACAACCATTAACCACTCGGGAATTTATAAGTATTAATTATTTACCCTTCCGTGAAGTCGACATATCAAAAACAGCAAATTTGTCAAAAAATAACGACACCGCAACTAAACACTTTAAACCACTCCACTTGAAGAAAGTAAACCTAAACGTCACTGGACGTCTATGATAGAGCTTCATTCAAGAATTTGAGTAATAATTTAACAGATGGCGCTGTTACGAAGCATTTTTTGCAAGTATCATATAAGATACCCCGGATCCCAGGACGAGATAGCAAATTTGCAACAAAGTATGGTTCAATAGAGTAGGAGAAATATATATTTTGTCGTTAGATATGTATTTTTAGTACTTTATTATATGTTAACCATCCAACATAATGAATCACCCAGGATTGATTGAAAGTACATAAAAGATTTCCATCAACTTCTCATGACTAAGCAGAGTTGATCATGCCGTAGTAGGAAGAAAACGTATTTCAAGCAAAAAAGAAAGAATTATTCTTTGAACACATCAGTTCTCTATCCCTGGATAATGATTTATTTAAATTTAGTTTAATTTAAATTTGCACAAAGAGAATGCCTCATATTCACCCAAAGCCAATTTCATTCATGCAAACAGTTTTTTGGTTTATTTAATTTCTTGATATTCAAACTCAGATATTTTCAAATATTCAACTGAACTAAATTACTGGAAATTTGTTTGAGCTTTTATTGCGCTGCAAGTTTGGGATAATGTTCACATTACTACCATATTTTTTTCAGTGTAGCTGCAGGGGCAATATCTTTGAAATTTTTGTTTTGTGTCATCAGCTACTCAACAAAATGAATTCAAATAAAATGACCGAAGATATGTTTTGATTTTATGTTTGTAGCAGCAGTTCTTCAACTTAGAAATACGCACAATAAAGAAGATGACGCAGTTTCAGTTTGATATTATTCACAACTCCTTTGAAAGAACCCAAATTCAATCTGAAATGAACAAAGCCTTCGAAATTGTAAGAAAACCAAAAAAGTGCATACCCTTCAATTCCATTCAAAGGAATCATCGCAAAAGAGAAACTCTTTTTTGATAAAAAGAAAACCTTGAACAAATGTAGTCTAATCCTTAGATGAATTATTTTCAAAACCCTTTGGTAACATCTAACAAAACCCCTTTTTCTTTAGAAAAAATCCAAACTAAATGATTAATTTTCCCAATGATTTCCTTTTGAAAATATGAACAATAGACAAGCTACGCCCAACAAGTGTATTCAACAGTCCCTCGAGAGAATTATCAAAGTTTTTTTTCGTGCTCTTTCCACTATTAAGCCAATCAATAGATACTCAAGACAAAAAATTTGCTCTCTTTCTTTATCTGTTTTATAATTTTTTTGTTTTGCACCGCAGACCTCCCTTTTCATTCATACGGAGCGTCTTTCCCTAATTAATTCGTAATTAAAGCGAGCCCAATTAATGGATTTCGTCATGGGTGAACGACAAGAATGATAGAACTTTTCTTGGATCATAGGAAAATTTCATTTGGTTAAGTGATGTTTAATTTTTCTCCCCTTTTCCCAAGATAAAGCGTGCATAGAATGAAAAAGAGGATTTTAAATGAGTTTCGGGGTTTCATGGCTACGTTCTTCCCAGTACGGATGCTGGGGCCACCACCAAGCCAGAAATGAAGAGGATAACAAAATGAATTGACTGATACATGCAAATCGAATTAATCCTTCATTAAGATTATTGGCTAGAAAATTTGTGCTATCGTTAAATGATGACTAGCATGAGTGGAGATTTTTTCTTTTATTGGATAATGATGGGAACGTGAAAAAGTAGTTATATCAAATTCAACTGTTGATTAAAATAGCAGAAATTTTTAATAACTTCAACTTACTGAACTCTCACAGGAAAATCAACAACAAAAAAATCCAACAAACTGTAAAGATTATTTCAAAAGTTAATAAATACAGGGCATGAACCTTAAAAACATTGAAGCTGTGATTCCAATGTCATTACTTTTCATTAAAAAATTTTCAACTGCTCTTTTATCGCCGTCCTTTTCCCTTCCGCATCCTACGCAAGAATTAAAGTGGTTGCATTCCATGGACGAATTTAAGCATGTACATACCTTCAAAATTATTCAAATATCCTGTTCATACACTCAACCGAACTCCATAAAAAATTCTTTTACCATTTGGCTTTTATGAAGAGCTAAAGGAGGCGTTCATGACATCCCCAGACGGCAGTAAAACCGAATAACGAAGTTTTGGCAACATGCAATGTCACAAAATCCTCCAGCGACATTTTTTCTGTGACTAAGAGGAACGCGAATACGCGGAGAGCAAGGAATCCTGCGGAATGCCTTACACGTTTTGTTTCCCTTTTCCGAGGCGGAAAGCTGAGGAAAACTTCATGAGCCGCTGACGCGACAACGTGGCTACACGCTTTTCATCCTGCAATATTTATTTCAAATGTGGATGCCAAACTGAAGAGCGTCTGGTTGCATGACTTGGTTATTATTTAATATCATTTTGATTGTAAATAAAAGTAAATAAATTTAAAATTTCAACATGGTCGTTTGGCTTATGTGTGGAGCTCGAGCAAAGACGCGTTTCAATATAAAATTCACCAACGGTGTCACGTTTGTGAAAGTAATCAAATCTTTTGTCGTTAAGAATATTAAAGTTTTAGCAAATATACCACGTGCTAAGCGTCATGCATGAGCGCATGTAACCTTGAGTGAAACCTTAACCTTTGAGTTGTGCAAGTGTTTCTTGGTGCTAAAACTGAAGATATACCTTAGATGACGTATCAAGGTTAAAGGTTGCAAAGATGAAAGAAAATGTGAATTTTTAAACTGTTTGGAGGAACTTTTCCCAAGAAATGTATTGACCACATTTGCAAGGAGTTAAGTGACATTTGAATATACTTAAAATATGTGTGGGGGGAGGATTCATGGCTTTAATTCCAATTCTTTTAAATAATCTGCTTAAAAGGGGGAACGTGTATGAAAGCTTCCTTTAAAATCATTTTATTTATTTATTTATTCAGAGCCAAATCAGCAGAAATGGTTCCATTTTTTGAATATACTAGTTCTTAACATTAAGAACTGCTTTAGAATACAATTCAATCAAATGGAAAAAAATATTTTTTCAGTTTTGACAAAGGAAAACCAAGCTCCAAGTATACATGTGATAAGTATTAAGATCAAAGCTTTGCATGAACCTTAAAAGACGGGTCCTGAACCTTAAAAAGACGGGTCCTGAGGCGGATAATTGGAGTTAAAGCAGACGGTTACCAATGGCAAAGTCGGACAACCATGAACTGTATGGAATTCGTGACGAGCCGGAGGTTACAACGATTGTAAGGCTGTGAAAGCTTCAATGGGCTGGCCATGTGAATCGTATGGATGAACAACGGATACCCAACAAGGTTTTTGTTGGGAGAACTGAAGTGCGGAAACCAGTGGGGAGACCGAGGATACTCTGGTCTAACTCGGTGGACGAAGGCAATTCATCTTGGCTTGGATTTCAAAATTGGAGGACGCGGTCAATGGACCAAGATAGTTAGACGGGCTTGTTACACGAAGCGAAGGCCCGAGAGGGGCTGTAGTGCTACGAAGAAGAAGAAACAAGTTAAGTAAACAGACCTACGCTCATGTCAGAAGGGTTTTGTATTCAATTTTCAAAATGCAGTCACCAGATTGAATAAAGTCAAGAAGCATGTCAATGACGATTTTATTGGAGAAACTATGAAATTCGAAGACCATACTATTATTAACAAAGTTGAAAGAATTTAGATTTCTGAGGTTTTTGTTATTATTATACTCATGAATATCTTCCTTGATAATTATTTCAGATGTCCATTCGCGAGGGAAGAAACACATTTTTCATGTGTTTCCCTCCTGTGCCCCCTCTGAAGTAAAAATTGACAGTTTAACAACTGTTTTGAAATGCTCCCATGAAAACGTTCATTGCATACTCATATCGGCTACGTTTGATGAATTTTTTTTCCGGGGCTACTCTCCTGTACTGTTATCATCGATTCATGGCCAATTGTTTCGAATCCTAGAATGACTTGTTTCACTTATGAGCATTAATTGCAGGTACTCATCTTCAGTCATTCATTAAATTGAATCAAGTGTTCAAAGCATGCACCCTAAACGTTGAAGTTGGGAAAAAATAACTCAAAATTATCCAATCTTCGCATTTAAAACAGCCACTATTTTGTTTTACCGATTACTGATACCACTAGCTGAGCCGATTCTCAAAGATCTACATGACACCTATCATTTCTGAAATTTTCATGCAAATCCTAGCAAAACTGTAGTGTCTGAGTCGGTAAAAAGCGCATATTGTTCCATAGCCATATGTTGCCATAGTAATAAATGCAGCGCATATTGTTCCATAGTAATACAGGAAAATTCAAACCGCTATAACTTCGCTTATTTTGATTCAATCATTATGAAGCTTTCAGAATAGATCAATCTTATAAATAGTCATCTGTGTACCGAATTTCATAGAATTTAAGGGTACCGTTAAGATTTTATTAAAGAAAACATAAAACCGATAAATCATACTATTACTAACAAAGTTGAGTGAATTACGATTTCTCCAGTATTTGTTGTTATTGTACTCACCAAGGCCTACAATTCTGATTTTTTCAGATTTTTCGGATCACAGGTGTCCAATCGCGAGGGGGGGGACACAAATTATTCGTGTATTTTCCCTCCCTGTGCGCCCCTGCAAGCAAACTTTGCCAAACTAAGACCTGTTTTGGAAAGCTCTCATCAAGACCTTTCATTTGATATCGGCTACCTTCAATGAAATTTTTTTTTCGAAGGGTCACTCCCCTATATGGGGAGACCCCCTTAAATACCTTATAAAAATTTTTTTAGTTGAACTTTGAAGAGAGTACCACTTTACACCTACATACAAAATTTGATGTTTCTAGCTTAAGTAGTTTCCGAGAAAAACTGCTGTGACACACGGACGGACAGACAGACGGACAGACAGGACGCGATTTTAGTAGGGTTTTGTAAAATTATTTTACAAAACCCTAAAAAGGCAAAGTCAAATAAATAGTTGGGAAAACAATCAGAACAATCCAGAGAGTAGAGATTTTAGTAAATTTTTAAAAATTTAAATTTATTGTTGAGAAGAAAGACGGTTTCGCCAATAAAATTTCCTGCAGTCAATATCATTTGCTAATGGAGAAAAAATCAGATGTTGATAAATTTTAAATAATCAACAGTCATCAAAAAACTTACGCCAAATGCAAGAAGGACAACACGTTCATTGTATGGTTGTTACGGATAGTTAGACGTGGATTTCGGATCAATTTCCCACAGTTTCTTCAAAACTAACGAAAACCGCGAAAGCAATTACCTACATTAATTTACCCAGCCAAACTGCTTAAAAGAGGTAAAATTGAATTAAGTGATGTAAAATTAAGCAAGTTGGGCAGACCGAACTACGCTCACGTCAGGAGGGCTTTGTACTCAACCCACAATATGCAGACATTAATTGTGAATCAACTCAATTAAAACTTTAACGACATCTACAACAAATACACATTCCCTTTAGAAGAAAAACCATTGCTACTCTGTTTTAACCTGCCACCATTTTATGACAATATTATAAATATTATCGACTAAGAGAAATCTTATAGATACTTTGTTATTCATCTCGCATTAAAAATTTGGAAAAGATCGAATAAAAAGTGTAGTATCTGGTTTGACGGAAGGCCCGAATTGTAGTTTAACCGTACATTATTTTTTTGCAATAGAATTAACTTTAAATGACTATAACTTTCGTAAATATAATTGGATTGTATTGAAACTAACAGTGTATAAGGACTTTTTTATAGTTGCTCTCGAAAATCATAGAAAGACAATTAGTTAAAGCCGTACTATGAAAGTATTATAGGAAAGTATCAGTGAGGTTTTCGCAGTGGACGGTCTACAATGAGCCAGATATTCTCCGTTAAGCAGGTACTCCAAAAGCACTGAGATTATAACATTGATTTGCACCATATCTTTGTAAACTTCAAGCAAGTATACGATAGTGTCAACAGAAATGTGCTATACAAAATAATGGTTGACTCGCAAAAAAACATGTCCGCATCGTCAAAGTTGCGATATTATATATTTGGTCAAATTTTAGGTAGATAAATGTCCATGAAGGACTGCAGCAATGATTTGGTGACTCAGAGGAAGAGGGTAGTGAGATCCGCCAAGATTGGCCTTGTCTGGGGACATATGAATGCGCTAGCAGGCTAGCGTCGCGGTGTCGTGTGGCGGATTCCTTCCTCCTTGCAGAAGGAACCACTGCAAAAAAATTTCACATTCCCGAATTGAAACCTGTCACATGCTGATCGACTTGTGTTGATGCCGAGGTAACTTTGTAAGGACTGAAATTGCTTATTCAACGAACAAATTGGGCTGGGCAAAAACGGACGGACTTTCGGAGACTATGTCGTTGCCGACGATACTTATGGCCAACAAATAAGAGTGGGACATCCAGGTGGAAGCGGTCCCCCTTGCATCCTGCCAATCGGATCAAGGTCCAAATGTAGACGTGGCCATGTTTTTCCCATTTAATGAAACACTCATGCAAACGTACTTTGCATGACTCTTTCCATCAAATGAGGAATATAAACGTAGCCAATTTATGTTATAGCGTTATGCGATGGAATCACATAACTCTATACCATAAAAGGGTACGCGAGCGGAAGGCTACTCTACCTCGCAAGAGCCCCTGTTAGAACAAAGAGGGGAAAAGCGCACCCGATGGCTAGCCCATCTTACAGGAGGAACCTGCCATCGTTGCGGGTCCCACACCCGGTTAGGTTGGAAAAGGCAAGACCGAGTTTCGTTTCTTTTACCGAAATATTATTCATTGACTTAGAATTCAAGATAAAATAAATTACACATTGTATGAAAAAATATCTATATTTATTATAATTAAGTAATCTAGGCATTGATAGTTGTCACAAAATTGTTCCTGTCTTTGTTTTAATCGACTAGGGAAACTGAGGAAATACTAACAAAAATATCAAAACAACACGTTAAGCATAATTTCTCGAAGAATTCTTTTCTAAAATTTCATTAATAGTAACTGATTATTTAACTGAAAAATATGTATGGCTACTTTTTATGTTATTTCACAATTGATTTAAACCTGAGTCTGGTAGCGAATTTTTTTGATCATTCCTAGTTAAGTATACTCAGTGCAAACATTATTGACTATTTAGAGATTTATTCGTCATTTTTCCAGCGCATAAACCCTAATCAAAATTAACATTAATTCTAAACAAAATGATAAAAACGCTTGATTCAAGGAATAAACAAAATAATTATGAAAGACATGAAGAATATTGAATTAATCAGTAGGAACAGGTTGAGAGTGGAAAGGATGGATGAAAATAGAATATAATATTGAAACTTCTACAATAACAATTGGAATTAGATTGGGTGTCACCGGCCAGTTTAAATGGAATCGTGAATTGGCTAAGAAAATAAGGTCCGACGTTTTTTTTGGATTTAATATGCGAGGATACCTCTCAATAAGGATAATCTAAATATGTAAATGAAATTGTTTACATTTGGGCCTTAAAACGGGATAAATAGCTTATAAGAAACGCTAATATGAGAATAAAAGTATTTTAGATGCTACGTTTTTAATACTAACTAATTTTTGAAAACGATTTTCTTTTTGTATTACGGGTAAAATAGTTTTGAACTTCATTTTTAAACTAGAAACGCCTGAATTAGTTGTGTCGAATGTTTAAGTTGACATACACTAGCGCCCAAAGTAACTTTTATCCTTAAATCATTGAGAAAGCTTTAATTATATTTAATCATTTATAACCACCCTAAATACTAGTATGAAGATGTCCTTTCGTTTGTATTTTTTTCTTCTTATTCTTCTCGTGTTTTTATCGTGTAAATGACTCAGCCGTACTGTAGCTTACGTAAAGGAATCAACCAGAGAAGCGCATTGAGGTCTCAATTTGTCTCTCTATGACACAAATATCGTATTTTCCTTCCAGATGTTCTCGTTTTGCTGACGCAGAGAAGTCACCTGAATTTTCACTAAAAGAAAATTGTGTGTGGGTTACGGTTGCGCTCGACTTGTAAGATGACAGAGGTGCTCATAAGAAGTCTCAGTAGCACTCTGCTCCACACTTTTTTAAAAATAGATTGCTTTCAGAAGCACCGCCCTTGAACTATTAGTTTGGCATTGGAGATCCGATTTGCTGCGACTTGAAAAGGCAAAACAATAATCGCGAGTTGAAAGACACCAGAAATGAAAGAAACAACGATTCTTTCGTACCGTGATCACGATATTCACTATGTCGTCAACATATGTAATTAGGAGTTTCGAGGTGGATAATGTTCCGTGGTGTGCTGGGTAGATGCACCATAGCTGAGTTATAGATGTGTTTTATGCAGTCAGGCCATTGGCACTGCTAGCTGGATATTGAATTTGGAACGCTAAACACGCTCTATGTACTAGGATGCGACGTTTGCAATGACGAAATGAATCCGATTCAATTTGAATCTCAAATCCAGTTGCGTTTACTTCTCAGTGTTCAACTCCAGTCTCAGGTCCGTATTCCTCGCCATCTCTGTCCAGCCAACGGCGAGCATAAAGCAAGCACTAAAGTCGGGGAAAAGTGTGGACAAAACGAGAATAACGCTCGATACAAACTTCGTCCAATCTAAAACATTTTACTACCAGCACTAGCTGTTGTGGATAATCAGATGGATCACTCTAGCATGCACGCACTACCACTGACTGCACTAAGTAAAGAAAGCAACCGCACAAAAAAAAAACAATTATGTTTTCGCTAATCGGAACGCTATCTTTGCTAAATTTTAGGTTTAATTTGCACAAAACTGGAACACAATGACTGATAATTACCTTGAAGATATTTTCATTTGCCTGCAATGCCCTATCCCAATCAAACTCATAGTCTCTTTAGCGTCCTGGTTTTGAATCATTTATAGTGACTGCGGATATTCCCGATACATCAGATATTTCACTTTCAGCCATATTCGTTTCCACTTTGGTAGTTGGCAATTCAATTTGTTTTCATTTCACATTTTTTTTACCTCATTCAGAACATCATTCAGAAATACTACAGTTCCTTTTCTTGTACTCATTCTAATTCTGGTGTGACTTTAGCGGAGGTTTCAAATAAACTTACAAAATGATCGACATGTGCATTATCCCCCACATAGAATATTTTATCGAACTTTTAACGTGCAAATCGATCTGTAATTGCTGCTATATCTCAGGCCAAGTTCAATGTTAATTCATCACTTTTTATAATCTTTACACGTCGATCGTCAACTTGAACTATTTTCTACCATCGCATGATAAACCATTTTCAAGATCAAAGACAAATTCTCTAGCACGCTCAGCAATTGATAGGTCGGTTGAGGTACTCTTATTTGCTTCCACATAAGCACTGCAAAGATTTTGAATGGGATTTTTTCGAGTTTAATCATCAGATAGATTCATAAGATAAATTCTGACCTTCCGGCCAAGGTCACAAACTTAATGCCTCACCGCCGCAAATATCTTCACACTCACGCAGATCCAGCAGAGATGCATCCACGCCACCAATGAGGAACGAGCTGAGTAACGAAGCCAGAGATTTTGCTGAGGCAGCATCTCTGGCTTGTGAGTTTAATACTGCATTAGCAGCAATTAAGCACAATCAAAACGCAAACTTGAGGCCGCAAAGGTATGCATACCAAAGGAAGACACTCGCAAATTTAACACTTGATTGGCAGCAATTAAAGTACAAGTCAAGCGGGAGCTCGAGGCAAAACGTACATTAAAAGAAGCAGCAGCCAGAAATGTGGAACTCAAAGAACCCGGTTCATGTCAAGACGTGTGACGTGTGTTGTCCACTGATAAGTGACGGAATTTTATCAAGGCGAGAATGATCTGCAATGGGGAATTACTCTTAGTTAAGCATTCACAAGGGGGGCCTTTTTTGTCGATCATTCTGCGAGGGCCAAACGATTTCCTATCGTGACGAAACACAGATACAACTTTTGAATATCTTACCTTCTCTTCTGACAGGCTGACAACATCGTGCCGAGGCACACCATTCACTTTCTCTGCACAAATTCACTATCGTCCAAATCCAAATCATTCCCGAGGAGAGATTTGACGACCGAAATGCCGTGGAACTGGTGGATAAATAGCACGTACGATACACTACGTGTTGGTGCAGCGATACAACTACCGGCGGGGATGAGGAAAACTGAGAAATACTAACGACTCGGCTCGAAAAAAGGGAATTTTCATCATGCATCGTGATGTAAATAAACATGACTGACAGTTTGAACTGACTTCGAACTGCGAGTAATGTACTTCATTCTCACTAGGATCATCATCAAGTGGAACTCATTGTGAGTGAAATCAAAGCGAGGCAAACTCCTCTGACGAATGAAAAAACCACTTCTGAAGGGTGGTAAGCCCTAAAATATGATTTTCCCGGTAGATGGGAGGAAAACGTTAACCGATGGTTATTTAAGCCCAGGAAGGTTGGCGCACTTTCTTTTTTGGGAGCTTTTCATCAACTGAAAGAAACGGAGCAGTATTTGGCGAACGCATTTGCTTTGAATAGGAAAGGAAACCTAGAATTTGAACAAGGAATCAGTACAAGACAACTGAGACCCGGAAGTGGCTATATCAAGAAGTGGAAAAAAGGGAACCCTTTCTAGAGTAGGAAATAAACACATGCAAGTGGCTTGATTAATTTTTTTATCAGAAGAAATTTATGTTTGAAAAGTTTGTTGTAAGTAAAAAAATACAAAATAGTACACAGAATTCGAGTAGATTTAAAGTTAGATTTTCTTTTCTTGCTATCGTATAATTACATTAATTTTTAGCTTGTGAAAAGTGCGACTAGAGAACTTTTTTCTTGGAATAGTGACCAGGCAGGAAGACATGGGAAAATTAATTAAGGTGGTAGTGTTCGGCGCGTGAAGTGAACGATAGTGTGGTTTCAGTTCTATCTCGTGTTGTCAGTGAGAAGGGATAAGGATGGTCTTAATTTCGATTGCCCTAGTGTGGGAAATTGCGAACTTTATGTGGCGGTGTGATATTTTGAATCGTACTGCGTGGCAGGGTGTTAGGAAGTGACCTTCACGGCTAGGTAGTAGCGAGTGCCAAAACATTTTCAGGAGATAATTGTTGCGGGAATCTGCAAGTTCTGTGTGATGGTGGTAATATTTTAACTCGTACTGTGTGGTAGGGTTCTTGGAAGGTGATCTTCGTAACTAAGTGGTGGTGACGGTCGTTTTCTCGTTTGGGCGACCTTTTGGAGGCTCGGCGAATCAAACTAGTTTCACTCACGCCCGTCTGAAGGTGAGTAGTTCGGTCAGTAGAGCTTCAGCCAAAGTAGCCTCAATTTATCGGTGGAGCGGCAAGGGAACTGGTAACATGACTCTAATTAGGAAGGAAACTCTAGTTCGATAAATCCTGCCCGTAGGCACTTATAACCTGAAAAGTGTCAATAACTTTACCGATCTTGGAATTAACCTCTAAAGAAGGTGCACAGAAAGAGACGAGATGGATTAAATACCGTAAATAAGGCCCATTACTCCATACTTCCCATTCGAAGGTCCACAGATGTGTACAGGCAAAATAAACTTCGTATTTTCAAATCATAAGTTAAACCTAGTGGAAAAGTAATCATCTAGTTTTCACAACCCACACTTTCTATGATTCCTCATCTTAAACTCCACTAGCAAATGGTAGTAAATGGTCTCAGGGTCGCACAATGTGTTTACTGGTTCCCCAATGATGGGACTTTTTTTGTGGTTGTGTGGTGAATGTCATTTACTTACTGAGCCTGGGACTTTCATGCTTCCGAGTGACTGGATTACCTACTAAACACCTCCCCTGTTACCCTGAGAGCCCAGCCTGAAACCGTTTGACTCATTACTTCGAGCCAGGTCTCGTTTTGTTGCAGCGTGAAGCGCCTTCAAGCCAGGGGATCCCCTTCTGGCGGGAGGGGGGGTGAAGGAGAAGATAAACCGCCAGACAAGCGATTCCCCAGCACCAACAACCCTGGCTTCTGTAAGTCCCTTTTGATAGGACAGTAAATACCGACAAACGCCAATAACTGTAAAAATATCTGCAGCTCTTCTACTAAATCTTAGTTACACCTCCTTTGTAAGGGTATAAGGGAGTGAAGACTAGTCTCCCGTACCCAATAACAGAATCGAAAGAAATATCCCTGCTACTGAAATAGAGGTTGGGCAACGGGCGAGCTTCTCCTCCCTGAAAACCCATACATTGTTTTGAAACCTGCAACAGAGCCTAGAAATAGATTGAACTTACGGCTACGACCTCGTAACCAAAAAAAGGACTATGGAATTCAATCCTGTAGTGTGAAGTCATATGAATGACCCTGACGCTGTTAAGCACTTTTTCAAAAGGTCAGTCAATATAAATTAAACATAATGGCAATCCAGGAAATGAGCAAGACTGGAAATGATATCCAGGATTTGAGATTGCACACAGCTTTCAAAAGTGAAAAGCTTGCCAGTAGGTGAGAATTCAGTAGGAAAACCAGGACAAACCGAGAACATAATTCGGATTAAAAAAAGAAAATATAATGTCATCCAAATGAGAAGCATTGCACCAAGCCTAGCGAGCAACAACACAAGAAAAGCATACAAAGTAGTTAAAAGCTTAAAACAAGGTTATCAGCTAAGTTCACGCTCTGCCATAATGACTTTGGCAACATCCCCACCAACAGAAACAGGATTAAGGACCTCCATAATCTTCCGCATTGCTCCAGATGATCAGAGCCTATAGACATTCCTAAAGAGTTTTTGTTTACCCCACCAACTCTGGTTTATTTTTTTGTGCTATCAAACCGATTCCGGTGAAGCTTATAAAATTTGGTAACAGTGGTGTTCAGAATGTTGAACAGCACATTTGGCAACAAGAACATGTGTCAAACAAGTGGAGCCAATCAATTATATTCCCTATCCACAAAAAAGATGACAAATTACAGTGTTTAAGCTATGGAGGCATATCACTGCTTTGTACGGCGTATTAAATATTTTTGAAAATCTCGAAAAATAAAATCAGACCATATGCCAATAGCATTATTGGGGAGTATCAAGGTGGGTTTAGAGCAAGCAGATCGATGATGTTTACAACCAAGCATGTACTTGAAAAATCCTGGAAATTCAAAATATATGTACACCAAAAAATCATTGACTTTAAGCAAGCATACAATAATAATCGTAATATTCTGTACCAAATAATGATTTACTTTTGTATCTCACCTAAATTAGCCCGTCCTACTAAAATAACAATGACGTTGGCAGCTTCCCAGGTCCGCATCAATAACCAAATCACCGATGCCTTTGATATAAATATCGAGCTAAAGCATGTAGTGTTTAACAGGATGATGTTAAAAGTTCAAAATAGCCTTGCCTAGCAACGCATAAGCGTGCTGGAAGCTAACGTTGCGCTGTTGAAGGGCGGGTTCTTTCCATCAGTGCAAGGACCCTCTACAAAAAAAAATTCACGCTCGCGATTTTTTCCTATGTGACCATTAGAATCATTCAGCAAGTGTCGAAGGTTGAGGTAACTGACCGATGAATATTGAAAGTAAAGACAAGTTAATGCTTAATGCACATGAACCGGTCATAGAAGCAAATAGTCATAGCCCCAAAAAGAGTGGGGCATCTGGGTGGTAGTGGTGCCCCCTCGCACTCTGTTCAACCAGATTAAAGATCTATACGATGACTTGATCATGTTAAAAATGGGGAAGGCCAGTTATCCCTGGCATGAGTTCCTGAAACAACAAAAAAGGAAGCGAAACCCAGTGGGTAGCTCATTTGAGCGGTCGAGCCAACCAACTTTGCGGGCCCCATACCCTGTAAAAAAGAAGTGAGAAGACTGAGAGTTTTTTTTTTGTTTTGCAATTCGTTATTTATTCCGATTGATATTTGTGGCAATATAGGAAGAAATTCATATTCTAAGGAGCTTTAAAGAGTATAATTATAAATGAACAAAAAAAAAAAATGTTTGTCTGCTTCCAATAAAAATACGTGAACAATTATTTATTCAGTTCATCTCAATCAAATCATTACCTTTCATGTTCTTGTGTGTGTGTATGATGGAACACATAATCGAAATGATGATAACGTAACGTGTAATCTATTTTTAAAATGTTAAACTTAGCCAAAATGTCGAAACAATCATTTATGCAGTTATTTAAACATCATGAAAACGAAATAAAAAGCAAAGGTACGCACCCACTCTTACGACAAGTGCTCGTTGTTGGGGGGTGGCGGCTCTTATCTACTTTAATCTTACATGGAAAACGTTCAAAGTAAGTAATATTGCTCATTTTTGTAGAGTAATTGCACTGTATAAACGTATTGAAATAAAATTCACATCAGAAAACATAAAACGCAAAATATTTATAATTATGTCATTAAGATGATATCCAAATGAAAAGGCAAGTTTGGCTCAATTTACCTTTAATCACCCTTTAATGCTCTTTGCAAGCGAAAAAGATTCTGCTTATTTCCGTATCGAAACTCCATAGTTGTTCCATTGAAGGCATTGAGAAATAATGGCCATTCTTCTAATCGCCTATCAAATGGCGGCAATGAATATAAACCACTTCCATATTCAGTATATTGAGGAAATGAATAATTTGGAAATGTAGCAGACGAAAATGCAACCGGTTGAGGTACCACTTTAGTTCCTCCCGCTGGCACCCCAGAAACTTTACTCGGGAACACATTCGGTGATGTTGCCATTGATAATGATGCTGGCAGCAACCATGGCAGTGGTATCAAATCCATCATTGGAAATGGTGTGTCTCCAGATGCAACGATATGCTCTTGTATTGGTGGTATGTGTCGGCTGTACAGGATGCCTCGATGGGTGTTTCACTTGACACTGATAATGCTCCGTTAATTCTTTTGATATATGGTCTAACTTATCTAGTGGCTTGTCCGAGGCGTGACTGAAATATTTTTCGATATCTGTGCGTAGCGCACTGAAACTTTAACTGTTTTGATCACACATTACATGAACTGAGCTATCCCCTGAGCGCGTCGCCTCAGAGCCGCTACGTACAAGCTTTCGGCGGCTCGGCCTTCGTTTTTTCTGTTTCTTGGCATTTTCACAAATCGATGTAGGAAACTGGCGTACTTCTACAATGCGAACTGCCGAAAGAGTGAAACAATGTGGCCACGTTCATATTTAAACCTGAGAAACAAGATAATGTTATTTATTAATCGAGTAATATACAAAGGAATTCCGATTATTACAGACAGTAGACGAGAATTCAAACTGATGACGAGTTGACTCTTTGCTCGACTGACGCTTGTTTGATTTTAGTGCGGTCAATGTTGCAGAGACTTAACGAGTGACTTCAGCGGTGTTACCAGATAGTGTAGTACTGTCAATAGAGTTGATTTTGACGTTAATAGAAGTTCAAGCATAAACTCCACCGGAACAATGTATCAAAAAGTGGCAAAAGGATACATCGATGTAATCAAAAATTAATTTAACCATATCACGAATCAGAATAGAAACACATTAAAGGTAAGCTTTACATTACATTTAAATTCACTTGTTATGTTTTTGCTTAAAATTATTTTTTGGATGCGATTACGCTGCTTTGCAGATTTCATGGTCCGCGGGCCAGTTGAATTAATTTGCTTTGAACCTTGTCTTCTATGTTTTGATATCTATTTTATGGGCATTATAACAATCAATTTTATCACAAATTTGTGGACGCGAAACCAGAGCCAATAAATTATTCGCTGTAATATGTTTAGTTATGATAGAAACTGAACATTGCTACAAACCAACATTTTGACAAGGATAATTATTATCCTTTATTTACTATCATTGCCTCACTTCCATACTAAATCTCCCACTCAAATGACTTAAGCCCTTACCGCACATACCATTAGATACAATTATAAAATCTTGTCGGTGTAACAAAATTCAAACTATTCACATTAAAATCTATGTGCCCAACATGTGGTGTAGGACGATTTGGTTGATTTCAATGCTCGCATTTTCACACTTCAAAGAATTCACCAGTGTAAGGATGATAATGGGAAAGCGTAATGTCAGCAGATGTAAGTCGCAGACCATTAACCCCAGCACAATGGATCGTAAAATGGAGCTTTAGGCTAACCCAGTTTCTCATTATGAGTTTGCTAACTCGTCATGCATATTTTCAGTCGCAGTATTTTTAGCATGTATGCAATGAGTAAAACAATTCGGCAATAAAGTCGGGACACACTTTCAGTGTTAAGCTGAAACAACTTCCTCGCAATTTCCTTATTTGCTTCACTCATATCCTGCATTATCCGCTTAAACGATGCTGAACTCGTCTGACCCTGTCATTGTCACTCGATGCTGAATAGTAACATCCTTACATTTGCCGTTAATTAGGCTCCTTAAGTGGTGCGGTATCAATTACAGCGTTACTTCCACACAAAAACCCCACACATCCTTAACATTCTGCAGACGCCTTAGTAACATCCAGCATTAGCCAGCAGCTCTCAAGTACTCGTACGAAAACAACATCCAGCCATTCTGCATAATGAATTACGGAATACATACATCGCAGTGTGGAAACTTTGCCCATTTTATTTTGTTTTTGTGTTGCTACAGCAGTGGCGGCCACTTTCGGTAACAAGAAGCTACTTTAGCATTTGACCGACATAATCATTAAGGGAGAGAGTAAGAGTACACTTGGAAAAGGAGATTTCGCTTCAGCATTACAGCACCGAATCAAAGGCTCTAGGAGTAATTAAAATCGGAACCAACGCTCTCAACTTGCAGGCACTTCTTTTTTATTATGTAATTAGTGCTCGCTATCTTGGTTTGCTCCTGCCCGGGAGGTACCTTTGGAAAAAGTGCTAATTAGAAGCTGTTAGTAACTTTTGAAATGAGCTTAACTAAGAATCGACCACTTGTCTTGAATGGAACTTTCAAGGTTTCTATTATCCTTACAACACACGCAGATTTTTCTTCATTTACAAAATATTAATGGCGGTGTACTACCTTAAAAGAAAACGACTTCATATGGCAGCGAAAGATAGGCAAAGAAAGTTTTATTGAATTAAATAAGACCGAGTTCCCGTTAATGACGTTAGAAATGAATGAAAGAACCTAGAAATGAATTACTTTGCAAAGTTTTCGGTTGATTATTCCTCACGGAAATTGCTTTTTGTTTTAATGAGCATGGCAGTTATTTATCAATGTGGCCATTCACAAGTGGCCTAAGTGGAAATGCTGTTGATTGTGATGAAGCACTATTGAAATGATTGATAAGACAATGAGTAAATTGAATTTTATGATAACTTACTTCTCCATTATTTTACTTTTCGTACTTTCCAAGAATCAATAACGCTACCAGTCATAATGTCAACTTTAACAAGAAAATATGCGATAAGTGAGCAAAGTTGGGGAGAAAATTACTTAATAAGTACATATGAGGACTGAATCTGAGAAGGATTATTAGAGGAATCTCATTCGCTAGAAAAGGTGGGCATTGAAAGACAAATCAAAGTCACTAGATTAATAAATACAAACAAATAAAAAAACTTTTCAAGCTCTAGATTAATGGTGTGTGTTAGCTTGCAGCTAGAAATTAAGCCACTAGAACTTTTGGGTTTTAGGTGTTGTTTGTGCAAAACAGGGTCAATGAAAATCAAGACAAACTTAAAAGTACCTTGAACTACTTTCGGTGTTGATTATTTTGAGCTACAAGATTTTTGAAGTTAAATTAAAAACAATAAGCTGACTGTTAAGGAATTTTTTCTCGGCACTATGATTATGAATAATAAACTCATTCATAATAACACTTAAATATTTAATCTGAAGGATTAACTTCCCTCTAGCGAGAACCTAGCACAACTTTCTGTGTGGGCAAGAAATATTTTTAGCGAGATTATCGTGACACTTTCTTAAGGATTGCAGACCTTACCATTATATCGAAAATAATATCATATATCTTATTACATCAGAAAATCTTAAAGGTAATTGGGCTTTGTTACTTGGAAAAGAGATGATGGAAACGAAACCTTTTTTAAATATTTGTTTTCACATAGTCATAAAGTTTCAAGATGAATTAAATCAAATGAAATATTGCCTGAATTGTGTTTTTGGTCTTTTCCATCATAAACTTTTCTACATAATACATGCTTCATTGGCTTCAGATTTCAGTGAAATCGCTAAATTGAGATGTTATCATGGAAAATTTGATTTTTATTCCATTGTTTTTGGTACTCTTCAAACTCGCTGATAATGTTGACAGCCAGCGCATCGATTGACGCTGGCTTATCCCTAAAGACAAGAAATTTTATGTAACCCTAAAGTAAAAAAAAATCTTTAGGTGTGGTATCATACGATATAGGTGTGGAAGCCAACATTACTCGTGTTGCTGGAACGTATCATTCAAAATTGGAACTTCCGAATGGACCATTTACGGCGTAGTCGCGGTCAAAATTTAAACAAGATAATCTTTAAAAAATGAATGTCATAGATTGGACTTACAATAAAATTTTTTGGTATAGAATTTAATTTAATACCATTTTTTAGAGATTAAAACAAAAACCTTATAATGAATCACTCCATCTTAATGGCGGTTGTGGGCGGAAATTACTAGTTGACTTATGCTGATGTTGGATGTCAAGGACGTATTTCAGATGGTGTGGTAGTGAAAAATACTTTGTTTTACAAAAAGTTGGAAATAACCAATTAAATGTACCAACTAATGAGCCATTGCGTGGAAGAATAACGTCAGTACCCTATACGCTTGTCAGTGATGACGCTTTTATTGTGACACCACAGCTACTGAAGCCATATCAAACAGCTCTCATTAAAAGCTCACTGAATTGGGCTTTTCTTCTTCTTAGTAGTACTACAGCCCCTCTCAGGGCTTCGCTCCCAGCAAACAGTGCCTCCAACTGTCTCGGTTCATTAATCGCGTCCTCCAATCTCAAAACCCGAGCAGTGATGAACTGCCTTCGTCGACCGAGTCAGACTAGCATTTTCTCGGTTTCCCCACTGGTATACGGCCTTCAGTTCTTCCAACGAATACCTTTTTGGGTATCCGTTGTTCATCCGTACGATTCATGTGTCCAGCCCTTTGCAGCTTCTGTAATCTTACAATCCTTGAGACCTCCGGTTCATCTATAATTTCATACAAGCTTCGCTCCGATTATTCGCCTCAGGACCCGTCACTCAAAGGCGTTCAATATTTGCGGATGCTTGGGTTAGGGTCCATGTTTCACACCCATAGCATAACACAGGTCGTATTATAGATTTGTATACTTGGAACTTTGCTTTTCTGTGTATGCAGCTGGTCTTCAAGATCTTCAAAGCTGAATAAAATATATTATTTGCGAGCTATATTCTTCCGCGTATTTTGTCTTTTTCATTGCCTATCTTCATTTTCATAGCGCCTAAATACACAAATTCGCTAACATTTTCGATATTGTATTCGCCAAGTGTGATATTCTGTGTGTTTGAGGTATTTTTTCTCGACTGCATCATGAGCTTTATTTTATTTGCGTTGATTTGTAGCCCTACTAGTTTTTTTTCGCTGTCGAGCTTCAGAAAGAGTTCTACGGCGGTTGTTAATGACCGTGACAAAATGTTGATGTCGTCCGCATAGGCTACTATGTTGCTCGACTTAAATAGTAATGTACCTCGTGTATCGATAGGTAGCTTCCGTATGACGTACTGCTTAGCTGAATTTAATAGCAATGGGGCCAGGTCATCTGCCTGTTTTAGTCCGATATTTATGTCAAAGGCATCGGTGAGTTGGTTATTGATGCGTACTTGGGAGGTCACGGTTGTCATTGTCATTTTGGTTAGACGGAATAATTTGGCTGGGATGCCAAAGCAAAGCATTATTTGGTACAGTACGTTACAATCAATACTGTCGCATGCTTGTTTAATGCCAACGAAAATTTGGTGTACGTCTATGTTGAACTCCCAGCATTTTTCAAGTACTTGCTTGACTGTGAACAATTGGTCTATTGTCAATCTACCCTAAGCCCCTACTCTAAAACCACTTTGATACTCCTCAATAGTACTGTTGGCGTATGATTCGATTTTATTTTTCAAGATCTTTGAAAATGTTTTGTACGCCGTACAAAGTAGTGATATGACTCTATAATTTTCGCACTGCACCTTGTCACCTTTTTTTGTTGATAGGGAACATATTTGATAGGCTCCAGTCTTTCGGCATATGTTCTTATTGCCAAATGTGCTGAATGACTTTGTGAATAGCTTTATGAACACTACTGCCACCATATGTGAGAAGCTCAACTGGAATATCATCAATACCCGACGCTTCATTATTTTTTTGGGCTTTGATGATTGAACACACTTCATCAAGAGTTAGTGGGGCCAACGGAAGATCTCCGCAAACATCTAAAGACACCGATATTTTGGAGCTTTGTGGAGGATTAAGGAGGTTCTTGAAATATTATGCCCATCGGGAAGATGAAGAAATATAACTTCAAGTGATACTGGTTTGATACCACTTCAAGCTGTTCCATGAAGGCCATTACGAAAAGCTACCGATGTTAGAGATAAGTTTAAAAACTATTTCATGTCTCCAGAAGGATTCTTACCTTACCAATCGAATCATTTGTAAAACTCAATAATTTTTTTATAATAATAATGTTAGTTTATCTAATAAAGGAATAAACTGAAATGAAAGGTCTTACATACCATATTACTTATATCGCCAAATGTCCCGTTATTTGCTTCAAGAGAAATCAGCTCTTGTGAATGTACTTTTTTTTTATTAATTACCTCCATTCCCTACCACTCTCTCCATCACTCTTTCTTCGTCGCACAACGCTCGTGCGATCTGCATTCACATTACGTCGCTTGGTCCTTTGTGCCACCCAGACAATGTTTAACACATCAGTATAAGGGGGCACACAATACAACGTGATCTAGTCCTTTTCGTGAACATCTAGTCCAAAAAATCATGATCAGCTCTCAGAGATAAAAAAAATTCAATATCATACGACGCATTCAAAAAAAACTCTGACTAACTGTCACTTCAGTATCTCGCCGATAGGGTCAAAAAGAACGCCCTAAGATACTGGGCTCACAAAAGCAGAATTACAGGTCCACACTTCAATCAGTGCTCATTAAATGCTCCCTTATTCTTTTCTTAAATACCAAAAGTGAGTTTGCTTCCTTAACAATTTCTGGTAGATTGTTATGTATACGCAGAGCATCATTCGTTGCATCGTTCTTTAGTCGATCCGTTTTGGCAAAAGGTATTACGAATTGATTTGCACTCCTCGCATTATATGGGTTGATCTGTGATACCTTAATTAATGGCGCTCGTTCCGATCCATTAGTTTTTAAATTTCTGTAGAGAAACTTAGCTTTCTCCATAATAATAATTTGACTAAAGGTTAATGATTTTGCCAATTGGTAAACCAAACTAGTTTGAGTAAGCATTGGCAGCTTCAGAATGTTTTTATACGCTTTGGTCAGCTGCCTGAATATACTGTTTAAATGTTGCTTCGCTGATTGACTCCAAATAAGTACTCCATAATGCAATTTCGCCAGGACAAACGCATTTAGAACAAGTTTCTTGATGTGCATTGGAAAATCCTCATATCTTCTTAACAATCCTATTATTGGGGCTAATTGCCTTCTTAAGCTATTTATGTGTGGTAACCAGGTCATACGATGGTCTATGATAAGACCAAGATATTTCATTTCTAGCACTCTTTCGATTTTTCGCCGTTAATATTTAGTTCGACATCTATGTCTCCTTTGTTCTTTTGCTTAAAAACAATATATTTTGTCTTTGATGTGTTCAATACTAGTTTGTTTCCAATTAACTACTGATGGAATTTTCCTAGATCGTCGTTGATAGTGTTCTCAATGGCAATTTTGTCTCGTCCTGAATAAAGTAGAACTGTGTCATCAGCATATAATGTGTGATATCCCGTCAGCCCACATGTACTTAGATTATTTGTGTATAGCAGGAACAAAGTTGGGCCCAGTATTGAGCCTTGGGGAACTCCTGTTTCCGCAGGTGCATGGCCGCTCAGGACATTGTTGGTTAAAGTTTTCTGCGATCTTCCCTCCAAGTAACTCTTAAACAACTGCTTAGGACTACCCTGAATACCATACGATTCAAGTTTACAAAGCAAGAGATCATGATCAACTGTATCAAATGCTTTTTTCAAATCCACAAAAATTGCGATGACATAATCACCTCTATCAAGTCCTAGATTGATGAAACGTGTGACAGAATGTAGGGCATCCAAAAGTACTCTTGTTCTTTTGAAAACCAAACTGATGTTGGCTTATGATAGAGTTTTCAACTAAGAATGATGTTAATCGATTGTTTAGTATTTTTTCAAATATCTTACTAAATCCCGTCAGCAGCGCGATCGGGCGATAGTTATTCGGGTCAAGATGATCACCACCCTTAAATATAGGGTTTTTTTGATGATGCTGTTCATGTGTATTTTATTTCTTAGGGTGTTATGCGAGTCTCTTGTAAAAAGCAATGGTGCAGGAGCAAATCACGTTCGCGTATAATTTTGATCGCTTCTTTGAACTTTAAAATGTTAAAATGAATTTTGTTTAGGGGATGCTGGTGTCCTTAGTGAAAGAACTACATTGTTCTTCCACCTGAGCATTTTAGCTATCAACTAAATAGCACATTGCGTTCGATGGATACTGGCGGCTTCTAGTATACAGATATGGGCTGGTACCATTAAAAATTTTCGCAGTTTCGTACGAGGTGACCAATACTCATCAGAAGGTGCCACATCAGTCACCTTGGGGTAGCTCGACTGCGTGGCTTTCAGATGACTGCAAACCCATATATATATATATATATATATATATATATATATATATATATATATATATATATATATATATATATATATATATATATATATATATATATATATATATGTATATATATATATATATATATATATATATATATATATATATATATGCTGCAACATGACTAGAGCTTGCAGCACTGATTGACAAATTGGACAAAGAATCAAAAGAAACTGTAAAAAAAGAAGCAGGAATGGTTTGACAATGGTCCTGCTGCTTACTCAGAACTTCCAGATGAAAAAATTTTTTTTTTAAATCTCCAATAAAAAATCCGCAAATAATTCACTCGCATTCAAAAACTAACATTTTGTCATTTAAAGTTGTGAAGGAAATAAGGGACTATAGAACGTTGCAATTTTAACTCAATCGTTGAGGAAACAAGCACCATCCGCTAAACAGCATTTTCACTCAATGTTTAGATGTCCTTAGAATTCAAATTGACCCAAAACAAGTCAATCGGAAAATTAATACTTCTAGCAAAGTCGCTATTGGCTGCTCCAACAAAAATTAGCAGGAAATAGTCCAACAGACAAATCGGCTATAAGCAATAAACATCGCTTATACTTTTTTTCTAAATATATTAATAAAGAAAATACTTAAATATAAAGTCCAAAGAAAGTATAATTCAAAGTTCTATAAAAAAACTATAAGTCTAACCTTTCGGAAGAAGTGATTTTCGGATTGATTATATGTATATAACTTTTTCTTATATAAAGTCACAGTTAAATTTATACAGTCAGCGTGTATACAATTATTCTAATATTTACGAGAGCACTGACTACACATTGACATTATTATGAGTCGCTCACATTGATCGACGCGTAAAAAAAAGTGACAACTTAAAAAAAACGAGTGAGCTTATGACCACACGACTGAAGTGAAACTTCTTTCGCTCCATCTGTATGTATATTATATATATATATATATATATATATATATATATATATATATATATATATATATATATATATATTTATATGTATACATATATATATATATATACATATATATATATACACATACATATATATATATACACATACATATATATATATATATATATATATATATATATATATATATATATATATATATATATATATATATATATATATATATATAAGTGTGTATATAATATTTAAATTTATTTTATGTTTTCATTGGTAAATTTATATTTTTGCATAGATCTTTTATTTTTAATTCATTATTTTATTGGATACATCAGTAATTACTGTGGTTGATCGTAAAACCGAGACAATGGGCTTATGGTATGAGAAATAAGATACATATATTTTCGAAGAGAAATAATTGATCAGCCTGGTCTTTTGTAAAGAATGGTGATTCAATAATTGCTAATTCATCATCTGTTAATATTATGCCATTACCGATTTTCGTGAGTAATGTTGAAAATATTGCATTACTTTGCCGCATGACTTCTGTCAATGGTAAAATTTTAATCCTCGCCATAGTACTGGTCCTGCCATACGCCGTTTTGGCTGTTTATATATCGGTGTGGCAATATAAATCATGTCTAATCCATCGAAACTCGTTTCGAAATTCCCTGTTATTTGTTTTAGTCTAGCATCAATTTAAGCTAATAATTCTGCACCAATTATGCTCAACTGCATATTCGAAAATTATATATTTGAAACATATGTATCTTGTTTTATTTCGTTCGCCTCGTCCGATCACACTTTTCGTAATGCCTACGTCACGCGTTCACCAGCTTACTCCCCAAGGAAGCGTGCGTAAAGAAGTTTTCTTTTTTTTCTGTTTCGTTTGCAGTCCATTCACCTCGCCCAATCACGCTTTTCGTAACGCTCTCGTTAGCTTACAGTCCGTTCGCTTCGCCCGATCACGCTTTTCGTAACGCTCTCGTCAGTTTACTCCCCAAGTGAAGCGTGCATAAAGAAGTTTCACTTCAAAATTTGGTCTTTCCATTTGAAACCTGACCGGGTATGGGACCCGCCACATTGGCTAGCCCCTCCACTCTTAAGCTAGCCATCGGGTGAGCTCCCTCCTTATTCTGACGTTACAAGTGCTCTTGCAGGGTACAGTGGCCTTCCGCTCGCATGCTCATTTATGGTATAGTGTTATGTGATTCCATCACATAAGAATATAACATAAATTTGCAAGGTTGATGGTTTCCATTTGAGAGAAGAGCCCATGCGAACTATGTTTGCATGAGATTTTCATTCAAATGAAAAACATCTGGCCATGTCTACGATAGATCTTGATCCAGATGAGTGGGTGCGAGGGGGCACTGCTTCCATCTGGATACCCCACTCTTGTTGGGGGGCCATGAGTATCGTCGGTAAAGAAGAGGTAACCCCAAGTCTCGTCTGTTTTCAAAAGGCCCAGTTTTTTGTTTGCTTTGACGATTCCCCACCCTTAATAGGTTACCTCGGCTTCGACACCAGTCGATCCGCATTTTACCTGTTAATTCGCGAAATTTTTTTGTAGTGGGCTCTTTTGCTGTGGCAAAGAACCTGCCCCACGACACCGCAATGCTAGCCTACCAGCGCATTCACGAATCCTCAGGAAAGGCCAACCTCGGCGAACACCACCATCCCTCACGATTAGACACCTTTGACCTGAAAATTTTGAAAAAACTGTAGTGGTAAGTCTTCAAGAGCATAAGGGCAGCAAATACCTCAAAAGTCGAAATTCGATCGACTTTAATAATAGTACATTTTATAAATTTTACATTTCCGTCTATAAAATCAAAATTGGTTCATTAAATTCCCCAAAAGCTATAATCAAAGTTTCCTGTTAGCAATTGTATGTGCTCTGAAAATTTCACAAGTTTTCAAATATTTCACAATATTTGACAATTACAACAACATTAACACGTTATAGTAGTGAGGTAAACGTTAGCAACAGACCTATACACTATAAATATGTAGGAATTTTGATAAAAATTTTAGAAATAGTTTGTAACATTGACGTTTTATCATGAATAATCAAGCGACGGGGTCAAACACTTGAAACAAAATAGCGGCGAATTTAAAAACATAATAACCAGGATTTAATTTTTCGAACTCAATTTATACTAGTATACTAGTCAAGTTTTGATATGCAGAGCATATTGTTTGATTTACAAATTATTTCACAAAACCCTTCTAGCAGCAGAACTCTCCTGCTACTTAAGCTAGTGCTAATTTGTGTTCAATGTGAATTTATTATGTGTAATTGTATGTCTAAAATACATGTAGCGGTATTAGTTTTATCTATTGTAATTTTTTTCTATGATCGATTATTTTCAAAAGTTAACGGTAGTTTACTGAATCAATTAAAACTGACTCTGAATGCTTAGTTATGAATGAAGACGTGTTCTGTTGAAATGGTCGTCGGGCGAAATCAATTTTATGTGGAAATTTGAAATAAGTTTGTATCTTTTATATTTTCTAAGTATGACGAGGCTATTCTAAAGCAATAACAAGTTCACAGCGTCAATTTGACTGAACAGGAATTAAGCTATTAGCAAGATGATATTGTTAAAATGTGTAACAAAATAATAATGTTATTGCCATCTCTTAGAATTGCACTAGAAACCTAGTCCAAGTGAAGTTGGTTGTATTGGTGGTTAATCAAAGTTGCATGATGAATAAATTTAGTCTGATTGCAACCATCATCCGAGTTTTATTATTAGGTTATGGGTCCAGACTCATTTTTGTAAAAAAGTTTTTTTTGGTACATGTTTTTTTTGGTACATTAATCCTCATAATCGGTCCAGCGCTTTATGTTCATATAAAGCAGGCAGAAACAACTTATGATCCATGGACAACATTGGAAAATATGTTTACCAATTCAGGCTACATGAGGAAGATTAGTTTACTTCGAAACTTCATCAACTTTCGCCTAGAAAATTATGAATCTATGACTGATTACGTCACTCAAATAATAGAAACGGGACAACGACTGCAAGGAACAGGTTTTAAGATAACGGATGAGTGGATTAATGCATTGATGCTGGCTGGATCATCAAATAAGTATGCTCCAATGATAAAAGTCATCGGCCACTCGGGAATGGACATAACCGCAGATATTATTAAAATAAAGTTAATGGATATGTCTACTGATGTAGGTTCTATGTCCAGCTACGAAAATGCAATTTTCGCAAAAAAATCTCCGAATACCTTTAAAAAGCGATATGGCAGCACCAAAGACGGCAGTCAACTTGGTATGAAACAATCAACAGACGTGAAAAATGTCAAAAATATAAAGTGTTTCAGTTATAAACAAACCGGTCATGACAAAAATTATCGCCCACCCTTGGATAAAAGCAAAAGAAGACAATCAAATGCTTTTAGTGCCATATATCTGACCGGAAAATTTAACCAGAAGAATTGGTATGTTGATAGCGGTGCCAGTAAATATATGGCTGTAATACGAGACTCGATCGCGAATTTATTACAGAACTTCGATACAAAGGAAATCATAACTGCAAATCAGTTACAAATAGCAGGATGTGGCATAGACGCCTAGGACACATAAATAGTGCCAGCTTAAATAAAATAAAACAGACGGCAGACGGTATTTCTTTCCCTGAAGTGGCAAAAATTGAAAAATTGGATCATATTGTTTATTGTGAAGGCAAGCAGGTGAAGCTACAACAACAAAGCTGTTCGAAATCCGAAGGAGTGCTGGACTTAATTCATGCGGATGTGAGGGCCCGATGGAATGCCTGCCAATTTGATAGTCTAAGTATTATGTTTTGTTTGTATATAGAATGATGACATTCGTTTATTTTCAAAAGCAAAAGATGAAGCATTCACTAAGTTAAAGTATTTTCAGACCACTGGTGAAGATTATCATGAAATTATTTCCCCGTGCTTCGATACTTCACCTTGAGTCTTTTGTTTGCATTAGCAGTAAAATTGAAAATAGGTGTATGTCATTTTGACGTAATAACTGCATTTTTAAATGGTTTACTGAAAAAAACAGTGTACATAAACAAACCTATTACTGATGATCGTAACAAGGCTGATAACAAAGTATTTATATTTGAGCGTGCTATTTATGAACTTAAACAGTCTTTCAGAGCATGTAACCATCAAGTTGATAGTTATTTGCAAAGTATAGGCTACAAAAGATCAAAATATGAACCATGTATGTGCAATAAATTCAAAGGAAACGTTAAAAAATCAGCTTTAGATTTGTTAGTTGAGTAAAGCAGAACATTCAAGATCAAGAATCTAGGTCAGTTAAAACAATGTTTGGGAATGAAAGCTAAAATTTGTAAAAATGTGGTATCTCCTGATCAAGAGAATATATTGAAAATTCATTAGAAAAGTTCGATATGTCCCAAAGTAAACCTGCCCATACCCCAATGGAGATGAATCTCAAATTGACAAAAGCTGGGAAAGTTTCCTATGAGCATCCCTATCAGCAACTTCCAGGTAGCTTAATGTATATAGCAGTCCTAACTAGGCCTAAAATTTCATATAGTGGAAGTTTTCTAAGTCAATTTAATAATTCTTATATTGAAACGCACTGGAAACATGCTAAGAGGGTGTTAAAATATTTGAAGTGTACTCAAAATTTTTGTCTTATTTTTAGAAAAGATAATTTTTCTTTTGAGTGTTTCGTAGATACAGACTGGGGTTCAGATTTAACAGATAGGAAATCATATTCAGGGTTTTGTTTCACATTAACAAACTCTGTAATTTCATTCGAGTGCAGAAAGCGAAGAAATGTAGCATTATAAAGTACCAAAGCAGAGTACATTTCAATGCCTGAAGCTAGTAAAGAAGCTATCCACTTTAAAAATTTATTCGTTGAAATTGTAGGTAATTCACAACCTATTACGTTGTTTAATGATAGCCAAAGTGCTCAAAAACTGGTGTCTAATCCAGTCTTTTGTCGTAGATCTAAGCGCATAGATATAAGGTACTATTTCTTACCTTGAAACAATTGAAATGCCTCCAGATATTTTAACTAAGAGATTAGGCTCAATCAAACATTTTATTTTATGAAAAAGTTAGGTATTTCGCCTGTTTCATAACGATTGGATTCAAATCTTTGCTTTTGTTATTTTGTTATGGGGAGGTGTTAAAATGTGTAACAAAGTAGAAATGTTATCGCCATCTCTTAGCATTATACTAAAAATCTGGTCTAAGTGAAGTTGGTTGTGTTGCTGGTTCATCAAAGTTGCAAAATAAATTAATTTAGTCTGATTGCAGCCAGTCTTATTATTAGATATGTGTATCGAAAAAAAAGTGTCCCATATTTTTATAATAGCTTTGCATTTGTAAAAAGGAACAAATGAAGAACTTACAACATTTTCTGCCTGCTGTACCATGATTTTACCATAAACCTTACTTTTTCTTACTATCCTTCTTTTTATTCCACGATAATGAAGTAGTGAAGTGTATATGGTCTTTGAGTTATTTTTTCGCACTTCAGAATTTAGTTTCTGCTTTTCACTTTTAACTCAAAACGTTTACCTTTAACTCTTTAAAAAAACAATAACACAATTCTTTTAACACAAGCGTCAATCACTTAATCTTTGCACCGAAAATCAATCCATATTCACGCACTCTTTGGAAAATTTACCTTAAATGATTCTATGAAAAGCATAAGCAACCCAAATGCAGTCGGAGTTGGTGCACGATGGATTCCTTTCAAGTTTTAACGCATCCGTCACGTGCATAATTGCATGCCTCACGTTCAACAGCGCCTGCATCTAAGCCGTTGAAGAGTTGAAGTAAACGAAGTAATCTTTTTGATGAAAAGGTCTATTTGAAACTCTTCAATAAATAATACTTTATTTTATTTGTAGTAAAAAGTTTAATTTTCGATTTTGTAACAAGTGGAAGTAAAGTAGTTAAATAAATCGTTACTGGAATTCTCCACAAAAAATCCAGGCATTTATATAAAATTTCACTCGCCATGGCAATTGAAACTATACATTGCCAGGTGTCAAATTGGCAAAATGAAAAGTGTGAAATATAAAAATGTTCAGAAATGTCGCCACATTGCTCCCCCCTCAATGAAACTATAAATTTTCTAGTCCATGTCAAATTATGTATTGTTTGATAAATGGACTAGAGTGCTGCTCGGTTATGATTGGTTCAGCTGCATAAGGCAATGCTAGGTTGTGTCTGGTCGAGTAAAAAAATTGAAGTAGTAGTAGTAGGAAATATGTAGTGGGGCTCAGTTCTGGCCGGTTCTGCCGCACATCGCAAAGCTGGGTTGTGGCCGGTCGAACTCTGTATTGTTATGCGTTGATGCTAAGTATTATTGCCATGACGAGTAAATATAGCTATGACAGAAGATACAATTTTTTAAAAACAATATTTTACTATAACTAGGAATATTTTAACTAAATTAATTTTAAATAAATTTTTCCTGGAGGTGATTCCTAACAACCACTCCTCTTGCATGTCTAAGCGGAAGGGGTATATAGGGTGGTCTCCATACCTGTAAGCCAAGATGCGCTGCTGCTGAGGTGATTGGATTTGTTCCAGGTATTGGCAAAAACTTCAATGGAACAACTGCGGCAACCTTTGTTGTTATGACTGGAACAACAGGAACTTGCGTCGCGCGGGGATGTGCCACCTTCAGTTGGTAGCGGGAACCAGTTGTGTGAGGCCCTGTTCAGAAGTTCGTCGTGCACGACTCCTTTACCTTTCGTTTGAGGTTGCTTATGTGGTGCAGCGCTGGTAGTATTCGGTCGGATTATGCAGTGTGCTTGAGACTGCATGCTCAGTCGGGCTCATCAATTGAAGAGTTGAAGTAAACGAAGTAATCATTTTGATAAAAAGGTCTATTTGAAATTCTTCAATAAATAATACTTCAATGAGGAGGAAAATTATTGACACTGAAGAAGGGAGCAACTTACTCCCGAAATATATATTTGTCGAAAAAACAAAATAACAGCGTTTAGTTGGAAAACATGAAAACACAGGATAAATTATACTTTATTTTATTTTTAATAAAAAGGTTAATTTTCGATTTTGTAACAAGTGGAAGTAAAGTAGTTAAATACTAAATCGTTAAAATTTCACTCGCTATGGCAATTGAAACTATACATTGCCAGGTGTCAAATTGGCAAAATGCAAATTGTGAAATACATAAATGTACAGAAATGTCACCACAGCGTCAACAGACGTCTGCCTTTTGACAACCAAAAGTTGATCAAATGTGGAATAGCCTAAATGTGAATATTCGCAAGATTTGCTGACATTTCCTTCACCCGCCAGATGTTGAACGAACTAGTTCCAATTGATGCCATACGATAAAATGCTTGCATCAATAACATTGTAGAGGACAATTTGTTATACACTTCACCTGGTGCAAGCGTCATAACGGATTTAGGAAAAATAAGTACTCTAAAATTGTTACCTCATTGCAATGAATGGATGGAAGCAACAAGAACTGTAGGAAAAATTGAATTTACTATTGGAATAAGAAAAAATTGAAATTTACTCGTATTTAATAGAAAAGAAATGTTATGATTTTTCTTAAGGGGCATAAAAGGGGAAATTTACAATTAATTATAAGAAGGACTTAAAGAAAGACAATAACTAAATATTTTAAAAGAAGTCTGGGCCCAAGGAATTCAAAACTGAATATTAATGAAGTTCGGTTCTAAGAAACATGAGAATACCGATAACGGCTGAAATTGGCAACAACCTTTGTACTCGTAATTCCTAATTTTAATAAAATTGTTTCTCAAAAATAATAAAGTACTGATTGACGTATCGTACAAAGCGAGAATTTTTTTCCAACATGGATGTCTTGACCCGTTAAGTATTGGAACGCTAACCCGAAGCTGACAATTAACAGGTATTTGAATCTAACTTCAAAACTATAACGAATGATCTTCACCTGATGAAAAATAATAACATTTATTATTCTCCTAGCATTTACAATAAAATAAGTCAAAAGATCTTACATATGAGTATGATAATTCTGAACAACAACAAATGATTGCTTACTGATTTAGAATTGATCAACTTATTCATTGTTACTTTAAGTACCGACATATTGCTAGTTTTGAATATTTTTGAAAATGCTTTATCGATTTCATCAAATCGTAATGAGGACACGTACTTAAATTGAATTATTGCAGTATTCTATTAACTCATTCGAATGTCGTGATGAAGTGGCAATGATAAGTATCATAAATTCATCCATTGTTATGGGTACTCCGATGAAATTATAATCAATAAATTGTTTGTGAAATTACTTTCATGGGATGATAACAGCTTTCAACCTACTTCAAGGATAAATATAACAATGAGAATAATATTTTCAATTAAGCTTTTTACAATTTTACATGATAATGTAAAATTGAATTGTTTCTGATGTTATTTTTGTTTTCTGCTTTTATTTTCATTACCTTTGTTGATACTTTAATTAATATTGGAACAATATGGTACTGTACAATGAATTTATTTGCATCAGGTTTGTATTGTGCATTGATTTCTTTTGAAAAAGGTTCATTGCACATACAATAGTACAATCATGACATTCAAGAATGCTTTGTAAATCTGCGTGTAAATTTTAAGTTTCATGGTATCCTTTTGAGGGTTTTGTACTAAAATACAAAACCCTATTGCAATCACGACCTGTGTCCTTCTGTCCGTCCGTCCGTCCGTCTGTATGTCACAGCAATTTTTCTCCAAAACTATAAAAGCTACGGCCATGAAACTTTGTGGAAAGGTCATAAGCGGTGACTTCTTAAAGTTCAAGGGTGGAAAAATTTTTCAAAGGGGTTTAAGGGGGGTCTCCCCAAATAGGAAGGTGACCCCTCAAAAAAACAAATTCACCATTGGTAGTCGAAAAGGGTGTCATTGGAAAGGTCTTAATGAGATCTTTTCAAAACAAGTCTTAAAATTGCCTTATAATTACACAGGGGGGGACAGGGGAAGGGGAAATGTACGAAATTTTCGCGTACCCCCCCTCGCGATTGGACACCTTCCATCCAAAAAATCTGAAAAAAATCATGAATGCAGGCCTTAATGAGTACAACAACAACAAATACATTAGAAGTCGAGATTCGCTCAAATTTGTTAGCAATAGTATGATTTATTGATTTTATGTTTTCTTGAATAATATCTTAACGGTTCCTTTAAATTCAATAAAAAAACAGATGACTAATCATAAGGTCGATCTTTCCTGAAAGTTTCATAAAGATCGAATCGTGTTTAACGAAGTTGTAGGGGTTGTACTTTTCCTGTATTACTATGGAACAATATGCCCTGTATTACTATGTAAACATATGGCTATGGAGCCATGTGCGCTTTTTACCGACTTAGACACTACAGATTTGCTAGGATTTGCATGAAAATTTCAGGAATGATAGGTATCATGAAGATGAGTACATACAATTGAAATGAGTCGAAGGGGCAGGAGAAAGGTCCTAGCAAAAGGGTTTTGTAACCATTCAATTCAAAAATTTCATAAAAGGTAGCCGATATGAGTATCAACTGAAAGAGATTTTCAAAACTGTTCTTAAACTGACAATTTTTGCTTCAGTGGGGGCACAGGGGGGGAAATACATGAAAAATGTGTTTCCTCTCTCGCGAATGGATCTAAAAGATCTGAAAAAATTATCAAGGGAGATATTTATGGGTATACTTATAACAAATACCTCAGAAGTCAAAATTCTTTCAACTTTGTTAATAATAGTATGATCCTCGAATTTCACATTTTCTCCAATAAAATCGTCTTTGACATGTTTCTTGATTTTATTCCTTGCTGGTTACTGCATTTTGTAAGTTGAGTACAAAACCCTTCTGACATGAGCATAGGTCTGTCTACCCAATTTGTTTATATTTTGCATTGAGGTTTTAGATTATGAAAAATGTGTAAAACATTATAGTAAATTGAACTTCATTAAAGTCCTTTTGTCAAAAATGATTTCAGCATATCTTGTTTGCGAAAACTAGACAGCTCAAAATTGTGTTATAAAATACTAAGTCCATTACAAGTAAGTGCTCGACTTAAAATATACAAACTTTTGCAGAATTAATGAAAGCCAAAGTCACCCAAAATCTTGGAAGATAATACTTAAAGATAAATGAAAAATGTTTGTGTTAGTTTATCAAATAAAATCTAAACTAGAATATCCAAATTTCGTGAAATAAACAAAAGTGGTTATAATCAAAAAGCCTCAAATAAAACTTTCTGTGCAAGGATATTTTCCCTTTAAAAAAAATTGTTCAGCTAGAGTTGAAATAAAAATCCTCTTGCGATTTATCACCTCTGTCTTGAAAAAAGTATCTCAAATCTCAAAATTGTTTTACCTTTGTTAGTGGTCATCATCATCGATATAGTGACAGCTTGAGCCGAGCCTCGGCTTCCAGGTTTAATTTCCTTCAATTAACTCAGTTCTGAGATCTTGTTTGATAGTTGATCGTGTCTTCCCACTGAGGTTTGGCTTTTGCCACTGGACCTCTACCTAGCACTTTTCCCAGTAATGTTCATGTGGGTAGCCGGTTTTCTTTCATTCTTTCTAATAGCCCACCAATTGCAATTTGCATGAGTTTACAGAAGTAGATATAGGCAGATTGCCCAATAATCCACATAACTCATCGTTGTATCGCAGTCTCCACTCTATTTCTTGTTTCACTGAGCCGTCAATTTTTTTGAGTACTTTGCATTTAAATACGTCCACTTCCTTTCCGATTTACTCACTAGAGTCTATTTTGTATTTTCATCTAATAGCACAGGTTTGATTTACTCACCAAAATATATTTTGTATTTACATATAACAGCACAGGTTTGAATGGTGATTTGTAAATATGAAGCTTATTCTGCCTTTGCACAATTTTGGCCCTTAGAATGGGAAGTATACAGTAATAAGCCTTATTTGCAGCATCTAAACAGCATCCAATCTCGTATTTATGGTACCTCTTCTGTTCAGGTTAGCTACAAGGTAAACAAAATTATCCATATATTCAAGGCCATGATCTCTAAGAGTCAGGTTTTGTCAGGCTGCAATTTTCTTTCTCGTTTGAGTCACGTAGTTGGTTTTCGTTTCATTTACTCATAGGTCAATTGCTGTGCGAAGAAAACGAGGGTGGCTATGTGTAGAATTGCTACCCTACTGCATGAGCAGAAGGATTGTCTGTTAACCCCCGTAGATAGGTCATGGGGTGCCACTTTTTACCCCTGAGGTCACCTGGCCGCCTGAAACGTGAGCCCTCAAACAGGGCAGTTCTTCTCGTATTTCATCAAGGCCCTTCGAAACGAAGAATGAAGCCTCCAACAAGGACTACGAGGCTTAGAATTCACTTCCCTAATAAAGGGAATCCTACAACGGTAACAATCTTAACAAAAAGCACATCACAAGAAGGTACTCCCCCAAAATCTTATTGTGAACTAATATTAACTCCTGAAAATCACCTTGCCATCCATACGCTTAGTGGCGACTGAATCACTGAAACTACATTTTTAATAGCTCGAAACCTGTCCTGGTAAAAAGGAAAAGAAAATCAAAATTTACAGACTCCAATCCATTGTAAAAAATTTTATTTACACAAAAGAAAAGAAAATCACTTCAATATAATCACTAATTCTAAATCAAATAAATTAGAAAAATGCGCAATTTTAAATTATAGCTGAGCCTACCAAAAATTTTATTTTTTCGTACTCCAAACGTTGAGTGCACAATATTTTAATGTAGCTCAAATTTCCTTTCGGAGAAAAATCACGAAAAAATACCAACAATTCCGAATTCAAATTTATTTAATTTGACTGGATAATATATGTTAACGGTTAACTTTAATAACATTTGCATCAATTATTATAACTCATAAGATGTTCGAATAACATTACAGAATTTGTATGTAATGTTAATATTACATACAAATTCCGGCAATTTATATTTCATTTAATCCGACTGAATCATATATGTTAAAATTAACTGTTATTAGCTAATGTCTTTGCTTTTGTTATAATTGTTGCACTAGTAGTTTTGCGTCTAGCACTGATGATGCATACGTGCATACGTGTCGTTTAGAATAAAATACATTTGTGATGTAATTGAATACTGGTTTTATTTTAAACTTGATTATTTCCGGTCCATAAGGGTGATAAATTAATTAAATTTTAATCAATACTGTTATTGGACTTAACTCAGCCAAAATTTGACTTCAAAAATGGCAGAAGCTCATAAGTCTTTAACAAGATTCACCCGCTATTGCACTCGGGAGTAACTGCCATGTCGAAACTTATAACTTAGCGTTATATTTTGCCATCTACTAAAAAACCCTGCACAGATTGCCCAAGGAAAAAAAAACACTTTTGAAATTCATGGCCAAAACACAAGCCAAACAAAGCCTAAAATCTTATTAGAGCCATCTTCAGTGAAAAATTCAAACTTATTTTCAGTAACTAAAGCACCCCTTTGTAGGCTAAGAGCAGGCTTAGAATTAATGCATTTCTTACCCTACGTTATTAAAGCTAATTGAATAATTTACCAATCTGAGGGGTAAAATGAGGCTTAGAATAATTATCGACGAAAGTTTAATATAAGTTCTCTACAACAAAAATATTAAGCAGTATATAATTGTTTTTGTTTCCAGAATAAGCACAACCTGTGAAGAGAGTTTTGAGGAAACTTGTACCAAGTGGTTTTTCATCAATGTGAACCATGAATTTATTTACTCAACGATATGTTTTTCAGATATCCAGGACAGTTTTTGTAAATACCCTAGCGAGAGAAAATTATATTGAGGTGAAGAATTGTGCCTTGAACAATTATTTTGTTGAAATTTCAACCGAGATATATTTTGGGAGGCCTAAAGAGGGCGCAAACATGACTGTTTATAGGACATTTAGCCTAAAGTATGCCTAAAATAGGTCCAAACAAGGCCTTATTTACAATGAAATTGGCCTTAAAAAGGGCAAAAAATGGTCTAAGCTTGACCCGACTTGCAACAAATCAGGCTCAAAAATGGCCAAAAATGTAAGGCCCAATAACGGACCCAAAAGTGGCCCAAACTTGACGTAAAAGTGGGCAAGCAATAGTTTTTCTTTTAGAATGAGTATGTATTTATTCTAGATGCCATACAACTTTTAATTGAGTTCATTTATTATTGATTACTGTGTATCTAATGACCCTTTTGACATGAGCACAGTTCTATCTACTTACTTGTTTTACTCTAATTTATAAAATAAAAAATATTTGAAATGTTGAACGTACATGTAGTTTGCATTTCACAAAGTGAATCAAAGACCAAATCGTTTATTCATAAGCAATTTCGAATTAAAACAAGTTGGGTAAACAGACCTACGCTCATGTCAGAAGGGTTTTGTATTCAATTTACAAAATGCAGTCACCAGATCGAATCAAATCAAGATACATGTCAAAGACGTTTTAATTGGAGAAAATATGAAATGCGAAAATCATACTATTTTTAACAAAGTTCAATGAATTTCGACTTTTGAGGTTTTTGGCATTGTTATACTCATAAATATCTCCCTTGATAATTATTTCAGATGTCCATCCGCGACGGAGGAAACACATTTTTCATGTGTTTCCCTCCTGTGCCCCCACTGAAGCAAAAACTGACAGTTTAACAACTGTTTTGAAAAGCTCCCATGAAAACTTTCATTTCATACTCATATCGGCTATGTTTGATGAATTTTTTTTTTCAGGGGCCACTCTCCTGTGCTGAAATCATCGATTCATGGCCGATTTTTCGAATCCTAGAATGGTTACAAAACCCTTTTGCTGGGAGCTCTCTCCCACCTCCTTGACTTATTTCACTTATGAGCATTAATTGTAGGTACTCATCTTCAGTCATTCATTAAATTGAATCAAGTGTTCAAAGCATGCACCTTAAACGTTGAAGTTGGGAAAAAATAACTCAAAATTATTCAATGTTCGCATTTAAAACAGCCACTATCTTGTTTTACGATTACTGATACTACTAGCTGAACCGATTCTCGAAGATATACATGACACCTATAATTTCTGAAATTTTCATGCAAATCCTAGCAAAACTGTAGTGTCTGAGTCGGTAAAAAGCGCATGTTGTTCCATAGCCATATGTTGCCATAGTAATACATGCAGCGCATATTGTTCCATAGTAATACAGGAAAATTCAAACCGCTATAACTTCGCTAAATATGATTCAATCTTTATGAAACTTTCAGAATAGATCAACCTTATAAACTACTGTACTGAATTTCATTGAATTTAAGGGTACCGTTAAGATTTTATTCAAGAAAACATAAAATCGATAAACCATACTATTACTAACAAAGTTGAGCGAATTGCGACTTCTAACGTATTTGTTGTTGTTGTACGCACCAAGGCCAACATGCCTTTTTTTCAGATTTTTCGGATCATAGGTGTCCAATCGCGAGTGGGGGGACACCAATTTTTCGTGTATTTCCCCTCCCTGTGCACCCCTCGAAGCAAATTTTGCCAAATTAAGACCTGTTTTGAAAAGTTCTCATCAAGACCTTTCATTTGATACCCCTATCGGCTACCTTCAATGAAATTTTTTTTTCGGGGGGTCACTCTCCTATATGGGGTGACCCCCCTTAAATACCTTATAAAATTTTTCTGTAGCTGAACTTTGAAGAGACCACCACTTTACAACTACACACAAAATTTGATGTTTCTAGCTTAAGTAGTTTCCGAGAAAAACTGCTGTGACACACGGACGGACGGACGGACGGGCAGACGGACAGACGGACAGACTGGTCGCGAAACTAGTAGGGTTTTGTAAAATTATTTTACAAAACCCTAAAAGCTTGAATGAAAAAATCACGTATCAAATTCATGACCTAAACAAAGCCCAAAATTTTGTTAGAGCCAAATATTTTACAAGGCTCAATAAGGCCTAAACTTACTTCATTTGCAGGATATTCAGCCTAAATAAGTTCTTAAGTATACATAAAGTTGGCTTTAAATGTAATGACATTTGTCTAAACAAGGTCAAAAAGGTAGCTCAATCGTAGCCCAATTCGCTATGAATTAGGGCCAAAAGTGGCCTAAATTAGGTCCAAAAAATATTTAATGAATATAACAGACCATTTTTATGCTAATACATAAAATAATAGATGAGAAAGAAAAAAATGTAATAATTGTTACTTGCGAATACCATAAATAAGCATATTGTTTATATTGGGAATTTTAATACTTTTTAGAGCTATTTAAAACTCCTTTTTCAGAGACCTACTAGTATCACCTATTGTCCATGCGTCCGTCTGTCCGTGTGTCACAGAAAGTTTCCTCAAAAACTACAGAAGATTGAAAACTTAAACCCACTAAAAAGTCAAAAAGTGGTGCTCTCTCAAAAGTTTACGTTTTATCAAACATGTCATTTTCGTCATTCTTTCCTTTTCGTTTTGTCTCATTAAAAATTGTCACTATTATTAGAATTGGAAATACCCATGTTTAATCATATTCCGTGTGATGTAATGAAACGCTCACTCTATATGCTGAAGCTTTACAGTGATTCTTCAGACGGACGATAAGCCCGTTCAAATCAGACCGTATTGCAGCTGGGTAGACGAGCACAAGACCAAAGCATGGCACTGACCATTTCACCTTCCCGAGTGCTAGTATATTTGACCTAGATTATGAGACACTTTAACTATCTCTAAGCGAAGACCCAAAAGGGGCGGTAGTACTGAAGCAAATAAAAAATCTTATTCTAAGGTACCTTGGTCGAATATGGCCATCTAACGTTTGACATTCGGTTTCTTGCATTGATTATAATTTGCGGTTATTATTCCCTTTCTATTTCATAGTATGCTATCTACCATACTTTATTAAGGCACAAAGAAAACATTTTGTAGATAAAATTTGACTTAAATACGTTTTTTTTCAAAAACTGGCAAAGTGGCCATATTTTCGATAATGTAGTTAAATATGGCAACTAGTGGTCATATTTTAAATGGCGAACAGAATTAGAATTTTCTTATTTGGAATGTAGTTATTTCAAATAAATTTAACTTACAGTATCTGAATCTCGTATATTTTGAACAAATAAAAAAAGTCCTTAAGGCAAATTAACAAAACATAAATAATGATTCAACAAAACTGCAAACACAATAAATGAAGTTTTCTTTGTCCTGAGAAGTAAATCCAACACATTCTTCGTGGACATATGCTGCACATTTGATACAGAGTTGTCTTCATCGCAAACAAAACAATACCAGCTTTGATTGTTAGTAGCGTATCTGCATTTTTTGCGCACTTTCCCATTGTTTTATTCAATCCGATTTTTTTTTTGGATCTTTTACATGGAGAGTCTTGAAGGTGTAATCCTTGTAATGATAAGGATTACACCTTCAAGACTCTCCATGCAAAAGATTCAAAGAAAAAAAATCAGGTTCGCTAATGAGAGAAGCTTCCATTGGTTAACTCAAGTGCCAGACTATTAACAGCCTTTTTTCTTTGAGCAGTTTCTGGACTTGATAACTTTTTTGGAGTAGGCAGCATTTCAAAAATTGAATTAGGGCTATCAAAATCTGGACTTATTCCCTCATACTGTTGGATTAAATTCCTTTGGGAAAATTTGCCAAGGGAACATCATCTTTACTGTCAAACATATCATACGATACAGCCGGTGCATTATCACCGTATTTATTTGCACTAGTGCATGCATTTGCCAGAGTAGACGGTGATGAATTGAATTCTGTCTAACTTTTAAAGCTATCGGAGAAGGGCGATGAGTTGGAATGCTTGGCCTATATGCTTCTTTGGGAATTCCCATAAGACCAAATGGATATATACCTGGAGCCTCAAATCTGGCTTTGATATTTGCTGAAGTTAGACTTTGGAAATAATTGCTCCAAATCTCTGTTTTGTGATTCTCCAGTCTTGTTGTTGTCACCAGTATTTCAATATTAATTCATCTCAGTAGTATTCAAAGGATCTTAATACGGATTGGTCCATTGGTTGTGGCTCATGGGTTGTGTTACTTGGTAGGCAGAAAAGCTTTGTCTGGAACATTTCCGCAGCATCAACGATCGAATCATCCGAATGATATTTTGGACCATCAAATATTAATATATATGGTCCAGAAAGCATATACTTAGCAAAGTCTTGAGTCCAGTAGACGAAAGCGTTCATAATCATACTGCCTTTAGGCCTCATTCAGCTACCTGCACCTGCTGGTAATGAGTCTAACCATTCTGGTTTAATACGTTTGTCCTTAAATAAAAACTGCGTAGCCAACAGCACTGGCACAAGATGCTATGATGACGTTCCCATTGTGCTCAGAGATGACTAGGTGTACTCTTTTAGCTCCACTTTCCGCTAAAACTTCAGGTGTCTTATTTAATTTAAGCTGACTGCCCTTCTTTTAGATATTATATATCATCTCTGGCTTAAACATGCGCTCATTTTTTCCATTAGCTTTTGGAATTTCAAAAAATTATCTGAAATTTATTTAGCTTTTGAGGTCTAGCTGGATTTAAATTTTGAGCTTTACTTTTACGAATACTCGGATTCCGTTTCATAAAGCCTTGAAGCCAATCTCTGCTAATCAAAGTACTTTTACTGCTATTCATCATATTCTTTGTTTCACAGTATTTCTTCACGCACAAGCGTCACTTAGTCGTATGATACGCATTGCTAAGTCTTTTTCTTCTTGAACTTTGATTTCCATTCGTTTCATCTGCAAGATGTTGTCGCAGCGTTTGTCTCGGAATCTTGAAGTGTTGGTACGATGTTAAAACCTCCATTTCGCCAGTATCAACAGCTGTTATCGCCGACTTCATGTTGGTTTCACTCCAAGTACCTCGGATTTTCTTTGATTCATAGCGCGGCACCATGATCTGAATCAAAAATAAATCAAAATACTAAAAACTAGAAATACGAGTGTATGAATAGAAATAAAATAAAGCATCAAAAATTTCATATGGAAAATATGGCTACTTGGAGGGCATAGTTTTAGGAAACTGTGTGATACTTTGTGTGTTTTCCCATGTTTAGCGCTTCCAGACTACCCTGTGTTTTCATGTTTTCCAATTAAACGCTATTAGTTTGTTTTTTGACAAATATATATTTTGGAGTAAGTTGCTCCCTTCTTCAGTGTCAATTATTAAATTATTAAATAATTGACACTAAAGAAGGGAGCGACTTACTCCGAAATATATATTTGTCAAAAAAACGAACTAATAGCGTTTAATTTGAAAACATGAAAACTCAGGATAATTGTGTGATGCTCTGAAACTCACCTTATGTAAAGATATTCAACAGCAGCTCAAAAATGATCAAGGGTGTATTATAAATGGTAAATTAAACACAAATACAATCAACTTTTTATAACAAATTTATATCGCTAGATCAACAAAAACCTGCAATCCAAAATTTCTAACTGCGGCGTGAGGTTTTCTCGCACTGTAATGGTGGAATGATGTTGACAGACTGGCGGCTCATAAGTAATGTATTTCATCATGCATACAAAAGACCACGAATACGTACACGTGATGTTTGCGACTCACTGATATTTTATTATGGGAATGGCGGGTGACAAAGTTACCTTATTATAAATTGCACTCCAAAATTTCCAACCACTTTTCACATATGCACTCGTACAACATGGTCTTAGTCGTGATCGTCATAAAAGTCGATCCTGCACTGTGCGCGCCTTCATTGATTTCATAGCTGGAAATTATTGAGTAACGTCCAGACAACGCAAGTGTCTATCCTTAATTTTTTAACTATTTGTACTAATTGCAATACTTTCACTACTCTCACCTAGACGAGTTTACGTAATGGAATGCACATATTCTCAATATCATTCAGACTTTGCTTTTCGTCCTCAGAACATCTTCCTAGCTCCAAATGTATATAAGAAGTCTACGGTTAGTCCATAATCTCCTGATGCATTGATTTATTGAACTTATCACCCTACAATTATTCCACCAATGTCTAATTGATTATCAGAGTCTGAGGTAATTCAAACATTAGAGACTATTATTAAAAGCAACTTCTTTTACTGAATTATTCTTTCTTTTGTTTGATTTGGTTTTTGCTACTAATTGATTGTAAACAAAACTCTCAAAGCTATGTTTTGCTATGTACAGTTAGGATCACCGTAGTAGCAATAAATGGATAAACGTTAGAATGCAGAGCAGTTTTAGACCCCGGATCTCAAGTCAATTTGGTGACGGAGAGATTGGTAAAAAAAATTGGGAATTTCTCCAAAGAAGACATCTCTTTGCATCGAGGACATAGATAAACGAAAAAACGACGCCAGCCAGCGAGTTAACGTTTAAATAAAGTCAAGAATGGGAAATTTCTCTTCGTGGCTCGAGGCATTTGTTTTACCTCTTATGCTGTCAATGCAGCCAACACAGCCAATGGATACGTCATCATGAGCAATACCTGAAAATGTTGAGCTAGCAGATCCTGATTTTAACTGCCCAGATCGAATCGATGTTCTAATTGGAGTTTTTACTCAATTGCAAAATACAAATTGATTCAAATCCACCCATTCTCCAGAACACTATTCTCGGATGGATTCTCAGTGGTAAGCTCAAACATGCATCATCAATGTCTGCAATTTCCAACGTGAATGCTATTTGCGTGATCAAAACAGCAAGTGAAGACGATATTAAGCGCTTGATAGAAAGATTTTGGCAACTGGAAGAAATTGATAGCTCAGAGTCAAATTTCACAGCTGCAGAAAAACGATGTGAAAACCACGTTTCATTGTAACATTGCCATTCGTAATGGATCCCGCAATCCTCGGAGAATCCAAACAAATGGCGTTGCATCAGTTTCTTGCCTTACAAGGACGCTCAATCAGGAATTCGAAGTTAAAACCAGAATATATTAAGTTCATGGAGGAATATAAACAGTTGGGGCATATTAAGGAAGTGAACATGAGTCAGATCTCTGCAAAACATCATTTTTTGCCACACTACTGTATGATAAAACCAGACGGCAGAACCTCGAAACTGCGAGCCGAGTTGTGTTTGATGCATCATGCGTAACATCAACCGGTTACTTGTTAGACGATGTTCTATCTTCCGCCTCAACTATCCAGAGTGAGTTATTTACCATCTTGCTTCGATTCCGGATGCCACGATATGTATTTACCATAGATATACAAAAAATGTACCGGCAAATTCTTGTTGAAACGGATGACTGCATGTTCCAATTTATTCTGTGGAGGAACAATCCACAAGAAGACATTAAATGCTATCGACTTTTAACAGCAACATACGGCACAAGGCCGCCTCTATATCTGGCTACTAAATGTCTTCAAAAACTGGCTCATGAAAACAACAGCACCATTTTATTAGGAGCAAAAATTCTCTTGAACAACTTTTACGTTGATGACGGCAAGGCTGGTTCCGACAAATTGGCAGAAGCTAAGATTATGCAAAAGCAATTGCAACATATTTTGCAACAAGCAAGATTTAAACTACGTAAATAGTGCCTTTCTGCAAACCACCGCTCCAGAGGATCAAGAAATTGAGCCCGATTTTAATAAAGAGACCAACGCAGAGGTGAAGACCTTAGGACTTACATGGCTGCCGAAAACTGATCAGTTCAGAGTCAAGGCAAAAATAGATCAAGCAGAACGCATTACTAAACGAATCGTGACTTAAGATATAGCCTCTTGGACTCATGTTGCCGGTAGGCGTTACCGCACACATCTTCATACAGAAACTTTGGAAGCACAACATCGACAGGGGCCAAGAGCTTCCGTCTGACCTGCAAAGGAAATGGATCAATTTTCGGACCAACTTAACAGCAGTAGACAATATACAGTTCTCACGATACATATATGCCCAAGAGAGGTCAAAAGAACTCCAAATCTTTGCGTTTTCCGAGCCCCTGAGCAAGTCTACGGAGCTGCAGTATATATCCACTCGGTCACTAACAATGGAAGAGTTATTGTTCGATTTCTTTGCGCTAAATCCAGAGTAGCTCCATTTCAACGTCAAACACTACCTCGACTAGAGTTATGCGCCGCCACACTATCCGCTCATTTGGTGTCTCGTGTAAAAACTGATATGCGGCTTGAGGAAGCTCGAACATTCTTTTGGACGGATTCTGAAATTGTTCTAGCTTGGACTACTTCAGTTTCATCGCGCTTGAAACTCTTCGTAGCAAATGGAATTGCCAAGATCGAAGAAAAATCACTGCAATTGCAATGGCGTCATGTCACTTCTAAGGAAAATCCAGCGGATGTAATCTCACGCGGTCTCAACCCAGAAAAACTTACGTCCTGTAAACTGTGGTTCTATGGGCCATTCTTTCTGCATGGAAGAGAAGCTGTTTGGCCTCCATTGTTTGTCAAAGGAAAGCATATAGAAAATTACCTCGAAATTAAAAGATGTATAACCACCCAGCCATCGCTAGCCACGTGAATTAATGATGATGAAATCATTTACAAAATGAACCATAGGAACTCTATGCAGAGGCTACAACATATTGTAGCATATATGAGATGCTACCTCAACCACACCAGAAAAAGAAGGGTTCCACGCTCAACATGCACCTTAATAAGCCCGTTGGAGCTAGGTGAAGCCCTCTATATGATTGTACGCAACATGCAGAAATCAAGTTTTGCCAAAGAAATCAGTCAGTTGTAAAAGAAGGGTGAAGTTATCGCCCTTTTTAGATGAACGAAGGATCATCCGAGTCGGTGATCGTTTGCAAGCCTCAAATCTTTCGTACGAGGCAAAACACCAGATGCTTATTCCATTCTGCGACCCAATCACAAAACTTCTCATGAATCATATTCATGCAGAAAAGCTACATTGCGGCCCCCAAGCACTACTAGCAACTGCGAGACAGCAGTTTTGGCCATTGAAAGGAAAGTCATTGGCTCGGTCTGTGGTTCACCATTGTGTTAGATCTGCAAGAGCAAGACCGAAGTTATTATCCCAGATGATGGGAAATTTACCATCATCTAGAGTGCAACCAGCGAGATCATTCGTGAACAGTGGTGTAGACTTCTGCGGGCCAGTATGGACTCATTTCAAGCTAAGAGGCAAGAAATTGCAAAAAGCATACATTGCTGTATTTTACTGCTTTTCCACTAAAACTGTGCACTAAGAGCTTGTAGGAGATTTAACAACAGAATCTTTTCTGAGAGCCTTGAAAAGATTTATTGGGCGACGAGGACACGGTCAGCATTTGCATTGCGACAATGCTACAAACTTTATGGGTGCACAAAATCAATTGACTGAGATCACAGCAATCATTCACTCTGGTGAAACCCAAGCAGAAATTACTAAGACATCCACCAGAAAAGATATCAACTTCCACTTTATTCCTCCGAGAGCACCTCATTTTGGAGGGCTCTGGGAAGCTGCCATCAAATCAGCGAAGAAACTCTTAGTGCCGATCATTTCAAAAACATCTCTTGCCCATGAAGAACTCGAAACAGTTTCAATTGAAATAGAGGCAGTGCTGAACTCAAGATCTCTTACACCACTGTCAGCAGATCCAAATGATCTGAATGCACTAGCTCCCGGACATTTCCTCATAGGAGAGCCTCTTATGGCTCAAGTGGATACACAAGCCCAGCCAGTAGGTGTAGCGAAAAGGTGGAAGCAAGTAACACTAATAAAACAAGATTTTCGGAAACGATGCACATAGGTCAATTTTCACGATATATGCGGCCAAAAATATTTTTTCACTTTTATCATTTATATTCGGTTTTTATCATTTCTATGCAATATTATAAGTCTGATTAATGAAATTTTTTTTGTTTAAACACCAGTTTTTTTCGGTAAAATGTAAATAAAAAAAATTGGAATAAAAAAAATCCCCGTTGGCAGCACCAGCCGGAAAGGTAAATTTCTCGTATGTAGCGTAAAGTTTCGAAAAAGAATTTGGCTTGCCTACTACTAAACTTCTTTCTGAAATTTTCGTAGTACCACATGGGTATTTATTAACATAAAAAAAATCTGGTCACGTTCGTTTTTAGAGACCTTTTATCGAGGCGCAAATATTTTGCTAATTAAATTGAGTTGCACGCGTATGGATTACATATTGAATATCGGCGGATCATAAATTGTTGTAAACATATAAATACCGGTTTCGCCCTTCTCGCATTTGCTGTTTACACAGTTCACAGTGGTAACCACACAAAGGTTTAAATAGCTCGAATAGTTAATTTCAAAAGATTTCCATAAAAGTTTAATCAGCACTTGCGTTGCACTTAATATATACATTTTCAATTTTTTTCCAAACTGTGAGAGCCGTCATTTCGATTTTTATTGAAATCGGCTGCTAAAAATATTAACCTGTAAATTTTCGACTGTATTATTTGTCATTCGATTTGCATAATTTAATTAAATTAACTTGCCTTAATAACTTATAATTTCAAGTTTCAACGGAATCTGTTGAGAATCTTGGCTGCTAGAGGGCTACAGAAATAAAAAAATCCCCGTTGGCAGCACCAGCCGGAAAGGTAAATTTCTCGTATGTAGCGTAAAGTTTCGAAAAAGAATTTGGCTTGCCTACTACTAAACTTCTTTCTGAAATTTTCGTAGTACCACATGGGTATTTATTAACATAAAAAAAATCTGGTCACGTTCGTTTTTAGAGACCTTTTATCGAGGCGCAAATATTTTGCTAATTAAATTGAGTTGCACGCGTATGGATTACATATTGAATATCGGCGGATCATAAATTGTTGTAAACATATAAATACCGGTTTCGCCCATCTCGCATTTGCTGTTTACACAGTTCACAGTGGTAACCACACAAAGGTTTAAATAGCTCGAATAGTTAATTTCAAAAGATTTCCATAAAAGTTTAATCAGCACTTGCGTTGCACTTAATATATACATTTTCAATTTTTTTCCGAACTGTGAGAGCCGTCATTTCGATTTTTATTGAAATCGGCTGCTAAAAATATTAACCTGTAAATTTTCGACTGTATTATTTGTCATTCGATTTGCATAATTTAATTAAATTAACTTGCCTTAATAACTTATAATTTCAAGTTTCAACGGAATCTGTTGAGAATCTTGGCTGCTAGAGGGCTACAGAAATAAAAAAAATTGTATGCCACCCCCTTGTATGGGGAGACCCGCCTGTATGGGGAGACCCCCCTTAAATACCTTAAAATATTTTCTTGCACTGCAAATTTCAAGAGGCACCACTTTTGACCTACGTAGAAAATTTCCTCATTCTAGCTCATGTGGTTTGCGAGAAAACTTGTTATGACGCACGAACAAACGGGCGGACGGACGGACAGACAGACAAGTCACGATTTTATAATTTTTTAGGGTATTGTTAAAAATATTTTACAATATCTTAAAAATGATCTGGTTTATAAGTTCTTTCAAGTAAAGTCATTTAAAGCGTTTCCATGAAAAATATTCATTATTTCAGTTGGTACTAAAATAGCGAATTGCGCTTGCCTTCAGACCTTTGGAGGCCGCCATTTTGAATGCATGCATTTGATTTTGGATTATTTTAAATCTGTGTATGCTAGGACCTCATCAATCAATGTACTATCTCGTTCAAATAGGAGTTTCACTCTAGACAGGGCAAAATAATTCAATTTTTAAAGAAAATGGCAGCTAAAAATATTAGGCTTTAAATTTTCGACTTTTTTTTTTTTCATTCAATTTTAATAATTTCCTGCAAAATACAAGAACATAGTACAGAGATCCATAGTCTCAAGTTTCATCAAAATCCGTTGGAAAATGTGACCGCTAGAGGGCCACAAAAACATGAAAAAAACGCATATTTAAACGGCCGCCATTTTGAAATTTGCAAATGCATGATCACCAAAATATCAAAGACTGTAGGTCCAAGTAATGCCTATCTTGAAACCAAGTTTCATATATGTCGAATCAAAATTGCGACTTTTAAAAGCATTTGAAATTTCGACCTTCAACTGGCCGCCATTTTGTTTTTTGCAACCTGACCTCCAGTTCTTTTACGCAATTCTTTAAATACTCATAATTTCTATCAAATTATCGAATTTCATGAAAATCTGTTGAAATCTTTGACCACTATTACAACAACAAAATTTTGCACGTTTTTTGACCTTTGAGCGGCCGCCATTTTGTTTCTGCCGTACCGACTTTGGATTTTTTATTGTGAGATTCATCACATACATCAATGAACCCTTGTACCAAATTTCATCCAAATCGGAGCTATACTTTGGTCAGAACAGAAATCACGATTTTTCGTCTAAAATGGCCGCCATTTTGTTTTTGCATGGCCGATATAGCTGGTTCACGAACTTAACTGAGATAATTACCCAATACACCTTTCCTGAAAATTTGGTGAAAATCGAAGCAAAATTGCAACCTCTAGCGTGGTCACAAATTTCGTTATATCCCATATATATATATATATATATATATATATATGATGCTCTCCGCAATAGGTAAATTTCTCTCGAGAAATTTACCTAAAAATCGTCCTCGGATTCCATAAATAAAAAACACTGATATTCAAAAAAAATGTAGGATATATTTTATTTTTAAGTTGAGTAATACAATTTCCTAGAAAAACTAATACAAAAAATATGATGATAATACCTATATGTACAGTAATTATATTTTTAATCAAATAAAGAGTCAACTTGCTCGTCATCTAAATCAGGTTCTGAGTAGGGATCTGCCGGCAATAGCATTTCTATTGTTTCGGGACAAAAACTTTTTGATATAGATGTCTTTTTGGGCCTCAGACTGCTTATCAGTGGATCCGAAGTCAATGGTAATCTGTGATAAACATCTAGATTACAGTGTTCTCTAGAAAACTTCCTAGCGAAGTTCTGACGATATAAGCGGAAATGTTTATTACGAGCCTCTGCAGCCTCCTCCGACAATTGACCTTTTCGTAGCAAAGCTGTTTCAATGATAGTTGCTCCATGTATTAAAATTTTATGCATAGTCGGTGTCATAGGGTGCCATCCATATAAGTCTATATACAATTTTGCTGTTTCTTCGGCGTATTTTTCGTATTTTTTTGTATCAATTCTATGGCCACTTGCAATAGTCTCTAATATAACTTTTAAACTGTAAATTAATTCGTAGTTTATACCGGTTATGTCTGCCGCCAATTGGGGATTTGCGAAAAATCTTCTACTGGTATTACCATCATTAGTATTTCCAAAATTAGTTTTAAGCATGTCCACCAGTCATCCAGTTTCAATCCGAAACCTCTCTTGGATGTGCATTTTTGTTTGTGCTTCTAGTTCTTTCTCTTTGTCAGTCTTCCTCTCTCTATATTTTTTAACAGGTAATTTATATGCCAAATGTAAAACACTTTCAAATAGTCTAACTCTGGCGTGCAATATAGAGAGCCCAAAATTAACATCAGTTGAACTTGACTCCTTTTTATCAATTTTGTTAAAGTCTTTCGATGTTGCACCACAGATATAGCACCGACTATTAGACTTGGTTCCGGTTGCAGCGTTACATATTTTTCCGTCCACCATAGTCATCAGAAAAGAATGGTTAAAAGTGTATTTGATATCGTTCAAATTTATTTCTGTTGCTTTTAGTCCTTTCACGGATTCTTCGACGTAATTTATTTCTTCCTTTGTCACATCAGTTGATTCTTTCAAAAATCGAAATCTTATTGGACGGCAAAATCGTGGGGACGAGGGCGTAGGGTTTTGACATATTACTTTTTTATTATTCTTTCCACACACTACTTTAAGTGGCACAAATGAGCTCAAAAACAAATTAGCATCTGATTCCATATCATCACAAAATTTTTGTTTGTATTTAGCTTGCTGAGAGCCATCGCAACCCCATTTACAAATTATATTCAAGGAATTTCTCTCTTCTTTCTTAAGAGTTAATAGTACTTCTTGCAAGAAAATTGATAACCGCTTAACGGTATCGTCAACAAGGCTCTGTAAGCTGCTCTCCGCACACGTACTCGTGACCCGCAAACATTCCTTTGGAGGATAGCATTCTTGTTTAGCTTGTAACAAAAGGTAATATGGAGGATAAATGCCTTATTTGTATTTCGGATGATTTCGTACTGACGTCTTGTAAGGTCAGCCTCAACGAACATTGTCAGAGCTAGTAATGGTGTCAAAGGAGTAACACCATCTTTTTTTCTTTTTCTTCGACTGCTTTTTTATATTCGTAAGCTCGAGCAGGATCATTTGTTATTTCTTTAAGAATACTCGACGCATCTCTTTTTCCTTGTACTCTTAAGGTTGTTTGTGCAGCGTGGACAATGACGTCATCTTCGACATTAAACCTAATTTCTTCAGTTTTTCGACGCTTAGTTCGTTCACTTTCTTTATCGAAAGTTTTCAAAGGCCGCCCCGGTCGATTCAACAATTTTGAAGGAAGTTCGAAAGTTCCCTCAAGCCAAGACTCGTTGTATTTCAAAAAATCGTCTTCCTTTCTGTGACATTTCATCCACCTTTCCTTTAATTTTGCTTTAAATGAAGAAAATCGGAGTTTTATTGTTTTTAAATCATCATCAGTAGTGCCATAGTTCGATAGTAAGTGATTTTCCAAATAATCGAGACTTGCTTCGAGATTTGGTAAATTTTGGTCTCTCATTATTCCATAATAATGTTCCTAAAATATCGAAATACTATGATTATTCAAATAAGAAGAAAAATGAATATTTTATTGAAAAAAACTTTGTCGTTAAAAATGAGTCTCTTTTCATTATCTGCAAGTTTCTGCAGCTAATTTTAGTAATATTTACAAAAGGAAGGATGGTACTTCAAAATAAAAATAAAACGAACACGGAGTTTAACCGAGGAATACAACAAATTCACTTACTACTCACTTATTACTCTAAAATTTGTCTAAGAAAACACTCTTTGTTATATACTACGTAATTATATTAAAAAATAATACCTGGGTTATCGAAATCCATCACCTTCACTTCAAAAACTGACACTGGTAAATAAATATTTATGTTCAAACTTGTGGTTGCTTTAAACACTGTGACCTCGAAGAAGAATGCACTTGTTGACGGTCAAGGTCCAACTACCGCTGCACGCTCGGAATGTGGGGGGGATCGTTTTAATGGGTGATTTAGGATTTGCTGAAATGTTTTCTAATCACTGATAATTTGTTTTAAATGGTTACCGTTAGTTTTTAAAATCCAATTTTGGCCGCGTAGATCGTTAAAATTGACCTATGTGCGATGGTCGCGTGAGTACTTGCACGAACTGCAATACAGACACAAGTGGAGAGAGCAATGCAAAAATGTCCGCCCAGATACAATGGTCGTCCTAAAAGATGATGTATTGCCAGTTATGCGATGGCCATTAGAAAGAATTCTTCGAACATATGAAGGGGATGATGGTCTGTTCAGGGTACAGACGTTAAAACAGCACACCGGCTTGCACCTTTACCCCTAGATGAATTATTTTGAATTCATTTCAGTGATTCTGAGCTCATTTCATCCCACTTATCACAAAATGAAACAATTTTCTAAGTATGTTGGAGTAATGGGAAAGAAATTTTCTTATTCTATATTAAAACTGTAAATATAGAAGCAGAATTTACGAATAAGATACACAAGTTATTAGCAAAAGAGCCTCGTGTCAAAAATGGTTTGTTTTGAATATTGTTTAAAATCAACTTTAAAATTTGGCGTTGAGAACTTATATTGGTTCGCATGAAATGTGTTAGGCTTTCGTATAGTGAATTTTTGTTACGTGCATAAGCGGATTTATTACAGGGCTCAATTGATTTGAATAATTTTATTTACTGTCGTATTTTGAAATTTAATTGGTTCTTATGTAATATATTAGATTAAAAAATGCATTCCTTTAGAACATTGTTTGAAGAACTATTTTTGTTTGCTTTTTTTCTTACTAGCCGCCCTTCATTACACATGTTGTAATAAATTTCAGTGTTGCTATATCTATCACATTTAAATCAACCGTGAAGTAGATAATTTTATTGACTATTAATAATCTGCGCTCCTAAACTAAAAAAATAATGGTGATATAGCATCCAATAAATTTCACACCACGTCAATGGCAATCAATTAGGGTATCAGCATCAAATAATAATGAATTTAACATATTATTGGCATTAAAGCAATATACTATAGAAGATAAAAATATATTATACTAGGATCAAAAATAATTTTCATCATGAGCGGAAAACCAATTTATTGCTATTTACACACACCTGCCAAATTATCAAGCTCTTCCCATACTACGCAGAATAGATGAGCCCTTATAGATACATAAACATACATCTACCATATTATCACTGGATGACCCATGAATAAATTTCTCATAATCATTTGATCTCTCGATTTGTTAAGTCCTGAAAAGTCCTTTAAAATTCAAAATTTGCCATCCCATTTTCATAAACATTTACGTATAAATAGGCTAGTAACTTGATTTACATATTAATTTCATCACCTTTCTCTGAATTAGTATTTCACAGTGGATCTCGACAAAATTGGGCACATTAATGACTGTTTCGGCATGTTGGGTTGAATATGAAACGGCAAGGATATTATTTGCCATATCACAGAAGTAAAATTAATTTTCAGATACAGAAACGTATTAGAGAAAAGTACTTTTAAATGGAATTCATCGTAGCGCTTCCAGTTATTACTGTAGATGAAATTTCAATGTGAGCACTCATTAGTTTTTATTTCCGCCGGTCTTCCTGCGACTATTTCAAAAATTTTAGTCCTGTCCTAAATGCAACGCTCAGCAGTGAATCCAAGCCAATTAATTAGGCATTCTCATTAGCGAAAACTGCAAATAATTTGTTCCAGTAAATCACGAGGAGCCAACCACATTCACTCTCAAATGCTAATCTACTGCAAAAATTGGGTTATATGGTTCGTCGTTTGCATGTGAGGGAGAGGCTTTGTCGCGATAATCCGTACCATGTTCATTACCGAAAGATTAAAACGCAGCACTTTTCATTTAGAATGCTGTTCTGAAATGAGGACAAAATTATGGTGGCAGTTGATTGTATCTTTTATCCGCTGCCGTTGTTGCTTCTAATGCCTCCACCATTGCTGCATGCAACATTAACGCTCAACTCATTTTTGCATATGAAAATGAACTAGGTCACATCAATCAACAAGTCCTCCTTATAGACAGTCGACAACGATTACATGATGTTTTTATTCTCATCCCCTCAATCGCGTGGAATTCACTTGAAGCATTTGTACCGAACACAATAGTCTCTCTATGGATGCTCCTCCTTTCATTTCATCCACCTTTCTCGCAATATTGAAGAAGTAAATGACTCGCACAGAAATCTTTGCAGAATGCTTCTCCACGCGCCTATGGGAATAATCATTATCGATTCGTTCATTGTGCTCTACTTTGTCGGTGTGTTGATGCGATTTTCATTTCGTTGAAAGGTTTCGCACAAGGTGTTATATGCTAACTTATTCAAACAAGAGATTACCTCATTAATAAATAAAACCTTCAATAGGATGCGTGAGAAGAATGCATTTGATAAAGTGATTCCAGTTAATGGACTATTCATGCGATGAATAGATACAACTTTCTGTTTATAAAGTTAGCGATATACATGGAAGTAATCAAATTTTTACCAGTTACAAGTTGGAAAGATTACCAGAGCTTATGATAATGTGCACTAGTATCTAATAATTTTATGGATAACATGTTGCGTAGACAGAACTACGTTCATGTCAGAAGAGTTTAACACTCAAACTACGTTGTGCAGACACTAATGATGAAAAAACACATAATCAACTTTCACGACATCTATAGATCAAGATCTAGATCGTTATTTGGTGATTTCTAATTCTTTACACGTATGCAATTCATAAGTTACTTAACCTGACAATATTCATGCGGGTTGTGCCTTAGGGTTTTCCCCAGAGTTCAATAATAGTTTACTTTAATTAGATTACAATATTAATTTCAAAACAACACTTTAACATGTCAACACCCACAACATTATCAAGCATTAACAGATTATAAAATGAAGTTTGGTGTAAAGTTCATCTGCACTAACAACTACAGTTTTGAAAATTGAGTTCCTTAAAATTAAGTACATTATTTCCTTAAAACTACCTTAAAACTACTCATTCGCTGCATCCATTGAGTGGTTGTCCATCGCGCTCCTGACTACTGCCGCCTTGTGTTTCTTGGCTCTCTTGATTCCCGATTCCACCAGCTTTTCTGCATACGATTTTATTGGCTCCATTCCTGCCTCCTGGTACAGCGCCTCATTGGGGTAAGACCGTATATCCTCCCATCTGGCCTGTGCATGCCCGAAGGATTTTTCACTCCACTAATCCTATCTTGCCCCATTTTGTTTTCGAAGCTCCAATTCACATCATCACCGCAAATGTGATGATCGGACGAATCAAGGTCTTACAGGCCAAAATCTTGACCCACTTGCTCGCTGTTGAATGTTTCCTGAAAAATGGTATAAGAAGATGATACGCATAAGTCACTTTTTTCAAAATATTATCAACGTAAGCACTGAAGGTAGCATTCCTGTCTGAAACCAACCCCAAGTGCTTCGTTTGCCTAGAGCAGTGCACCATCTGCTCATTTAACTCAATCCTGGAGTCACAGATGCCTCTTACACGACGACCATAGTTTTTGTGGAGTTCCTTGAACACAATTAATTCACTTTTCTTTGCATTTCCAAATATTTTTGAAGCCTCATCCTAGCAAATCGCAAATTGTGCTCAAATGACTACACTAACAAGTCGTCAGTGTAGAGGTTCACCTGGGTTGCGGGCTAATATTCGTCTCTTATGCCTGGGACGTTAGAGGTGAATATGTTGAAGAGAAATGGGCTTAATATATACCCTTATGGGACCGCCGAATCAATACAAGATGGGTCGGACCTACCTCCACCAGCCACTGCAAAGGCAGATCGTCCCTTTATGAAGCTGCCTATAATTTTTACAATATGGGCTGGAAGGCCGAAATTTATGGTTTAGTAGAGAACCCCATTAATCTATACAGAGTCAAAGGCTTTCTCTACATCGATCAAGCAAGCTACAACAAGCTTATTGTTGCGCCAACTTCTCGTTATATAAGCTTGGAACACGGCCATAGCATCCACCATCGAGTGGAGTTTTTGAGGCCAAATTGTCTTACCGGCACAATTCTTGCCCGCAGAGAATTGTATGATTCCTTCAAGTATTATGCTTTCAAGCAGCTTACCAATATTTGACAGCAGCGGGATCGGATGAGTATTGACTACGTCAGTACTGCTCGACCTCTTGAGTATTGCAAATATTTTTACGCATTTCGTTTGCTGAGGGAAATAGCAAAAGTTAATGCAGTTATTCAGAATAATCGTAAGGAGAGCAAAGAGAAGATTCCATCAGCTCCTACTGATTTTTAGGGTATTGTAAAATCATTTTACAATACCCTACTAAAATCGCGTCCTGTCTGTCCGTCTGTCCGTCCGTCTGTCCGTCCGTCCGTGTGTCACACCACTTTTTCTCGCAAACTACATAAGCTAGAAACACAAAATTTTGTAAGTAGGTGCGAAATGACGCCCTCTTCAAAGTTTCAAAACGAAAAAAAAATTATAAGGTCTTTAAGGGGGGTCTCCCCATATAGGGGAGTAGCCCCTGAAAAAAACGTTTTCATCGCATGTAGGCAATATGGATATCAAATGAAAGGTCTTAATGGGACTTTTCAAAACAGGTCTTAAAATGACAAATTTTGCTTCGAGGGGTGCAGGGGAAGGGGAAATGTACGAAAATGTTGTGTCCCCCCCTCGCGATTGGACACCTTTGACAACAACAACAACAAACAACAACAAATACATGAGAAGTCAAAATTCACTCAAATTTGTTAGTAATAGTATCATTTATCGATTTTATGTTTTCTTGAATAAAATCTTAACGGTACCCTTAAATTTAATAAAATTCAGTACACAGATGACTATTTATAAGATTAATCTGTTCTGAAAGTTTCATAAAGATCGAATGGTATTTAATGAAGTTATAGTGATTTGAATTTTCCTGTATTACTATGGAACAATATGCGCTCTATTACTATGGCAACATATGGCTATGGAACAATATGCGCTTTTTACCGACTCAGATACTACAGCTTTGCAAAGATTTGCATGAAAATTTCAGGAATGATAGGTATCATGAAAATCTTTGAGAAATGATTCAGCTAGTGATATCAGTAATCATAAAACAAAATGGTGGCTGTTTTAAATACGAAGATTGAATAATTTTGATGTATTTTGCCTCAACTTCAACGTTTAAGGCGCATGCTTTGAACACTTGATTCAATTTAATGAATGCCTGAAGATGAGTACCTACAATCAATACTCATAAGTGAAACAAGTTGAGGAGGCAGGAGAGAGCTCCTAGCAAATAGGCTTTGTAACTATTCTAGGATTCGAAAAAATTTCATCAAAGGTAGCCGATATGAATATCAAATGAAAGTTCTTTATAAGAGCTTTTCAAAACAGTACTTAAACTGACAATTTTTCCTTCACAAGGGCAACAAATACATTAGAAGTCGAAATTCGATCAACTTTGTTATTAATAGTACATTTCACAAATTTTGCTTTATTGTCTATAAAATCAAGATGGGACACTTAAATTTCCCAAAATCTATAATTTAAGTTTTCTGAACAATAAACAGCTAAATTACAGCCGATTGAATATCTAACAATTACAACAACATTAACACGTGATACTAGGGAGATACACGCTTGCAACGGACGTAGACACTACAAATATGTAGGAATTTTGATAAAAATTTTAGAAATGGTTTGTTATATTCATATGTTATCATGACTTATCAAGCGACGGGTTCAAACCACTTGTAACAAAATAGTGGCGAGTTTAAAATCATAATAACCATAATAATTTTTCGAACTCAATTTATGGAATCTGTATATCAGTCAAGTTTTGATATGCAGGATATAGCCTGATTTACTAATTTTTTTACAATACCCTTCTGGTAGGAGCATCCTCCTGCTACTTCAACTTGTTTAGAATTTTGCTCCAGTTCCAACAAAGTGAGTCTCTCGGGAGTGACAAGCAGACCATGGCCAATAGGTGCGTCATAGGGATTTGAATCAGAGAACATGGTCAAGCACAACTGCTCATTGTCCCTGCCGAAATTCGTTCACTAATGAAGTAACGGAAGAGTCCTTACTTGCTTTCTGTCTTCTGGTAAGCTTTGATAGAGGTAATTTATCGAGGATTTCTTAATGGAGATCTTTAAGATGACCATATCCAGGGTTGAATTCATACATGCAACTCCCTCATCGATTTCAGCAATAGAAAGATTTTTCGATCTATTGATAGAAAGTCTCTTCCATTTTCCGTCAAGGTCAGCACTTACTGCTGCTCAATCGATTCGATTGCAACTTTAGGTTTTATACCCTTTTTAGGGTTTTGTAAAATAATTTTACAAAACCCTTCTAAAATCGCGTCCTGTCTGTCCGTCTGTCCGTCTGTCCGTCTGTCTGTCCGTCCGTCCGTCCGTCCGTCCGTCCGTCCGTCCGTCCGTCCGTCCGTCCGTCCGTGTGTCACAGCAGTTTTTCTCAGGAACTACTTAAGCTAGAAGCAACAAATTTTGTACGTAGGTGTAAACTGGTGCTCTCTTCAAAGTTCAATTACAAAAAAATTTTATAAGGTATTTAAGGGGGGTCTCCCCATATAGAGGAGTGACCCCCCGAAAAAAAAATTTCATTGAAGGTAGCCGATATGGGTGTCAAATGAAAGGTCTTGATGAGAACTTTTCAAAACAGGTCTTAGTTTGGCAAAATTTGCTTCGAGGGGTGCACAGGGAGGGGAAATACACGAAAAATTTGTGTCCCCCCCCCTCGCGATTGGACACCTGTGATCCGAAAAATCTGAAAAAAATCAGGAATGTAGGCCTTGGTGAGTACAACAACAACAAATACGTGAGAAGTCGCAATTCACTCAACTTTGTTAGTAATAGTATGATTTATCGATTTTATGTTTTCTTGAATAAAATCTTATGGGTACCCTTAAATTCAATGAAATTCAGTACACAAATGACTATTTATAAGATTGATCTACCCTGAAAGTTTCATAAAGATTGAATCATATCGAGCGAAGTTATAGCGGTTTGAATTTTCCTGTATTACTATGGAACAATATGCGCTGCATGTATTACTATGGCAACATATGGCTATAGAACAACATGCGCTTTTTACCGACTCAGCCACTACAGTTTTGCTAGGATTTGCATGAAAATTTCAGGAATAATAGGTGTCATGTATATCTACGAGAATCGGTTCAGCTAGTGGTATCAGTAATCGTAAAACAAAAAAATTGGCTGTTTTAAATGCGAAGATTGAATAATTTTGAGTTATTTTTTCCCAACTTCAACGTTCAAGGTCCATGCTTTGAACACTTGATTCAATTTAATGAATGACTGAAGATGAGTACCTACAATTATTACTCATAAGTGAAACAAGTCAAGGAGGCGGGAGAGAGCTCCTAGTAAAAGGGCTTTGTAACAACTCTAGGATTCGAAAAAATGGCCATGAATCGATGATAACAGTACAGGAGAGTGGCCCCTGAAAAAAAAATTCATCAAACGTAGCCGATATGAGTATGAAATGAAAGTTTTCATGGGAGCTTTTCAAAACAGTTCTTAAACTGTCAGTTTCTGCTTCAGTGGGGCACAGGGGGGAAATACATGAAAAATGTGGTTTCCTCCCTCACGAATGGACATCTGAAATAATTATCAAGGGAGACATTTATGAGTATAACAATCACAAAAACCTCAAAAGTCTAAATTCGTTCAACTTTGCTAATAATAGTATGATCTTCGAATTTCATATTTTCTCCAATAAAATCGTCATTGACATGCTTCTTGACTTTATTCAATCTGGTGACTGCATTTTGAAAATTGAATACAAAACCCTTCTGACATGAGCGTAGGTCTGTTTACCCAACTTGTTCACTCTTAAGGTCAGCTCAACTAAAATATGTCAGACTCGGCGTCAAGAACATTACACTCAAAATCCCTCTAACTGTGGGAGGGATTTACCAGATTGGCAGACACAATGAAAAATTTAATAATAGACGAGCCTCGGCGGAAGGTAGGCTCTTTCGCGGCAATCAGTATAAGATCCATATTTAATTAAGATCAGTTAGAGATAGCTGTTCTATAGCCATTAGATGCAATATTTCCCCATGAGGGATGCTTCGAATCGAAATCACCTCCCATAGCTTAGAAATCGAATTTTTTGCACAGAGTAAGCAATGTTTCCAAGTCGTTAATGAACACAAAGGTGCACCCTCCCAGCATGGTGCTTATTATTTCTGCTTCAATACATTTCAGACTTGGAAGGCAGTGTCTTTGGACTTTCAGGGATCTTTTTGAGCCAAAGCAACTCCAAGACTTCCCTCTGGATCAACACGCCTGATGATCTTATATTTTTACAGATACACTCTGTTTCTTTCTTTGAGTCTTGTTCCCGCATAAACAAGAAGTCTGGTCTATGGGCGTTCAAGTATTCTTGAACAAAATTCCTTTTGTAGTGTGGAACTAGTGAACATATGTTGAAGATGGAGAGTTTAATGGAATTCATCACGACAACATACTTTGAAGGCGAATTCTAAGTACGCTGCTTTTTTCTCACTAGAATTAGTAAGTGTTTTATAGCGGAGGATCAATGAGTCTACTTTCCAAATGAGTGTGAACAAGTCACACCCCAAAAATTTGTGGCAGTCAGTGCTCAAAACCGTATTTAAGACTACTGGGGTTGCTGCATTCGTTACTTATTTTGTTGCCATATAGAATGAGATGCAGGCTGCTTCTTTGCACTTTGAAAAAAGCTAAAGTATGAGACTCCTTCAGGTACAGTATTTTTAATAGAGACGGTGATGAAATCTCCCCTTTCCTCCTTTTTTTGGAGATTCTTCCTCCTCTCTTTAACTTCTTTTGCTTTAAAACCTCGAAAACTTGCAGGATACCCCTTAGCATTGCAGTTCACATAGAAGATTTTGTCTTTTTTCTCGTCCTTCAAAGTTGAACATTCAAGCCATGACATCGTTCTCGTCGGATGAGTAGTACACGCCTTTGAGGAGGAGTTTCAATGTCCTTGCTCCTAGAAGAGTGTAGGTGTAGCAAGCTACCTTCCCACACTTCACAAAATTAAAAATGCTGGTATGATCCTCAGTCATTTTAAGGTCAAGCGAAGTCCGTGAGGAGCTGTTCACCATCACGTTGAACTCTGGCCCCTTTTCATAGTTCTATGCACATGCCCTTTTGATGCTATCCCTGAAAGTCTTCAGGTCAAGCTTAAAACACACCATTAAAGGCATCCTCTCTTTTTTGGTAGCAGCCACGCTTTGCTGCTCGGGGTTCAATTTCCTTCAGGACCCAGCCTTAAACCCGGCTTGGGTATGGTCCCTTAAAACTAGTGGAAGCTATTTTCGTTACGTTTTTGAGCTGGGGAAAATCCCGCTCGCTCACTTCAAGGGTCTTTGTAACCTTTAAAGTTGGCTCCTGCGTTGGAGACCCTATTAGCCTCTTTCTGGCTTCTGGCTTTACGATAGCCTCCTCCTTATCACCACTGTCTGTGATGCCTCCACCCTCGTTCATCTCCATGTCACTGAAGACTTCCGGCAGTTGCAACTAGGTCCAGAATAAACTCATATCCCCCCAAAATGTCTCGCAGTCTTGGTCGTTTTTCAACACACTTTAAAGATAGACTTTTCTCAGTGAAAAATGAGTCCATAGGAACAGGTGTGAAATTCAAAAACTTAAGCAACTATGCTCAACCAAATGAATGCAACGACATGACGCTCTCCTTGTCATGAAAGACATGTTCAACCCCATCATTGCTGCCTTAGAGGAAATAACGACAAAGACACGTATTCAGTAGCTAACATTTTATTGATTGCGATCTATCAACCTGAGTTTATTTTAGTTTTGATATCCTCTAAAAAGCTACTCAGCTAGACTTTGAGACTGTGCCAAAATTGCAATCCAACGACTCAGATCTTTGGACTGCATGCAATTTGCAGATCGAGTTTTGGGGAGCATACAGTTATTAAGAGTCAATGTGAATGATGAATTCGAAATTCTATTTAAAGAGAAAGATGGCCGAAGACAAAGGAACATCTATAAGTATTCCAAGAGTTGTTGGTAAGCAGAATTACAGGGGTAATGTGCTTGCAGAAACTTCAGAAAAATTTTACAAAATGAACATGTTCATTCGCGTGATTGAAAATTTTGTTTCTTGCATCCAAGAACGACTGTTGAAACACAAAAAAAAATTTAAAGGGATTCCACTGCCTGCTATGTGAGACTGCATTTCAAGAGAACATTAAAGAAGCCAAAGATTTGAAAGAGGCATTTTTGAAGTTGGTAGAAAATCATCAAGAGGACTTAGAAAGTGACAATTTGGCAGTGTTATTGGCTTAAATAAAAATTTGGAAGAGTTTCTCAAGCAAAACAAAACCCAACTTGCTTGTGCAATTGATATATTGAACATTTATGATAAAACTATGTTTCCAAATATTCATATCCTGATTCAGATATTTGCCCCTATTTTAGTGTCAGCCAGCATAGCGCAGCGCTCCTTTTTCACTCTTTTACAAATCAAAACTTACCTGAAGAATACGGTATCCAAAAGTAACTTAAATGGTCTAGCGAAACTGAACATCCACAGAGGTGTTCCGGTTTCAACTTACGAGATATTACCCAGACTGAAAAGCACCCAAATGGGACTTGATTTTGTTTTATAGTTTTAAAATTTTGGCTCATTTCACTTTAAATGCAAGTATATCACAACTATTTGTCCACAAGACCATGGCAGAACAGACGATCGAACATCAAGTCCGGTCCAGGAGAAATAACTGGTTTGACGATAATTGCCAGAATACATTAGACAAAAAGAATCAGGCGTACAAGGATAACGTAAGTAGGAAAACCAGGACGAAGAGAGAATACTATGAAAATCTCAGAAGAATAGCGAATAGGGTAATGAGAATAAAGAAAAAAAGGTACTATGACAACCAATTGCGAAGAATATATGTAAGTTTAGTGAGTAACAACACAAGAAAAACATACAAATAAAGACAAGCCTGAAACTTGGTTATCAGCTCAAAACCTCGCTCTATCGTGATGACATCAGCAATAACGTCGCTGATTATACCAAGATTAAGGAAAGATGGGTATCATATTTCAAGAACCTCCTCCTCACAGCTCCAGTACATCTGAGCCTATATGCCTTCCCGGAGAGCTTTCACTAACCCCACCAAGTCTGTATGAAGACCAAAAGAATAATAAAGCACCATGCATCGATGAGATTCTAGTGGAGCTCATCAAATACGGTGGCAGCAGTGTTCATAAAGCTATCTACAAAGTCATCCAGTACATTTGGCAACAGAACATATGCCGAAAAAGTAGAGCCAATCAATAATATTCCCTATCCATAAAGAAGGTAACAAGCTATAGTGGGAGGATTATAGAGGCATATCACTACGTTGTATGGCATACAAAGTATTTTAAAAATCTTAGAAAATAAAATCGGATCATACGCTAGCAGTATTATTGGGGAGTATCTAGGTGGTTTTAGAGCAGATAGGCCGACAATAGACCGATTGTTCACTGTCAAGCAGGTACTCGAAAAATGCTGGGAGTTCAACATAGACGTACACAAATTTTCTTTGACTTCAAGCAAGCATACGACAGTATTGATCGTAGTGGGCTTTACCATATAATGTTTTGCTTTGGAATCCGAGCCAAATTAGTCCATCTTACCAAAATGACAATGACGTCGATGACCTTCCAAGTCCATATCAATAACCAACTCACCGATGCCTTTGATTCAAATATAGGACTAGAACAGGGAGATGAGCTGGCCCCATTGCTTTTCAATTTGGCTCTGGAGTACGTCATAAGGAAGCTACTTGTCGATACACAAGGTACATTACTATACAGATCACACCAAGTAGTAGCCTATATGGATGACATCAACATTTTGACATGATCATTAACAACTGTCAAAGAACTCTTCCTGAAACTCGACAGCGAAGCAAAACTAGTAGGGCTTCTAATCAGTACAAATAAAACAAATCTCTTGACGCAGTCGAGAAAAAATACCTTAAGTATACAAAATATCAGACTTGGCAAATACAGTGTAGAAAATGTGAGCCAATTTGTGTATTCATATTCCAAAATAATGAGAACCGGTAGTGAAAAAGACGAAACACGCCAAGGAATACAGCTCGCAAATAAAATATTTTATTCGATTTTGACAATCTTGAATACCAGCTGCATACACAGAAAAACAGAACTCCAAGTATACAAATCTGTGATAAGACCTGTGTTATGCTATGAATGTGAAACATGGATTCTAACCCAAGCATCCGCAAATATATTGAACGCCTTTGCAAGACCGGTACTGAGGCGAATAATTGGAGTGAAGCTAGACGGTGACCAATGGTGAATTCAATTCAACCATAAGCTGTATGAAATTGTTGACGAGTCGAAGGTCTCAACAATTGTAAAATTGCGGAAGCTGCAATGGTCTGGGCACATGAATCGTATAAACAAACAACGCACACCCAATAAGTTATTTGTTGGGAGAACTGAAGCCCAAAGGGGGAAACCGAGGAAACACTGGTCGGACTCGATCGACGAAGATTGTTCATCGCTGCTCAGATTTCGAAAATGAAGGGTGCGGTTAATGGGCCGAGATAGTTGGAGATGCTATTTGCAGGAAGCAAAGGCCCGAGAGGGGCTGTAGTGTTACAAAGAAGAAGAAAATTTGTTCACATTAAAACCTGCTTACGAATTTTATCTTCTGGTCATCTTATTATTTCTCATGACAATATTCTATTCAGGATGCATGTATAAGTATTAAAATGCAAGTTTTTAGGGTAACCCATGGTAGGTGCCCCCCAAGCGTAATTCCTAGGTGCGCCCTTGAGCGTACTTACTGAGATCAACTAGAGTCAAAGCTATACATTCATGACACATCTCTACAGCTCCTGCAAGTAGCAGTACAAAGTGTCAGCTGCATCATATCCGCGTAAATTTATCGTAATGCAGTTAGAATCATGCAAACCTTGAACGATTTTCATTTTATAAGGATGGTACCTGCTTTTTTAATTCATAGTATCGATGAACGTGCACAAAATGACAAACATGCATTTTCATTCATGGAAACTGTAACACCTTCAGCATTTTCATGAATAGCTATCGCTGGGATAAATCCTGCTCTGAGTCTTTTAAATGCTGATCCTGCAGCTCTGAACCTTGCTGCTGAAGACTGAATGAGATTGATCGATGGTTCATAATGAAACTGACGAGTACCATAGCGATTGTTGAATCAGTTTAAATATACACCTCCACTACAAACGCTTAACGCTCGTCACTCTATGGTTCCTTTTTTAGGTCTTTGTAAAAAAATTTTTTAAACAAAGACCTACTAATTTCGCGACCTGTCTGTCCGTCCGTCTGTCCGTGCGTCACAGCTAATTTCCTCAAAAACTGTAGAGGTCAGAATGCTCAAACTTTGTGAAAAGGTCAGAAATGGTGGTCTCTCAAAAGTTAAGATCTTACCAAAAGTTTAAAATTTTTTTTAAGGGGTGTCCCCGTTTATATAGAATTGGCCCTTAAAAATTTTTTTTCATTAAAGGTAGTCGAGTGGGGTATCAAATGAAAGGTCTTGATTAGAACTTTTAGAATCTGAAATGAAAAAAATCATTTTATGGGTTAGGGGATCCAGGGGAAGGCAAAATGTACCAAAAATTTGTGCATTCAGAAAAAACATTTAAGCAAGATCAAAATGGCGGCTGCACTATTCTTATGAAGGAAACTGTGCATCTTTTGCATAAATTTGACCGATTTCATATCCAAGTATTGGATGAATAGTTCAAGTTTTCGATTCACGCTATTGGAAAACATGTTTCTGACCCTAGGATGTATACAAAGACCTTCTGGTAGGAGCACTCTCCTGCTTACTCAACTTGTTTTGTTCTAGCACTATAGTCCTTCTCAGCCTTCTTTTAGAAATAGTTACAGTATCTCATTATCTTGATCTTATGTATCAACAATCGAGAAGGTGACACGGTTAGTATCACGCCTTGGACGTGTGTCCGTAGGCATAAAATACACATCACTTGAACTGATGTGTTGCGTTCACAAAAAAATCCTGAATACAATGCAGATGTTGATGTCTTACCTCAAGGACAAAAGATTGATTGACGACACACAAAAAAACACGGAAGATTGGATGTCACATAATACTGGCATGATGTGATTGACTGAGGCTGCTTGTTTGAATATTATTGAGTTCTTGTTACCACAGAGCATTTAAAATGCTCTTCAATTATAAGAGCTAAATCGAATTGCATTCACGGTACGAACTTTTCTTGGTTATGCAATTTCAAAAAGAAATAATGCAATACATATTTAACTTTAATAATCATAAACACCCTAAAACCGTCATGACATTTATCATTAAGATGAAAAGGACTCAAATTCTAGCAAGCAGAAATGAATATTTAATTTATATTTAATGCCATTAGTGGAGTAAAGTGATCAGTGCTTAAAGGATAATTGCACATTTCACCTACTCATTGGATATAACGTCGCTTAAACTGAAATGTCAAAGCACTACCAATTTTATTTTCAATTTTCTAAAGAGTGAGTGTGGCAGCAAAGGATGAATAATAGAAACTAAATCATAAGCTCTTGTCAAATACATTTTTTACCAGCTTTATACTGTGTAGTATGTGAAAATTTAATCAAAATCTGCATATGTGACCTCTTTCATAAAAGCCGTGGAAATTGCTTGCAACAAAAGAATTGAAACATCATGCAAACGACTTGTGAAATAGAGTTAGCAAAAGAATACGTTCCCGCCATAAGTTATCGTTGACACGTGCAAAAGTAATAGCTTGGCCTAGAGAGTGGTGAAAATTTAAGTTTCCGTGCCGTCATACAAGGAGCAAAGTAATTATCCGTAAAAAATATGAATGGGAGCAATAAATCATTTCTCATACATAAAGATGTGTGCCTGGGCGAAAGCAGAAAAGGGTGAGCGAAAGCTCAAAAAAGTGCTAATGGAACGGTCCTTATTCACTCTGCAAGATGGATCCATTCGGTGTATAACATTGAAAAATCTAATGAATTCTTCTTTGTTGTTCTTGATGTTTATGACTTGACAAAATGAGGAGTGCAAAGGATATTGTGAGATTCAATATAAAGCTGGATTAAAATACTAAATTGCCAGGTTCGGCTTAAATATCAAAAAATCTATGAAAGAAAAAAGGTAGCTCATCAACAACATTAGCAGTTTTTCTGTAGGATATATATGGTACTAGCAAATTATTCAATACACCTCCTTTCAGAAGAGCATCGATTACATTCCAGGAAATTCCGACAAACAAATTTGAAAACCAATCTTCCACAAAACCAATTAAAATATCCGCAAGCAAGCATCTCTGTGCATCATCCTTTATCTACGCAAACTACTCGTGAAGCAAGTTTAGCTATCCTCTACAGATTTCTCCATCAAGATCGTAATTGATTTAAAGCATATTGACGTACATTAAAATCCTTATCGGGCTCCTTGCTACAGACAATTTTTTCGCTTTCCCTTCGATACCGCAAGCATCTCTAGCATGCATGGAGTACGTGATCTACTTTCAACAAAGTATTGGTTAATCGTATCACCTCATTATCATCGCCTCTAATAGCATTTTAATAGACTGAAAGGTTCAGATCGAAGCATGCTATCAATTAACTCTACTGAACCGAAATAGTGGATGGTGTGGAATATTAAATGAACATAATCTCTACTTACCCCGAAATTTCTTGGAGCGAGAAATGTCTATTTTTCGTCTGCCGTTGTTAATGAATTCTGAAATGAAATAAGTCAAGAGAAAAAAATTTCATTAATGAAAAGGATTTCTGGAAAAATATTTGGAGAGTATTGGAGCATTTTTTCTGCTTCATCGTATCCTCAGGCTAAACGACTTGGATTCCAACGAATAAGAAATGAAAATTGAAACAAATAGCGTCTTAGCAGTACACTCTGCGAGCCGTTCACCTCGAATTCAATTCGCAGATGGCTCAAAAAGACAAAATAAATGCCCATAAGTAATATAAATTGCAATTTAAAAGACAGGATTCTTAAGATGGCATTAAGGACCCGTAAAATACTGAAATTCGTTACCGAAATCTCTCCTAGTGGTTTAAAATCACAAAGTGAGACAAAAGCAACGCTAAATAAATAATTTAAGCAGCTTTAGGATACTTAGGTTGAAAGCGAAGTGGAAATGTTTAGATTTCAATGCCATGAAATTCAACTGGCTGTTATACACTCATCGAATGACAGAGAAAAGCCATTGAAAAATGCTTTGAAGATAGGGCTTTGTTCTTCATTATTTACTTCATTTTTTGGATTTATACCACGGGAAAAGATATTAAGACTTTACTTCAGCTCATTTTGTAAGTCCTTATTATCTAAGCTTCTATATTGCAACAGCTCTTAATTTTCCGCATCTGTACTAATTTTAAAAAGACTTTGTAAGCGCGGTTAGTATGGCAAAGAACAAAGGCAGCGTTCATTAATTCATAAAAGGAGAAATGACGTTCCTAGGGGCATATTTACAAAGAAAATTTTTCAATGAAATCATTTATGACTTCTTCATTGAAAATATTACACAAGTTTCAGAGCTTTAATTTACTCGTAAATCGTAGAGACATATTTTTTTTTTACTCTAAGACTACAGCCCCTTTCGGACCTTCGCTTATACTCGTAGATGGGTAGAGTCTCTCATTATCTTCATCAAATGTATTGGCACTCCATAAGATGATATAGTCATTATCAAGGTTTGGCCATATGTTTTCAAAGTCAAAGGCAAAAGCGCTTTATTTAATACTAATCGTTATAAATTTTAAAAGAATATAAAGCAAAATGGCCCAAATGGCTCTCCAAATTTATACGTTATCATTTACATATTTCATCAAAAAAAACCTATAGCAAATTCAATTAATTAAGATTATTACATATTTTTAGAGTTCAATGGGAAAATGGAGAAAAAACCAACCAACACTATCCTACAATTATTTATAATCTAAACACACCAGTGAAACTTTGATCCTACACCTAATATGTTGTAACTTATTTCTAATAAAATGCAATCAAAAACTTTATCTTATACTAAAAAAATTCTATAACAATGTTCCTAACCAAAGCGTTTAATCTTATCTCTAACGTAATATAGTAAACATAACATATACCTGACTTATAACTAATTTTTAACACAAATAAACAACAACACCAAATGTAGCAATAATGAGCTGAAACTCAAAAAAACTAAATAACGAAAAGCACCAAAACTGAAAATAAACACGAATAATTTAGACATTGTCATTCAGCCACCAATACCTAGATTGCACCATCTCAATTCGATCAGCTTCAACGAATCTAGCAAATGAGTATGGAATTTTTGGTCTCGTGAACTCAAATTCGGAGGATATTTCAGCTTCTTATCGGTGGCCCGTCGATATATATGATATATGACTGGGACGCCGTCAGAATCAAAAACATATCGATTCATGTCCAAATACACGAACGCTTCTGGAGGAATGAAGCCAGTAGCGAGGCAAGTCGCAATATACTCGTCTGTAGGGTGGAACGGCTGTGAAATCCAAGGGTTTTCACTCACAGTCACAGATCTTGTGATATGATTTCGAAGAAGTTTCAATGTGAAGATATCGACTCTAGTCACTTTAGCAGTGTGATAAATTCTTCTATTCGATATATAACGCTGCCGTCTCAGGCTTTCTATACAAAAAAGTACACTCACGAAGACATTTCCTTTCGAAAACTCTTAATTTTTCCATAGTACTAGCCCTATGGTTGTACCAGATCTGACATCCATATGTCAAAAGTGGTCTAACCAGGGTCTTGTAACAAATAATTTTGACCTTTTGATCAATGTATTTGGAATGAAAGAGTTTTCGTAGGGCCATGACTACTTTAAGCGCCTTACTGAGCATGATTTTCACATGCTCAGTATAGTACAGATACTGATCGAGATGAACATCGAGGTCTCGAACACAGGATTTACGTGGGACCCGTTCAAGACTACCCTCGCCAGCCATCATGTGGAAATCTTTCCAATTACGTTTCAGGTCTTGACTGACCCCCTGCAGCGTTGTCCAAAACAAGATTGTTTCACACTTCTACGTATTGATTTTCATTCGCCAATTGACAGTGTACAGCTGTACATCATTGAACATTTTTTGCAGATGCTCTGAACAATTGTAGCTTTTCGGTCTGCCATATAGATGATCAGATCATCCGCAAACGCTACCAATGATCGCGTTGGCAAGACGTTAAAATCAAAGCCATTCAATGGCTTGCGAATGAAGATTGAGAAGAGCAGAGGCGCAGTAACTGTTCCCTGCTGTAGACCATTTAAGACCTTGAACTCGCGCACTCTTGTCAGATTTCCATCAGTTATAACAAACGATTTTCCGTATAACATATTGCACATCATCGCGACAAGGTGTCTGGGGAACTTGTACTGAAGGAGTTTAAAAACTAGTCCATGTAACCACACCGTATCAAAGGCTTTCTCCATATCAATGAGACATGCTCCAACACATTCTTTGTTGTTTAGTTTCCAACAGATGTCTGAGGTTACTTTCGTTATCGCATATATGGTCAAATGCCTGGCACGAAAACCAAATTGCTAATTCGGCATCAACTCATATTTCTCAATGTGGGAGTTTAATGCTCTGTTGAGTATCACTTCAAACACCTTGCTGATGTTAGGCAGCAAGCTGATTGGGCGATAGCTTTTGGGACCTGAAGAGTCTTTTCCTATCTTCAAGATCGGAAACACCTTAGCCTTTTTCCACTCATTTGGGAAATATAAATTGCTCAACATGTTGTCGAACAATATGCAATAATTCCTCATAGCAACCTCAGGCAAATGTCGGAGAACTACATTTGGAATACCATGAGTACCACATGGTTTCTTGTTGTTTATCCTGCGAATTATGAAACACAAGTCTTCACAGCTGACAAAATAATCAATAAGATTCAAGCTCGGTATGAGGTCAGATGTTAATGTTTCATTGAAATGAAGAATTGATTGGCCGTTCAGGCTTGATTTGAAGTCGGAAACTTTTGCTTCAACGATCTCTTAAAATATTTCATTCCTTCTTTCAGGGTTTGGCGGATGAACCAGTTCAAAATGTGTTCCAATCAGGGCAACTTTATCCAATCCTTCACAAATGATCCTGCTTCTATTTCTACCTGGAGTCATGCTATCAATTTCGATACCAGCCCTATCGAGAAGATTTATCTCATCACTAGTGACTTCAAGATTCGATACCTTCAATCGATACTTCTTGCGGAATATGCTATTCACCTTCGCGAACACGCCGTCTGGGCCCTGTGGGCTAATACCCCTCAATTTTCCGCCCATTGATTGCTGACCTCACTCCTGAAGTATGACCGGATTAAATTCCGGATATTCTTTAGGTGTGATTTCAACAAAGCCAACGAGGGATGGTTATAGTTCAAAAATCGTCGATAAATATTGTTGACGCGTGTGAGAAGGAGGCTTTTCAATTTTTTCAACCTTGCGATGGTCGGTGTTTCATATCCTTCCATATTGTTTCGAAGTTTTATCTTAGGAATGACTTTCTCAATCGTTTCCAAAGTCAGTTTGTCTGACTTCGACAAATAGACATCTATTTCATCGTTAGTTAGATTCCTGTCATTAAGAACCATTGAGCAAGAGTTGCTACCATCAGGAGGGGGACATTGCTTCTGAAACTCTCGATTAAATTTCTTTTGAAACTTTCCCCAGCCTGTTTATTTGAAATTCAACCGATGATGTTCGTGTTGAACTGAAATGAGGAAGAAATCATCCCTTTGATAATTGATTTCCATTACGATTGCATTATGGTCGCTATCGTAAGGAAGCACCTGCAGTTTCTGTTGAGGACTATTAAAGCTGAATTCAAGTCTTGCGTCAGCAATGCAGAGGTCCAAATATGACTTTGTCCTAGGGTATGTTGGGAACTCTGACCCATATAAATCGCACATGTATTCAATTTGGTTCTCTGTTATCCACGATTTCAGGAATACACCTCTGGGATTATTGCTGGCGTTTAGCTATGATGTATGCTTGGCGTTCAGGTCACCAGCAAGAATATAATAATTATGAAGCCTGTTCAATTCAAGTATTTCAAACAAGGAATTGAGTTCCTCCTTGAGCTTGAGAACAGCTCCACCAGTTGCATAGGCAGAGATAATGAAGAGGCTATCCAAACCTGGCAGTGAGATTTTGATAATGGACACTTCAAGAGATTCAAAGCTTTTGAATTCGACTTTTTCAACATTTTGGAAACAAAAGGGTCTTCGAACCAATATCCCGGTGCCACCTCCCCCATCACCTATTACCCTATCGTTTCTTATTAATTCAAAATCCTTGAATTTCATGGAGTGCCATGAATTGAGGTGAGTTTCGGTGAGAAGCATGAAGTCAGGCTTTTGCTTAACAATGAATTTAAGGAGATAATCACGCCGGTGTATAGTAACAATGGAGTTGACGTTGATCGAGATGAGATGAATCCTATCCATGGGAATGTGACTGGATGACAAACTATTTTGAAGCATGTTGGCCTAAACGTTGAAAAACAAAATTGATCTTTTGGTCTTGTTTTTTATTTCTATCTGGAAAAGATTCCACTTACATTATTTATTTCATTTAAATTGTTGTCTGCTGGTCTTCTGGGAGCAAGTGCAAATGATACCCCTGGTTTGGCGAAGTTGGGAGGCAACAAATTGTGATTTACTTTGGTTTGTTTTGGGGAAAATTTAGCTCTTGCATCTTGATACCGGGGGCATCCTCGACATGATGCTGGATGACCAAATATACCACAATTAACACAATGCAATCTTTCTTGTGGCTCCATCTGAGCCGATTTGCATTCACCGTCGATGGGAATATCTTTGCACTTAATAAACCGATAGTGCATTGCACAATTGGCAGCCGAACGGCCGAATCTTTGACACCTGTAACACTGGTTGACCTCAGTTTTTTTGAAGGTGATCTCACCTCACAACTTTGAAGCTTAAGTACCTTACCTGTTGGAGGGCACTCGGACTGCTGTCGTTGAAAATTTGGACCAAATAAAATTGTAATATATTACCTTCGACAGTTGATCTCCTTGTAGCAAAATTTTTCAAACTGATGAACTTAATAGCTGGTGCTGCTTCCTGCAACATTTCAAGGAGATCAACTGTATTCTCCCCACAGTCCAAGCCCTTCAACAGGAAGGTCTGATTTTTTCCGCCTTTGGCGTATATATGAAGTGGGGAGCTTTGACACTAATAAGAGCATCTTTCGCCGGTTTGAAATCAGCCAGTGTCTTTGTCTTGATCGTGAGCTTATCAGCGGTCACTCTCTGAACTTCAAAGTTCTCGATTTTTTGTTCGGCTGCCAATAACCGAACCATATCTCCTCCGCTCTTCCCAAAAACGTTAATTGGAGGAATTTCTCATTTACCTTATTAATTTTATTAGGAGAACTAGCAGACACACCGGTTTGCTTCTTCTTCTTTTCCTTATTTTTTAATCTTAAATATTAAATGAAATTATTACTACTATCAATATTACCTATGCTATCGTTGCTCTCCATCTTGATGTCCATTTCTTCGTTCATTGCAGACAGCACCGCATAATAATTGGCGCTGTCGTTCGCTCCTCCTGCGCTTAGGATATTTTCAACATCATGGATTGATGGCTTGCTCGTATCTTGCGATTTTGTTTTATATGTTTGAGTCTTCTGTGTTGGTACTGCTTTCTCGTTGGTCTTGCTTGTTGTTGCTGTTTCCTTTTTCACATTCTTCTTAGTAAATATCGGTTCTTCTTTGCCGGACGTTTTCTGTGGCTTCACTTTTGGTTTGCTCCCATTTGATAACGTCCGGACTATATCTTCCAAACTCTGTATACGGAGTTTCAACTCGTCGTTTTGTTTCGTAACCCTTGCGTTTTCCCTGGTTACTTTTACATAATCTTCGATTGAAAGCGTAATACGCATACCATGCTCACAGTTGTCTTGTTTGTGGTCCCGCTTTATGATTTTATCATTTGTAATTTTCGAAATGCCTTGCTCTGGGTCCCCCAGTGGTGGGAAGCCGCCGGGCTCCTCCATCCCCCCGGTGAAAAAAAAAAATTTCTTTTTTTTTGAAAATTTCTCGCAGGTAAAATCCAGGTACTCGATAAATTGTTCGAATAGTTCGACGATGTAATAAGTTTCTTTATAAGTTTACTTTCTCATTGACGTTTTTAAAAGTTATTTTAATTTATGAAAATTCTTGACAGCAGCGAATTAAAAACACGTCTAGGCGCAACGAGTGCTAGACCAAAACCCTTTGGCCATATGTGCGTCCACCCAGCTGCGATAAGTTCTGAATTTAAACCAGCACGTATCATAACTGCACGGGCTTATAGTTCATCCGAAGAATCACTCAAACTAAATCTCCTTGGCGCCAACGAGACTCGAACAAGCCTTGAGCTTACGCGTTGGGTGCTCTAACCAGTACACCACGCGGACTATTGGGGATATAATATTGCGGCAATATTAAAACATATCAAGTAGACAATATTATGCTCTGGCCATAAAATGTTTCTATTGAACGTATAAAATGCTGAAACTTTTCAAGTGCAATAAGTGAATAAAGGCGAAAAATAGTCCAATAAAATGCATCTTCAAAGAAAAACCACTTTTTTCTCAATTTTTGTGGGAGGTACTATACTTTACCCCAGTCCTACTGATATTATTGATGAGCCCATAGTGTTAGATATTCATGTATTTGTTGTCATTGTAACCCTTGAAACTTCAAATGGCTTCACTTTTTTGAATAAAATAAAATTTCAATGGAACTTGAAAAATGCTGCATCTTATATGTTAAGGTTTTTTTTTTAAAAGAGATATAGAACTTCAAAATGAAATAAAAAAAGATGTATTATTTTGATTGCCATGAAATTGTTTTTATTGAAAAGATAATTCTTTGCTTTTTTTATTTTAGTATGATTTCGGGTATGTAAGCGCCATGACTACCGCGGAGGAAGTCCACACGAGAGGTCTAATTTTCGACTACTCTAACCAATTATTGGAGTCGTATCTCACCAATAACGCAGCAAATAAGGTCTTCCAAATGGTCAAACGTCTCAAGTTTGTTGGCGTAAACGAGTGATTTGATGTATCTCTACAAGAAATAGTCCAGTGGTCTTACATCACAAGATCTTGTAGGCCAGTTCACGGGTCCAAAACGAGAAACTATACGCTTATCAAATGCTTCTTTCAATAAGTCAATGGTTGCACGAGCTGTATGGCATGTCATTCCATCCTGTTGAAACGTTACAGCAAGTCAATTCCAGAACCTATGGTTGCTCATCACTCCAAATGCGGCAGTTTTGTTTACTAACGTAGTCATTCAACCAGAAATGAGCCTCATCACTTAACAAAATTTTCTAATGAAATGCGGGATGAACAGCTTTTTGTTTTTGGGCCCATACCCCGAATCTACCCGGTGGTCGTTCGGACTCAATTCTTGCACGTGTTGGATTTTGCGAGTCCGCGAACCAAAACCTTTCCGCAAAATCTTCCATAATATGAATGGGCCCGGGTTTAATTGTTGAGCACGATGTCGAATGAACATACTTGGGTCTTCATCGATATTACGCTCTACAGTTACTTTGGTTTCTTCATTACGTACTGCATGACGTCTAGATGGATGCGTATTATCAGTGTGAGTAAACATGGTGTGAAAAAGATCCCTTGATTGTTCAGATAGACGATTATGTCGGCCATAAAATAGACGGAGTGTGCGATGAATTTCTCTAACAGAACCGTTTTTTTTCGAAATAAAGCTGCATAATTTACAGACTTTGTTAAAGCGTCAACCTATTTATGATAAAGTGGCGAACCGAATTAACTGTACAATGCATGACAATTATCATAATCTTAAGAACACCCTACTAATTTACTAAATTCAGTTCAAACTAGCAGAATTTTATTAAGGAAAATCTAAAACTTACATAATTACCCAAAGTCAAAAGCGCTTTATTCAATACTAATCGTTATAAATATTAAAAAAATATAAAGCAAATTCCAAACAATAACAATAAACAAGTTGGGTAAACAGACCTACGCTCATGTCAGAAGCATTTTGTATTCAATTTACAAAATGCAGTCACCAGATCGAATCAAATCAAGAAACATGTCAAAGACGATTTTTTTGGAAAAATATGAAGGACGAAGATCATACTATTATTAACAAAGTTGAACGAATTTAAACTTCGGAGGTTTTTGGTATTGTTATACTCATAAATATCTCCCTTGATAATTATTTCAGATGTCCATCCGCGACTGAGGAAACACATTTTTCATGTATTTCCCCCCTGTGCCCCACTGAAGCAAAAACTGACAGTTTAACAACTGTTTTGAAAAGCTCCCATGAAAACTTTCATTTCATACTCATATCGGCTACGTTTGATGATTTTTTTTGCAGGGGCCACTCTCTTGTACTGTTATCAATGATTAATGGCCAATTTTTTCGAATCCTAGAATGGTTACATAACCCTTTTGCTAGGAGCTCTCTCTCGCCTCCTTGACTTTTTTCACTTATGGGCATTAATTGTAGGTACTCATCTTCAGTCATTCATTAAATTGAATCTAGTATTGAAAGCATGCACCTTAAACGTTGAAGTTGAAAAAAATACCTCAAAATTATTCAATCTTCGCATTTAAAACAGCCACTATTTTGTTTGACGATTACTGATACGACTAGCTGAACCGATTCTCAAAGATATACATGACACCTATCATTCCTGTGATTTTCATGAAAATCCTAGCAAAACTGTAGTGTCTGAGTCGGTAAAAAGCGCATGTTGTTACATAGCCATATGTTGCCATAGTAATAAATGCAGCGCATATTGTTCCATAGTAATACAGGAAAATTCAAACCGCTATAACTTCGCTAAATATGATTCAATCTTTATGAAACTTTCAGGATAGATCAATCTTATAAATAGACATCTACGTACTGAATTACAGTTAAGATTTTATTTAAGAAAACATAAAATCGATAAATCGTACTATTGCTAACAAAGTTGAGTGAATTGCGACTTCTAACGTATTTGTTGTTGTTGTGCTCACCAAGGCCTACATTCTTGATTTTTTTCAGATTTTTCGGATCATAGGTGTCCAATCGCGAGGGGGGGGACACAAATTTTTCGTGTATTTCCCTCCACCCCTCGAAGCAAATTTTTCCAAACTAAGACCTGTTTTGAAAAGTTCTCATCATGAACCTTCATTTGATATCCTTATTGGCTACCTTTAATGAAATTTTTTTTTCGGGGGGTCACTCTCCTATATGGGGAGATCCCCCTTAAATACCTGATAAAATTTTTTTGTAGTTGAACTTTGAAGAGATCACCACTTCACACCTACACACAAAATTTGATGTTTCTAGCTTAAGTAGTTTCCGAGAAAAATTGCTGTGACACACGGACGGACGGACGGACGGACGAACAGACAGACGGACAGAGAGACGGACAGCCGGACAGACTGGTCGCGAAACTAGTAGGGTTTTGTGAAATTATTTTACAAAACCCTAAAAACTTAATTTCACCAATGGCTCTCCCAATTTATACGTTATCTGTTAAACACATTTTATCCAAAAAATTATAGCAAATTCAAATTGATTAAGATTATTACATATTTTATGATTTGACTAGAAAAAGGAGAAAAAGCCAACCTACACTTTTCATAATTACCCTATATTTATCAAATCATTGATTTCAAAGGCATTTGTTGTTGTTGTACTCATAAAAACCTACCTCTATGATTTTATTCAGACTTTTTGAAACACAAATTTTTTCTTATATATCAGTGAACATTTTTTTTTTACATTCCAATAATAGAACTATAAGATCTGATTCGAAAAGATTCCAGAAATATTTTCAATTTATATTCATCATGATTACCTTTGCTAATCTCTCTCCCGTCAAGAGCCTGCGAGATTTTTTAAAACTTAAACTTTCAACAGGGTGTCATAACATCTTATAATCAAATTCGATTTTTGTAAGCATTATGATTTCAGAGAAAAAGTTCTGTAACAGATGAACGGTCAGACGGATGGATAGACACCCTTCCCATTTGAAAAGAGATGTTTATGAGGCCCAAATGCTCAGCTTACCCAGTGGTCATAACAAGCTGCATCATGTTCTCACCGGTAAATTTTATCTAAATCAATTTTTATCACCACTTCTTCTTCTTCTTAGCACTACAGCCCCTCTGGGGACTTCGCTTCCAGTAAATAGTGCTGCCAACTGTCTCGGACCATTGACCGTGTCCTGCAATTTCGAACTCCAAGCAGCGATGAGCTTTCTTCGTTGACCAAGGCGGACCAGTGTTTCCTTGGTTACTCCACTGGCCTTCGGCCTTCAGCTCTCCTAACGAACACCTTTTTGGGTATCCTTTGTTCGTCCATACGATTCATGTGTCCAGCCCTTTGCAGCTTCTACAGTCTTACAATCGTTGAGACGTGGGGCTCGTCAAAATTTTCATACAGCTAATGGTTGCATCAAATTCGGCATTGGTCCTCGTCTGGCTTCACTTTGATTATTCGCCCAGGACCCGTCGCTCAAAGGCGTTCAATAATTTGCGGTTGCTTTGGTTCGAGTCCATGTTTCACATCCATGGCATAATACAGGTCTTATCACAGATTTGTATAATGGAAGCTTTGTTCTCCTGTGTATGCAGCTTATTTTTAAGATCTTTAAAGTTGAATAAATTTTTTTTTGAGCTGTATTCTTCGGCGTATTTCGTCTCTTTCATTGCTGTTCCTCATTATTTTGATGCTTAAATACACAAATTTGCTCACATTTTCGATACTGTATTTGCCAAATGCAATATTTGTGTGCTTGAGGTATTTTTCTTTGACTGCGCCAGGAGTTTTTTTTTTTTTTTCATTGGTCTGTAGCCCTACTAGTTTTGCTTCGTTGTTGAGTTTTCGGAAGAGTTCTTTGGCAGTTGTTAAGGACCGTGACAAAATGATGATTTCGTCCGTATGGACCACTCGTTGGCTGGACTTGTATAGTAATGTATCGACAGGAAGCTTCCTTATGACGTACTCTAGAGCCAAATTGAATATTACTGCTAGTTGCATTTTAATTGTATTCAATTTTGCTTTATTTTGGTCGGCTGACGCTAGTCTTGCGTGTTCATCTGCTCCTTTGTATTCTCCCAGACCTACGTACATGTCCAAGAGCTTATGCTACTCTTACTTTCTTTTGGTTAGCTTCAGCTTCATATGCTGCACTAGCTGTAAAATCACGTAATTGCAGGCAAGCACTTGCAGTACTGACTTGCTATCCAAAATGAAAAGCTTGCTCATTGCCAGAACAGTAGGTGCCTCTGTTGTAAAAATTTGTGTTTGTGTGCCTGTGGTATGAATCTTTAGCATGTGGCTTTAGTAGAGTTGTGTTGAACATATCTTACGATAGGCTACTGAGACTGCCAGGTGAGTCGCACTTGATCGGCTTTACGGATGAAGTTGCGGATCTAGCCGCTGGACGCTGAACAAGCGCAACTTAGGCTAGGAAGGTTAATATGCGAAGTGAGAGACTGAATGACTGCTCGTGGGCTAAGTTTAGCACTGGAGAAAACCAAGGTGGTCATATTGACAAAAAAGAGAATTCTTAGAGTAAAGATGATCAGTATTAAAGACATACTCATCAAATTAAAGCCAGCGGTGAAGTATCTGGGGCTACTAATCGACTCAAAGATGAGTATCGCTGAGCAAATCAGGGAAACGGCTGAGAAGGCTGCTGCGGGAGTATCGGCTCTGAGTCAACTTATGGCCAACGTCGGAGTATGCAGCCTATCAAGGACGCGCCTTTTGATGAGTACTGTAAGGTCAGTGCTACTGTACGAAGCAGATATATGGGCAACGCTCTCAGTAAGTTGCTATATCAAAAACGCATGGCATAGGTACAGAGAAGAGGAGCACTGAGGATTGCATCTTCGTATCCGACAGTCTATGGTTTGGCGGTGAGATTTATAGCAGGCGTGATACCTGTTGCTCCCCTTGCTAGAGAGTGCTACACGGTTTACCTGCATCGAAGCTAGAGAGATGGTTGCCCGCGAGGAGAGAGAGCACTTACTTCACCTTTGGCAACAGTCTTGGGCGAATTGCATGAAGTGAAGTTGGACTGCGCGCCTTATCCCAGATGTGAGACCGTGGCTTAATTAAAGGCATGGTGAGACTCACTTCTATCGGACCCTGCTTTTGAGCGGGCATGGGTGTTTTCAGCCTTACCTGCCCAAGACCAGTAAGTACGCTGCCCCGATTGTCAGTTTTGCCCAAGAGAGAAGACAATACCTGCAACACATTTTTTTCGTGCAAAAAATGAGACAAGCTGCGAAGGGACGGAAGAGCTCACCCCAGATAATATGGTCACGGTGATGCTCGAATCGGTTTACAAATGGAAGCAGGTGGTACGTTACATTTGGGCAGATAAAAGGAACTCATAGCAGCCGAGGTGTTGGGGCTGGGGCATTATTTATCTGGCAATCCTCTTCCCCTCACCCCCACGACTCGAATAAATTCATATCGTTTTTGATTAATGCGTCCATAGAATTTTTACTTAGTTTTTTGACTCTATATTCTTTGAATGTAGCAGTCAATGTTTCCTGAAGTTCTTCTTGCAATGAAATACTCTTGCAAGTCTCAGAAAGAGTTCATTATCGTCATCATCAAACTCAACTATATCATTAGCGGTCACAGCTGATGTTGATGCGATCGACCAAAATTGATCAGAATTTGTCTGTGTCTGTGAATTATTCAGACTATGTTGTGTATACAAACGCTCTATAAGTGATTTAATTTCAGTTCAAGTCACGTTTTTGGAGATAATTTAAATGTTTCGTCTTTCGCAGATACTTCTTCATCTGCTTGGTATTTAGCTGGATCTCTAATATACAACAAACATGCTGTCAAATTTGTCCGACGCTCAGCAATGCAGTTTCTCAAGGAGCCAGCTAGTTTTTCTGCCAATGGATGTTTAGTTTTTCCTGTTTGCGAATAATAAACATAAGTGTTATTTCTGCGATAGCCAAGTCTGTATCTTGATGACTCTACAGCCAGTTTTACAGGTTGAAATGTCTTGTCTAAGTTCCGCATGTTCTTCCGCATTCAAAGAGTAGTTCAGATCAGCTTCCAGGCTGAGGTGGATCAAAGCTTTGCTGACACACAGCTTGATTCGAATAAATGTAGAAACCATGTCTGCGAGGCTCGACCATCGAGTTTTACAATCAAGTTGTAACTTAATATCTTTTCCAAGTTCTTTCTTTACGTTTATTTGCAGGGTATCATTTTTAAGTAGGTGATCTTTTCCTAACTTTCTCAATAATACCCGCATATTCTGCATCAATTTGGGCATAGTGCAATGAACAACATCATCTTCTGAGTCTGAGCTGAGCTTGTGCTAGAAATTTCGTCCAATTCCAAAGGAATCTCATCGTCGTTTTCCTCATTTTCAGATTCTATCACAGGTTCCTCAACATTAGTTTGTTTTTTATAAATAATATCTTTCATGCCAAATTGAACTCCATGGGCATAGCAGAGCTGATGTGAACGTGATAGCAATCGACCCAAATTTTTCATCACACTTGTCCCATCTGTAGTAATATTGATATCTTTTTCCAGAATAAGGCCAAATTCGATTTACCTTGTTTTCAAAATACTGACAACTTTTTCAACAGGCATACTTCCAAAGACGTGAATCAGCCCCAAGTTCCAAAACGGAACATTGCCGTTCAAGAATGTTTGAAGGTTACATTCATGTATCGTTTGTTCATACAAATGTTATATGCTAGCGTAAATCTGTGATCATTCTCCTTCAGCTGAGCCAATTCACGCATTATTTTCATTTTCAATGTCATGCGATACTTCATAAGTATAAGTTTTATTGTGTTTGGGGACATAGGCAGTTTGTGTCCTGAAGAATTGAATAGATCTCTCATATCTTTGGAAGTACAAAAAACACGCAAAGGTAGTCCATCTTTGGCTACCATTCTTGATACTTTTTTCTCCATAAAAGTATCTTCAACCGAGAGGAAATGATCGTAATTTTTGCCTCTTCTTTTTTGCTGGTGACACTGGTGCTGACGGTTCTGGACTAACATTTGACGTAGATGCGGATGCTGTTAATAACTCCATGTTCTGATTAGTAGCCTTAGTATTTAATGATGGTGGCGGCAACGGGAACGGGGGTGATACGACATTCTTCGTTTTTGCGCCAATTTTATGAATCGATTTTAAATGCACATGTCAGCCACGTGGAGATTGGTCTCCGGTTAAAAATTTTCTTACAAAGTTTGCACTTAGCACTCAATCCATTTTCTGCTCTAAAAAAGTATTTCCATATATTCCGACAGACTCTTTATAAACTATATTTGCCGATATTGTTCGTTATTTCACTCGTAAATCACATAAGAAACTTTTTTTGCATAAGTAATTAAAAGAATACTCGAATGCAAATGATGACGCTGCACTCCGACTTAATTTTCAACCAAATGCACGCACAAACGAATCTGAGAGACACCTCGTCGCGCGATCGTTACCTTAAGCCGCCTCCTCCCGCGCACAAAATGAAACCGACAGCTCGCAACTCCGTCCATGTCAGTCTGCACTTTGAATAAGACATTTTTTATGCTAGAGTGCAATCTCGTTAAACTTGCGAGATCTCACCCTTTTTAGGGTTTTGTACTAAAATACAAAACCCTATTGCAATCACGACCTGTGTCCATCTGTCCGTCCGTCCGTCCGTCCGTCCGTCTGTATGTCACAGCACTTTTTCTCCGAAACTATAGAGGCTACAGCCATGAAACTTTGTGGAAAGGTCAGAAGTGGTGACCTCTTGAAAGTTCAAGGGTGGAAAAATTTTTCAAAGGGGTTTAAGGGGGTCTCCCCGTATAGGGAGGTGACCCCTCAAAAAAAATTTTCACCATTGGTAGTCGAGTAGGGTGTCATTGGAAAGGCCTCAATTGCCTTCTGAGTACCGAGGGGGGCAGGGGAAGGGGAAATGTACGAACTTTTCGCGTACCCCCCCTCGCGATTGGAAACCTTCCATCCGAAAAATCTGAACAAAATGAGGAATGTAGGCCTTAATGAGTACAACAAAAACAAATACGTGAGAAGTCTAAATTCACTCAACTTTGTTAGTAATAGTATGATTTATCGATTTTATATTTTCTTGAATAAAATCCAAACAGTACCCTTAAATTCAATAAAATTTAACAAACGGATGACTTTTTATAAGATTGATCTTTTCTGTAAGTTTCATAAAGATCGAATAGTATTTAATAATGTTATAGCGATTTGAATTTTCCTGTATTACTATGGAACAATATGCCCTATATTACTATGGAAACATATGGCTATGGAGCCATATGCGCTTTTTATCGATTTAGACACTACAGCTTTACTAGGATTTGCATGAAAATTTCAGGAATGATTGGTATCATGAAAATGAGTACATACAATTGAAACAAGTCGAAGAGGCAGGAGAGAGCTCCTAGCAAAAGGGCTTTGTAACCATTCTATGATTCGAAAAAATAGGCCGTGAATCGATGATTACAGCACAGAGGAGTGGGCCCTGAAAAAAATTTCATGAAAGGTAGCCGATATGAATATCAACTGAAAGTTCTCTATGAGAGCTTTTCAAAACAGTTCATAAACTGACCGTTTTTGCTTCAGTGGGGGCACAGGGGGGAAATACATGAAAAATGTGTTTCTAAAAAATCTGGAAAAATTATCAAGGGAGATATCTATGGGTATAAGTAAAACAAATACCTCAGAAGTCACAATTCTTTCAACTTTGTTAATAATAGTATGATCCTCGAGTTTCACATTTTCTCCAATAAAATCGTCTTTGACATGTTTCTTGATTTTATTCGTTGCTGGTTACTGCATTTTGTAAGTTGAGTACAAAACCCTTCTGACATGAGCATAGGTCTGTCTACCCAACTTGTTTCGTCTGAAATCAATCTTGCAAGAACGAGATTGCACTCCCTAGTCGCAATGGAGTTGCGATTATTGATTTTTTTTTATTTTATTGAATAGTCAAAAGTTTTGAGCCTTTTTTGTTTTTTGTCATATATCGGGCAATACTTATCAGATTGACATGCGTTTGAAAAGTGGCATTTCAGTCTACAATTTTCATATGGACAGTTTTGTATTTCGTCATAGTGGTTAAAAGTTGTATTTATTTACAAATGAGGGAAATTTCTGAAAAAAATCGTTATATTTTACAGTATCACTACGATAAAAGTGTGAATGCATCGCAGGCTCGTGCAAAAAATTAAGATGTCAACGTTCAAGATACTTTATCAAAAGCCAGAGCCAAGAGATGGTTTCCTCGCTTTTGTTCTGGAAATTTTGATGGCAAAGATGCGCCTCGCTCAGGTCGAACAATCACCAATCATCTTACAAAAAATTGAAGAAGACCGACACATCAGTAGCCATGGCATTGCTAAAAAACTGAATATCCATCATCAAACAGTTTTGAACCATTTGCGTAAGGCTGGATACACAAAAAAGCTCAACGTTTGGGTGTCGCATTAATTAACACAACAATTTCCATTTCCATTTGCAAAACGCTTACAAAACGCAACGAAATCAAGCCCGTTTTTTTAAAGCAAATCATTACGGGCAATAAAACATGGGTAAGATACGAGAATATCGTTCGAAAAGGATCATGGTCAAAAAAGGTGAATCTACATAAACGACATAAAAGCCACGATTGACTCCAAATAAGGTTATGCTGTGTGTATGGTGGGATTGGAAGGGAATTGTTTATCATGAGGTGCTAAAACCTGGCCAAACACTCAATTCGGCTCTATATTGTCAGCAATAAATCAGATTGTAACAAGCAATTCTGAAAAACCGGCCAGAATTGATCAACAGAAAGGGCGTTGTCTTCCATCATGACAATGCCAGACCACACACATCTTCGATGATCCGGCACAAATTCACAGAGCTTGGCTGGGAAGTTTTGATGCATCCACCGTACAGTCCAGAAATCGCATCATTCCTTCATGAAAAGAAGTTCACTTCAAAAAGGGACTGTGAAAATAAATTGGCAAGATTTATCGCCGGTAAACCAAAGAAGCTTTACACAGGTGGAAATAATGGCTCTACCCAAAAATTGCAAAAGGGTATAGATTACAACGGACAATATGTACTTAATAAAATCCATTTTAAATAAAAGAAATATTCCATCGAATACTGACAAAAAAGGCTTGATACTTTTTAGAATATCCAATTTATTTTTCTTCGAAAAGACTTTTTATTGATAATGGTAGCAGTGGTAGTGTCGGGGTTTACTGCAGGTTTGTAATAGCAATAATAGCAAGTTACATATCAAATTGTTCTGCAGTTATTGCGTTGTTATTTTCATGAAATGGTATTTTCTTCGTAAAGGTCCCTCGAGCAGTTTGCCTGGGCGGGCTGTTTGATTACTACAAAATGACATTCGCCTCCCAACCACAAAAAAAATATTGAAGTACTATCAAAGAAGAATATATTAATAACTAGGCTCTATCCATCGATCGGTTTCTGACGAGGATATATCGATATCATAGTCGGAAACTTGAAGTTTATTTAAATGATTGAATTAATTATCCTTCAGATGTAGCCCAACCACAAGAAAGTTCAATAGTTTGATAAAAACAGAATCCTTTCATCTGTCCTTTTTCAAAGGTTATACTTGAACATACCTAAAAAGTGAGTGAAAAGCTATCCTCATAAAATTGTTAGTCTTCCTTTTTCTAAAAGTCGGCTGATTACTTTCCTCTACATAACTTCTGTATATAACTGATTGCTCTGGTACGAACAATTATTCTATAGTATGTTTGGTCTGCTCACGCAATTAAAAGAATTGTAAGCAGTTATACCAAAGCTAAAATTTTTTAACTAACCCAGCTATCATCCATTTAATGAAAAGTCCTTAAAACCTAAAACAACAACTTTACTAGCCCAAATCACCGTTTCTTGTTTACAAAAGTTCCGGGTCCTGTTGTATTGCAGAAAATCATTTCATTTTATTATCCTCATGATTGCCATCATTAATAATACACTTAATGTCAGCCATTAGTTAATTAGTGTTCACACACTAATTTTTTTTCTCCGTTCGCCCATAATATTGCAGTCACTTAAAATGAAAGCCCAGAACCGTACTGGCGGGTAAGTCGAGGGCTTGCCTGAGTTGAAATCGCTTTATAGAGTCCTTGATGTAACCAACCATACCTTACAGAACTCATTTTAACATACTCGTATATATGGAATGAAATATAAGCGGAACTCAGAAAATTATACCCTGAATGTTTTGTCAATACTGCGTTGAAAGCCTGGAAGAAAAGCAATTAAATCTTACCTCAGTTTGGAGTGGAGTAATTGATACAAATGGCAACGTGTAAGCATAATGACATGCAGGAAGTTTATTATGTTTGAGAATGTTAGGAAACCGAATTTTTATGTATATTTATGAATAGTGTTCTACGAAAAGTCAACATTGAACCATTACATCGAAATCATGAAGTGCGGTAGTTTGTTCCTAATATATTTTTATATAATTTCCCATCAGGCTACAAAACAATTATGTTTGAACAATGAAATCAATTCTCAAAAGTAAATTTAAAATTAAATTTCAATAAACGACCCTCAACAAAATTAAAAACATTCAATCGAATCATGTCAAAAGTTTTCATTTCAACACTTTTGTAGGATGGAAACACGTCATGATGTGGCGGCTTGAAATACACAGGACTTATGGAAGCTTCAATTGATTCGCATAAAAGCGCACCCACACACTTGCAGCTAAATGTGATTTTATGAGTAGGATAGATACAGACAACGAAGAGAAACAACTTTGAAAATTGGGTCTTTCGCAACTAAAGCGAAGAACAATGACATGATTGTAAATTAATTGCCACACCGCAGATGTCTACCAAAGGATCTCAAACTGGGATTATTAGAATTTCACGCCAGGAGACAAAGGCTCACCAATTTGACGCTTTGGAAAATTTCATGTCGTATTTCAGAAGCCCTTGTCTGACTTGGCCTTATCATGCCGACTTTCATGAGAATGGTGAACAAGATTGGCACTTTGTGTCTTTCTGGGAATGAATTTGATGATTTACCAACTACGTGACTAAGTTTGAATTTTTTGGGATTGGCAAAATGGGTATGGTTCATGCAGATACTTTGGAGCAACAGCGAACACACGAACAATTTCTAGCCTTGAAATTGAAGAAAAATATGTTAAATTTTGAAATGAGATTTAATCAAAAATATTTGGATGATCCATATACCTAATTGCTCTTAAGAATGTATGGAAAGAACAAATGCATTGAACAATTTTTTGTTTTATTTAAAATTATTTCCTAAGGAGGGTCTTCCACGAAATTTAAGGTTTATGCCAGACATATTTCTAAAAAGACTAATGCTACCGACCTGCATACTTTTTACTTGCTACATTATTGGAAAATGAGAAAGTAAAGTAGGATACTTGTATATTTTTGGAATATCTACGAGCCAGGCAAGAAGTAGACTGATGAATTAGAAAATTTTTATGGATTGAGATAGAAAAGTACACTCATTAATACTTTATAATAAGAACCTGCAGATACATGGGTTCACAGTTGATAAAAGATGATGGGTGCAGGACAGGTAGGCAACCTTAATGATACCTTATGAACTGTTCCTTAGACAATTTATCTACATGGTGTCATATTAAAACAGGAATACTTTGTACTGGTATAAAGACTTTATTAGATTAATCACAAAACAAGACTCTCCTGCGTGTTACAAGTTACAAGTTTTTTACAAGTTTTTATTTGAAACCTTTAAAAATGTACAATTCACTTAACCTAGGCTTAACTTAACGGGTTACTCCCTTATCTAAAGTTTACACTGATTGATAAAAAATTTACATGTCATTTGGTAAAACTAGCTTAAATTAATGGTGTCCGGAAGAAGATGCCCCGTTCCATGTTGTTTTGCCTGAAAGTAAAAGAAAAAACTAATACTGTTTGTTAGTAAAGAGGGGTTAGTCCTCATCAGGGATTACATATTGGGCCTGAGAATAGGTAAATCTATTTTCCTTGAAGATATTGTAATGAATAATCTTCCCTCCTGGATCGAAGACAAGACCCTCGTTATGTCTGTGTTGGATATATTGTGGGAAGGTTGTAGGGTGTTTGCATGTTATCATGAGCTCGTGGTTTGAATTCATGCATTCCTGTATGAGGGGATTGGTAGATTCACTGCATTTTTTCAGGAACTTGAGGAGTAGATTGGTCACAAAGTGATCAATTCTTGGGATCATGGCCTTGTCATAGAGACGCTGGTTTGAGACTAGGTGTCTCGATCCGAGCTGTTGCCATGTTTGCGTGCAGTGCCTCAAAATATGCCTTTCGAGTCTCCGCAATTCTTCCATTATTGTTGGTGGCACACCGCACCAAAAGATGAAACCATAGATCAGGATAGGGCGGATAAGTGTTGAATATACGAGAAGTTTGATATGTGCTGGGTAGGGGGAGTGATAGCGGGTAAAAGGTAGAAGAGCATTAAATGCTGTAGTCGCTTTATTAATGTTTGATTTTGCCTGGGACGTTGGAGAGAATTTTGCGTTTATTTTCACGCCTAAGTAGGTGACTTCTTGAATCGTTGGCATGGTTGTACCTTTGATCTGAAGTGTGAAATTCTTTGCTAGATAGCGCATTTGGGGAGTGAACTTTGTTTTGCCTTGTATTATCAGGGACTCACATTTATCAGGGTTAAGTACAAGGCGCCATTTGCGGAGAAAGCTATCTATCATTTCTAGATAGGAGTTCAGTCTGGATTGCAGCAGCAGTATGTTGCGAGCAGATGCAAATAGTATGATATCATCCGCATACTGAAGGATATGTATACGGTTGCTATGCCTTGGAGGTCGTGGCAAATCTGCAGTGTAAATTGAGAAGAGTGTCGCTGAGAGCACAGAACCCTGAGGGATACCTGCGTCGTTCGAGAATGGGGCCGATGTTGTGTCGTTTATTTTCACGAGGGAGGATCGTCCTGATAGAAAACTGTGGAGGATTTTACATAGGAGTGGGTGAAATTTATGTATTTCAGCCAGTTTGAATATGAGGCTCTGTTGCCAGACTGAATCGAAAGCCTTTCTGATGTCGAGGAGACATGCTATCGTTGGGATGTTTTTTGCCATGTTATATGCAATGCTGGTTTTTAAAATAAGGAGTGGGTGTTCGACCGACAGCTTTTTCTGGTTTGCAAATTAAAAGTGCGGAATAATTGCGTCTGTTGCAAGATGGTCATCAACATATTCTTTGAGGACAAGCTCGAATATTTTGGCTGTAGTGGAAAGCAGTGAGATTGGGCGATAGCTGTTTGGGAGTAGTGGGTTCTCGTTTTTCTTTGGGATTGGAGTAATGATGGCTCTTTTCCAGGCTTTGGGGGAGTATGCATTTAATATGCAGTGGTTAAAGAGAATTGACAAGAAAGGGCTGACTGCATCACTGCATTTTTTGAGGAAGATGCACGGTATGGCGTCTTCACCGCAAGATTTTTTGTTGGATCGTGATAGTATCAACGATTTCACTTGTTCTCCTGTGGTGAAGCAGATTGCAGATTGCTGTTCCGATGTAGTTGGATAATCAAGCGGGAGCTGAAAAAGTTCATTAGCCTGTGTTTCCCTTCGAGCGAAGGTTGGCTGTTTGAAAAGATTCGAGATGAACGACTGCATGCTCGTCTCCGTTTGGGGATCTGCCATTCCTTTCGAAAGGGAATGAGCGGAGGCGAAATGTACCGCTAGACAGTCAGCCTTCTCAGCCTGTGAGGCGTTCTGGGACAGGATTTGCTTGGAGTTGTTTGTAGTCTTTCCGAGACGTGGGCAAGTCTTCCGGAGCTCTCTGAATGTGTTTGAGGTCGGTTTTGCCAATTTCACCATCAGATGCTCTTGGATGAGTGCATTGATCTCTAAATGGATCTTAGTGCTCAGCTCTCGGATTTCATCGTTCAGATATCTGAACCTTGAATCGTACCTGTGACGGAAGAGTCGTCTTCGGAGGGACTTTTTCCTTTGTATATCGCTTATGATCTCTGGTGGTAGTGAGATCATATTGTTGTACCCAAGTTTCCTTTTCGGGATCTGGCAGTCGATATACTTCCGAATTAACTCGGTGTATTTATCGACTGTGAAGTCTATCACAGTGTCGGGGACTTGTTCATTGGTTGGTAGGAGGAATGGGGCTAAGGAGTCAGTGAGAGACTCATTTGCTTGTTTCCAGTTGACTTTACCAAAGTCGGGGACAAGCTTATGGGTGGGGCGGATGGCACGTTGGTGTGACTCAACTGTTAGTAGCACCGCATCATGGTCGCTGATTCCTGGGATCGTTTCAAGGAACGGCTGCGTATTTGGGTTAACTTTCACGTTTATGTTGTCACTAACGATGAAGAGATCGAGGTAAGAGGAAGATCTGTGGAAGGTGGGAAGTGCTGGGGTGAGGATGGTTACTTTAAGAGAACCTGCTTCGTTTTCCCACCAATTATTAAGCTGGGTCCCATTTGTATTGGTATTGGTGTCTAGGAAGCTAGAGTGTCTAGCATTAAGGTCTCCACCGATGATTATGTGGATTCTTTTCTTTGTTCGCTGGTGCTTCATGAACGCCACTAGTTGACTAATTTCAGAGGTGTCTAAGGACTGGTTGGGGCAATAAATTGAGGCGCATACAAACACGGAACTGTGGGTTTCAAAGGAGATAATTGTATTTTCGATCGTATGAAGCTGATTGGGTAGGGTGAGTTGAGTAGAACTGATGGAGTTGTGCACAAGGATCCCCGTACCCCCACCACTTGCGTTGGGGTGGTCAGATCTGTGAAAATAAAAGTGGCGGAATGTGGGGTTGTGGCATGCTGCGATTTTTGTCTCAGATAGAAAAAGGATGTTGGGCTTGTGTTCGTCCAGGAAAGACTGTAGCTCATACCGCTTCGCAGTACCACGTATGGAGTTTATGTTCAACTGGATGAACCTAAAACCCATTGGGGCCCGAAATCAGCTGTAAGAGCAGAAGTCTCTTCTGGTCTTGACTTTGGATGGCACGCAATTCCTTCATTTTTGTTGCCAATGTGGGTAGGCTCACGCCAAAGAGTTGATTTACTTCCTTTTCCAGGAAGTTAGTCGAGGGCTGCGACTGGGGTTTTTGGAAGAGACTAGCGAATGTCACTTCAGGGGTCCTCTTCACGGCCGGAGCACGTGGCAGAGGCTGAGTGCTTGCAGGTACCACTTTAGGCGATTGTTTGGCACTAGCCTGTTTGAACACCAAACAGTTGCGGTAATTTGCTAGGTGATCGTCCCCACCACAGTTCGCACACTTCGGTTTGTCCTCTTTCTGCTTTTGGCAGTTTCCTGGACCATGCGAAAGGCTGCATTTTACGCACCTATATTTTAGGCTGCAGTTTGATGCAGCATGTCCAATTCTTTGGCAGTTCTTAAACTGCAAAATCTCGCGGTTTCGAATCGTCTCAAATTGTACGATCGAGTGAAGGATCGCTCTAATCGGTTTTAAAGTGGCCTCTTTGAAGGACGGTTGAAAAATGGCTAGCCAGAGATTGAGGCTGCGCTTGTTACGAGCCGAGGCATTGGTTTCGTATCGTCGAACTGATTCGACGTCTTCGACACCTTGCCTCTTTAAATCCTCAAGAATGTCCTGGGGGTCATGTGTGGCGTGGAGGCCACGAATTACTAGCGCTTTGCGCTTTTGATCAGGGGGCGTATAGGTAAAGAAAGCTTTATTTGAGTTGGCCAAGAATGACTTGGTTGCCTCGTAATCTTCGCTAGAGTTAGCTAAGATTTGCGTTTTATTCGGGCCCTGGGCCTTCAAAAGGTAATCATTGGTTAGTGTTTTTAAAAATGCATTCTCAATATTTTTCATACCTGGGTATTCCTCCAGCATTACAATTGGGGGCATCTTCTTTTTGGCGGGTTCGTTTCCCTTGGCTGTTGACTTCGCTGGTGCTTTCGACTTCTCCGTTGCTGTTTTTCTCCCAGCAGTTTCAGTTTTTCCTGTCTCTTTCCTCGTTGCTTTAAATAAACTACTGTCGGCTAGTACGTCTACGGGACGCTCCACTAGTACGTCTACAGGACGCTCCGCTATCGCCACGGGTGGCCCGCTCAATCGTTCACTCGTTCTCACTTGATCACAAATTCGTTCCCCGTTACTGCTAGATCCGAACTGCATCTCATAGGATGCAACCTTCGCTTCCAGCATCTTGATCGTCTTTCCCATCTCCTCGATGGTTCTTCTGAATTCCGCAAATCGCTCTTCCGTGGCTCGGTGCGCCAGCGTTGTAGCGCTTGTGCCCACAGAGTCAGCATCACTCTCCTCCGACCCGTTCGAAACTATCGAACTGCCGGCTTCCGATGACTCCTCCATCGAGCTGTACCTATCTCGCTCTGACTCCTCATCACTGTTGCCTTTTCGCCTTTTGCGGCGTTTACGCGGTGATTTGCCATCACCGCACTTCGCCGGCAATTGCATCTCCTTCATTTCCTCCGTTGAAACTTTCCAACACTACACTTTAACTTTCACTCACTAATTGACGACTTCGACTTCCGAATGTCCGCAATGATGCACGGCTTCCACAAGACGTGCGTGAAGTGCACTCGTATTTGTATTGGTTCTGGTATACTGTTAGTAGTATGAGTTGGTATTGCTGGTGTGTGTGCTACCTGTATGTGTGACAGCTTGGCCATTCTGTGAAAAGGGACCTTGAGTTCTTTGTCGCTGCGATCATCGTCAGTATCGCTGGAGAATTAATTGATCTCCGGTCCTCGTTCGCATCATGGCTTCATATTTTCCATTGAAAACACTCCAGTGTGGTGTCTTCCGGCACGTTGACCAGGTATCTATCATTGCGAAGCACTCGTGCGATTACATAGGGACCCTTGTTTTTTGGCTCCGGCCTCCGGGTTTTGCCGTAGGCTGATGGGGCGTTTCGTATTACAACTAAATCGCCTTTCTCATACTTTGTGTGGCGCTTGTGTCGCTTGTCAAAACGCTTTTTCCATTTTGCTCATTCCATCTCGATGTACTTGATGGTAACCTTCCACTTTTCGGACAGGTTACTCTCAGCTATCTCAATGTCGTCTGCTACTGCTTGGATAAGTCGATTATTAACTACGTCTCTCAAATCTTAATCGTATAAGTTCATGAAGCATGAGCTTTGTAGTTGCGTTTCGTTGGTTGTTCATTGTGAACTGCATTTTGTGACGCACTTTCGTCGCATTCTCGTGACGCACTTTCGTCAGCTCGTATAAACTGCCAGATAGTTTGGTTAGCGCGTTATCACAGCTGCTCGGACGTGTTGTATCTCGTTATTCACACAGTGCTGTTGAAATAGCTTCGATGTACATGACGTTCTTCTGGCTGTGAATATTCGTTCTGGGATTCCAAAGAATCCAGACAGGGCATTCAACATTTGTACGACTGGTCTTGTTTTCGTGTTGCTTACTGCTCACAGGATCGTGTATTTCGTGAAGGGTTACATATCGCTATTAAGTGCATATTCCCGTTTCAACTGCGTGGAAATGTCCAAGGTGATCTATGTACAATACACGAAATTATATCGGGTTAACGTCCGTTAAATTGAGTTTTCCCTCTGGCTTTCCTCCAACTTGTTTGTTATAGCAGCACTCGACACATGCGTTAATGTACTGTTTGACCAACTTATGTTGTTTGGGGAACCAAAATAGTTCCTGGAGCTTCTCCAGCATCTTCGCTTCGCCAAAATATCCCATTTCAATATGATACGTTCGTATTACTCGCCATTATATTGCTTTTGGGACAACAAATCTCAAGTTGTCACCTACGCGTCGATAAAGTTGACTTCCTTTTCGTAAGTAATCCATTTAAAGCTCCGTTATTTGAATGGAGTCTTGCTCTCCCTGAAGTATCTCCACAATATCCTGCAGAGATGGATCCAGTCGCTGCACTGCAATTAGCCAATCGTCATGTTCGATTTAAATTCGGAAAACGTTTTTGGCCACTGTCTGAATGCCGTCACTCTCATTAGCTGATGCTATGCTTAGAGCATTTACGTGTTGAATTTTGACGCTGAATCGATGTGTTATGGTGTATTCGTACTCTTGTAGTCGCAAAAACCATCTAGCGATTCGGGAAATGAGTGGCTTTCAGGTCTTTGTGACAGCAACAGCTGCGCAGTCGGTGATGATGTGAAACGGCTTCCCTAGGAGATACAGCTTGAATCTTTCAACTGTTTCCACAATAGCTAACACCTCCAGCTCATGGCTTGTATAATTCTGCTCTGACGTAATGCGTTTCCGGCTATAATACGCTATCGGATTGCAGCTACCATTTGATTGCTGCATCAGTGCTCTACCTAAGCCCATGCTGCTGGCATCGGCATGGACTTCGTGCGTTGCATCTGGATCGTATATTTCGAGAACTGGTTGGCTCATTAAGGCCTCCTTTAGTTCATTGAAGGCGTCATCCTGTGCGTTGGTCCATTTGAACTTAACGTTTTCCATCATCCGTAATAACTTCGTTAGCGGTGATGCTTTCGTTGCAAAGTCCCGGGTGATTCAAGGGAAGTACCTTGCCAGCTCCAGCAAACGTCGATCTTCTAGTACGTTCGTTGGCACTGGAAAATTGCGTATTGCATCCGTTTCGATGTCGCCGGGTAAAATTCCTGCTTGCGAAGCTGTGCATCCCAGGAACTTGTGTGCACTTGTCTAGCCGGAGTGTCATCTCAGCTACCTCCAGCAGATCCAGAAATTCAGTTAGCGTCGTTATCGATTCCTCGACCGGGTTGGTTGCAATAATGATTTCATCTACATAGGCGCTTATATTGTTCTCCATTTGCTTTTATATGGACGTGATGACTCTCTGGAATGTGGCAGGCGCAATGACTAGCCCAAAGGGCATGCAGTTAAACTCGCAGTTCCCATTGTTCGTCACAAATACGGTGTATTTCCGTGAGCTCTCGTAAATGAGAATTTTGTAATACCCCGCCATTAGATCTAGCGTTGTAAAGTGCTTTTGTCCGGACAACCGCGATAGCTGCTCTTCCACGGCCGGCATTGGATAACGTTCTTTCATGGTGACAGTGTTTAAAGCACGAAAGTCAACGCACAATCGGTCGCTCCCATCTGCTTTTTTCACCATGATTATGGGTGCTGCGTATTTTGATTCACTTTCCCGAATGATATTGTGGCTGAGAAGATTTTCAATTTTCGCGTCAACCATTGCCCGTTTGGCAAAAGGAATTCGGTATGGTTGTAATGTCACCGTCTCGTCACTTTTAATTTTAATGTTCGTTTCGGCTGTTACACACTTACCTAGTTGAGAGAGATCGACGCCAAATCGAGATTCATATCATTTTATTACTGTGCGCACTTTATTTACATCGGCTACGTTCAAATTTTCGCACTTGAAGTTTATATAATTCCTCGTAATTTTGCACGTACTGATCTCAATAATAATATTTAAGTTCCTTCTGCCAAGGACGTCCATGCCCAATAATATAGGCATATCGGGTTCATGATCACTGATCATGTATAGTTTGCATGGTATTTGTACATCACACACGATTATGTCAAGGGTTGCTATGAATTCGCAACGTACAAAACTGCCTGCAAATCCTTTGAACGTTTTCGTCACTGGCACAATGTCTACGTCTGGTCTACTCTTCACTGATTTCCAAATCAGAGACTTCTCACTAGTAGAATCTATTATTGCATCATATTTGAAGCCGCGCACAACAACTGGATACTTCACTACATTTATACTACTGTTTCTAATTGCTGGACTCGGTTCGAATGGCACTCTTCTACGCGATGATTGATTTTGCGGCATTTTTGGCACTGAGGACTCCTCACTGGCTTTGGGCAGTTGAGCGATACATGTCCCATTCTGGAGCAACTGCAACATGTGATTGAGTCCCGTCATCGTCTTGGTGGTATTGATACGCTAGCTTCTTGTTAATCATCTTTAATTGCCATTGTTGGTCTCGTGCTGCTACCACTAGTTGCGATAACCTCTTGCGTTAGCTCAAAGTGGCTGAGAAACTGTCGTATCGTGAGTAGTAGGTTCGTTGTTGTTGCGATTGGCATGCCTGTGACTCCCTTCTGCTTACGCCATTCCTGAAGTATATAATGATGCCAGTGTCTGATATATTACCGCGTCACCCGGTTGCATTTATTCTGTGGAAGCAGCCTTCCACACACTTTTGTTGGATGGATTAACTCATCATCAGCTATACAGATGCACTGCTGTCGTCAGTCGGGAAATCTTGGATAAGTCGTTTCGCAACATCTGTGAAACGTGTGTACATTACATCGATGCCGCCGGCCCAGACTTTTGCGTCTTCTTTCATGTTCGCCCAGATGGAGTACATCAGTAGTTGCTTGCTCCAAGAATATGCCTCCTAGAGTAGCTTTACTCTGGAGATAAAGTGCTTCGCTGTTAGGCCACATTGCGAAGATGGATCGAAGGCTAGTTATATAGCAATGATTTCGTCGATCTGCATAAAATTCGTTGTCATCTTGCACTCGTTTCATTGGGGCGTTGTCGTGTGCTCGCAATGTCAAGCCATTGTTGCATGGGAACCCATCGCCGTATCCAGTTCGCCACCTCCCGTCGTTGTCGTACCTGTTTACCCGCAATACCGCGCCGTTGTCACCTGAAAACCAGTTGCCGTGTGTGCCTCACTACTACGACTATGAGTGTGCTCGCAATGTCGAGGAGTTGTAGGATTCAAGTGAGTTGACGTGTGTGGGTCACCACTTCTACCATTCGTGTGTTCTCAATACCACGCCTTGATCAGTCTCAGCGTCTTCGGTGGTCTCACCGTTTTCGATGTCGATGACATCCATCTGGAGTGCTTCCTCCAGGCTCGTTTTCAACGCCAGTTTGTTGCCCGAACAGTGAAGCTTCCTTTTTTTTAGCTGATGGCGCAACTCGTTTACTGAGAGCTCACCAATGGTTAGCATGCTACTCTTAGGGATAGGGAGGCCGTATCCAACTTCTGAATTTGTCAGATTAAAACAGGAATACTTTGTACTGGTATAAGGACTTTATTAGATTCATCGCAAGACAAGACCCTCCCGCGAGCGTGAAGCGCACTCGTATTTATATGGGACTTGGTACACTATTACTAGCATTGGTTGATGGTGTTGGTGCGTGTGCTGCCTGTACGTGTGTTCCTAGGTGTAAATGTAAAATAAAGCCGAATAATATATGCATGGAAATTGAAGGAGATGGCAAAAGTAATTCTGATAAATATATTAAGTTAATTATGTTTAATATTTCACAATTATAACAAGGAAAAAAACAAAAATTGCGGTTCTGTTTGTTTCTCAGATAGCATGAACTATATAAAAGGCAGAAAAAGTTCCGCCCATAAATTTATTCGGAAAAACTGGAAGAGATATGGGTCGGCTATTCGCCACCGAAAATAAACTAAGCAATTTTGAAATTATAAGAGCAATGTAGAAAATTAGCAATAAAACGAAATTATTGGTTAATTTTGAAACAGTTAAAGACGCTTGAAGCTCTAGAAAGGCTCCATATTTTACATATACTGCAAAAAAGGAAAAAATTAGACCTTTATGTTGAAGGGTTTGGACTGCAAAAAGAATACAGTCGATCTTTTACAAGTAATCAAAGAAGCAGTACAAAAAATTAATTTATTTCAATTAAAAACTTTACAATAAGGAGATCAACCGTCGAAAGTGAAAATTTACCATTTTGCCTAGTGCAAATTTCTAATATAAGCTGTCCACATTCTCTCCAACAAATAAAGTATTAAATTTCAGAGTGGTGAGGCGGAAATGTCTTCAGAAAAAGAAGTCGACAGGTGTTACCGGTTCGAACGATTTTGGCATTTGGCTGAACGCTGCACCATATATTATCGATGCGTTAGTTGCAAAGAAACTCATACCACCGGAAAGTGTGAATTGGCTCAGATAGAGCTTACGAGAAATTGTTTTTGATCACCCTCTATCATATCAAGGATCCCCTGATGTGAAGATGCAAAAGTTAAATTTATTCCAAAAGAAACGAAAGTATACTGCAATGAGATACCTTCTCGCACCATCGATTCCACGATATCGCCGCTAGAGGACCAGCAGAAAATACTGCAAATGATGTAAGTAGCAACAATGAGTTTATTCTTAAAATACACCAATAACTTAATTGTTGAAGTAGCAGAAGAGTGCTGCTGCCAGAAGGGTATTGTAATATAAGCAATATATTCTGCATATCAAAACTTGACTAATATACGGATCCCATAAATTGAGTTCGAAAAATTATTATGATTATAATGATTTTAAACTCGGCACCATTTTTTTCAAGTGTTTTGACCCCGTTGCTTGAATAGTCATGATAACACATCATTATTATAAACAATTTCTAAAATTTTTACCAAAATTCCTACATGTTTGTAGTGTCTAGCTCCGTTGCAAATGTGTATCTCCCTAGTATCACGTGTTAATGTTGTTGTAATTGTTAAATATTCAATTGGCTGTAACTTAGCTGTTAATATTCAATTATTGTGAAATTTTCGGAACATATACAATTACTTTAAAAAAATTTAAATTGTTGATTTTATAGGCGAAAATGTAAAATTTATAAAATTTACTATATTAACAAAGTTGATCAAATTTTAACTTCACAGGTATTTGTTACCCTTGTACTCTTAAAGTCACACTTCTGTGATTTTTTTCAGATTTTTCGGGTCATAATTCGGACACGAAATTTGCGTACATTTTCCCTTCCCCTGCACCCTTCAAAGCAAAACTTGTTTTTTAAGACCTGTTTTGAAAAGTTCTCATCAAGACCTTTCACTTGAAACTCATATTGCCTACATGCGACGAAAACTTTTTTTCGGGGACATCTCCCCTATATGGGGAGAACCCCCCTTAAAGATCTCATCAATTTCTTTTCGTGGTGAAACTTTCAAGAAGGCGTTACTTCGCACGTACTTACAAAATCATATGTTTCTAGCTTATGTAGTTTGCGAGAAAAAGTGGTGTGACACACGGACGGGCGGGCGGACAGACAGAACGCGATTTTTGTAGGGTATTGTAAAATGATTTTAAATACCCTAAAAATGAGCTTTGTTTTTCAACATTTAGATTTTTCAAATGTCTCAAAACAACATGCCATTGTGTCAAATTCCCGTGGATGGGTTTCGTTTTATTTTGTTATATTATAAAGGAATTTTTTTCTCACAACTGATGAAAATCTGACGACAATTTGCGGTTTTATGGTTACGTATAGTTTATAGCAAGAAGCAGTTACTGCGCCTCTTCTTTTCTCCAACTCATTTGCAAACTGTAGGACCGCTTTAATTTGAATGTGTCGGGCACGCGGTGATCATTGGCGTTTACTAATGACCTGTTTATTCATAAAACGGAACAAAAAGTATCAGTTGTTCAAAGAAACCTTTGAAAATGCTTGTGATGTGCACACCATACGAGAAATTAGCGAATGAAAGTGAATGCTAAAAAATCCACAAAAATTTTGTTTTAACAACGGTGTGCTGCACACTTAAGACATGAAACATAATTGGAGATATCACTACATTATGACTGACGAAGGAGGTTTAGAAATTCTGTATTCGATACCTCGGTGTTTATCTCGATCAGTATCCGTACTATAATGGACATGTCAAAACTATTCTCAGTAAAACACAGAAAGTGTACATGTCCTTTTGGTGACTATTTTATTCCAGATCCATTGATCAAAAAGTCAAAATCATATATTAGAAGGCTTGTTTGATATATGGATGTCTTACCTGGTATGACCAGAGTGCTAGTACAATAGAATTATGCAGTCTGTGCGGCATAGTGGTTAGAGCACTCACCCAATATGCCAAAGTTCCCTGATTTGAGTCTCGTTGGTGACAATAAATATTTGTTTTGAGTGATTCTTTTGACATACTATAAGCCCCTTCAGTTATGATACGCACTGATTTGAAAATCGGAACGTATCGTAGCTGGGTGGGAGGATACATGGCAAAAGCGTGGTATTGACCATAGCACCTTCCTGAGTGCCAATACTCGCATGCACTTGATCAGTACGCATGGTATTATTCAAAAATGTTCATCACTAAATTACTAAGTAATGCACGTACTAGTCAATCACAGTTAGTACAGTATGACTCACATCAAAAATCCTGAAGGAAGTTGTAGGATGTGTCCATATTTTGGAAGGCTGTGAGAAACGGGTGTGAAGTCCAGGAAGCAGAACTTGAGAAAGATGCTCGGCAGTTAAATTTTAACATACAAAGAGTTACACATTCTCTGGCGGAGATTGAAGCATTTGTTGTGCCCTTTGTATGATGACCCTATTGACACAACAGCGTTCATGCCAGCCAATTTTCTAATTGTAGATACTTTGCCTGCTGCTCCCAAGGGGGACATTTTTTGACTAGACAGACTAGCAGAACAGTTTTGGAACCGATAGAAGAGCAAATATTTAGCGCGTCCTCAGCAGCGTCCCGTATTGACTCATCAACGACATTACGCGCAAATTGGAGATCTGTGTTTGATAAAGAGCGAATACTTTCCACCATTTAATTGGCTGCTGGCTTGCATTACGGCACTGCATCCGGGAACAGATAATTTAGTAAGAGTTGCATCTTTTTTTCCAAAAATAATATATTCCAATGCGCAATCGTGAAAATCAGAATATTGACGCTCAAAACAATAATAAATAACCCCTGTTAAAAACAGTGGTTCGTTTTCGTTAGAGTAGTGTACACCGGTGTTATATTTGCTTCTTATCCCTCCATATCCTTACCTCCCTCTCATTCCCTCACTACCTGCTGCGTTGAAAGTTTAATGGCTACCAAGTAGTTCTGGACGAAGTTAACTACTAGCATAGGTGGAGTCACTTCACCGGTACAGATTGCTCTGACTTAATCAACAGAACCTAAGAATTAATAAAACAGATAAATCATTGTTTTGTTTGATTTGGACTCAAAGCAGTGGTGACCGGGCACGACCCAAACAACTAGCACCATTGAACTATAGTCGTACACAGTTCAGGAAGGTATATTGACAACATTGAATGCGATACTGTATCTTCAAACAATGGAAACACAACCCAAAAAACCCTCCCCAAAATTTACGATGGCCAAAGAGCTCAAGGTCGGACTCACTTAGTTCACAAAACAGCAATTCTTGCGTTCATTGGCCAAGATCTTAAGAAATACCACTAGGGTATTTCTAAAAACCTCAAAATTGCAGTTCGATTTTCAATAGTTTATCTTCAAATATTTCTTCAAGGTCACTAACATCTTTACGCGGACTGATTCTTCTGATGGACTATAAGCTCGCTCAGTTATGATACTTACTGGTTTAAAATCAGATCGTGTGGCAGCAGAATGGATAGGAATATGGTCAAAGCGTGGAATTGACCATATCACTTTCTCGAGTGCCAATGCATTCGATCAAGATAATGAGATACATTAATTATCTCTAAGCCAAGGCCCAAAAAGGGCTATAGTATATATTAAAAACTAAATGGAAGGAATGTCCAAGCGAAATTACTCTAAGAAATTTCAAGACTTGTGTAAAGACATCTTGAAGCAAATCCTGTCCTATTTCATGAAACTACACCATCTTATATGTAATCTGACCTAGAAAATTTTACTAATTCTACAATATTTCCTTTGAAGATATTAAATACACAAGCTTTGCATTTCTTTGAAAATTTTCCATCTCTGCGCTGCCATTAGGAAAAGCAACGAAATGCGAGTATCTTCATTTAAACCATTTACCTTGACTTAAATAATCTGGCACACCCAATATTTCAAGTGAAACTCATAGGAGAGGGAATATTGCTTAAGGCACGATTATTGAAGAGACTTGAATAAGATTATTCATTTATCGATTTCATTTTGTCCTATTCTTTGAACGATACTAAGAAATCAATTTATTTCTCAATTTTCCAGACTATATACATGAGAAAATTAATTCTGACAGATTTCTACTAAGCAATATTCCTTAGAATTTGTTTTGATTAAATCTTGTAGAACATGAAAAACACTTTATGAATAGAAGTACGAGTATTTGATGAGCAAAATTAGGATACTGTTTGTGGCAGACAGGTACAATACTAGTTGTCGTTTTGACCAACTATGCATCATTGCTCTTGGCGCAACAAATTACTATCATTATTTTTCAAAGTTTGGATGGAAAAAACCGGCAATTTTCAAATTATGACTTATGTTTAACCATAAGTCCGTAGAATATAGGTACAACAAACGAAGAGTATGTTATCTCATGTAACAACTTCTTTGGAGGGAATACAAGGCCACAACCAAGCGAACTATTGTTTAGTGTATCAGTATACCTCGAAGGCTGAGTTAGCATCTCATGAGTATTTCGATGACGAAATCTCAAAAATAATTTTCCATGCATTTCTCCAAGTAAAATAGAAATCATAAAAAATTTTTCCATCTTCACAATTATTTTTCATTTGTTTATTGGAACATGCGGATGAAGGTGACAAATAAATTCTTTGTACATGCTCTGGACTTGCATTGATTGGAGTGCTGCAAGTGTGAAATGAGCTTTGACTCGGGGGAACAATTTTCAGCATAGGCTGAGAATGGCTGAGGTGACTGCACTATTTGAAGTGCCTACAAGACTGATTTTGTTGTCTTCTTTTGTGTTGAAAATGTTTTGTGCAAAACTTTCGGTTGAATCGCAAGCGATGAACAAATGTCGGTTGTAAAACTCGTATCATTATCGTTGTTCAAGAATTCAATAGAGTCAATGTCACTGAGCTCTCCATGCGAATTTTAAAATAGGTTGGCATTAATCTTTTGATGGAGATGTTGATCTCCCTGCCATTGACGTCAATGAAATAAACGGATGACGACAGTCAATTAATGATTTCATGTGGCCCAGTGAATGTTTGCGCAAGTGATTTCTTTACGAAGCCTAATCTAATGAGCACGTGTGAGCAAGAATGAAGGTTCTGGTGGATGAATGTGGTCCTATTGGTGCGAAGCTCTATTAGCTTTAGCCGCAGTTCCTCCATATACTGCCGTTGTTTCTCAAAAAGAATGTGAATTTCTAACTAATCAATACTAAAGTCGACAAACTACTCTCCTGGTAATCGCGGACTCGTATCAAAGACTAATTTGGCAGAGGAAGCAATGAGGTCTTCTTTAAAATTGCTTCATAAGCCTAGCAATATGGTAGGAAGAGCGTTGACCCACATCCTCGTGATATAGTACCAACGTTCGATTGCACCATTTGACGATGGATAGTACGGCATGCTGCCAATTTGCTTGCAACCGAGTAGTTTCCAAAATACGGGAAACAAAGCTTACTTGAATTGCGATCCTTAATCCATGGTCATGACCAGTGGTGTTCTGTAGCATGAAATGCAATTCGAATAGAACGCGTTTGCCACCGTCTTGGCAGTTTTGTCCGGAATGGGAATCGCGAGGAAAATGATCCAACATGGTTAAGTAATATCTGAAGCCCCGTGTTCTTCATCCATCCTTACATATCAAGCTGGGCTTGATGAAAAATTTTGTTAAGGCCATGAACCAAGAAAACCAGGCTTTTAAATACTTAAGAGACAAATTTCCTAAATTAAGTGATGCAAAGGTTAAGGAAAGCATCTTTGTTGGGCCACTAATGTGTCAACTTGTAAAGGAGATTACATTCGATTTAGTTTTCTAAGGGGAAGAAAAGGAAGCTTGGGAAGCTCTCAAGGGAGTTACACATGGATTTTTAGGGAACAAAAGAGATGATGAATACCCTCAATTGGTTACTGAGTTTCTACTAAAATATCACCAAGTCGACTGCAATATATCCCTGAAAATCCATTTTCTCCACTCCCATCTTGATTTTTTCCCATCTTAATTGCGGGGATGTTGGTGATGAGCATGGAGAACGGTTCTATCGAGATATTTATGTGATGGAACGAAGAAATCAGGGCCGCTGGAATGAAGCAATGCTTGCAGATTACTGCTGGCTTAAATGTAGAGATGTTCCAGAGGTCACTTACAAGAGGAAAGCTTAAAGGTCACGATCAAAGGAATCAGTTGATTCTTCGTAGATCTAAACATCTGGCAAGAGTTTTTTGAAGAGTTTTGAGTTTAAATATAATTAATGATAGGGCAATCACACTTTAAATGTTGTTAGTATATGTGATTCATATTTACCAATTTCTTAGCAACAATAATTTTTATCATTTACATATCAAAAAATATAGAGCTACTACATTTTTTTCTTTGTCATATTCGTTTTTTTTAACCCAAAATTAGTAAGAATTGACTCATGAAGTAAAAGAAACGTTTAATGAAATCAAAAAAAGACGCTCTGAGCTGGCCAATCGCAAAGGTGGTATGTTTCATCATGATAACGCCAGGCTCCATACCTCTTTAATAACCCATTAAAAATTAATGGAGCTCAATTGGGAACCAATGCCACATCCACCCTACAGCCCTGACTGTCCACCATCAGACTGTTATTTGTTTTGTTTCCGTCAAAACCATTTGAATGGTAAAACTTTCGATTCCGATCAGTCTGTAAAAAATGAGCTGGACCAAGTTCTTTGCTTCTAAAAACCAAGGCTTCTTCGAATGCTTAATTTTTCAACTTACCAAAAGAAAGTATCCAAAACTAATATTGACAAAATTAATTAATTTGGAATACAGCATTTGTCAAAAGTTTGTCCTAGAAAACATACGTCAGGACTTTTGGTGCCAGTGTGCCGTAGCAGTGAGCTATTGTTTCAGTGGCCAGCTAAGTTTGTTTTTTCTGTAAATAAATCATAATTTTAGCGGTAAGTACTATTTCTTTTTTTACAGTACCTTGATTGTATGTTATTAAGGGAATGCGTGCAATTGTTCTTTTTCTTAGCACTACGGCCCCTCTCGGGCATTCGCTTCCTGCAAATAGCGCCTCCAACTGACTCGGTCCATTGACTACGTCCTCTAATTTCGAAATCCGAGCAGCGATGAACTATCTTCATCGCCCGAGCCAGACCAGCGTCTCCTCAGTTTCCCACGGATTTCAATCCTTCAACTCTCCCAAGGAATAACTTTTTGGGTATCCGTTGCTCTTCCATACGATTTATGTGGCCAGCTTCCACAGTCTTATAATCGTTGAGACCTCCTGCTCGTCAAACAATTCACATAACTCATGGTTCTATTGAATTCGCAATTGGTCCCCATCGATCTCCACTCCGATTATTCGCCTCAGGACCCGTCGCTCAAAGGCATTCGATATATTTTTGCGGATGCTTGGGTTATGGTCCATGTTTCATACCTATAGGATAGCACAGACCTTATCACAAATCTGTATACTTGGAGCTTTGTCTTTCTGGGTATGCAGCTGGTCGACAGGCTGGTCAAAGTTGAAAAAAATGTTTTATTTGTGAGCTGTATTCTTTGGCGTATTTCATCTCTTTCATTACCAGTTCACGTTATTTTGGCGCCCAAATACACAAATTTGCTAACATTCTCGATAATGTATTTGCCAAGTGTGATATTTTGTGCATTTGAGGTATTTTTCCTCGACTGCGTCATGAACTTTGTTTTATTTTCATTAATTTGTAGCCCTACTAGTTTTGCTTCGCTGTCGAGTTTCAAGAAGAGTTATTTGGCAGTTGTTAATGACCATGACAAAATGTTGATGCCATCTGCATAGTATACTACTGGGCTCAACTTTCATAGTAATGTACACCGTGTATCGACAGGTAGCCTTATGACGTACTCCAGAGCTGAATTGAATAGCAACGGGGCCAGCCCATCTCGCTGCTTTAGTCCGATATTTGTGTCAAAAGCATCGATAAGGTCGTTATTTATGCGAACTTAAGAGGTTGTTGTCGTCATTATTAGTTTGGTAAGACGGACTTATTTGGCTGGGATGCCAAAGCAAAGCATTATTTGGTACAGTACGTTACGATCAACACTGTCTTATGCTTGCTTAAAGTCAACAAAAATTTGGTGTGCGTCTATGTTGAACTTCCTTGCTTGACTGTGAACAATTGGTCTATTGTCGATCTACCTGCTCTAAAACCGCCTTGATACTCCCTATAATGCTGTTGGTACATGATCCAATTTTATTATTCTCCAAGTACTTTGAAAATATTTTCTCCGCCGTGCAAAGTAGTGATATGCCTCTATGATTTTTGCACTTTGGTTTGTCACCTTTTTTGCTGATAGGGACAATGATTGATTGGCTCCAGTCTTTTGATATATGTTTTTGTTGCCAAATATGCTGCATGACTTTGTTAATTGCTTTATGAACTCTCCTGCCAGCATATTAGATGAGCTTCAGTGAAATCTTATCGATGCCTTGTGCTTTATTATTTTTAGGGTTTTAATGGTGGAACAAACTTCATCCAAAGTAAATAAATATGATGCCCATCTTTCCTTAATCTTCGTTTCATCAGCGGTGATATTACCGATTTCATCAACCACTTTTCAGGCTTTTCACTACTTTGTATGCTTGTCTTGTATTGTTGCTTGCTAGACGTTTACCTATGCTTCTCAATTGGTTGTCATAATGTTTTCTTTTCTTAATTCTAATTATCTTATTCGCTACTCTTCTGAGATTTCCCTAGTGTTCTCTCTTCGTCCTGGTTCTTTAACCTACGTAATCTTTGTATGCCTGATTCTATTCGTATAACGTATACTAGCACTTACCATCAAACCAATCATTTCTCTTGCGCCGGGTATGATGTCCGATTATCTGTTCTTCCACGGTCTTAACAGCTGCTTTCACTTCCATCCCGAGATTGTTGCTTGTCTTTAACGATGCGTCTGATAAAATGGGAGCCAGCTAGTTGTCGAGTGTTTCCGTGGAATTTTTCGCCACATGCAGTAATTGATCAGTCACACAAGCAAACTGCTCGAAAACCTTCCTAACACTTATCCAAAATTTTAATTGCAGATTGAGAAAAAAAGGTTTCATTACTTCCATTCATAATTGTAATTTTTAAATTTTTTTTCTTATCATTATCATTAAATGTAATTTTATATCAATTTTCCAGTATATTAAATTCAAACGATTCCCGTTTATTATATTCTCCATGATATTTAACTTTTTAATATTATTTAAAATCTTTTTCATTTTTCTTTTCCTTTGTTGATTTTTAAAAAAATTAATTCATATCTGCAAATTAAAATTTCGGGCATAGGAACACTGATTTAGTGCATCCTATCTGTATATTGCATTACCGAGTGCAATCGAACTTGGCTGAGCGAGCAGCTGATTTGAGTATCGTTGCGGTACGGAAGAGGAGAAAGAAAAGATTTGGACGGATGAGGAGTCTACGGGAGATCTTGTTTCGGCTTATCATGTCGTAGGGTGTTCAAAGTGAAAATAAATTTTTCATTGTTTAATCTTCTATTTTGTACGAGTTTATTTTGCTATTTCACTACCCCATTCTACAACTTCATCGGTTTTAATATCGAAGTTTATCAAATACGCGTTAATGATTGCCAATCGAATGCATATGCTATCAAATCGAAAAGTTGGTGGAGTGGAAATAAGGCATGGTGCGGTGGTGGTGATTGTCGGTGTTCAGAAAAAGTGCTCGAGAATTTTTTTTGGATGTAATCAAATGGAAGTGAGATAACTGAAAGTCAGTCGCGAATTCTGAACCATGTTCGGTCAAAAGAATAAGAAGAAATGGAAAGAAAAGCTAAGATAGTGTTGTAGAGATCAAGCCGTGTGCAATATTAACATCGCGCTTCAGCTAATACTTGTTGGCAAGTTTTTGGGAATTGATTGAAGGTTAAGGTTCCTTAAAGGCAACTGCAGTGCAGTAAATCGTACGGTTTCAAGACACAACCAACAACGAACGTTTCTCGACCGCCTTCTATACGAGTGTGTGTAAAAGTTGACTGTCGTGCCGTCAGTATTGATTGAAATTGTTGAATTTGTTCTGTAAACACGGGTAGCAAGTTAAAAAAAACAAATCGGAGCTATTTTCTCATCGGTTTCTTTGTCTGTTTCGCTTAGGGTAGTCTCCTATAAATAATTGTGAAAGTCCTACCGTGCGTGGTATTCCCCGAATGCACGGAGGAGTAACGCACACTTAAAAATAGTGCAAGAAATCAGTGAACATTCATCTTACGGACACTCATCCACGTAGTTGCCGTGTGTAAGCATTCTACAAAAATGCACACTTGCGAACTTCCGCGCAAATTCTTACGCACTTCTCTGCTGACTGACTGTCATGCTTGCTAGCGGATTTGTTTGCAATCTTAAGTGCTCCATAGCCGAAAATCAAAATATCGCGTGTTCACGACAGCACTTTAACAGCTGGGAGTGGGATTGAACAAGATTGGAAATTATTTTTGTGTGCAATAGTCGTGATTGCCGGTAGCCAACCGTAAGCTGGGTGTTACGAATGTCGAGTGGAATATGCGGAAGTGCTCGGTGTTGTTTTGTTTATGGAGACCTATTTACCAATTCCTAGGAATTTCAATCGGCCAGTGAGCACTTAAATTGGCCGTAGACATAGATATAGAGAGTACTGGATCCGCAACCGGTCGTGAGAGCCGAAGCAATTGGCAACCTTCGCTAAAGTTGTGTGAAGTTGAGGTTTGAGGTGATATGCTTTTAATTTAGCACTCTTTTCACGGCAAAACACGTTCACATTTGAAAAGTTTTTAATTTTAAAGATCGCGCGTACGTAATCGGACCTTTAATTCACTCTTTTAATTAAAAATTTACGAAATTTCCATCCGCTTTGACAGATGAGTTTTCCCGCGTGTTTCGCGCTCTTTTCGATTTTCTTTTGCTTTGACGTTCGAGTTTTCCGTGGGAGTCGTTTGTTGTTTGTACTCAAACTGTTTTCCGAATGATAACGAAGGCGCGATCGTGTGCACGTGAAATGAAATTTCGTTGGTGTGCGCGGGTGTCAGTGGGGAAGCGATTCTTCTGAAGAGAGAAAAGAAAAACCTGGCTGGAAAAAAAGGGGAAAGAGAAGCAAAGGGAATCATATAGTTTCGAGAGCGTAAGTTATTTATAACTTATTTATGTGGCAAATTTGCTTCTCACATAGACGAGTACACAGATTGTCGTTGCTCGTCCATTTGTTTATATGTCTTTGGCCGTAGATTAGTGGTAGAAACGTCGCAAGATAGAAAAATGAATCGCCTAATGGACAATCTTGAACGACTTTCAGAGCTGCATGTACAAAGAGGACATTGAAATACGGTTGGCACTTCAAGAATTGATATTGGTGCGACTGTTGAAAAGCTTCCGATGGATAAAAGTGCAAAATACAAGAGTGCAAGTGCGAAGACAATAGCCTCAACTAGAAAAGGCAAGTAATCAACTAAACCACGAAGGAAACTGTGGAAAACTGTGTAAACATAGGGTTGAAATCGAATATATAGTGGAAACTGAAACCAGTGCAATACGCCAAACTGTCCATAAGTGAAGAGGAGGTAGATTCTATCTTTTGCATATTTTCTTTTAATTTAATCATGTAAAATAGACCAATGTTATGTATGCTTAGTATTAAGTTAAGTTAGCACACATTGAGTTAAATTGGAAATTTGATTTCCAATAAGAAGGCGAATTTTTCCTGAAAAACATATACATACAAGCTAATAAGTGATGCATACATGAATTATTATATACTCTGCCAAGCTTATAACTGACCAATTTCTGTTGAATGGACTTAACCTCCATGTAAATCTTTGTCGACTGTGTTTACTCGAATTATTTTTGACACCTGTGACAAATCATCTGGAAGTCGTTCCCACTTACATGTTGTATGGACAATTAATTTGTGCAATAGGAGCTAACAAATTGGTCTCTGTAGTCTGCATGTTTATTTTAGATTTTGATTTAATTTTATTATTTTTGTACTTGCATGTGAAACAGTTAAAATTTACTTGGAAGTCATTCATGAAAATCAATCATGATAAATCATACAAAATTAATTTCGTAGAAGGATTTTCCAAACAAGCCACTGCAAGATTATTTTAAGTGCAAAAGTGAAAAAGTCAAATAAATCTAGTTCTTGTTGTTGCTCCTTATAACGTATTAGCAAGAACGTGTGGATATGTCCTATTTACCGTTTTATAAATGAAAATATCGTATTAAAAATAGTTGTTCTGAAATTAAAAGTTTTTTGAATGTCGATACATGATGGTGCTGATGGACTGTTTTATGTCCAAAAGTAAGAATTTATTTTTCAATTCATTCTAAACGCAAATCCATACAAAGTTTCATACAAACACCGGAAACCACTAAAACCTAATCAATTTATAGACTTGATAAAAAAATATTCACATATCTTAAAATTTAATAGCAGCCATAAACTGGCAGATACATTTTGCCTTATCAAACTGTCTATAATAGTCGTAAAGTAATTAAAATGCAAATTGATGAACATTTTTTCGGTTGTTTAAACTTGTAACATTTCTTCTTTTCATTTTATATTAACACATTTCAAATAACAAAATGTCCATGTTGAATGCTTTCGCAACGATTTAAATAAATGGATTGTTAAAACTTCAAAACTCCCTTTCTATCGACCTGACCCGGTGTAGGACCCACATCAATGGCAGGCTCTTCCACTAATAAGGGCTAGCCATCAGGGGCGCTCCTCCTTTCTTTTTACTTAACAGGGGCTCTTGCCAGATGGAGTGGCCTTCCGCTCGCGTGCCTTTTTATGACATAGAGTTATGTGGTTTCATTACATAACGCTGTGGCATAAATCGGTTACGTTTGTGCTCCTCATTTGAGGAAAAGAGTCATGCAAATTATGTTTACACGAGTTTTTTTACTCAAATGGGAAATACATGGCCACGTCTACGTTTGGATCTTGATCCGGTTGGGACGGTGTGAAGAGGCATTGTTTCCATCTGGATGCCCCACTCTTGTTTGTGGGCCATAAGTTTCGTCGGTAACGACAAAGTATCTGTAACTCCGTCCGTTTTTGTCCGGCCCAATTTTTTCTTCGAACAAGCGTTACAACCGTTAGTTCGTTACCTGATCCTCGACACCATTTGATCGGCATTTTTACATGTTTAAGTCGTGAATGTGAATTTTTTTCGTAGTGGGTCCTTGTGCTAGGGGTAAGAACATGCCCCACAAACCCGCAACGCTAGCCTGCCAGCACATTCACACGTCCCCAGACAAGGCCAGTCTAGGCGGATCTCAACAATCTCTTTCGCCGAGGCAGCAAATCATCGCTGCAGTCCTTCACGGACAATTTCCCATACTTACTTCACTACTCACAGACGCTGTTTGGAGTCTTTCGATGTCAAATTTCTGTAGAGGACATACGACATCGATAAGTTAATTTGATCAAGCAATGATCTGATTTACAATTGGCTCCTCGGTACGCACGGACGTTAAGTATGCTCGAGGTCCAACGCTGTTGCATCAAAAGATGGTCGATTTGGTTTTATTTGTTTCCATCCAGTGATACCCAGGTCATTTTTTGAATGCGTCGATGTGGGAAGCAAGTCGAATGTATGGATAGATATCTGCTACATGTAAAGTTAATTAGGTGCTAGCCGTTTTCATATGTTTCATCGTGGAGGCTATATCCTCCAGTCTTTCCCCGGTGAGATAGCTCAAAACATTTCAGGTAGCCAAAAATTAGTTTGAGTAAGGCGATGATACCAGCCAGAAGGGCCTTTCAAAAAACGCTTCCGATTTTCAATGAAATGATACCATTACATTAACTTCCAGTTAATTGAACGACCGAGTTAATTCAGATAGAACAATCTAATGTTTCATCAGCTTTTCTTGGCAGTGTTCGCTTGACATCTCAGTTGACCAACTTAATTGTCATTCTTGTAAAATACACGTAATACAGACGGTGATGAGTCCAATGATGCCAAACCGAGTGTAAGACGCATCATTGTATCCATCGAACCATCAAAGTATTATGCAGTATTACCCAAAATTTGCTACATAATCGAACTAAATCCTTCGCTCTTTGTACAATGACTCAAATTAACATATAGTTTGATTTTTTTTCCAACCATTGTCCTCAACACAAATATTTCAGTTTCATAACAACTGTTTTGCGAGCTCTTCATTTCAGTAATGTGTTTAGTAGATTTAAGCTCGGAGCACTTTAAAATTTATTCAATTCAATGTCCTTTCATAATGAGGTACTCGTAACAAGCCACAAAAGTATCAGAGTTTCTAAATGAATCAACATGAAAATTTTATTGCCGGTTTACAATAGCAATTCCAAAGAAATTTGAGAGAAATACCTCATACATCAGCACTCAAATTGTAACCCAGATTTTATATCGTATACGTTAATATTGCTTCTACTTGATCTCATCATCAGATTAAATGTACTTCAAATCATACCAAAAACGCCAAACTCACAAAACAAACAATTGGTAAACTTATTTATTCTTTCGCAAATTTAAAATCGTTGTTCGGCGAACAAAAATTGTTAACTAAAAGTTTCTGGAAAAATGAAACTTTTCCAAGAACTGGTAAAACTCTTCTTTGCTTTGATTCCGGCTGTATCTCGTTAAGTCTCTCATATTCCCGTTATGCTTACTTAGGTTAATGTTAAAAGGAAAGTTTTTCCCTTGCAACCGGTCTTCATTCCCACCCTGAATTTAACTTTTTCGCCACGACTTTTTCGGTAATTTGAGGGTGAAGAGACTACAACAGAATTTCACGGACTCACCCCGATGGAAAACTCATTTTATTTTGTGTTTGATTTTATTTATTTTCGCTTTTTGTTTCTTACTTCAACGTGTAACTTAGTTTCAAAGCATGCGAAAACATTCATATCACTTTTATATTGGCTTTGTGGCTGAAGTACTTAAAAGATTAGCAGCAGCCACATGTGGTTGTACCCACATCATTCACCGTTTCATCCTTGCGATACTCAGACTTGATGACAAAGTCGTCAGTTGGCATGAAAATCCCTCATAAAGAGTTCTCATAGCCACGCAGGCCACATCAGTTTATGGAGAAGAAGGATGAAAACGTCAAAATCTCAAATCAAATTCCAACTGATTCATCCTCAGTAATTTGCACAATGCCAGGAATAAGGAATGAAATCCTTTCATTAATCTTTTGATAACTATTGTAATTAAGATCGAAAAATCATTATTTGCTTCAGGGTTTCGCATGACTTGAGCCATTCAGTCAGAATTATGATAATAGGGCAAAGCCCACTTCCTAGGTTGTTTGTCAGATTTTGCCTCCCAGTTTCCCGAAATCAGTTCACACGAAGCGAATGTCAACTAAGTTATATTTGGTCCTCTACAATACGAAGCAGTCACAGCATTGGAAGGCGATGATTAGAAATAGGTTTAAGTGATAAATGGTGGCACATGGAAATCTAAGTAAATATTAGTCTCAAAGTTTGTGTGCCGCACTTGGAACTGTTATCAATTATAATTATTGGTAGGAGTCACGGCAGGAAGAGGGTTTTCATGCTTTTTAGCCCAGCAACCATTTCTTGAATGGAAGCGTAAACAATCTTGTTCTCGTGCAGAGGCTTTCTACGACTTGTAAGCACCTTAGCCTCCTCTTAAGTCTATGCTACGGGGAGCAATGCCAAAAACTTCCTTACAATCAAGGACCTTCCTCCAAACATCGCCCACTAAAAAGGCATTGCCGCCAATACTGTTGTGTCGAAGAACATGGACACTCGTCCATGACGCCGATTCCTTTGTCAAGAGCTCCATCGTCAGCCTTTTGTGCAGCTCCGGCAGGCAAGAAGTGGCCATCAAGAAAGTATGGGAACTTCTAAGGATTATATTGGATCAGAAATCAAATTACGCGTTCAATTCTGACAGACAGGAAGGAAAATTGTGAAATAATGATTGTGTGCGGCAACGACTCAAGTCGATGTTGATGACTGTGTCGACGATGATGGGAAGGCAATGATGACTATAACGGGTATGGCAACAGCATTACAAGGGTCCTGGCGAAGATTGGCGTCGTTGATGCCTGCAACCAACGCCTCCGAAACATTGCTTGTTCCTCGTTACTACAGCACTTCATCAATACGTGATTAGAATTATTATTGGGTTACGAAATTGCCTCACAACGTCTCGAATAAGGGAAATTATGGAATCTTGCACACCACGGAAATAGGTTATCGGCTAATTAGTAGAACGTGCAATATTTTCCAGAGATTAAAGTCAAATGAGAAAATCGAGACATCTGATTATTGTTGGAAATCATTTCTGCCGTGAATTATTGGCTTTAATGCTTGTCGGCATGAAATACTTACGAATGTTAATTGAGTCTGTGCTGATGATAAATGTATTGCGCTTAGGTTTGGATCGGAAATAATTGCTATCGTGATTGCAATGAGAATATGTTGCAGATAAGGACACATTGGGGAATTGCTGACGAGAACCGAAATCAGGAAATATAATTTTTCATCAGACTGCTGTAATAAGTGTAATGTGACGCCTACGCCCGGGAATCGAAGTGATTCCGATCCCGAACCCTGGCAACCGGCCAGATATGTATGACTTCGAAGTGCAAGCAGACTTCATCTTTCGTGCGGATATCATTGCGCAGAAAATATTTTTTTTTAAATATTTATATCTGTGGATATAAATATTTGAAAAATAATATTAATTAACCATCCGATACATTTCGAAGCATATCTATCTGGCAATGCCCCCCACATCAAAACATCGCATAGATAGAAACGTGGAAACTGGGTGGAAGTGTCATTCGTCACATAACCTTCAACGAGTGTCAGGCTAACACGGAGACGGGAGCCGGTAAATTTTTGTAATCAGTGGAAATCTGAATTAATTATTTTTTTGCTTTAAGGGCAGGAGCGACCTTCCTTCGGGGGCCGACGGAATTGTTATTGGAGTCATTCGCTCACTGCTGGAAATTCGACGGAAGAGTCAACAGAGCACTTACTAGCACTATCGTGCCTACCCACAGTCGGAAGTGCAAACGCAACAGTTGTTTGGCGTGCAGGTTTTCTTCAAGTGGTGCAGTTATTCAACGTTTTATCGGTAACTACATTTTACCGTATTAGTTTGAGTCCTAAGACAAAATTTAGTTCCACGCAATAGGGAAACTTTGTCGTCCGTTCCCTTTGAGGTTATGAATATTGTGCAATCCCTACATACAATCTAAGACCACATTAAATAAGCTAGGTAATCTCCCACCAGACTCACCAATTGCTCATATAATAAGTGCAACATGTGCCGGTTTCGCAGCATCGACAGCAACAAATCCAATATGGTTCGTGAAAACGCGCCTGCAATTGGATTATAAATCAAAAAATCAAATGACCGTGCGTGAATGTATAAAACGAATTTATGCAACGTCGGGCTTTCGTGGTTTTTATAAAGGAATAACGGCCAGCTATTTTGATATATCCGAAACTGTTATACATTTTGTGATTTATGAAGCTCTTAAAGCGAAACTTATCGAGCTACGACATAGTCATCCTTTGGATGGTAAGACGTCGAGAGATTTTCTTGAGTTTATGCTGGCCGGCGGTATATCGAAGACTGTTGCTTCATGTATTGCGTACCCGCACGAAGTTGCACGAACGCGATTACGTGTAGAAGGAAGCAAATATCGAACGTTTTGGCAAACGTTATGTACAGTCTGGAAAGAAGAGGGCAAGGCTGGAATCTATAGGGGATTAGCAACACAACTAGTCCGTCAAATACCAAACACTGCTATCATGATGGCAACATACGAGGCTGTTGTCTATATGTTAACACGACACTTTAATAGCGACTTTTATATTGTATCCTAAGGAGAGAAATGTGATTCTCATGCACGTTCATGCCGTCGTTTTTGTGTGGCAGTGCAACAACGCTTAATAACACTAGAGTCGTATATACATAACATTATGAATACATGGTAGATAAAAGTAACAACCGATAAAAATCAGCGGCAAATAAAAACAAAACAAATCAAACACACAAAATAGTACCGCGTAAGAAAAAAAAAATTCAATAATATCATAGGCAATGAATGATTTACCATTTAGCTACAGATTAACCGTGAATATTAATACTTAGTTTTTGTTCGTGACAATGAATTAAAACAGAATAAAGTTTATTTGGTTATAATTCGAGAACGGGAAACGGGTAATTTAAACTCGAAGAACAACTAAAAGATTGCGAGCCAGTATCGTTGATGATAAGAGCATTTCTTCGGTTATTTGTACAAACGTTTCAAGTCTGTCCGCGCAGAGATTTTCAAAATTATTTTAGTCATTCGAAACGTAGCGATAGACGTCGGAGTTTATGGTTCTGTTGGAAAACGTGTTGTGACATATCTAGTAGAGAAAAAAAAAAAACACAACTCATAGAAATGCGTGTTCAACTCGAAATAAAACATTCAAGTCATTCAGAACATTCAGAATAAGTAAAAGGACAATTGACAAGCCATATGTTGAATCCAAGGAGAGCTGATTTCCCTTCCATTCTTTCCGATCGCACGGAGAAAGCAAGTCCTCGTCTAAATTTGTGCATCCTACCAACCTATCGAGAGTATAAAGTTTTTCACCGATAAATATCGTTCAAACTTAACATAACAACACCAATCAAAACATTTTGCAAAGAGACAATTGTGATCATTTTTTCTTCATATCCTTATAAAACAATTAAACATGAGAAATACTTTGGGACAATGAATTGAGATTTACTTAAAAGGCAAGAAAGAGCAATTAAATAAGTTAGGTATGCAACACTCGCGTTGAAAATTTGGAAAAAAAAAGAACATTGATGGTATTTATAAATATAGCATTGATTTCAATGCTTGAAACAAAAGACATGAAATGATAAAAGGCCTCTTATATAGAAATTCCTATAATAATATCCCGCCTGAGTCCTTCTAGTTTAGCTGATCCAGCGGATTAACATGATCAATGCCCTCCTTTTAGTGTACTTGTTAAATTTTTGATTTAGAATTGATGATAACAATACTTCGTGCAGAGAGGCATATTGAAACTAATACAATGATTAGGGAAGAATCGCTTCTTAAATACTGGCAACTAAGTCGTACACATAAGTTACATATACAATAGATTTCAGTAAATTAATTATACATAAATTATTAATTACAAAACGATAGTTCACTACCGGAGCGTTAAGGAGAAGTCACCTACAAATTAATTCGAAAATAGAGGTACTCGTATATTTTAAACGAAAGTTGCTTTATACACTAGTATATATATTTGTGTAACCCGATTGGAAAGAGAAAAATAACGTACAGTAGTATTTTAAAGCCAAGCAAAAAAAAAAGAAAAATAACACAATATCGATATAAATTTTTAAATAAGGGAGTGTTACTAAAAGAATACTGCGCAAAAATAGAAAAACCAAGGCATGAAATAAAAAAAGAAAAATTATAAGGCAAAGCCATTACAAGCATCTCTGCAAATAGCGAAAGACATAGCACGTAAATACTAGAGAAATTGTAAAATTTAAAATTTGATGCTCTTACAAACGTGCTGAATTGTTGCAACCATCCATCACCAACTTGTAAGAATTTATTGTAAGTTCAGAATTCTCGATTGATGTGGCGAAGTAGCTTTGATACTAATTAAAGTGCCTATGTTTACTTTCTTTTCCATTTTAGTTAAGTTGTTAAATGTTATACATTTTATTTTTCGTTTATGAAATTTTCATGTCAATTATTTTGACTATATTCCCGGATAATTAGTTTATATTTTTATATGAATTAAAGGAATGTTTTTGATTAAAATGAATTGCTAAATCTAACCACGACTTTCCTTTTCAGTGGTCCTTCTTTTTTTCAGTGGGAAGAGAGAGTGCAGGGTAAGTATGCCGTCGCGAGGGTAGGGTTTCGACAAATCCGCTGAGGTCGGTTTCACGTCGCGCGCGGTACGCGGCACCTTTGTAGTTTTGACATTTTGTTAGAGTAGTCTTCGTCGTGTTAACTTCGAGTAGCATATTTTTCGGTACCGCGTCGAAACTTCGGAAACGCGAAATAGAGATTAGATTTTGGTATTCTTGACTGGTGATAAGAAGAAATACGGAGTAACGTAAAGTAGGTTCCTTCTCCGTATGTTTTGTTTGATAACGCGTTTGGAAAACGGGCATGTTCAGGTGGCTGAAAATATTGTAATTGAGCGTAACCCATTCGGAGACCCGCGACCGAAATCCTCTCCGAACTAGCTGGCCGACAAGCAGCCACCGCGTGAATGGGTTACGGTGCACGGATTGGTTGACTGGTTGGTACCATCCGTTGGCACTACTCAGACTTAACGTCTAGAACCGATGAGAGGTCGGTTCCGCGTTGGACTTGAAAGGTTGAAAATCATTACAAATGGCGCCCAACGTGGGGCCCAAGACATCCTAAGGGGGAAAGAAATTCACGTCTTCTGACGAGTTGGTCCTTTACGGAGGATGTAAGGTACTTTGGTACTCGAGTTCCACTATCAGGAGCAGTGGAGTTGTGTGATACACTCTAGCAGTCGCTTCACGTGAGTTGTAGCTTCCGCTCTCCTTTGTTTGATTTTTTTTTTCGTGACAGAATCCTTCCGATGTGTTGTCCCAGGTTAACCCCTGTAAGGACCTTCTATTTTCTTGATGGAACTGCCAGTCTGATGGGTTTACCTATCAGCATGGACTCTCAAGAAAATAGAAGGCTACCTTGCCTTTATGTCGCGGAAGGATTCTACTTATTTCGTATGCGTGATAGACGAGTGGTATCGGTTCAACGTTCGGTGGCGTATGCTGGAGTTGCGGAGCCCGGAATGCTTCCACGCGTCGGGAGTTTTGACCGCGTACTAAGCTGTTACGGTAGCTATACCACTTGTCTCGTCGAGTCATTTAACGTAGATTAGTAACGTTTTGTAATGTATGTGGGTAGGGGTTTAAATTTAGTAAATCGACCGAAAGCACCCTTTCTTCGGCAGATTACCACGCACTCTCCTTTCCCGTTGAAGGAGTCGACCACTGAAAAGGAAAATATACTTTAAATACATTTTTTTCCCCACTTATCAATAGCTCGCCACTATCGGCCACTAATTTAGTAGTAAGTTTTGTCCATTTATATATTAGGGTTATCATAGGAATAAGTCTAGTTTATATATTTTTTCTCTCTCTCTTCCAGAAGCAAAACAAAAATGGCAACAAAGCGGACCCCAGATAAGCGTTGGACCAGATCCAAAACGGTCCAACCAGCTAACTGCGGGATCTGCTTCGAAGACGTAGTGGAGGGCGTACACAGCGTGCGATTGGATTGTGGACATCTATTCCATCGTGCCTGTGTACAACAGCTCCTCCTCACGTCCGAGCTGTGTCCCTTATGCCGGCAACCCATCGAGCGGACCGCCCTAGACGTCCCCCTCGGAACGCCCCTACCAACGCGTGGAGCAGTGGCGAAAGGAGTTCCAGAGGCCGAACCGTCCCAACCACTCCTAGATCTTCAAGGAGCCGTAGGCGGTGAAGTTCCGGCCGCAAGTGTCGTGTCCGAAGTGACCCCCCATGCCGTCCGCCCACTCCATTGACACCCTCGTGGCGTTGATGAGGGATATGTCGGAGAGGATTGGCAACCTGGAGGGAAAGCTCCAGAATCTCCCTATGAGCCAACCACCCAGTCGCGTGAGAACTCCGCTTGGCTGGGAGCCCAATCCCAGTGTGGCGATGCCCCCCTCCCGACAACCCGAGCAATGGGTCCCACCTCCGAGGAACTCGGGAATGGATCCCAGAGCTCCCGAATACAGACCACGACACAGCACCGCACCTCCGTTGGTACCTCTAGCCCCCGAGGCAGTTCAGTACAACAGGTCAATCGAGGATGTGATTCCCCCCGGGAACGCATTGACACCTTTTCGAGACCCGACGCCTCGTATCATGGAGAGTTGGCGCCTGAACTTTACAGGGTTCAACGATATGATATCGGCGGACCGGTTCCTTTTCCGGATTCAGGCGTTGGTATCCAGCACCCTGGGAGGTGATTCCTCGGCCTTCCTCCGGCATGCACATCTTTTGTTCAGCGGCGACGCTGCCGACTGGTACTGGAGCTTTAAAGAATCAACGCCACGTCCCACTTGGCACTCTTTCAGTGCAGCCTTCCGCAATCGATTTGAGGATGGCTTCACTGAGAGAGAGCTAAGGGAGCAAATAAAGAAACGGAAACAAGGCGCTCACGAACCGTTCGACCAGTACTACACAAGTATAGTGAGATTGAGCACTCGCTTGCGAAATACCATGCCCGAGGACGAACTGGTAGAAATTATCAGAGAGAACATGCGCTGGGATCTCCAGAACAGCCTTCTACATTTTCCCATCAACACCATACAGGGATTGCGCCTCCATGCCCGTAGACAAGAACACTTGGATGAGCGGCGAGGTACCTTCCGTCCACAACCTCGCATAACGGGACCAAATCCCCGAAATCATCACACCGCGGAGTTGATGGCCGCGGAGTTGATGGCAGCGGACCACCTGCTTGCTGATCCAGTACCAGTACCGAGGAGCGGAGCACCACCGGAGCTTGAGGACCCAGCATTGATTGATCAACCCTCCCTTGAAGCAATTACAAGCCCGACGGTCTGTTGGAACTGCCGACAACCGGGACATCGGTTCTATGCATGTCCAGCGGAGCCGACGCTTTTCTGCTACCGCTGCGGGAAGGCCGACACATACGCACCTGACTGTGCAAATTGCAAAGTGCGAAAAAACTTGCCACCGAGTGCCGCGACCACCCGTCGGCACTCCTAAACCCCGGACGAACCAATCTTGACCCCATCACTAGCTATGACCAAGCTCCCGACATGACCCCAATTCTGCTGACTCGCACCGCTAAACACAGTTCTCCCGAAGTTCCACAACCGACGCCATCCTTCGCCGAGGCCAACGCGCAGGGAAATGATAGCGAGGCGAAACTTCCTTGGCATGTCAAACCTTTCCACGTCAGGCTGCGGAATTATTTGGCTACTCGACAGCGCATCTTCCATGAGGAGTTAGCTACAAATGTCCCACCGCGAAGCAAGCGAGCCACGCGTCGGATGCGGAGCTTCTGGAGAAAAGTCAGGCAGTCGAGGAAGGTGCTGAAGGACATACACTTAGACGAATTATTGAGGGATGATGTTCGGCCATATGCGTCAGTACACCTCCTGCAAAAACGAGTGTCAGGCTTAGTCGATACGGGAGCCAGTGTGAATTGCATATCTGCCGATTTTGCAGGGGAGGTACTGGCAAGGCACGCGGACCAAATCCGTCATTTCACCTCCTGGTTAAGCACGGCGGACGGAACTCGTCACTCTGTAGTGGGAAAAATTATGACGGATGTCACCTTTAAAGGAGTAACTAAACCTCTGGAATTTTTCATCATACCTCAATTAACCCAGAATCTTTATCTAGGAGTGGATTTCGTTCGAAAATTTAACTTGGCCCCGGCACTATTTTCCGGTACGACCCTGGAGTCCGTCACCACCGTTCCTGACCAATCTCAACCCACTAACTTATTACGGCATACACTGGATGTAAATCAGCAACTGCGTCTTGACTCGGCTATATCGGCTTTTCCATCGCACGAGAAGGAAGGTCTCGGGCGGACTGCCCTGGTGTTCCACACAATAGATGTGGGGGATGCTATAGATGTGGGGGATGCTAAACAGAGACATTTCGCCATATCTCCGGCGAAGGAAAAATCGTTATATGCCGAAGTGGATCGAATGCTAGCATTAGACGTAATCGAAGAATCACAGAGCGCGTGGGCTTCCCCAGTCACCTTAGTTGTCAAGCCGAACAAGGTCCGGCTATGCTTAGATGCCAGACGCTTGAACGCCGTCACAGTCAAGGACGCATACCCTCTACCGTTGATTGAAGGCATTTTGAGTCGGTTGCCTAAAGCCCACTTCATCACGAGCTTAGACCTCAAGGATGCCTTCTGGCAAATTCCCTTAGACCCCGGTTCAAAGGAGAAAACAGCCTTCACAGTCCCTGGTCGGCCCCTATATCAATTCGTGACCATGCCATTCGGATTGTGTAATGCCCCCCAAACAATGACGCGCCTTATGGATAAGGTGATACCACCTCATTTGCGGCACCAAGTTTTCGTTTACTTGGACGATCTGTTGCTTATAACCGAGACCTTTGACGAACACATCGACCTGCTCCAGGAGGTGGCTCTACACATCCGGAGGGCAAGATTAACCATCAACATACGGAAGAGTCAGTTCGTGATGACGCAGGTGAAGTATTTAGGTCACATCATTGGGCATGGCCATATCAAGACCGATCCGGAAAAGACTCAAGCGATTGACGTTTTTCCATTACCCAAGACCACCAAACAATTACGACGATTCTTAGGCTTATGCGGATGGTACCAGCGTTTTGTACGTGACTATGCCACCATAACCACTCCTTTGACCGACATGCTGCGTAAGGGACGTAAATTCGTCTGGGAGGAGCCCAGCTTGCGAGCCTTTGAAGGGCTAAAGAAGAGTCTGACTACAGCCCCCGTACTGCACAGCCCGGACTTTGACAAACCGTTCTCAATCCATTGTGACGCGAGTCAACATGGGGTGGGAGCAGTCTTAGTCCAGGTTGCACAAGACGGCGAGGAGAGACCTATAGCCTTCATGTCTCACAAATTGAACCCGGCCCAGCGAAATTACACGGTCTCCGAGCAGGAATGTCTAGCTGCAGTGTTGGCAGTGAAACGCTTCCGAGCCTATGTGGAGGGACACACCTTTGAAATCGTTACGGACCACGCGTCTCTGAAATGGTTAATGAGCCAGACTGATCTCAACGGCAGATTGGCCAGGTGGGCACTGAAACTACAGGCATTTGACTTCACAATTCACCACCGAAAGGGAAGCCAGCATGTAGTCCCCGACACCCTATCCAGAATGTTCGCCCCTGAAGGAGCCGAGTTGGTCCAGGAGGACGACAGCCCCCAATTGATCGATCTGGACCATCCTGCCTTCAAGTCAGCCAGCTACACCCAACTGATTCACACTATCCAGAATCAACTGCCCCAGCTTCCTGAACTGCGGTTGACGGATGGATTTATTTATAAGCGGATGGGACACGCATCCGGAGACTCCATACAAGAAGAAGAACAGTGGAAGTTGTGGGTGCCCGAAGAATTAACCACTGATCTTATCAGACGGGCCCATGACCACCCATCAAGTGCGCACGGCGGATACGGTCGTACACTTAGGCGGTTGAAAACCTGCTTCTTTTGGCCTAAGATGGCACAACAGATAAAAGCGTACGTAGCCTCCTGTGAGCTATGCAAGTGCACTAAAGCGCCCAACACCATTCTTCGGCCTCCCATGGGTAAGGTTGAGGTCCCCGAACGCGTGTTCCAGCGCTTGTACATTGATCTTATCGGTCCTTACCCTCGATCTGCTTCTGGTCACACGGGAGCTGTCGTGGTCCTGGACCAGCTCTCTAAGTTCCCTATCATAGAACCACTACGTAACATGCACACTGGACCTATAATCAGCTTCTTGGAGAACCGAGTCTTTCACATGTTTGGAGTTCCGGAGAAACTTGTCTCCGACAACGGGGTCCAGTTCACCTCCAGCAAGTTCCGAGACCTAATGTCCAAATACGGCATCATCCACCAACGAACCGCCGTCTATTCACCACAAGCCAATGCATCCGAACGACTGAACCGTACGCTCATAGCGGCCATTCGCGCCTATGTCCACCCGAATCAGAAGGACTGGGATCGCAAATTGTCCGCCATCACTAGTGCGCTGCGCTCGTCGTACCACGCCACTACCGGCATTTCGCCGTATTTCGCATTGTTCGGCCAGTACATGATCTGTCATGGGAGCGCTTACCGGCTATTGCGGCAACTGAAATCGCTAGAGGACCCAATCGTGGTTCTGGAACCGCACGAAAAGCTCCAACTTCTGCGAGAGCAACTGCGAGAGAAGATTGAAGAAAGTCGACGGATGGGAGAGGAGCGGTACAACTTGCGATCCCATCCTTCTGGCTTTAAGGCAGGCGACGAAATATATCGTCGAAACTTCCGGCAGAGCGATGCCACCCGACATTACAATGCCAAACTAGACAAGAAATTCGTGAAGTGTCGAGTCCTACAAGTAATAAGCCCCACACGATATCTCATCGGGGGGGGGGGGGGGAATGTGTAATGTGACGCCTACGCCCGCGAATCGAAGTGATTCCGATCCCGAACCCTGGCAACCAGCCAGATATGTATGACTTCGAAGTGCAAGCAGACTTCATCTTTCGTGCGGATATCATTGCGCAGAAAATATTTTTTTTTAAATATTCATATCTGTGGATATAAATATTTGAAAAATAATATTAATTAACCATCCGATACATTTCGAAGCATATCTATCTGGCAATGCCCCCCACATCAAAACATCGCATAGATAGAAGCGTGGAAACTGGGTGGAAGTGTCATTCGTCACATAACCTTCAACGAGTGTCAGGCTAACACGGAGACGGGAGCCGGTAAATTTTTGTAATCAGTGGAAATCTGAATTAATTATTTTTTTGCTTTAAGGGCAGGAGCGACCTTCCTTCGTGGGCCGACGGAATTGTTATTGGAGTCATTCGCTCACTGCTGGAAATTTGACGGAAGAGTCAACAGAGCACTTACTAGCACTATCGTGCCTACCCACAGTCGGAAGTGCAAACGCAACAGTTGTTTGGCGTGCAGGTTTTCTTCAAGTGGTGCAGTTATTCAACGTTTTATCGGTAACTACATTTTACCGTATTAGTTTGAGTCCTAAGACAAAATTTAGTTCCACGCAATAGGGAAACTTTGTCGTCCGTTCCCTTTGAGGTTATGAATATTGTGCAACCCCTACATACAATCTAAGACCACATTAAATAAGCTAGGTAATCTCCCACCAGACTCACCAATTGTTCATATAATAAGTGCAACATGTGCCGGTTTCGCAGCATCGACAGCAACAAATCCAATATGGTTCGTGAAAACGCGCCTGCAATTGGATTATAAATCAAAAAATCAAATGACCGTGCGTGAATGTATAAAACGAATTTATGCAACGTCGGGCTTTCGTGGTTTTTATAAAGGAATAACGGCCAGCTATTTTGATATATCCGAAACTGTTATACATTTTGTGATTTATGAAGCTCTTAAAGCGAAACTTATCGAGCTACGACATAGTCATCCTTTGGATGGTAAGACGTCGAGAGATTTTCTTGAGTTTATGCTGGCCGGCGGTATATCGAAGACTGTTGCTTCATGTATTGCGTACCCGCACGAAGTTGCACGAACGCGATTACGTGTAGAAGGAAGCAAATATCGAACGTTTTGGCAAACGTTATGTACAGTCTGGAAAGAAGAGGGCAAGGCTGGAATCTATAGGGGATTAGCAACACAACTAGTCCGTCAAATACCAAACACTGCTATCATGATGGCAACATACGAGGCTGTTGTCTATATGTTAACACGACACTTTAATAGCGACTTTTATATTGTATCCTAAGGAGAGAAATGTGATTCTCATGCACGTTCATGCCGTCGTTTTTGTGTGGCAGTGCAACAACGCTTAATAACACTAGAGTCGTATATACATAACATTATGAATACATGGTAGATAAAAGTAACAACCGATAAAAATCAGCGGCAAATAAAAACAAAACAAATCAAACACACAAAATAGTACCGCGTAAGAAAAAAAAAATTCAATAATATCATAGGCAATGAATGATTTACCATTTAGCTACAGATTAACCGTGAATATTAATACTTAGTTTTTGTTCGTGACAATGAATTAAAACAGAATAAAGTTTATTTGGTTATAATTCGAGAACGGGAAACGGGTAATTTAAACTCGAAGAACAACTAAAAGATTGCGAGCCAGTATCGTTGATGATAAGAGCATTTCTTCGGTTATTTGTACAAACGTTTCAAGTCTGTCCGCGCAGAGATTTTCAAAATTATTTTAGTCATTCGAAACGTAGCGATAGACGTCGGAGTTTATGGTTCTGTTGGAAAACGTGTTGTGACATATCTAGTAGAGAAAAAAAAAACACAACTCATAGAAATGCGTGTTCAACTCGAAATAAAACATTCAAGTCATTCAGAACATTCAGAATAAGTAAAAGGACAATTGACAAGCCATATGTTGAATCCAAGGAGAGCTGATTTCCCTTCCATTCTTTCCGATCGCACGGAGAAAGCAAGTCCTCGTCTAAATTTGTGCATCCTACCAACCTATCGAGAGTATAAAGTTTTTCACCGATAAATATCGTTGAAACTTAACATAACAACACCAATCAAAACATTTTGCAAAGAGACAATTGTGATCATTTTTTCTTCATATCCTTATAAAACAATTAAACATGAGAAATACTTTGGGACAATGAATTGAGATTTACTTAAAAGGCAAGAAAGAGCAATTAAATAAGTTAGGTATGCAACACTCGCGTTGAAAATTTGGAAAAAAAAAAGAACATTGATGGTATTTATAAATATAGCATTGATTTCAATGCTTGAAACAAAAGACATGAAATGATAAAAGGCCTCTTATATAGAAATTTCTATAATAATATCCCGCCTGAGTCCTTCTAGTTTAGCTGATCCAGCGGTTTAACATGATCAATGCCCTCCTTTTAGTGTACTTGTTAAATTTTTGATTTAGAATTGATGATAACAATACTTCGTGCAGAGAGGCATATTGAAACTTATACAATGATTAGGGAAGAATCGCTTCTTAAATACTGGCAACTAAGTTGTACACATAAGTTACATATACAATAGATTTCAGTAAATTAATTATACATAAATTATTAATTACAAAACGATAGTTCACTACCTACAAATTAATTCGAAAATAGAGGTACTCGTATATTTTAAACGAAAGTTGCTTTATACACTAGTATATATATTTGTGTAACCCGATTGGAAAGAGAAAAATAACGTACAGTAGTATTTTAAAGCCAAGCAAAAAAAAAAAGGAAAATAACACAATATCGATATAAATTTTTAAATAAGGGAGTGTTACTAAAAGAATACTGCGCAAAAATAGAAAAACCAAGGCATGAAATAAAAAAAGAAAAATTATAAGGCAAAGCCATTACAAGCATCTCTGCAAATAGCGAAAGACATAGCACGTAAATACTAGAGAAATTGTAAAATTTAAAATTTGATGCTCTTACAAACGTGCTGAATTGTTGCAACCATCCATCACCAACTTGTAAGAATTTATTGTAAGTTCAGAATTCTCGATTGATGTGGCGAAGTAGCTTTGATACTAATTAAAGTGCCTATGTTTACTTTCTTTTCCATTTTAGTTAAGTTGTTAAATGTTATACATTTTATTTTTCGTTTATGAAATTTTCATGTCAATTATTTTGACTATATTCCCGGATAATTAGTTTATATTTTTATATGAATTAAAGGAATGTTTTTGATTAAAATGAATTGCTAAATCTAACCACGACTTTCCTTTTCAGTGGTCCTTCTTTTTTTCAGTGGGAAGAGAGAGTGCAGGGTAAGTATGCCGTCGCGAGGGTAGGGTTTCGACAAATCCGCTGAGGTCGGTTTCGCGTCGCGCGCGGTACGCGGTACCTTTGTAGTTTTGACATTTTGTTAGAGTAGTCTTCGTCGTGTTAACTTCGAGTAGCATATTTTTCGGTACCGCGTCGAAACTTCGGAAACGCGAAATAGAGATTAGATTTTGGTATTCTTGACTGGTGATAAGAAGAAATACGGAGTAACGTAAAGTAGGTTCCTTCTCCGTATGTTTTGTTTGATAACGCGTTTGGAAAACGGGCATTTTCAGGTGGCTGAAAATATTGTAATTGAGCGTAACCCATTCGGAGACCCGCGACCGAAATCCTCTCCGAACTAGCTGGCCGACAAGCAGCCACCGCGTGAATGGGTTACGGTGCACGGATTGGTTGACCGGTTGGTACCATCCGTTGGCACTACTCAGACTTAACGTCTCGAACCGATGAGAGGTCGGTTCCGCGTTGGACTTGAAAGGTTGAAAATCATTACATAAGTATATCCAGACTCAAAATATGGAAAAAGCGTCTATGTATATATACTTGAGTATTAGTTCTAATTCGTTGGTAAGTATGTTCTAATCGTGAAATAATTGATTAAACATTAAGAGCTCTCTTCAAAACCTTAATATGTTTTGAATTTCCATTAGTTTGTCGTATCCATTTGAGTCAACCTTATTTTTTTATGCAAGAAAATCCATTTTGGAACTCATTCTCCTCCCGAATAAACTTACTTTAAAGTCTACGCTTTGTATCAGGGATAGTGGAAATAAACTATACACTCTTCGAGTTTATGCTGATATTGCATTTATTTATTTATTATAGGAAACGTGATTGAATTGATGGAAGCTCTGAATAGTGTGAGCGTTTTACAATTAGTATGACGTCGTTGGGTACAAATACAGGCGTGAGAGTCTAGACAATGAAATATTAGAATCTATACAATGGCAACTCCCCATATGGGATTTCTAAAGACCATAGCGTTTGGGTGATTTTCGTTGCCTGGTTGATTTCCTCAGCTGCGCGGGAGTCGTTGATCCTGTAGCCTCTTTTGCAGTTCCTCCTCGTACTTGCGTTGGATGGTCTTGTGCAATGCCTTCCTGTCAAACTGGCTGTACTTCACTCGCTGGGTTTTTCGCTCGATCTTTAGCTTATTGCATTCGTTCATTTATATTAGCCGATCTGGAATGAGGCTTGCCCGTAATGTCAATCAAGTCAGTCACGTTTTGGTCTTGTGATATTCGTGTTTATGGTCTTGTACCAAAATCCAAAACCCTATTGAAATCGGTACCTATGTCCGTCTGTATGTTACTGCAGTTTTTTTGCGAAACTATAAAACCTATAACCATGAAATTTGTGGAAGGGCTAGAAATTATGACTTCTGGAAAATTTTGGGGTGACAAAAAATTTCAAAAAGTATAAAGGGATATACAGGAGTGGCCCTTAAAAAAATGTTTTTGATCACAAATGGTCAAGTTTGATGTCATATGAAAGGTCTCAATGAGATCTTTTCGAAACAGGTCTTGAAGTAACTTTACTAGTGTCGAGGGAGCGTTAGAAGAAGAAAGGCAGGACATTTTGGCGTGCTTCCGTGGATGAAAACGACTATAATGTTGGCGTCGATGGAGAGCGCTATCGTGTTATGTTGGAAGATTATTTGTGGTCAAAATTGGATAAACTTGACATCAACGATATGTGGTTTTGACAAACTGTAGCCACAAGCCATTTATTGAAAGGCAAACGTGTTATCTCGAGAGATGGTCCGGTCGAATAGCCGCCTCGTTCATACGATCTAACGCCATTAAATTTCTTTTTGTGGGACTATATCAAGTCACTGGTCTATTCCAACAAGCCAGCAACTTTAGATGAGCTCATAGACAACATCCAACGTGGAATTACCGACGTTTTGGTCGAAATGTCTACCAGATTGGTAGAAAATTGGGTCCAAAGAATCAACCATTATAAACGGGCTCGTGACGGTCATATAACTTACACTATACTCACAATAAATCTTAACTCTATATAGCAAATATTTTTGTGTTTTATTAATAGGTAAAAATGTTATGATCTTAACCCTTTTACACATATCGGACACATTTGCCCCCTGTATTATTTTCAATTCAGCAAAACTTTTTCAATCAAATCAGTTTATAAGTTATTTTTCACAAATTTAATAGAATGGTCTAATATATTCACATTGACTGCACCAAAATGAGCTGATTAGAGAGGAAAAGAATTTGCGCGCATCTGTCTGTTTTTAAGCCGACTATAAGTTGGTTCAATACTCTGATTTTTAAAATAATTGGCAAGTTATATATCGAGAGGTGTTTAGTGAATATACGAGTATTCTTTGGTAAGTTTTCTGTGTATGTTTCGAAAATCTTAGCAACTAAATATAATAATTCTTGAGAATAATTGTAAAGGGACGGGGCTGTCCCAATATGCACGAATGGAGTCTTTTGATGATACTTCATAAAATGACGAAATACCTGTTTTTGGAATATTTTCTGTGTTTATATAAGTACTTTTTCTGAAATATAGTTCGAAGTTTGATTCATTTGTTTCAGAATATGTCAACAAGAATTAACAGAGGGTTTGCATTAACGGATAGTGAGATTTTCGAACTTTTAGTGGCTGACAACAGTGATGGATTAACATTAGACGAGGAAGATCAACAGCTTTTGGAACAAGACATTGATGGAAGTGTCCGCACTGTTGTGATTGAACCCAGTATTTCACCGAATGTTAACGAAAATCTAGAGATCGGGACACAAAGACAGGAAGAAATCAGGGAGGCGAATCATAAAAATTTTACATTGTCTTTCAATTGGAAGAAAAACTCCTACGTCCCACCTTCGTTCCTAGATCAAGAAAGAAACAACCACGGGGAAATAAATATTTTAGATAGGGCTATTATCTCATCTTTCACCCCAATAAAAATTTTCAATGCAGTGACAAATTTTGATACGGTAGTTGACAATACTCGTATTATTGTTCCTGAATCAGAACGATATGCATATCAAAATGGAAGACGTTTCGCTCTCGCTAGTGCAGAAGTGAAGGCTTTCTTAGGGATGGACTAGGTGATGGGATATCCTATCTCGCCTAAGTTCCGCAGCTATTGGTTCTCAGATCCTGATATGGGAGTTCCTTACATCGCAAACATAATGACATTCAATCGGTTTGAGGGGATAAGGCGAAATTTACACTTTAGCAATGATAATGATGAACCATCTAAAACTCAACTTTTTCATGAAAGAGCTTTCAAAACTTCATGAAAAACACAAAATTTCAGGGGAACGGTGAACACATGGTCAAATTTAAAGGTCACAATATAATGAAACAGTGTGTAAAAAATAAAGCCGTCAATTGGGGAAATGTTGTGTAGAGCTGACTCGGCCATTGGCTATTTATTTGAATTTGACTTATATACCGGTAGAAAACAAGGTGGTGCTGAAACTGGATTTTTCTGTGGTAGGGAGGTCAATGCCCATTTATGCACAGTGTGACTCCTATGTTCGCAAGAAGGCGTCTGGACTACACACTAAATACCTCCACTGTCAGCCTGAACCGTTTGACACATAACTTCGGGCCAGGTCTCGTTTTGTTATGCCGCGAGGCACCTTCAAGCTGGGGGACCCCTCTTCTAGTGGAAGGGGAGAGGGGAAGAGTAAGTGCTAGACAAGTGATCCCCCAGCTCCAATTACCCCGGCCACTGTGAGTCCCTTTTATCTTTTAGGACTGCCCGAACTAAATGTGCCACCTGGTTCCATATGTCAACTGGTTCGAGCATCACCGCGACTATATCTTCAGGGGTCGGCTGTCCCGTCTCCCTATAGAGGACCCTTCACAGCTTGTTCCATTTTTTGTACGACAATCGGGGGACCATGACTTACCAATCTTGTGCAGGTAAGACTGAAAACACCCATGCCCCCTAAAAGGCTGGGTCAGATAGAAGTCAGTCTCACCATGCCTTCGATTAAGCCACGGTCTCACAACTGGAATGAGGCGCGCAGTCCACCTTCCCTACATGCAATTGACCCAAGACTGCTGCCAATCGTTGAGCGAGCGCTTTCTCTTTTCGCGGACAACCATCTCCTTTGCGTCCTCGTTTTGAAGCAGATGAATAGAGCGGCGCTCTCTAGCAAGGAGGCCGACAGGTATCACGCCTGCAATCACTCTCACCGCCAAATCAGAGACTGTCGGATGTGAAGATGCAGTCCTCAGCGCTCCTCTTCTCTGTACCTTTGCCAGGAGTTTTCGGTAAACCTCCTTACTGAGAGCGTCACTCTATACCTCTGCTCCGTACAGTAGCACTGACCCTACAGAACTCATCAAGAGGCGTCTTCTTGATGGGTTGGGTCCTCCTACGTTGGCCATAAGTCGACTCAGAGCCGATACTCTCGAAGCAGCCTTCTCAGCCGTTGCCCTGATTTGCTCTGAGACATTCATTTTTGAGTCGAGTAGTAGCCCCAAGTAATTCACCGCTGGTTTTGATTCGATTCGTAAGTCTCCAATAATGATCACCCATACTCTAGGGACTCTATTTTTTGTCAAGATGACCACTTTAGTTTTCTCCAGTCTCTCACTCGGCCCATTAGCATACCTAGCCTAAGTTGCGCTTGGTCAATGGTACGTCCAGCGACCAGAGCGGCAGCATCATCCGCATAGCTGATCAAGCGCGACTCATCTGGCATCTCCAGTTTTAGTAGCGATAGATTTATAGATAGTTTAGTAACGATGGATCCCTGGGCAACACCGGATGTAACCGCCATCCTTCGCTGGCCCGGTGTCGTGTTGTAGAGCAGGCTTCGGTTTTTTAAGCAGTCCCTCAAAAGCCGCATTAGATATTCTGGAACTTGAAAAGGGTTTTCCAGCGTACTCAGAATATCCACGCATCAAGCGGAGTTGAAGGCATTCCTGACTGAATTAGGAGAGTCTGTAGTTTGACAATTATCAAACAGTTTACAAGGCCTTGGTTGCGAGCTTTACTTCGATAACTTTTTCAACTCTCCGAACCTACAACATGAATTGGCCAGCATGAATATAGAAGCTTGTGGAACAGTTCATCCCAATAGGAAGAATAAACCCTAAAATGTGCCTGCCGATAATAATATGCAAAGATGACAAACGTTTGCCAGCAGTTCTCAGGGAGTTTCTTTTATTAAATGGATGGACAATATAACTGTTTTTATGTTGACAAACCTCTTGTCACCAATTCCCACTGCTACAGTGAAGAGGAGGCTGCAATGAAGTGGCGAGAAAGTCAATATCACATGTCCCGAAGTCATTGTAAAATATGATAAAAACATGGGAGGTGTCGAGTTGATAGACCAAAGAAAAGTTACCTATGGGGTGGACCATAAAGCAAAAAGCAAATACTACTTGCGATTATTCTTTGATTTACTTGATATAGCTATGAACAACGCTTACATTGCAGTAAAATGCACAAGGGAAAACAAATCGAAGGAACACTGCCTTCTAGCCTGAAATTTCGCCAGGTTGTGAGTCGTTCTCTCATTTACTGATTTCTCGTCTCGTCAGACAGCTCCTCGATCTTCTGTAATGACAAATAAGCGAAAAAGTTACACACAAAAGCGGGGTATGTCTTCTCATTTCATTTTAAAGGCATGTATTAGAAAGAGGTGTGTACAATGTACCAAATCTCGTGTTGAGAATTGAACAAATAATAATTTTTGTTTAACTTGCAATGTTCACTTATGTTATACATCTAAAAGAAATTTTTTTAAAGAATTTCACCAAAAAATCGATTCTTCTAACGCTGGTTTTGGATTTCTACATTATGTATAAAGTTTTCATCAATATTACTTGTAAATTTGCATATCTGTAGTTTCTGTTAATTTTATACTTTGCGCAACCTTTGATGCATACTGGGACACGTTTGTCCCATGTTAAATAACATTAAAAAAATTAAAAATTAAATTGAATATTTCATAATTTTATGTTTAAGCGGATCCAAATAAAAAGTTTCACCAGGCTTAAAACGCTTTATTTATCAAAATTATGGTGGTATTTCCCTACATTCCAACAGCAACTATACATGACTATGGGCCAATATGCACTTCCAATACACTTACAAATTACGGGTTTGCTAGGATTCGCAGGTAATTTCAGGAATAATATATACAATGAATATCTTCCAGAATGTGTTCAACGGGTGACATCCGTAATCGTGAAATGAAATGGTGGCCGTTTTGTATGAGAATATTGAATCAAATTCTATTTTCCTCAAATTTCAACATTTAAGGTACATACTACTAACACCTGATTAAGTATATTAAATGAATAACATAGCTGAAGATGAGCAACTGAAAATAATAGGTGATATAATCATGGAGGTGCATCCAATAACAATTAACTTAAAGGTTGAAATTCGATTGTCATTATATAAGTATCAAAAAATTGGCTATCAAAGTCAATGTTCAACCGTTACCAAAAAGATGTTGGGTATTCCTTCAGATGAGGTGTGGCATTCTTTGGGCTTATTTTGATATCGCACTAGCTCCTTGATGTCACTGTCTACTCCTCGCCATCAAAAGTAGCTAATACAAGAGCCTTTATACGTACGATTCCGATGTGGGCTTCATAAACTTCCTCGAATATACGAACCTGCATAAGTTTAGGTATCATCATTCGAATCTCTTTAATTCTGCATCCATCTTCTATCGAAAAGTTGGATAGTAGTTTGTTGGATGGTAAATTTTCGCCTTTATGTAGTTTTTTGTATTATTAACGGCATTCTACATCTTTTAATGTTTCTCACTTTATTTTTTTTTTTCTCGTTACTGAGAGTGTTGAAGTATTAGAAATTTGAAAAAATTGTATTATAATCCTTACCGTTTGAATCTTTTGACGATTTTAGTGGAAATCTTCAAAGAAAGTAAGCGTTTCCGTGATTTTTTGTATTTCTGCATTTTATATCATAATCAAAGTTCATCATGTATATAGTTTGCATATCTAAATAATCTGGACGCGGACGTTGATAGCAAGTTATTTTCAGAATGCTAAATTCTAGTTAAAGGTTTATGGTTGGTAAGTAATATTATTTTGCGTCCATAACAATATTGAAAAATTTGGTAAGGCCCTAAGAAATGACTATATCCTCCTTTTAAGCTGTTAGTAATTGCTTTGAGCTTGGTTTATTGACCTGGAGGTAAATGCAATAGAACTTTCCACTTCATTTTTGAATACTTGCGATATCACAGTGCTTACGAGGTGTGACAATTAAGTAATGAGACTAATTTTATTGATGAGCTTGTGGTAAACCTGTAACCTTGAAACTCCCTTCCCTCCCCCGGCATTCTTCCTCTCTCTATTGATATACTTACCATTGATCGAGCTTGTTTAGTTCACCTGCTGTGTCGTGTTGAGCAAACGTGTGTTGGTGGTGCTCGTCACGAAAATGGAGAAACTAAATCAACAGCAACGCATCGCGATAAAATTTTGCGCCAAATTGGGCTTCTGAAACGTACGCTAAAATTCTAAAAGTGCATGGTGATAGTGCTCTTAGTCGTGCCCAGGTTTTCCGATGGCATAAAGAGTTTAAGGAAGGGCATGGAAGCGTGGAAGACGAGGTGCAGAGTGCAGCGTGTGCGTGTCCTAATCCGTGAAGATCGGCATTTAACGGTTCGAATGTTGGCCTTGGAACTGCGTATGAACCGTGAAACAGTCAGACAAATTCTAACCGACGATTAGTCAATTTATTTAGCTTGTACTAAATAATAATAAAAAGAAGGAAAAAAGGTCAACGCTTTGCGAAATGTCTACAATGTAACGATATTAATATGCATTCACAACCCATCGTTGGAGCAAAGACACGTCATGTTAGGTACCGGACCCTGACAGCAACAGCTTCCCATCCGTGGTAAGGTTCAAGTACCATCCCCTTTGCGCTCAATACACCTTCCACAGTTTTCTGTTTCCCAAGATATTCATAAATCCTTTTTGGATCCACTTTGCCCACGATCTATAAAGGCCACGATTAACTCTGGGGTTGATTTAGGAAATACGTATCTATTTTCAAGATTCAGAGACCACAAAATCTACGAATGTGTACAACTCTTTTTGGCATACATGTATAAGGCTCCCGATACAACATATATTGATGGAAAAACAAAGACTAGTCTCAAGGTCATAATACAAAGAGAAGGTCTCCCTATGGATTTTGATTCTCTTCGAGGTATGTACTTTCGCTTCCATTAAGAGCATGGAGTCGCGGCATATCAAGCGAAAAAAAGTGTTTGAAACATTTGCGTCGCATGTAAGCTCAAACTACATCTCCTCGCTTCATAGGACTAAGGAACAACATAACAATTATTTTCGTTCCCAATAAGAACCCTGTTAAGCAAAGCCTTAACTTTTTTACCACAATTGCAGTGGTATCCAATCTAAATGAAAGCAATTATTCCTTGACGTAAAATCCTGCTATTTTAAAATTTTATCCCTGACAGAAACTTGGCTAAATGATGCACATAGAAACAAATAGATTCTAGATAGCGATTTGACCATTTTTTGAGACAATCGAGACTTTTTATCACTGGAAAATCAAGAGGAGGTGGTGTGTTCATTGCAGTTCAAAACTCTCTATCAAGTGAGCTCATAAGCACCACCTCATATACATTATTCCAGTATAGAATGCTTCATATATCTACAAATAAGCTTAGCCTCTATCTTGGCTGGAACTATGTCACTCCAAATTCTTCCGAAATCGTCTACAATGAAGTCATCGAAACAATTTCTTCTCTAACTGCATCTATTAGAGAAGATGATATAATAAATATCACTGGCGACTTTAATCGACCGAATCTGAAATTCGTAAACAACGAAGTCGATAATCGTCTTCCCCCAATCTGTCTTATGGACAGTCAGGATTTTAATTTGATGAGTACTTTTTATGGCAACGACTTGCAGCAAATTGCTCCGACGTCCAACCAAAAATGGAAATTGGTCAGAACTAATTTTAACTGACGCATATGATGATGTAGTGGTCAATCAAACTGATGACAAATAGAACCTTTTTTTGTAGCAGCCTTCATCACTCTGCACTTAATATTGCGATTTTCACTCCTGACGTTTCTAACCCTATTTCATACAATAAATCAATTATATACGAATTTCGCAATGCTGATTATGAAAGTATCAATAAACATCTCTTTGCTGTTGATTGGACTGGTACACTTTCGATTTTAGATTTAAAAGAAGCGTTATCCTGTTTTTATTAAATAAACCTTGACCCCGTCGAAAAGTTTGTAACTAAAATTAAGAAAAAAAGATATATTGTCTGAACCTTGGTTAAATAGTGATCTTAGATATTTATGAAATCAAAGGAACAAATATTATAGAATTATCAAAAGCAAGAAAAATGTCAGCAATGATATTAAATCAAAATATAATGAGCTTGCAAATGAATTTCTAACAAAATCTCGAGAAGCATATGAAGTATATGTTAATTTGATTAGCGAAAATATTATTAAAGACCCAAAAAAATACTTTGATTTTGTAAATATTAAGCGTAAGACTCAAGGCTACTATTCATCTATATTTTTTATGGATTCAGTTTCCTGTTCCCCGGAGCAAATCAGCGAGTTTTTTGCAAACTGCTTTAAAGAAGTTTATTGTAATCCTCAGAACCCATTAAATCCCGTTTCGAAAATGACTCCATCGACATTGATTAACGAAATTTCAATTTCTAAGGAAGAAATTGCTCATGCGATTGGCAATTCGGATGCCAATAAGGGACCTGGTCCCGATCTTATTCGTCCTAGTTTTCGAATCCAGTGCAAAGAACAATTAACTAGGCCATTCTCCATCATTTTCAACAAATCACTCGCCTATGGCATCTTTACTTCTTACTGTAAATCTTCTTACTTAATACCAATCCATAAGAAGAACGATAAACAGTGTATTCAAAATTATAGAGGTATTGCCATATTATCATCCATTTTAAAGCTTTTTGAACAAATACTTTGCAACAAGATTTCCCCTGTTATAGAACCGCGGCTTAATGAAGAGCAGCATGGGTTCAGAAAAAATAGATCTACTGCCACAAATCTCCTCATCATGACATCATGTATTCTGGAAAAGGGTCTCCAGATTGATGCAATATATACCGATTTTAGCAAAGTATTTGATCATGTAAATCATGAAGTTTTGATTAACAAGCTCCATAATTTTGGAACTACTTTCCGTTTACTTAGTTGGACCCATTCTTATCTTAAAGACCACACTCAAGTTGTCAAATTTCAATAAAAATTATCGAAATAAATTCAGGTCCTCTCTGAGGTTCCTCAAAGAAGTCATCTTGGGCCTCTTCTGTTTAATATTTTCATATTTGATTTCTTAGCAGTTTTACATGATGTACCTTATCTTTTTTATGCTGATGACCTTCAAGTTTATCGCATCATATCATCTCTATCCGATATGATGTTTCTCCAGTCCAAGCTTAACACTCTCTCTGAATGGTTTTACAACAAGCATCACTCTCTAAACTTGGAAAAATGCCAGGTGATAAGTTTTTCAAGAAATTGGAGCCTCTTTTTGTTTGACTATCAACACTTAGTAGAGTCGATAGTTTTGTGGACCTTGTTGTCGTTCGGGACCGTAAACTTCGTTTTAAACTTCAGTATGATAAAGTTATATCCAGAGCTAATAAGATGCTAGGATTCATCAAACGAAGAGCTAAAGAATTCAAGAATTTTTGGGTTACTGAATCACTATTTGTCTCATTAGTTCGCCCTATTCTTGAATATACCAGCCTGATTTGAAGCTCTGTTTTTGATATTCACGCTGACAGGTTAGAATCGGTTCAGAAACAATTGCTTCTTTTTGCCCTCAGATCTCTTTACGACCCTAGAAACTTCCACAGCCTACCATCATATAATTATCGGCTCCATGTTCTAAATATGGCATCACTAGATTCTAGGAGAATGATGACGTCTACATGCCTAGCATTCGATGTCCTTAGAGACAGAGTTAAAATTTAGTATATGTATAACAAAAAAAATTACTCTGAATGAACCCGTAAGAATCACAAAACTTTCACCAATGCTTACCGTAGGTCGCCATCACACTACTTATGCAGACAATGAGCCAATAAACAGATGTTGTAAGGCATTCAACAAGTTTAGTAAACATTACTCCCCGTCCATTTCCAAAACCTCATATAAAAATAATATCCTGAAATCCTTTCATTCCTCAATATAATTGTATGAATTGTACATAACAATTACTGTACTAAAGAAATGTATTGTTTACAAGGTTTTCTCTTTTTTTGTGTAATTTTATGCTATAAAGATGTGTCTTGTTTGGCCAAATAAATAAATAAAAAAATTGATGTTTTGCTCTCTAATTTAAGGAGGCCTCATTGGAAGCCAAATAAAAGGGAAATAAATACTTATCGAAACGTTAACCAGCAGTTGAAAATATTTTAGAATTTTCATAAAACTGTTGATTAAAATAAAATGTGCAAAAAGGTCCAGCCACATTGTACGAGTAACTGCTCATAACTTGAGCAAATAGGAGTACGGAGAAAACCTCAAAGCTAATTAAACAAAGTCCTCAGTGAAGAGGAATCAGGCTTTTTCAATGAATAGCTTGTAATGACACAAGTTCAATATCTTCTGTATTCCGATTCGAGATATACAGGTATTCCCGATCCTTCCTTCCTGCATCTCGGAATCGATATATTCCCTTCTACACTTACGAACATATATTAATGGCAAAAAGTAAAGAAACCTTTCTAGTGCAACACTGAACCAGCCAAATCAGATATTTACCACTCATTCAATTTTTCGGTCTCCACTTCATCTCCAATTCCATCCTGGTCTCCATTTATCCCTCCTACATAGTCAAAATCACATGACGATGACGACAACGTCCACAATCTAGATGATGACGATGTCGGTGGGAATGGTTACGACAAAAAAGGTTTCTTTTCCGCGTTGAATTGCGTTCCCTATTCGTATTTTATAATATAGGTCATGACTTGAATAGAATGATAGGATTTACAATATCGGATTCCCTTAAGCATTTATTCCACATGGGAGGGATAGGAAAATGGAGACAGGTTTAGAATTTCTCTCTAATTTCGCTCGCTTCAATAGTGAAGTTGGGAATGTGAATAAATGATTTGAAGCCATTTTTTCGGATGGATAATTCAAATATATATACACTTGGTATTGAATACGATTTGAATAGAAATGAGTTCTTGAGGAAAATTGGTTATTATTGCCATGGTATTTGATGTATTCCAAATTGCGATTATCCATTGCCTCTTGGTGATTACAGATCCGTGAAAGAAGAACGGATGACTTAGAATAAAATGGAAAAGGCTTTTTGGTGAAAATTAAGACGTAGGAATACGATATTACGCTTCCGGAATCTATTACGTATTCTTTAAAAGTAAATCAGTGAAAAAAGTTAAGCCCATTTCAAAAAGCTATAAAGAAGTTAAAATAAATTTAATGGCATGGTTGCAGTGTGACAAGACAAATGGAAGCAAGGTAACTTGGTAGACAAATACACCCATCAAATAAGTTTTGTACTCTCTTTATGGAATCTGAAGACTTATCTGAAGCCATTTATGAATAAGCCGAAGACATACTCGTATTTAAATCGGCAGAATTCCATATTTTTCAACAAGCACTAAGGCCCTAAAAATGAGCTGAATTTAAAAAGAACTAAGCGCATTTCAAGAATCTTGAACTGAGCGTCAGCAAATTAAAGTGGTAGGGGAGGTACGGATAAAATGACAGGGCGTTTTGTTTTTTAATAATATTTATTTATTTGATGGTATTATAATCAGTCTCAATCGTTTTCACTCATCTTATGTTCATTGACAATCAGTAGCACAGTCTTTTAATTAAGAACGAACTATAATAAAATATATATTTGAAAAAATGTAACTAATCACAAAAACGGGTTTGTCCATATAGTACGGGCAAAATAACATATAAAGTAAGGACATAATGGCATACTTATTTTTGAGAACACAGTTCACAAATAAATCGTTTGGTCCTCTTTGGGACATCAGCACATGACGCATAAGCCCAAAGGGAACAAGTCATGCATCGTAGCCAACCTTTGCCGGGCTAAGAACGGGAAAAGAGGTCATTGCAATAAATGCAAGCGCAGTCACTATCGTCTTCTGTCTCGTATAAGAAATCATATATCAGAGCATTTGTACGCTGCCTCGATCTCTTCTCTGATTGTAGAGCGTTTTCGGAAGCAGGAATATTTATTTCATGTTCATCAAAAATTTTTCTTTTAGCCTGTCTCTTCTTTTTTACCGGTGGATCGTTTGGTCTATTTTTAGCAACATTTTCTTGAATATTTGGAGTAGAAGTTAAAAGCCAATCACCTTTGACAGGTTTCAATTTTCTTTTCCTTGGTCGCTAATGAACTTCCCCTGTGGTGCTGGCGAAATAGTAGCAACTAGATATGTCAGTAATTGCTTTGATGGACCAGATCTCACACCGACATCGTACGCTGCTCCAGCTACCTCAACTGTATTATACTCCTCTTCACATGTTTCTAAACTCATGTTCATCACATCAAAAACAACAACTCCAATATCATTATTGCTGGTGGCTTGCGTAGTATTTTGTGAAGAATCTACTTCATCGTCATTTGTTGCTGATGGATTTAAAATAGATGCGACATCGTTACACGGATTCTCTTTGGATTGAAGAGGTATTGATACATTTAGTTGATGGTAAATGTGAGCTGAGCAATTTAGGTGTACTGTCTTCAATATACTCCTGATCCAACGGAATATTTGTGGTCTCTGCCGGGTCTAACATGTAGTCTGGAAAAATATCAGAATCAACAGGCCAGATGCCTGTCTTTTTAAAGCCATTAATAGCATTCTGAACAGTTGCGGCTTTTCCATACGCTTCAGTAAATAAATACCCGATTTGTGAATGGTAGCGATGCGCCCTGGATGATTTTTTAGCCACTTAGAAATTTCTTGATTGAAATAAGTTTTAAGTGGCCCATAGATACTAACATCCAAGGCCTGCAATTTATGGGTGCAATTTGGCGGTGAGCACAATATATTAATACCATTTTCTTTGGCATTACTTAAACATTCAATGCTTTTATGACTTGAGTGACCATCTCAAATAAGTACAACCAGATCGTCTTTGCTTGATTATGTGACTGAAAATGTTTTAATCATTTTACAAACACCTCTTTGTTCATCCATCCTAATTCTTGTGCTAGTCCAAGAATGCCGGTGAGAGCCTCATCAACTAGTTCATTTTTCATGTTCTTCCAAGGAAATATCATACATGGCGGAATAAATGAACCGATGGCATTCGCACAACACACGACTGTCACATTTGAACCTCTCTCAGTACTGGTGAGACAGCCGCCTTATTTCCTGCCTTTGGTGGCCAGAATTTTTTTTATGGTGTTTGGACTGTAGTGAGCCCGGTTTTATCCGTATTGAAGATTCGGTGAGGTTCGAAGTTGTGGGTGTTCATTAATACGGAAAAATTTAGCTACCTGTGGAAACTCTCAGGAAATCGTCAAGCCATTCTTGTCCAGCACGTTTCTTGTCCCTGTTGAAAGGGTGATCGATACCATTTTTTCGGCAAGTTCAAAGGCAACCTCTTGGATTGTTGTACGCGTCAAAACAAAAAGTCATGTTTCTAAAAACTCGATGTGTTTTACTAACCTCTGCTTAATTTCAATTGAAAATGTTTTCTTGAATCTCCCTAATCCTTTAGAGTAGAATTCAAGGTTTTTTTTTCATATTGAGTGCATGTCTTCTAAGCGTTGCCTGAGGAACACCGAATGTTTTTGTGGCCAATTCCCATCCCATTTTTTTTTGCTTTCATGCTTCAATAGCCTTATTCATGGGTTTTTGGCTTGGCTTTCGTATTTTAGCGGCATATCACCTAAACAAAATAATAAATGTTAATTGACATAAACTCTACGGACAAAATGACACACCATGTCGTTTTGTCCATTGTATATGGATGTCATTTTGTCCAAACGTGAACAAAAATGAATGAAAAATCAAAATTCCATCAAGCACCTGGTAATTGCAATAATATCAATCGAAATCACTGGGTACTGGCATGAGTTCATTGATTTTAATAGAAATAATTACAAATAACAACAAATAACTTACCAGGAAACAAGAGAAAACCATCTATAAAATAAACTATTGAAGGCGCGAAACACGTTCGAACTGGTTACTGCGACGCGACTGTGACAATGACGTTCAACATCTGACAGGATTATGAATATGGCTGCCGTGACGTGATACAGTCGCGGAGACGTTACTAAAACCCGCTAATTTTTTAATAAAGTAACTATGCCATTTTGTCCATACATGTCATTTTGTCCGTACTTCTCCTACTTAGATACGTGCTTTCTTTTGAGTTTTACGTAAAGCTTTGAATATATTTTGTATATTTTTCGCATAGTTTAGCGTCCGCCATATTCTTCACTCCATTTGTTATTTTTCAAAAATAAAAAAAAGTTGATGCTATTCGCCAATTGTTTGCTGGTTGCTCATCTGCGTATAAGCACCCATGTCAAAATTTGTTTGTAAATAAATAAATAGAGATCATTGTTTAGCTTCAAAGCCCCGGTGACTGTACGCCAAATATTTAAATCAGTTTTTTCTTATAGCATTGAATACCTTTCTGAGCTTTCCAAGTATAGTCAAATTATATCAAAATTAGTTTGAACACACTATAACGATAAAATTTTAACATTTTCATCATTAGAAATAATTTGCTCATCGAATATTTTGTCAAAAATTGTTTATGCATTTGGAAAGAGATATCAAAATCCTGCGTGAATTAAATGATTCAAATTCTAAATGAGTCAATTATTTTGTTTATTTCATATCCGCAGGCTTATTTTCTTTTATCTTGAAGAGCCGATGGGCCTTACTTTTCAAGAAAAAACATTATAGCAGTCACACAAGCAAAGTGCTCAAAATTCTTCCTATCCCCTCTCCAAAAATTTAATGGCAGATTTAGAAAAATATTTAATTACTTCCATTCATAATCGTAATTTGAAAAAAAAGTTTTCTTTCCAATTATTATTAAATTTAATTTTTTATCAATTTCCCTTTATCTGAAATTTCAACGTTTCCCTTTAATTATATTCTTCATGAGATTTAACTTTTATTGCTATTTACAATCTTTTTAATTTTTCTTTACTTCAGTTAATTTTTCTTGAGAAATTTTAAGTCTTCCAATTAAAATTTTGAACGTGGGAACACTGACTTGGTACACTCCAATGGTGTATTACTGAGCGAGCAGCTGATGGATTTACCGTGTACACGGGAATCAAAAAGAAAGACGAGTTTTTGGGACGGATCGTGGAGTTGACTGACGACGGCGAGACGGCCAGCACGAGGAGAACAGCTAGCAAGCGAAGATTAAAAAGAAAAGTGAAATCTCCAATTTGAAGTGGCCCCAAAACTTTCATCGTTGAAGATTTATGTCTGCCGTGTATTAGCTAGCGAGAAAAAGTGAATTTCCGACTTTTTGATTGTGCTTGCTGGCATATCGTTTCGTGTCTATCTGTTCCGAATACCGAGCAAAACATATCTGGAAGATATTAAGATCACGAACTGTAATTTCCCATTGTGAGATATGTGGGCGAAATCATAATATGAGTGAAGTTCTTTGTTTTGGACGGATTGGAGTCCAGGAAAGATCTTAAAAACCACGGGGAAATTGGCGAAGTACTGTCCAAGAAACGCTTTTTGTATTACAGTTGATTGTGTTTGAAATTTTCATTCCGTCCTTGGAGCTTGATTCGTAGTGAGCAGAGAAAAACGAACTTTTTGCAAGGATTAACTGCACACAAGCATTGAATTAGAAGTTAAATCAAAAGAAGCAAAGAGAAATAAATTAATTTCCATTAAATTCAAGAAGAATATGTTGAATTAGTTGAATTACAACCGCGCCACGGGGATGACGCGAAGAACAACTGCCATATTTTCTTGGCCGCGTTTTAAAGTCGGGAATATTTGGGAAATTAGATTCCGAAATTGTTTTAAAGTTTATAAAACGAACATTCCACTTTTCCCCATTTAATTTTTGCCAAAATTGCGGAGATTGTTCGTTCGGTGCCATTACGCGAGGATTCGATTTTTAAATTGTGGAAACATAAAATGCTAAGTGTTGTGCTCCAAGTGCTGCTTCGATCTACTCCCATCGTTTTCGGTTAATCACGTCTCTGATTCAATTTGAGTAAACGCAGAGACTGTGGCAAACGACGACTTCGGCTGGTGAAGATTTTGTTGAACTGTTGGTCCACGACATTGCATTTAGGATTATCAGTGTTTTCACAAGTGAAAAATTTGATTTGCAACAGTGACTCGAAGTGAGCAGTGAAATTAAGCAGTTTAGAATCTCCCTGAGTGAATATTTGTAATACATTGCGTGTAGGAAGCATACAGCAGTGTACTTTTCCCCTTGAATGAACGGAATGATGTACTGTGGTTGCTGTGATTAAGACAGGAATACCAAAGTTGAAGTGTCCGAGTATACAGCACTGCAAGGCAAATTCTTTAGAAACTTTAGACGGAACCATATATAGTTTCTTTACAAATAGCTCTTCGAATTCATTGTCTTGACGTTAATGGAGACAAGATAGAATGCATCGTAGTCATTGCCGTGCTTTCAACGAGAATAGTTGAGTAATCGCTTTTAATACGATTTTGCAGTAGTATATCATTGAAAGAAGTCCTTGGTCGAAAACGTCCAAATTCAAAATTGTCAATTCGGAAGCGAACTGCATTGTATTCTTATCAAGGTGATTGGATTGGCGCACTTGATCAACGAAATAAATCGGTATTAATGTCCCGTGGATTTTTCACGTCCGTAGCCCACACTCACTTCAGTTTCTTGAATGCAATGAACGGTTCGTATTATGATTTTTGCTTAGGATATGGTCTTCTCAAAATCAAGCAAGGCACAACAACGCAATTAGTGAGAAGGGAGTAGTCACCCATACTTGTATAACATTGTCAAGTACATATATTAGAGTGAAGCATTTGCTGGAGTTCATGACCATAACTTACCTTCAATTTGATCACAAAACCATTGTGATTTTATTAATGCGTGGTTGCTCAATCGTCAGATACCGGAAGCGTATAGGTGACGGTGCTCGAATGTACTTATTTTTAAATGAAACTTAGTGGCGTTAAGACCACGGATTGCGAACATTTATATTTCAAATTGGTAGAACTTAACTCATAGGCATATCACTACTTTGTACGGCGTACAAAATATTTTCTAAAATCTTAGAAAATAAAAACGGGTCATACGCCAACAGTATTATTGGGGAGTATCAAGGTGGTTTTAGGGCAGGTAGATCAACAATATACCAATTGGTCACAGTAAAGCAGGTACTTGAAAAATGCTGGGAGTTCAACATAGACGCACACCAAATTTTTGTTGACTTCAAGCAAGCATACGACAGTATTGATCGTAATGTACTGTACCAAATAATGCTTGGTTTTGGCATCCCAGCCAAATTCGCCCGTCTTACCGAAATGACAATGACGTCGACAACCTCCCAAGTCCGCATCAATAACCAACTCACCGATGCCTTTGGCACAAATATCGGACTAAAGCAAGGAGATGGGCTGGCCCCATTGTTATTCAGTTTGGCTCTGGAGTACGTCATATGGAACCTACCTGTCGAAACGTGAGGTACATTACTATACAAGTCGAGCTAGGTAGTGGCCAATGAAGACGACATCGACAATCTGTCACGGTCACTAACAGCTGCCAAAGAACTCTTCCTGAAACTCGACAGCGAAGCAAAACTAGTAGGGCTACAAATCAATAGAAAAAAAAACAAAGCTCATGACGCAGTCGAGGAAAAATACCTCAAATACACAAAATATCACACTTGGCACACAGTGTCGAATATGCTAGCAAATTTGTGTATTTAGGCGCCAAAATAGCGAAAACAGGCAATGGAAGAGACGAAATACGCCGACGAATACAGCTGGCAAATAGAATATTTTATTCCGTATTGGCGATCTTGAAGACCAGCTGCATGCACAGGAAAACAAAGCTCCAAGTATACAAATCTGTGATAGGACCAATGTTATGCTCTGAGTGTGAAACATGAACCCTAACCCAAACATCCGCAAATAAATATATTGAACGCATTTGAGCGACGAGTCCTGAGGCAAATAATCGGAGCGAAGCTAGACGGGGACCAATGTCGAATTCGATACAACTATGAACTGTATGAAATTTTTGACGAACCGGAGGTCTCAACGATTGTAAGACTGCGGAAGCTGCAATGGGCTGGACACATGAATCGTATGGACGAACAACGGATACCCAAGAAGGTATTCGTTGGGAGAACTGAAGGCCGGCGGCCAGTGGGGAAACCGAGGAAACGCTCGTCTGACTCGGTCGACGAAGACAGTTCATCGCTGCTCGGATTTTGGAATTGGATGACGTGGTCAATGGACTGAGACGGTTGGAGGCGCTGTTTGCAAGAAGCGAAGGCCCAAAAGGGGCTGTAGTGGTAAGAAGAAGAAGAACTTAACTCCCAGGCAGTGTATCACTAATTTATCTATACGAATTGTATTTGTATTTTCTGTTTGTCCACCACGGCACAAGATTATGGAAGAAGTTAAATGCTCAATTATATAGAAATAGATTCGCATTATCACAAATTTTTCCCTATTTTAATTGTGAAGTCATTTCAAATGTCAAAGACGAATGCAAGAAATGGTCAATTAGCGGAAGATATTACTTATGAGATTTGCAACGCTGTAAAAGTAAGTTAAATTGTAAATTTTTTGTTTTGATTTAGTTATAAAAACAACATTCGTTGAGATTATAATCAGTATAAATTTGAGTAAATATGATGCCATTTACACGGAGATTTGGTCACTTTAGTCAATTAATAAATTAATTAATTAGTTATAAAAAAATGGTTAAAAGTTGATAACAACGCGAATAAATGTAAACATTTGATTGAAAAATTAAAAACAAATGCATTTATACTTATGTGAATTAATAGTTGCAAAGCCTAAAAGTCTTTTAAGTAAGAAAACCGTTTTTCTTATCGTTCATTATAGCGAGTAATTTCACATTCACATCATTTACTGTCAGGTCAAAAATCGTAGCCTTGTAAGTCTTCTAGTGTTGATGTTGATCGCGATAAATATATAATACTATTAATTGTTAAACATTAAATTCGGTCTTTTTATTTCGATCGACCTGACTAGGTAAAGGACCCGCATCAATGGCAAGCTCCTCTGCTAAAATGGGCTAGCCATTGGGCGGGCTTCTCCGTTTCTTTTGTTGTTGCCGGGTAGAATTGCCTTCTGCTTGCGTACCCTTTTATGGTATAGGGTTATGTGATTTCATTGCATAACACTATAGCATAAATCGGTTACGTTGGTATTTCTCATTTGAAGGAAAGAGTTAAACAAAGTACTTTTGTGTGAGTTTTTCACTCAAATGGGAAATGCATGGCCAAGTCTACGCTTGGATCTTGATCCGGCTGGAAGGGTGCAAAGGGCACCGCTTCCATCTGGATGCCCCACTCTTATTTGTGGGCCATAAGGATCGTCGGTAACGACGAAGTAATCTTAAGTCCGTCCATTTTTGCCCGGCGCAATTTGTTCTTCGAACAAACATAGCAACCCTTAGTAGGTTACCTCGGCCTCGACACCAGGCGATCGGCATTCGACACTTTTTAATTCGTGAATGCGAAATATTTTTGCAGTGGGTCTTTGTGCTAGGGGGAAAGAACCCGCCCCACGACACCACAACGCTAGCCTGCCAGCGCATTCACGCGTCCCCCAATCTCGGCGGATAGTATCATCCTCTTTCGACGAGGCAGCAGACCATGGCTGTAGTCCTTTACGGACTTTTATGTACCTACTTGACTATAAGATTCTGAAAAAATGGATCGTAGAAGTCTTTGCGTATGGACGTCTTTTAAATCGCTCCTGTCAAAAGTTTTCAAAAATTAAATTAATTTTTTAAAAACGTTAGTCCGAAGTTAATTTTTATTGGAAAAAATCGTATATTGTCGAAGTAATCGACTCAGGAAATTTCTATCGAATATTTTTACTTCGATTAGTAACGAAAAACAAACTCACAAAGAAAATTTCGCCGCTGGTATGGAGGAGCCCGACGGCTTCCCACCGTTGGGGCAACCTGGGGAAACGACGAATACGAAACTGGCGACAATCACCAAAAGAAAACATAACGAAGAAAACTCCGTAGATGGAGGGTGCAAGCTGCAAATAATAGCGGACAATCAACAAATGGCCAAATTGCAAAAAGAAAATGATGAACTAAGGCAAGAGATACAGTCTCTCAAGGATCTTTTCAAGAAAGGGATGAAGCCTCAAAAGACGCAGCCACAAAATCAATGGCAACAGGTAACAAAGCCGAAGAAAAGTGCAAAGCAAGTAAATCCAAAGGAAGTTCTAAGTGCTGGTGGCACCAACGAGAGCCAAAATTATTTTGCAGCGCTGGAGGGATTAGCCGAAGATATGGAAATCGAAGAAAACATCGGAGGTAATTTTAATCAAGATAATGACGTTAATTTTATTCAATATTCAAAGAACAAAACTAAGGAGAGAAAACCAGCCCGCAATTCGGCTGGTTCCTCCAAAAAAGCTTCCAACAAGACAGAAAAAGTTCCGCCAATCAACGTGTTCGGACAAACCGGGAAAAATATGGTTCGGCTATTGGCAGCCGAAAATAAACTGGCCGATTTCGAAATCAAAAGAGTTAATGCCGAAAAATTAACTATAAGGACGAAATCACTGGTTGATTTCAAGTCAGCCAAAGATGCGCTGATTTCTGGGGAAGTTCTACACTTCAACTATCCCCCAAACAGTGAAAAAAATCAGACCTTCTTGTTGAAGGGTTTGGACAGCGGGGAGGATACGGTCGATCTTCTTCAGGTGCTCAAGGAGGCTGCACCAGATATTGATTTTGTTTCAGTCAAAGCCTTCGCGACAAGAAGGTCGACCATAGAAAGGAAGAATTTACCACTTTACCTAGTACAAATTGCAAATAAGAGCAGTTCAAGTGCCCTTCAACAAATAAGGTACTTGAATTTCAGAGTGGTGTGGTGGGAACGCCTCCAGAAAAGAGAAGTCAACCAGTGTTACCGGTGTCAAAGATTTGGACATTCAGCTGCCAACTGCGCCATGCACTATCGTTGCGTTAAATGCAAAGACGTTCATGCTCCTGGTGAGTGCAAATTGGCTCAGACGGAGCCTAAAGAAAAATTATACTGCGTTAACTGCGGTGTTTTTGGTCACCCAGCATCATATCGAGGATACTACCGATATCAAGATGCAAAAGTTAAATTTGCTCCAAAGCAAACACAAGTACACGGTAATATCATACCTTCCAACTTCGTCAAGCCCGGAGTATCATTTGCACTCGCCGCTAGAGGACCAGCAGAAAATGCTGGAAATAATGTAAATAATGTAAGTGGCAATAATGAGCTGCTTCTCAAAATTTACCAGCAAATTAATTCTTTGTCGGAGAGAATCGACAAACAAGATTCAAAAATTAACTTTGCTTTTCAGCGTTTAGGTCTTTCAAATGCCTAATAATAACTTGTCATCCAGTCATATTCCCATGGATAGGCTTCGCCTCATATCGATCAACGTCAACTCTATCGTTGCCATACATCGACGTGATTATCTCCTTGAATTTGTTGTTAAACAAAAGCCTGACATCATACTTCTCACTGAAACCCACCTAAATTCATGGCATTCCATGGAATTCAAAGATTTTGCATTCGTAAGAAACGATAGGGTAATAGGTGATGGGGGAGGTGGCACCGGGATATTGGTTAAAAGACCGTATTGTTTCCAAAATATTGAAAAAGTCGAATTCAAAAACTTTGAATTTCTTGGAGTGTCCGTCATCAAAATTTCACTGCCAGGTGGGGATAACCTCTTCGTTATCTCTGCCTATGCAACTGGTCAAAATGTTCTCAAGTTCAAGGAGGAACTCAATTCCTTGTTTGAAATACTCGAATTGAACAGGCTGCATAATTATTATATTTTTGCCGGTGACCTGAATGCCAAGCATACATCATGGCTAAACGCCACCAATAATCCAAGAGGTGTATTCCTGAAATCATGGATAACAGAGAACCAAATTGAATACAGGTGCAACCTATATGGGTCGGAATTCCCAACATACCCTAGGACAAATTCATATTTGGACCTCTGCATTGTTAACGCAAGACTTGAATTCAGCTTTAATAGTCCTCAACGGAAACTGCAGGTGCTTCCTTACGATAGCGACCATAACGCAATCATAATGGAAATCAATCATCAAAGGGATGATTGCTTCCTCATTCCAGTTCAACATGAAAACCATCGGTTGAATTTCAAAAAAACAGGCTGGGGAAAGTTTCAAAAGGAGTTTAATCAGGAGTACCAGAAGCAATGTCTTGCTCAATGGTTCCTAATAACAGAAATCTAACTGTCGATGGAATAAATCTCTATTTGTCGAAGTTAGAGAAGCTGACGTTGGCAACGATTGAGAAAGTTGTTCCCAAGATTAAACATCGAAACAATATGGACGTTATGAAACACCGACCATCGCAAGGTTGAAAAGATTGAAAAGCCTTCTTCTCACCCGCGTCAACAATATTTATCGACAATTTTTGGACTACAACCATCCTTCGTTGGCTTTGTTGAAATTACACCTGAAGAATGTCCGGAACCGAATCCGTTCATACTTCAGGAGTGAGGCCAGCAATCAATAGGCGGAAACACTGAGGGGTATTAGCCCACAGGACCCAGATGGCGTTTTCGCGAAAGTGAATAACTTATTCCACAGGAAGTCTCGAGTAAAAGTATCGAATCTTGAAGTCGCTAGTGATGAGATAAATCTTCTCGATAGAGCTGGGTTGAAATTGATAGTACGACTCCGGATAGAAATGGAAACAGGCTTATATGCGATGGATTGCGGAAACTTGCCCTGATTGGAACACATTTTGAATTGGTTCATCTGCTAATCCCAGAGAGAAGGAAAGAAATATTTTCGGAGGTCGTTGAAGCAAAAGTTTCCGACTTCAAATCAAGCCTGAGCGGCCAATCAATTCTTCATTCCGATGAAACATTAAAATCATGTGGTACTGACGGTATTCCAAATATAGTTCTCCGACATTTGCCTGAGGTTGCTATTAGGAATTATTGCATATTGTTCAACAACATGTTGAACAATTCATATTTCCCAAATGAGTGGAATAAGGCTAAGGTATTTCCGATCTTGAAGAAAGGAAAAGAATCTTCATGCCCTAAAAGCTATCGCCCAATCAGCTTGCTGCCTAACATCAGCAAGGTGTTTGAAGTGATACTCAACAGAGCATTAAACGCCCACATTTAGAAATATGAGTTGATGCCGAATTGCCAATTTATTTTTCGTGCCAGGCGTTCGACCATACATGCAATAACGAAAGTAACCTCAGACATCTGTTGGAAACTAAACAACAAAGAATGTGTTGGAGCATGTCTCATTGATATGGAGAAAGCCTTCGATACGGTGTGGTTAGATGGACTAGTTTGCAAACTTCTTCAGGACAGGTTCCCCAGACACCTTGTCGCCATAATGTGTAATATGTTATACGGGAAATCATTTGTTGTAACTGATGGTAATCTGACAACAATGCGCGAATTCAAGGTCGTGAATGGTCTACAGCAGGGAACAGTTACTGCGCCTCTGCTTTTCTCAATACTCATTCGCAAGCTATTGAATAGCTTTGATTTTAATGTTTCGCCAAAGCGATCATTGGTAGCGTTTGCTGATGATCTGATCATCTATACGGCAGACCGAAAAGCTACAATAGTTCAGAGCAATTTTCAAAAAATGTTTAATGATGTGCAGCTCTACACCGACAATTGGCGAATGAAAATCAATGCGCAGAAGTGCGAAACAATTTTGTTTCCGACAACGCTGCAGAGGGCCAGTCAAGACCAGAAACGTAATTGGAAGGATTTCCACATTATGGCTGGTGAGGGTAGTTCAGAACGAGTTCCACATAAATCCTGTGTGCGATACCTCGGTGTTCATCTCGATCAGTATCTGTACTATACTGAACATGTCAAAATCATGCTCAGGAAAGCACTAAAAGTAGTCATGGCCCTTCGTCGACTCTTTCATTCCAGATACATTGATCAAAAAGTCAAAGTTATTTGTTACAAGACCCTGGTTAGACCAGTTTTGACATATGGATGCCATATCTGGTACAACCAGAGTGCTAGTACAATGGAAAAATTAAGAGTTTTCGAAAGAAAATGTCTTCGTGCATGTACTGGTTTGTACAGAAAGCCTGAGACAGATTGGAAGCACTATATATCGAATAGAAGAATTTATCAAACCGCTCAAGTGACAAGAGTCGATATCTTCATATTGAAACTTCTTCGGAATCATATCGCAAGATCTGTAACTGTGAGTGAAAACCCTTGGATTTCACAGCCGTACTATCCTACAGACGGGTATATTGTGACTTGCCTCGCTACTGGCTACGTTCCTCCAGAAGCATTCGTGTATTTGGACATGAATTGATATGTTTTTGATTCTGACGGCGTCCCAATCATATATCACCGACGGGCCACCGATAAGAAGATAAAATATCCTCCGAATCTGAGTTCACGAGACCAACGATTCCAATGGAGATACTCATTTGCTAGATTCGTTGAGGCTGGTCGAGCTGAGATGGAACAATCTAGGTATTGGTGGCTGAATGACAATGTCTAAATTATTCGTGTTTATTTTCTGTTTTTGTGCTTTTTCTCGTTACTTAGTTTTTTAGATTCATCTCATTATTGCTACATCTAGTAGTGTTGTTTATTTGTATTATAAATTAGGTATAGGTTTCAATATAAGGTAACGTTTCTTAGGGTTTTGTAAAATAATTTTACAAAACCCTACTAGTTTCGCGACCAGTCCGTCCGTCCGTTGCTTCAAGGGGTGCACAGGGAGGGGAAATACACGAAAAATTTGTGTCCCCCCCTCGCGATTGGACACCTGTGATCCGAAAAATCTGAAAAAAATTAAAGATGTAGACCTTGGTGTGTACAACAACAACAAATACGTTTGAAGTAGCAATTCACTCAACTTTGTTAGTAATAGTATGATTTATCGATTTTATGTTTTCTTGAATAAAATCTTAACGGCAACCTTAAATTCAATGATGACTATTTATAAGATTGATTTACCCTGCAATTTTCATAAAGATTGAATCATATCGAGCGAAGTTATAGCGGTTTGAATTTTCCTGTATTACTATGGAACAATATGCGCTGCATGTATTACTATGGCTATGGAACAACATGCGCTTTTCACCGACTCAGACACTACAGTTTTGCTAGGATTTGCATGAAAATTTCAGGAATGATAGGTGTCATGTATATCTTTGAGAATCGGTTCAGCGAGTGGTATCAGTAATCGTAAAACAAAATAGTGGCTGTTTTAAATGCGAAGATTGAATAATTTTGAGTTATTTTTTCCCAACTTCAACGTTTAAGGTGCATGCTTTGAACACTTGATTCAATTTAATGAATGACTGAAGCTGAGTACTCACAATTAATACTCATAAGTGAAACAAGTCAAGGAGGTGGGAGAGAGCTCCTAGCAAAAGGGTTTTGTAGCCATTCTAGGATTCGAAAAAATTGGCCATGAATCGATGATATCAGTACAGGAGAGTGGCCCCTGAAAAAAAAAAAAATTCATCAAACGTAGCCGATATGAGTATGAAATGAAAGTTTTCATGGGAGCTTTTCAAAACAGTTGTTAAACTGTCAGTTTTTGCTTCAGTGGGGGCACAGGGGGGAAATACATGAAAAATGTGTTTCCTCCGTCGCGGATGGACATCTGAAATAATTATCAAGGGAGATATTTATGAGTATAACAATACCAAAAACCTCAGAAGTCGAAATTCGTTCAACTTTGTTAATAATAGTACGATTTTCGTATTTCATATTTTCTCCAATAAAATCGTCTTTGACATGTTTCTTGATTTGATTTGATCTGGTGACTGCATTTTGTAAATTGAATACAAAACCCTTCTGACATGAGCGTAGGTCTGTTTACCCAATTTGTTTACTGCTTTCTTTTTAAATATGTGATTAAATTGAAGACTTTGGAATTGATAGAAAGTTCTCGATATCAGTTTCTTCGCTTGCACGGACTTTCTTAGAAATTTCATTGAATTCCCTTATTATATTCCATTTACCTTAAACCAGCATTTCCAAGTAAATACTCGTATATATCCGCTTCCATACCTTTTCAATCATCCGTGTCTGAAACGAATTCAAAGTAAATTGAAAGCCTATAATAATAAAACCCTGGACTATCTTCTTTCGCCATTCAATCAAAGTCTATTTTCTGGTTCACTTTCATCTTAACTATCATCTCGGTCTGTAACGATTTGTTGTCTATCTCGAAATTACCCTCATTCCCTAAACAAATGCTTGCAATTGTCGAGCCGAGGACCAAAAGAATATCCATTATTCCTTGGCATTTGTTAAACTCCTATCGTTGCCTTAGTCCATTCGATGCAGAACTTCCTTTTTTCCCTCAACGCTTTGGTGTTCATGACGTTCAACATTAAAAAAGAGAAAATCTTCCATTCTTATTCTTTTCCCAAAAAAGATCTGATAAGAAATATCAGCCAGGATCTAGGATATTGAATTTCATTCCATTTATTTTGTTTTCGCTTTGCCTGTGTGCGGAACTAGCATTTTTCTCAATAACAAAATATTCCCAGGATGCCAGGAACGGAGCAGTCGCTGAAGAGGTGTAAGCTCTTTAGTCATGTTCCATAGCATCGTTATGTGGGAGTTACTACTAATCAAATTTGTATTTTCAGCCCAAGGCTGCAATATTGATTCAGGATATCAAGAATATCAGTATCACCTGTGTCCTGACTGCGACATGAACAGCTGAAATTTGTTTTTGAATGGTGATTTTTAAAAACTTCTCTAGTTTTCATGGAGTGTTTGTTCAGGCGTTGCTGTAGAAATTTTTGAATCAGGATTAAGATACTCATTTTTTTAAAAAGAAGTCATGAAACCCTCATTATACTATATTGAGAATAGCTTCAAAGTGAAATCAAATAGCGTCGGGATGGGAACTCCTTATAAATGTATGGTTTGTTTTTTTCATGATGCAAATAAATCAACGAAGTATTGAAAAAATTAATTTATTCTCATTATTTTAAAATGTGAGTTCAGAATATTAGAAATTTTACAAATGTGCCCGAATTTTCTACAGTTATTCTCAGAGTTGTATTTGAACTTAAGGAGATTTTTCACTTAATTTCACACTGTTCAGTTCTAATTTATTAATTTAAGGCCATATTTTTTTTATACATGGACAACCCTCAACATTTTACCTTCATGTTATAGTTTTCAAAATAAAACTAATTTTCTTATTGAGCTGATACATCGATATTTAGTTGTAAATTTGAGAAAAATAGCTTATAAAGTGAGGTGGTTGTGATATCCTCGATCACGCGGATCAATATTCCGCTGAGACCTGTCACCCTTATATGCAAATGTCCCAACCAGCTGATAAAGTTGTGTGACAGATCTCTACACTCTACGCCACTGACGTCGACGGTTGACAAACGAACTAAACGAAAACGAACAGCTAGCGGGGACTTCTCCGGGACGTGGGTGAAAAGGAAAATGGCAGTCGCGTTTTTTGCTGATTGTCGTCAGCCGAGTAATGAATCTGCTCGTTCGGTTCGGTTGTAAATTATGGCGTTTGTGCCATAAGGGAAATAAAGACGATCCTTTTTACTTTTGTCATCAACGTCAATGGGCTCACATCAAGGTAGATATAAAAACAGTATTATACAAGGAGAGGTAACAAATGTTAATAAATGGTCAGGCAATCGTTGAAAATTTTTAAATTTATACATACGTCATATGAAGCTTGTGCACTTACATAGGCCAAATGAATATATTTACAAATACGTTATTTGAATATAATGTTACTGAAAATTATTCCAGTATCTAACATTTGATGTTAAGAGAGCGATACGTATTATTTAAGTGGATTTATACGATCAGGAGAAACAAAGCGTGCCAGTGATATTAGTTTAAAAAGTAGCATTTTTAAATGATTGTATGCCTGTATCTCTTACTACACAGTTTAATTTTAGATAATGTTTAAGAGCGCAGATGGATTTTATAACATTCAATTTGATTTTTCATATTTTATGGCTTTATGAAAATTCCAAAGAAATATTTATAGTTAATTTTTAATCTCATTGCAAGCATAAACCAACACTTTTTTCAACATTATATTGTATTAAAAAAAAATGCAACGTCGCATATTCTCTAGATGACATAAAACGAAAGCGCGTGAGATTGTGTAAATATTTGAAAAAAACTGAAGCAGATTTGATTATTATTCCAAAACTTTAATGGAATATGATGAAATAATTTTTAGTGCTCCTAGTTATTACTAAAATTTTTTATAAAGCGTTAGGAAAAGGCAAAGACTTGTATTAGTTTTAACCAAAGCATGTCATGTTTTGAATGAAATTGGATTGTAGATTTGCATTCGATGATTGATATCATAAATGAAGTAAATAACGAAATGAATAAGCTAAGCAAAGAAAAAAATCCTTCCTTTCCAGTAACCCGTTCTATTTCGGCAGAACATGTCGGCGAAGGATGAGTATGCTGCCGAAAAAGTAGGGTTTCAGCACTCCGCGAATGGTCGGTTTCGCGTTGTTGTCTTTACACGGTGCCATATTTTGAATTTGCTTGCTTTTATTAGAGTATATTTTTTCGGTTCTGAATTTATGTAAAATATTTCGGGCACTGCATCGGTAATGTACGCGAAGGCATATTTTTTCAGCGGTTGTTTTGTTCCTTTTCTCCAGAATGAAGGTACGTTTTAAATCGGGCATTTGAACCGGTGGCTGAGTTTTTATTTCGGACTTAGTCTGCTTGCATAAGACCCGCGACCGGAGCTCCTCCCCGAACTAGCTAGCTAGTGAGCAGCCACCTCGAAGTAGACTACTAGTGTATGGATTGTCGACCTGATCAGTACAGTCCGTTGTCACGTTTCAAGCCTGCACGCTTGAACCGATGAGAGGTCGGTTTACTCGTACATTTCCCTCGGGAAATCTCGAACGAATGAGACGAGCAGAAAATCCTTACATGGTGATCCCCAGAAATAAAGCCATTGATGTGACAGAATCGTATCACTCTCTCAAAGATTAGTGACCTTGCGAGTAGACAGTTGCCACAAAATTTTTGAGGGTGTAAATTTTCACAATCCATTCATTATAGTGGACTCCAGCTAGAAACAACATTGATGACATTGTAAAGCTAATTCAGATGCTGTAGGAGGAGTGCTAGAGAACAAAGAATCGCCCCGATGCCATCACATCTTTACAGAACACTAAAATGGAAGTAAAACTGTCATACCGGAATAGAGGTAGGCAAATAAAAGCTCAGACGCAAAAATAAATCAGATGTATCATAATATATTACAAATGCAAATGCATTTCTGTCTATCTATTTTACTTTCAGGCCCAAACCGCTTAACCGATATTCATGAAATTTAGGACAGAGACAGGATTGAAATAGGAAATAAAAGTACGAGGTGTGTTCAAAAAGTAAGGTGACTTTTCAAATTTTGCGGGTAACGTACATTCGATTATTGATTTTTTTATTATTATTTTATGTTGGTACACTCGTTACAAACATACATTTGCACTTTCAGCTATATAATATGTTTGGTTTGTTTGTAACAGGCATAAAGGTTAGAAGTGTTTTGCGTGTTAGGTAGAATCATTTTACATTTATGATTTGGTAAGCCAGAGGAACCCCTGAAAATTTTATTCTTGTACAATGGCAATATTTTGCATAGAATAAGGAAATAGAATTGTCGCTTCCAAATGATGTTGTTTAGTGAATGCTGTGAGTTTGTTATGCCTAGGTTTTTAACTTCATTTACAATCCAAGAACAAGTTCTTCACAGAACTCTGTACTGTCTGCAGGTGCCCAACTAACATTTTTGCAGATTTGTTTTATTGGAGAATAAATTTAAAAACTGACCACAGGTTTCAAATTATTCAAGCAGTTTAAAGAGATACCAATCTGATGCAAAAAAAAACTGGCTGACAAGTCAATGGAACTAAAACTAAATTCATGAATCAAACTAAAAAGAACTTATATATAAACTTGAAAGTATGAATAATTTCGTGTATTCTAGAGCCAACCTGGATAGTAGAAGTGGCAAAATAGATGAGATTGTATTCCATTAAATGCTGCAAACAAAGTCTATCACACCATACTTCCCATTTTAAGGTTACGTTTTTTACATAGGCAAAAACGGCTCAAGTGAAACACGAACCCCACAACTCTGCCATAGACAGTCCAAAGCCCATTTGAGAAGAAGGAGCCCCCTGTTCCCCAACCCATAACTTCCATGATTTCTCGTCCTAAGCACCACAATTAAATGGTAGCAAATTCTCTCGGGGTCGCACATTGGGTTTCTGGTTCCCCAATAATGGGACAGTAAATGCCGTGAAATGCTAGTCACTGTAAATACATCTAAAGCTCTGCTACTAAAGCCTACTTGCAGCCCCTTTATGTGGACGTAAGAGGGTAAAGCGAACCTTCCGCAACTGATAACGGAATCGAAGTGATAACCATGCCGCCGCAATGGACCTCGTACAACGGGCTACCTCGTACAATGGGCTACCTTGCAGAAGGGCCTCGAAATGGATTGGACTCACAGCGATGCAAATGTTTAAACGACTATAGCCTTGGATCCTGGAATTTCAAAACACTCAATTACACTGGCACTATTAAGTACTTTTCAAAATAGACTTGTCAATATAAATCAAAAATACTGACAATCCAGGAAACAAACTAGTTTGAGAATGATATTCAAGACACGGGATCGCACACAATATTCAAAAAGCATACTGGAAAACGAAAATTCGGAGTGGCCTTTATTGTGGATAGGGAGTTCAAATCGCACGTTATTGATTTTAAGTCAGTTAATGGCCGCTGTCTGCAATCCCCATTAAAGCGAAATTCTTCGAAATCTGGCTGATAAATGTTAATGCACCGACCAAAAAAAAATGACGAAGAAATGGAGGAAATGTTCTACAATTATCTTGATAGACTAGTCGACTTATTGCCTACAAACAACACAAAAATAAATCTGGGTGATTTCAACGCTAAGGTTGGCAATGAGATATTTCATCGGAGAACGACAGGAGGATATAGCCTCCATCATAAAACAAATGACAACGACCAGTGCCAGATTGACTCTGTATGCAGCAGAAATCTAGTCATATGTTCAACTTGTTTTCCACATCGACGCATACACAAAATGATCTGGGTATCTCCAGATGGCAACACAAAAAACTAGATTGACCATGTTCTGATTCAACAACGTTGGGCTTCGAGCGTACTTGACGCCCGTACATACCGAGGAGCCAATTGCAACTCAAATCGTTACTTGATCAAATCAACCTATCGATGTCGTATGTCAAAGGTATATTCAGCGAAGATTAGGCCACTACAAATATTTGACATTGAGCGGATCTGTGGCCAAAAATTTCAATAAAACTTATCATCCGGCTTTCAATGGCGTTGAGGCATGGTAGCATTCAATCTGCTGCCGCGAATCACCGCAATGGACAAAATCTCTACCAATTGTGCTATTGGAACTACGATCAACGCTGAAGGAAGACATTGAGTCTACACCAGCTGACATGGCCTGCGGCACAATTCTACGGCTACCTGGAGAATTTTTCAGTACATCCCAGCCTAGCGTGAATGACTCCGACTTCCTGAAGGACCTGCATACAAGGATGGCTTCATTAGCCCCATACAATACACTGCATCCCAACAACAAGAGCCTAGCAGCGTAGCACACACGTCTTTTTTCGAAACAACAAAGTCAAGGCCCCATTCACATAACCTTACGACGGCCGTTATCCAGTATTGGCACGAAAGGACAAGTAGTACAAGGTTGATGTAAATGGACGACCAAAATCAATGACCATCGACAGGCTAAAACTCACATTTTTGGCGTCAAACCAGAAACCTACCGCTCCTAATAGGCAAACAACACGATGTGGAAGAAAGGTCCGAATGCCAGTCCGATTCGCATCATAAACCCCGTTCCATCGTGGCTTCGCCACTGCAGGGGGAGTACTGTGGTGGACGACAACAATATTGCACTGGTCAACCAACAAACGTACTTGTGGGCGATGATATCGACCACAACATGCATACTTGGCCACCAAACACTTGCGCGCGATGATATCTTACCACGCACAAATGTCGTCAGCGTTTTTCATCCATGAAAGACTGACAAGAAAATCTTTCATTCAACATTTCCTTTTAAATTTTGCAAAGTCTTTTTGGAGAAGTTTTGGGTTTAAATTGATGTGGTAGTTTCAGTTCTTCAGCTAGTTGAATCTTGTAAGTATGTAGATCAATCCCTTTAGAAAAAATTCATCACAACGTAAATTGAGAGGTCCCTTATTCCCGTAAATGGTGCAAAATCAACTGATGTGGCTCAATTTGAACTCAAAACCTGACAAATGTAATACTTTCAGTCATTGACCAACGAATGGCCTCAATAGCACAGAACCATTTAGCGCTAGATTTGATGGCTCAGATTTATCAATTGTAACACAGACAACCTCTCTAGTGCAATGGATATTACAACCATAAGTTGGAATAAACATTCTTACAGTTGCCGTTTTTGACTCAGAATTTCGGTTATGAACTTCACTATGATGTAAATTTTATTTTTCATGACAAATAATAAAAAAATTTCCAGGTGTTTCTTTTGCAAATCCTGTTACAAAATATAGAATAAAACAAAAAAAAACCGAAGCCACTCCTGAAAGGGAAGGATTCCTTGTACTCCAATATTTTAGTCGGAATATTACCAAGGAACTACTATACGCGATGAAGTACTGGTGAGAAGGACTAAGGTAATGTTAGGGTAACCAATGTAATTATTAGCATTAAGTAAGGTTAGGTGTTAAGCGAGAAAAAAACAAAAATGAATCAACTTTTCTTCGCTACCGAGCTTCAACTCCGCTCTCACGGCAAGGAATGGTAGTAAAATTCGTGAAATTCCTGGCACACCCAATTTTGTCACTCTTGGAGTACTACAATATGATCCATCATCATTGCAAACTGATGTGTGGTCGGTTGGTGTATTGGTCGATGTATTATTGACTGGATGTACACCATTTGGTGGCGATACAAAACAGGAGACATTTTTGAATAGCTCATAATGTTCGCTAACATTTCCAGATGAATTATTTAAGGAAGTTTCACACGAAGCTATTGATTTAATAAAAAGTACATTAAGAACTAAACCAGATGATCGTCTCTCCGCATTTGAGTGTCTAGAATACATTTGGCTTAAGGATGAATCGCCAAGGGTTAGTACAATTCTAAGTGTTACACGTCAGAGTGCAGATCATCATCGTCGATACGACTCAGTAGACAAAGAAGACTGTGATCCCATTGATGTGAAGAAAACAAATAGATTTGCAGATTACCGCCAAAATGGTTTCAAATCGTTTCTCACAACTACAACGACAGCAACAACTACAAAAGGCTATGCTAGTTAACGTTACAGCAATCATAGACCATCTGATAATGAAATTGAAACAATTTGAAGCCATAACAAATACAATTCATTCACATTGAATCGCCACAGCAGCAGCAGCAATGGTCTAGTGCATGATAACGATGTTGAAAATGATGAAAATGACAAAGAGAACTTTATAGCGAATGCAACGGCAATGTCGACAAATCCTATTATAATTTCAAATTTGCAAAAGTACGGACACAGTCACGAAATAAATGGAAAATGGAGCGCAAAATTCACATTGCATTCAGTTGTATCAAACACATTACCAACAACGACATCGACGAAAATGTCGACGAGCAGCAGCGGCAAATATGTAAATATTGAAAACTGTAATAATAGTTGTCCCTGAAATATTACCACTCGACAACGAATGAGGGTAGCATAGGAATAAGCGATTCGGTAGACTACGTTCAAAATTGCATTGACAAAAATCACGAATGGCGTCCACGCAAAGATCCGTACTATGATCAAGATCAGGAGGACAAAGACAATTGAAAATATGATGAAGACAAGAAAACGAAGACTTGACAGCAATATGTAAAACGAGTTATAGTGCTTCTGGCTTCCTACAATAAGTCTAATTTGAAAGTAATCAAAATAATGGAGGGCATGGATCAAGGTGAAGCCATCATAAGACCTTCGAGTCAAGGGGCGGATCACACAACAGCAACGTGGAAAAGGTGCGCAAGGATATTTATCAACACATTGATGTGCGTGAAAAGGGCAAGGAGAATGCCTTCAGTTTGGGACAAAGTCTTTGGATTGAAGACGATGAATTTGAAGATCTTGATGAAATTATCGGATTGCTGAAAACAAGATTATTTGGCGATAGACGAGTTTGCAGTTATTAAAACACCATTTCAAATTAAATTAATATGTACTTACGAAATCCTCGGAATTAGCGCGACACACACACCTTTGCGGACACAATTATGGGACCGGTAACGAAGAGGACCACTGAGACCCGACAAGGTAAACCCAAAACGACACCATAAACACGTACCATCTTTACTTTAAAATATTTCGCGATAGACTTAAATGTGCGTGCACAAGCATCAGCACAATAAATGTCACTTCAGCCAAAACAAATCGATATGGTTGTTAACGATAATGCAGGACTGTGCGCGAATCAAAGATGGCCACCAAGAAAAACTCGGTTTGCGTCCGAGGTAAACACTGCAAGGTTGAGCAGCCGTGGTGAATGTTGTGACCTTGAACTTGGGTTCTTCAACTCAAGGTAAAGAGCCGTTGCGACAAGGTGATAAAGGAGCCAACGACGATGGAAGCAGTCTTTTTCACAGAGACTTGGGCAGCGGAGAAGGAAGAACGTGCGGAACAACGAGCTAACAGGTGCAAACATTAGAAGGAAGGAGTGTCAAAGAACTTAATCAAGCTACGAGGGGAAATTCGCTTCAGACAACAAGGAAAAAAATTGATTCAGGCAAGTGCGAGGATTTCAACCATCGACGGGGCCCCCATATAGGGATTAAGGAAAATTTTGTAAGCGGATGGAATTTGAGATTATAAATAATAACATTGCACGATACTTGTGATTATCTTTGAATTCTCATTTAATTTTTTACACAAAATTTTCGTGTTTCGTGAAAATGTTTCAGCCAGTGTATTCACGGGTAGAGCGCATAGTGTTGGTGGAAGGTGTAGATTACACCTGGAGTGCATAAGCATGCTTTCCGTCGGGGGTTTCAATTTGCTCAATCGATTTTCGTTAGTGGAAGTTAGTGCAAATAAGAATCCTCTCTGTTGTCAGGGATCCCAAATTTGCATAGTTGGTGCTTTTTCCCCTTCAATGAAAGTGGTGATAAGTGGCTCGACGAGCCGGGTAAAGGCCGTTAGCGAATATTTTAGTCATAGAACCATTCCAGGGAGCCTCAAGCCCGCCAATTGGCTCTTGGAATCATACTAGGGTTGGCAAATGGCGCTTTCCTACCCCGTCACCACGAACTAGTCGGGACCCCAAGGCCCTTAACCGGAATCGCTAGGTGTAACGTAACACTTATAATGTAACAATTCTTCGATAAATAAGTCGATTTTCGGCAGGAGTTTCAGCGTGCTGCCAGAAGATTTTGATGCTATTTGATTAGACTTGGAATTATATCTCCGGTTTGTTTTAATTGTTTCAACCAAAAGTCCGTAGCTTTCGAAATGATGAAGAATAAAGGTCAGCCCTTTCCCGAGCATAAATTTAGTTTTTTGATTTTCAATTTCTTACAAAAATCATAGCTTTCAACAAATTTTATTTAATCACTACTATAAACAACTAATTATTCAATCAATAACTGATTAAACAGTTGAAAACTTCAAATTTAAAATAAGGTCTATTGTATTCGTAGAATTACTTCATAGATATGTTTTTTTTTAATTTAACCTGTTATTTCAGTCATTCCTTAAAGGGCGTTCAACACATTTAACAATATCGCTCAATGGAAATGACTATACTTGATGCGTTTTATGCTCTTAAGTGTAAACAAATTGGGTAGACAGATCTTCGCTCATGTCAGAAAGGTTTTGTACCCAGCTTCCAGAATGCAGTCACCAGCAATGAATAAAGTCAGGAAACATGTCAAAGAGATATGCACGTTTACAAGAACATCCATTGTCTCGTTATTTTCAAAAGTCAGCATTTTGTTGCAAACTACCAAAAAATCGCTCAAATCATGTATTCTAATAAATATTTATGTTATTGATCTTATTTGAAAATTTTAAGAAGATCAAATCAAAACTGCAGTGTCTGATTAGATGGGAAACCCATAAAATACCAAAATCGTGTGTTATTGCTGTTGTCACAGGAGAAAATTTCAAATGACTATAACTTCCGTGACTTTAAGCAAACTTATGACAATATTGATCGTAACGTTCTGTACCAAATAGTGCTTAATTAGGTATTTCAGTCAAATTAGTCCGTCGTACCAAAATAAGAATGACGTCAACGACCTTACAAGTCTACATCAATAACCAACTCACCAATGTCTTTGATACAAATATCGGACTAAATCAGGGAGATGCAGTGGCCCCATTACTATTCAATTTGGCTGAGGAGTACATCATAAGGAAGCTTCTTGTTGATACACGGAGAACATAATTATACAAGTCGAGCCAAGTAATAGCCTATGCAGATGACATCAATATTTTGTCACGGTTATTTACAACTGCCAAGGAACTCGGCTTGAAACTCGACAGCTAAGCAAAACTATTAGGGCTACAAATCAATGAGAGTCGAACAAAGCTTAGCACGCAGTCCAGGAAAAATACTTCATGTACGCAAAATATCACACTTGGGGAATACAGTATTGAAAATGAAAGCAAATTTGTGTATTTAGGCGTCAAACTAACTAGAACCGGTAATGAAAGAGACAAAATACGTGGAAGAATACAGCTCGCGAATAAAATATTATTTCAGTTTTGACGATCCTAAAGACCAGCTGCTTACACAGGAAAACAAAGCTCCAAGTATATAGATCTATGATAAGACCTGTGTTTTGGCATGGGTGTGAAACCTGGACCCTGAGCTCAGCATCTGCAAATATACTGAACGCCTTTGAGCGATGAGTCCTGAGGCAAATAATCAGAGCAAAGCAAGACGGGGACCAATGGTGAATTTGATGCAACCATAAGGTGTATGAAATTTTTGACAAGCTGGAGGTCTCAACTATTATAGAACTGCAAAAGCTGCATTGGGCTGGCGCCCAGGTGAATCGCATGGATGAACAACGGACACCCAAAAAGGAAGCAAATGCCCAAAAGAGACTTAAGTGCTTCGAAGAAGAAGATAACTTCCGTTTTTATAATTCGTTTATTATCAATTTTAAAGAGTATGAGAGTGTTTGAGAAGACGACTTAAATACCAAATTTTTGTTGAGTTTAAGGATTTCTGTACGATCTGCTTTTATTAATAAAGTTGATAAAATTTCGACTTCTAAGGTATTTGTTGTTTCTGTGCGCAAAAACCCTTACCTCCATAATTTTTTTCAGTTTTTTTCAGATCACAGGTGTCTTATTGCAAGGGGGGACACAAATTTTATGTGTATTCCCCCTCCCTGTGTGCCCCTTGAGGCAAAAGTGCCAGTTTAAGACCTGTTTTCAAAATATATCATCAAGACTTTTCATTTGATATCCATATGAGCTGCCTTTGATATAATTTTTTTTGTCAAGCCGGTAATTACAACGACTATAAGACTATAGATATTGCAATGGATATGTCATCTAAATCGTATGGATGAACAATGAATGCCCAATGTGATATTCGTAGGGAGAAATAAAGATCTCCACCCTAAATAGGGAAACCGAGGAAACGCTGGTCTGAGTCGGTCGATGCTCGGATTTCAAAGTTGGAGGATGCGGTCAATGGACCAAAGCAGTTGGAGGCACTAATTGCAGAAAGCAAAAGCCCAAGAGGGGCTGTAGTGCTCCAGAGAAGAAGAAAAAGAAAAAATAATGCATTTTTGTTAAGCTATTGTACAATTTTCATAACATTAATTTTTTTCAAAGTTGTGAATTTTACACGTTTTTCTTAATTAATACACTAATAGTTTGCAAATGTAGTGGATCTTGCATAATATTTTTATTATTTTTTTTTTTATTTTTATGACCTTAAAAATATTGTGAATTAAAGTAGAGTACAAAAAGTATTGAACTCCGAGAGAAGCCACAAGACAAAATCCGTATAATCATCGTTAGGCTTATTTATTTATGAATTGTAAATATTATTGTTTGAAAAGAAAAAATCGCACCCAATAAGGTTTTTGAATCTTTAACTCTTTCAGTTTTGGTCGTTAGTGTCACTAACCACCTATTAAGATTTATTTTTTGTTGATGCAGTAACACCTATCGAATATTTGCTGATTTATTGCATTTCTATGCATCTCAGGTGGTAGGAATTGAGTTCTTAGTTTCTCTCTATAGCACAAAGTTCGTCAGAACGGAGATTAGAATATAACGTGCGCCAATTTGTTCATTTCGTTGTGAAAGACAATCGTAGAAAAGCAAAATAGAAGTTATTTTAACATTAGAGTTGGTTTAATAACATATTTTGATCGCTAAATAATCATAATAGAGTTATCTCCAGTTTGTGTATTTGAGACGTTTTATCGTGAAAAATATAAGGTGGTTATCGTTGCTCACCACCGTGACGATCGTAGCTGTTATTAGTTCTGCTTGTCTATAAGGATGTTTTAGCCTCTATTTTACTTTTTACAGTATGTCTCACAAACTTACAGATGAAGAAATTCGTAATTATTTATTGGAGGGCATACCCTCGGGCAATGAACGTACCTGTGACGAAGAGTCCGATCATGAGCCAGGAGATGACCAACCTATTGACATGTTCTTAGGTGACACAATAGGAGAAGATCAATAAATGGATTTTCTTGGCTTTGATGCCGATGATAATTTACCTTTATCTAGTTCTCCTTCAGCCTCAGTAAACTTAGAAGTTCCTCTAACTCCCGCCAGAACTCTAGCTTCTACTAGCCATACAATTAACGTCCCAAAGTGGAAAAAAAACTAAAAAGTGGACTTGCCGGGTGAATTTACAGAAACTGTTAGAATACCAGAACACATGAATTAATAAGGAGATGTGAATCCTTTGCAACTTTTCCGTATATTTTGTCCCAATCACTTGCAAGAAATACTATGCTTACAGACCAACCTATATGCTACACAATCTGTAAAAGCTTACACTGCCATTACGGTGGAAGAATTGGATGTGTTTTGGCATTGAATCTGGTGATGGGGATAAAAAAGCTACCAAGCTATAAGGATTATTGGTCTTGTAGTTCAGACTTACATGATCCCTATGTATCAAGATTTATGGCATTCAATAGGTTTAGCTGGATTTTGAATAACTTACATCTGAATGATAATAGTCTTGCGCCTGATAAAAAGACGAACTATGGCAAATTATACAAGATTTGACCCTTGCTAGATATAATGCAAAGAAATTCCCGCAAAAATTCTAAACCGTCAGAGCATATTGCCATAGATGAGAGTATGATCAAATTCAAAGGCCGAAATTATTTGAAACAGTGCATGCCTAAAAAACCCACAAAACATGGTTACAAAGTCTGGATGGAGTGTGCTGAATCAAGTTATTACCTGGATTTTGATATTTATACGGGCCAACAAGGAGATAAAGTTGAAACTGTTCTCAGTGGAAGGGTTGTGAAGAATTTTTGTTAGCACCTGAAAGGCAAAGACTATAAAGTTTATTTCGACAACTATTTCAATAGTTATCCTTTGCAAGTAACACTCAAAGAGAATTAAGTTTGGGCATGTGGGATGGTCAACTCAACAAGAAAGCTATTACCCAAGCTAAAAGACGACAAAGATTTACAGCGGGGACAATATGATTTTCGTATCAGTGATAGCAAAATCAGTTTGCTGAAATGGAAAGACAAAAGACCTGTCTTTATTTTGTCGAATTATCTAGATCCCAAAGACGTGGGAACAGTCACAAGAAGGGAACGTACTGGTGGAAAAGTTGAAGTTCCCTGTCCGAACTCCATCAAAGAATACAACAATTACATGAACTATGTTGACAAGTTTGGCCAGCTTAAAGGAAGCTATGCCATAGACAGAAAATCACGGCATCGTATTTTCTTCCATTTCCTGGATTGCTTGGTTATGAATGTTTTTCTAATTTACAAAGGACTACAATTTACTTCTCGACCAGATCCCTTCTCTTTCACTTCAAAACAATTTCGCCGCTCAGTATATCAAGGACTTCTAGATACAGGATTTTGTGAAACTAAGAGGGTCAGAACCATCTTACAGTAGCCATGGCTCACCAGCAGCATTTCCTAAGCCAGGGGTTATAAAAAAACGCAAACCAACAGTTCCAAGGGAGATCTGCCTTGAAAGTAACCGCCATCAACCAGAACGATCCTCTTCAAAAAGGTGCTGGAAGTGCAGCCCTAAAAAAGTTCCAGAACGTACTATTTGGCAATACAGCACTTGTAAAGTTCCACTTTGCTTGCGCAAAGGAAAGACCTACTTTCGAGAATTCCACAAAAAATAGGTTTTCTAAGTTGGGTTTGTGTTCTACTGAATAATTTGGGTGATGTGTGAATAGCAAAAAATTAAAATCTATTTCAGCTGTCTACAGTCATAGTGGTCATCGTTGCTAACCACAGTTTTTCTCGAAAGTCCTTTTCAAAAAAAAATTTCGGATTGTATTTTTCATATCTACTAATCACCTATAATTCTGGAATGAAAGAAAATGAATTGTTTTTTATCTAGGTAAAAGTGTGACTGAAAGAATTAATGGTGAAATGGAATTTACCATGAATTTAGTTTATACATACTAATGCTGATTTAACATTGCATAAATGAAATTAATTCAAAGTATCCTCCTTCTTCCGTGGTAATGGTTACAATCGGAGTGCCCATGTGTTGATACTTGATGAGAATATGAACCCGTTCTGGACCCATTATCTCCCATGACTATGCAAGTGCAGGTCTATTACGTTTTAAACAAGTATGAAGATAATAAGCATTTTATGCTTCAAAAAGTTCTGAAATACCACAAATTCAGGCTTGTTAAATGATTCACAAATCTGCGCACGGATATATTGAAACTATTATCGTCAATAAAAGTTTCTGTTGGCTAATAACTCGTATAGTAGATAATCAAATAACCCCCAAATATAACTCAACACCACACTATCTAATTAACAAAATACCATTTCTGATAAACCGCACAAACTTCGTATTTGTAATACAAATATCTTTGCCCAACATATTTTCTAATTGAATTCCATCAAACAAATTCAATTTTCAACAAACTTTCTACCTATGGTCTTCGCTTAAATTTACTACAACTAATTATATCGAAACTCATAAGTATGGGTAAGCATTTCATATCGTACATAGCTTCATCCCCACACAATTATCACGTAAAAGGTCCTTACGAGGTCTGTTTTCATTTCCCTTAATTCCAGTAAAAAGGTGGACGATGGCAAACATCCCCAAATCACTGTAATCAATACAATCCAAAACAGATAGCATTCTGCTCCTGTTGCCTATACGAGTGCTAATACAAACAAAATGGTAGAGCCATGTTTTTATTTGATTTGTGTTTATTGCCTGACGCTCTAGGGCATCCTGACTGTTTGGTTGCCATCTACTCAACTTAAAAGTCACCAACCCCGAGAAATTAACAAATCCCTCATCTTGTCAACTGCTCTTCTATGATCAAAGTCTGATAGCGTAACTCTACAAATCAAAGGATTATTCAGATTGTGGGTTTATCGAGCAGGTGAAGTGATTTGCAGTGTTGCTTAACATTTCATGCTGAGAAGATTAAGGATGTTCAATAGAAGGAATAGCATAAACATGTGTTCAGTCAGTCGTAAAGTACGCAACAAATGATTTTGTTGTTTTAAGGGTGGTTAAGATTGAATATATTGGAATGGTTTTTTCTTTCGTTATTAGATTTGACGTTGCTCTGTATTTAACGATTTAAAATGCATTGAAAACAGATTTTCATGAATAATTCATTCTATACCGAATATTTTTTGCATTTATGATTATCAATTAAATAGATGTTTTCAAATAAGATCGAACTTACCTCGCAAATTTCAGAAGTAACCACGATAATTCGAAGGCATCGATAATCTAGAAGAAAAAATAAATAAATTTTTAATGAGATGTATACCAAGGATGATTTGTGATTATATGCAAGATAGGCTTTTACGCAAGCTCAATTTATTAATGAACTCTATCCTATGTTCGACATTTAATAGGTTCAAGTATTATTCGATGCGACGTTAGTATGCAAATATACGCCTTAACCGTTGCAATTACCTGAGGTGTTATGACCGTCTGCAGGAATATGGGAATTCATAAAGATGCTATCATTTAGATTCTGAATAAAAATTGAATAAGAACGCTGATACGCAAAAACGATTTCGTTTTCAAGGTGAAGTTTAAATTGTGCTTTTCCATTTCGGATTTATTCTTTAAGTTTTTAATTTTCTAAAAAAAATATTACTTTCGTATAAAAATGTCAATTTTTCCCTTTAATTTGGGACGTCTTGGCTGGAACAATGATAGTAATTAACGATTGTCAGAATCACAGGTCTTCTCTTAAACCATTTTTGCTTGTGATTCTCCCATTCTTGTGATATGAATTGGGTAAACTTTGACATTTTAATCCGGCAAGTTACCGAGCAGAAGACTAAACGGACATCATGTATGACCAAAACTGAAAGTCTTGGCTCTCAACTTTGACAACTTACAGGAATTACGAATGGTTTTCACTAGAAGCACGGGCGTCTTAAATTTGACCCATTTCGACGTTCTTCCTGCTCTAGTTCATATTTTACTATGCGTATAATCGTAACTTTTAATAACGTTTCATGGAATATGATGATTATTATTTATACGAGAGTTTAACCACCTAAATGCAATATATATTTTTTTTATCCAAATTTACCTCTAAGCGCGGTTGGGTCAATTTTGACCCAGTCGTGGATGTCAGAGTTTCTTTATCTTTCTTCTAAAAATGTAGTTGATTGGTCAATGTAGGAACTAACGCATTATATAATTCGCGGCAAACTTGTGGTGGGGGAGCGGAGGGGGATGCGGCATTAGAATCACAGCATTAGTAAGGCAGTGGCAAGAGCGTAACATCTGTTTTGTTTCTGGCGCATCGCGCTTACATAACTAGTTTTTTGCTCACTATGGCCAACTGTGGTCTAAAACCCGCGGAAATCACCCAAGTTTTGCAAGATATCAATGAAGGCAATTTAGAAGGCGAGCCGTTCCATTCATCCGATGAAGAGTGACGTGAATTACCCACAAAAAGCGACTTATCGTCATCCGATGGTGAAAATTCTAGAAATCAAATTCGCGATCGACCAGGTAAATACTCTTATTCATAACAATAAACTTGCATATATCATATAGAATTCAATAAAAATATTTTCAATTATCATGGTAGGCGTTGTAGTGTCGTATTTTTATTATGTATTTTCGTAATTGCTATTTTGTCCTATTAGCGATAAGTAATTATTTTGAGGTGCAGAAATAACGATCGCAATTTTTGACGATGAGAATGCGGCTAGATAATGCAGACGGCGTGGAAGAACCAGAAATTGTGGTGAACCACACAGTCGAGGACGAGGCCGGAATTAGCCGTCACTTCGTTTACATGATACATACAGTTATCTGAAAGAAATTCCCTTGGGAACAGAAATTGCTGTACCTGATGAAACGAATTGGAAAGTTGAAGCTACGAACTGTGCACTGCCAGGTAAGCGAGGTCAACAAAATCTGTTCAAAATGCATGCTGGACCTACTCCGTATGCAAAACGTAATGTGAATGAGACCTGCAGCAGTGCTTGGCGACTTACGATTGACGAAAAATTTTTGAAACTTATTTTATCTTACACCATAGCAGAAGCTCGACGTACTCACTCTCCTGACTGGGCCATAACAATCGAAGAGCTCAAAGCTTTTCTGGAGATTACGTGTACGTGGGACAATAGGCACTAAATGTTTGGATCTAGATGCATTGTGGTCAGTCAAATGGGGTAACGATTTTCTAAAAGCCACCATGTCTCGGAATGAATTTCGAGAGATAATGAAGTTTTTGAGATTGAGCGAGAGATCTACAAGAACAGAAAGACTGACTACTGGCATTTTTGGATTGATACCTGAGGTGTAGCACAATTTTATTTCCAATGTTCAAAGCCAAATACGGACAAAAGTTCTGGTTGGCTGTAGATGGACTCTGATGATTAGGACTCCAAATATATAGTAAATGCTGTTCCGTATACAGGAAAGAACGACATCAGGTCAAATGATGAACATCTTGGGGACTACGTATTAAAAAGCAGCCATACCTAAAGAAAGGAAGAAATATCACTTGTGATAACTTTTTCACTCCTCTATCCCTTGCTGTAACTCTAAAATCAAACGGAACAAGTATTGTTGGTAAAATAAATAAACCTCGTCGGGAAATACCTGCGTGTATCAAACAAGGACAAGAAAAGTTGTACAGTACAGTGGTACTAAACAAGACTATATCACTTTAATAGTATATCAAGGAAAGCACAAAAAAAATGTTCTCCTAAGCACTATGCACAAAGATATTCAAATAGAAACTGGTATAAAAAAGAAACCGGATGTAATATCATTTTACAACAGTTCAAAGTAAGGTGTAGATGTTGTGGATCAAATGTCAAGGCCCCATCTAGGCGTTGGCCAGTTCATAGTTTTTATAATTTGCTAGCTTTAGCAGTAGCAAAATTCTTGGAGATTGTATCGTGACCTAAATGGAAGAAGAATTAGCAGTAGGGAGTTTATCTTACCGTTAGGAGAAGAATTAGCTGAGCCATATGCAAACAGCAGGAAAACGTCTAATACTCGTGGTTATATATCTGCTGGTAACAAGTCGTGTGTGAAATGTCAAACTTGTAAAAGAACGGTTTGCAAGAAGTGCACATCGAAAGAGTTTTCCATTTGCTCATTATGCGATTCCGAAGAGTAAAAATTTCACTGCCATTTTTATAATTTTATTTGATTTCAACTTTAATCCTTTGTGACTATGAAAATTCTATCATTATCAGAAGTTTTATTTGTATACATATCTTCACATTACTGTAACAAAAATTAAATGGCCAAAATTGGCCCATCCGCACTTCTAGGGGTGTCAGGATGTTTCGCGCTTCTAGTGTTAAGAGATAAGTAAGAAGTAGTCAACAAGCTGCTCATAACACTGGGCAACAACAAAACAATTGTTTTTTTGCCATGGTTCGAAACCGGTTTTTTTTCATATCACAAGAAATTAGTAAAACTATGTATTTGTAAAAAAATCTCCATTTCTGTCAATGGCTTTAACAAAGTTTTTCATAAGACCTAATTTGATGTGCAAAGGTGGCAAAATAATATCGTTCAGGTCTACTAAGTGGTCTTCAAAAATTTTTTTTGTCCAGAAATTACATTACTTCTTATTGGCCAATCATTTTTATTTCTACTATCCCACTTGCACAAAAAACAACAGTATTTCATGTAGCCTCCCTGCAACCCAAGCAATATTCCAACAACTTTAAGATCTGTATATTTTTTCCAAGAACGACAATTGTACTGAATTTTTTTATAGTAGCATATGTTTCTTCTATGTGGATACCATGTGTTACAAGTACACATGAAAAATCATTGCCATTATGTAGTAAGACCACTTTTAAGCTTAATTTTCAAGAATCAATAAAAAGTATCCATTCATCTGATAATTCGTCGTAGACTAATTTATTCATCAGCCCCTGCACATCATGACAATACAAGGTGTGCTCGAAAATAAACGAGACTGAGCTAAAATACAGGGTGCGCCAGAGAAACTTACTTATTTGAAAGGTCAATAAAAACAAAAGTACTTCAGTTATTGTTTTAATTTTTTTTTTTATTCGAGAATACAATATCTCAATTTTTTTCATGCAGTCTTGAAAATGACATCGGATAAATGGCGACCCCCATTGCGCATTTACTGATGAAGTAGATTTTTGAAATTCGTATCCACTCTTTGCAGCATATCAATCGGTATGTTGGCCATGGCGTCACGAATGTTGCTCTTGAGGTGTGCTATGGTCCGTGGTCGATCGACATAAGCCAGGGATTTCAAATAACCCCATAAAAAGAAATCGCATGGAGTCAAATCTGGAGAGCGTGCCAGCCATTGGAGATCGCCTCTGAGAGAGATGAGGCGGTCGGGGAAATGTTGTCGCATTAAATTCATTGAGTCTCGTATTGTGTGTGCTGTGGCTCCATCCTGCTGAAACCACACGTTCCTAACGTTCATTTCTTTGAGTCTTGGAAGAAAAAATTCCTCGATCATGTTCCTGTAACGAGCTCCATTCACGGTAACTGCGCGTTCGTTTTCTTCAAAAAAATAAGGACCAATTATTCCCATTATCGACATTGCACAACAGACAGTAACTCGCTAGACTGGAGGGAGAAACAAATTTGGGAACTTTCCCCTCCAGATGCGCCCCCTCTCACCCCTCTACCCACCCGACTCACGGGAATTTTTTCAAATAAGTAAGTTTCTCTGGCGCACCCTGTAGAAACGACGGGAGCCTTGTTCTGACAAATTCAAGTTTATTTATTCAAAATAGTCTCCTCCAACCTCGATACACTGTCTTGCGAGATCCAAAAGATTTTCGAAAGAGTGTTTTAGGTCATTGACCGGAATACCCTTTAGGATGCCCGCACAAGCTTTTTGGATGCCCTCTACGTACGCAAAGCGTTTTCCTTCCATGGCCAAATGCAATTTCCTGAATAGGTGGAAGTCACAGGGAGCCATATCAGGCAAATACGGTGAGTGATTGATGGGTAAAATTCGATTTCTAGTCAAAAAATCGGTCACAAGAGTGGATCTATGAGATGGTGCATTATTATGCAATAAGCGCCAGCTTCCTCCTTCGCGGTGTTCAGGGAATTCGAAGAATGCGATGCAACAAACGCTTCAAAATGCCAAGATAGAAAATTGCATTGACGGTTTGGACCGTTGTCATGAACTCCCCTTGAATCGTAAAAACAAATGAGCAACGACTTGATTTTTGACTTCTCCAAACGTGATTTTTTGGGTGATGGCTCATCTGGGGCTGTCCATTCGGCACTTTGACGCTTGATTTTGGGTTCATATTGGAAACACCATGTTTAATCATCAGTTACAATGTTGTAAAGGAAGTTTTTGTATTTTTTTTGCCTCTTTAATGATGCCTTTCAAATGTTGAATTCGGAGCAATTTTTGGTCATTAGTAAACTAGTGCGGAACAAAACAGACCTTTTGTAAGCCCAAATGATCAGTTAAAATACAAAAAATCGATGTTTTGGAGATATTCAACTCCGGTTCCATGAAGTTCAACGATGATTTCGGCTCATTTTTGATAAATTCACACACAATTTCGATGGAGTTTTCGGTGATCACTGATTTTGTTCGGCTCGTGTATTCATTGACATTTATGTCCTCACGACCATCTTTAAAACGTGTAAACTACTCATGAACTCTGGCACGAGATAGACCATCATTGCCATAAATTTTTTTCATCAATTCAAATGTCTCGGTAAACGTTTTACCGATTTTGAAGAAAAAAATTATCTTTGTTCGAAACTCATTTTTGTACCAATGACATAAACATACTGTCACTTTAAACGCAATGACTTTGCACTGGAAGTCAGGGAAAAATGTAGCTTTTCAACGCACTATGTCATTTACAGATTGTGCCACTAAATAAATTTTAATGACAAAATTTTCGTTTATTTTGGAAATCACGTTGTACACAAGACAACTGTCCCCTTAAAAAAAACTATAAATTCAGTATCACGTTGACGATAAACTGAAACTTGTGTACTCGGATTAAGTAAATTCTATTGTTGAGGTGTGGAACCTAGGAGTTCAGCTTGAGCTGTAGATAAATTAAGGTCTCTAACTAAATCATTTAATTCACCCTGACGTATTAAATGTGGCTGATTTTCTTTTACAACAAAATCTTGTGACTTGCGACATACTCTGCATCTTTTTCCTTCATTTGAGATAGCGGTGGTCGGCACTCGTCAGTATGAGGGAACGGTTTAGTTACTGATTCCTCATCTACAAACACCATTTTATCTCTTGTTTTGTAAGAATATCACTTCAGTTTCGTTAGACAGAAATAACAATCCATAATTTGGTCTTTTTGCTCCCTCCAAATTGCAGGTTTAGCAAATGGCATTCCTGGGTGGGTACGTTTAGACCATCCTCTTAAATAGCGTACACATCTTAAACAAAAGTAACTTGGTGGCCAAAAATTTCTGATCGTCTCGGGAATCTTAAAACCAAAATACAAATTATAAGTGTTTTTTAATAACCGCTTAGTCCGTCCTCGATTTGAACTTGGAGCAAACTCTCGACAAATGAAATAAAAGAGATCCAGTTAATTTAAGCATATTCCACTCATATTGTAATGTGTATGCATAGAACACTTCTTAAAACCCAAAATACAGAACAAATAAAACAAAAAAAAACTCTTCACAACTAACCGTCAGCAACGTGTTGAAAAAATGCCAGAAATAAAATACGGTTAACTACTAATATCGTACACTATAAAATTTTTCTGATAAAAGATTTTTTTTAAGTGGGTTCAGAAGTGTGAGATTAAATCGTGTAACTAAAACTGCCAGCCGTATTTTTGTTATTATGTGCCATTTTCGGTGTTTTTTCGATAAACCGTTAAAAGTTTTATAAACTTATCTTCTTCTTCTTCGTAGCACTACAGCCCCTCTTGGGCCTTCGCTTCCTGCAAATAGTGCTTCCACCAGTCTCAGTCCATTGTCCACGTCCTCCAATTTTAAAACTCGAGCAGCAATGAACTGTCTTCGTCGACCGAGTCGGACCAGCGTTTCCTCGGTTTCCGCAGTCCTACAATCGTTTAGACCTCAGGCTCGTTAAAAATTTCATACAGCTCCTCGTTGTATCAAATTTGCCATTGGTCCCCGTCTAGCTTCGCTCCGATTATTCGTCTTAGGACCCGTCGCTCAAAGGCATATAATATATTTGCTGCTGCTTGGTTTGGGCCCATGCTCCACACACATAGGGTCACACAGGTCTAATCACAGGTTTGTCTACTTGGAGCTATGTTTTTCTGTTTATGCGGCTAGTCTTTAAAATCGATAGTACTGAAAAAAATATTTTATTTATGAGCCGTATTTTTTGGCGTATTTCGTCCCTTTCATTAGCCGTTTTATTTCTTTGGCAGTTGTTAATAACCGTGACAAAATGTTGATGTCATATGCGCAGGCTACTAAAGGGTTTTTCAATAAGAGCTGTTATTTGAAATAGATGTCACATTTGAACCGGTCATTTTTTAACATTTGACAATTAAAAACTACGCCATTAATAAAAATGGAGCGACATGTGCTTCAACAACGCATTGAAATTATTAAAATTCATTATAAAAATGGTGAATATTTGGCAGAGACGGTTCGTAAAACGCGAACATTTTTAAGTCGTCGTGAAGCAAATTTTCGGACCGCAATACAGAAATCGGTGGAAAAATTCGAGCTGTTGGGACAACTAAGTGATGTCAAGAATAAAACTCGTCCAAGTCACTCAAGAACAGCCGAGAATATTGCTGCTGTAGCCGAAAGTGTTGAAGAAACCCCAGGTTTGTCCATTCCTCGTCGTTCTTTGGAATAAGGCATTTCACAAATGTCATTACACCGTATTCTGCATAAAGATTTTGATTTAAGGCTTATAAAGTTCAGTTAACACAAAGACTCAAGCCGGTTGTTCATCAACAACGTCGTGTCCTCGCTGATTGGGTCCTTGAAATGCATGAAAATGATCCGGAATTCCATCGAAAACTCGTCTTGAGTGATGAGGCCCATTTCCACTTCGGTGGCTTCGTCAACAAGCAAAATTGTCACATCTGGGGGTCAAAAAACTAAGAGTTATTGTTGAAAAGCCTCTCTTTCTTCAACGTGTGACTGGTTGGTGCGATTTATGGTCCGGCGGAGTCATTGGACCTTACTTCTTCGAAAATGAAGCTGGAGCAACAGTTACGGTGAATGGATTGCGCTGTCCAGAGATAAATAATAATTTTTTTAGGGCCGAAAGTGGATAGTATTGATCTGAACAACGTTTACTTTCAACAAGACGGTGCTATGTGCCACACAAGCAACGAAACCATTGATCTTTTACGAGAAAAGTTTCCAGACCATGTTATCTTTCAAAGAGGTGATCACAATTGGCCACCGAGATCTTATGATTTAACACCTTGCGACTTCTTCCTTTGGGGTCGCGTGGAAGAGAAGGTCTACGCCAACAGTCCAGCGTCGATTCAAGACCTCAAAGATGGAATTCGTGAGGCTTTCGAGAACATAGGGCAGCCACTTTGTGATTTGGTTATGGAAAATTTCATGAAAAGGATATAGTCCTGTAAGTGCGGTGGTGGTGGTCATTTGTCTGATGTTATTCTTCAGTATGAACGGTATACCTTTTTCTTTATAATGAAACAAACATCCGATCATTTATATTAAGAAATGGGATTTTTTTCATTTAAAACGTCCACCATCTTGTTTTATGATTACGGATGTCACCCATTTAACAAATTCTCAAAGGTATTCATAATGAATATAATTCCTAAAACATTCATGCAAATCTCAGCAAACCCGTAGCGTCTGCTTTGATTGGAAGTGCATATTGTCCCATAGCCATGTATAGTTGCTGTTACAACACAAAAAAATTTAAACCCCCATAACTCTGTTAGATACAATTCGATCTATCTGAAATTTCTAGTAATGATTAAACTTGTAAATTGACATATACATTTTGAATTTGAGGGTACCCTTACGATTTTATTCAAGTAAGTGTAAAACTGATAAATCATACTATTACTAACAAAGTTGAGTGAATTTCGACTTCTGACCTATTTGTTGTTGTTGTGCTCATAAACGTCTACACTTATGTTTTTTTCATATTTTTCGGATGAAATGTATCCAATCACGAGGGGGGACATCTAAATCTTGAGTATTTCCTCTTCTTCTGCCTCCTTCTGTACTGATAAAGTAATGTTAAGACCTGTATTTAAAAGATTTCATTGAAACCATTCACTTGACCCTCTTTGATGAAAAATTTTCTTTTTAGTGTCACTTCTTATATGGGGGGACCCCCTTAAAACTCTTCGAAAATCGTTTACACCCCAAACTTTCTAGAAGTCATAACTTCCAACCTTTCCACAAAGTTTAATGGCTTTAGCTTCTATAGTTTCGGAGAAAAACTCTGTAATATACAGACGGACGCAAGTACCGATTTTAATAGGGATTTGTATTTTAGTAAAAAAATTCTGAAAAGCTACTTACATTAGGAATACTTTTCTAACGTCAAAATTTGTAGACCAGTGCTATTGATACTTACATAAAACATTATTCCGTCACGAGTATATCCCACGGCTTACTTCTTGAAATGTTTAATATGAGTTCTACCATACAGAATCCTAATTCATATAACCTAAAAGACTGCCACAAATGTATTTATGGTAGATGAGCTTAGATTTTATGAATTATCAAAATTTAATTACCATTAAATTACCACAAATGCTAGCCTCTGTATAAAAAAATACCAATTATCAACTGTAGTCCCACAGAGAGAGAGAGAGAGTAATAAGCATTGAAAAGTCTATTTTTAGATCTTTAACTCGATTATATCATCGCTCGTTCACTTGTTGCCCGCTAGCGACCATCTAAACAACACCGATTTACAAATAAGCTTTTATCCTTTAGTCGTCCGTCAAACCCTTTTCTACGTGTGCTTATCTAGGAAACCCTATTCTGGTTGGCTAACATCTTTGTGATTTGTATCGCTTCCCCGGATACTATGCGACTGACTATTAAAACATCCAGTCCAACCAGATACCTTAGAGCCCGAGAAGCTTATGTCCTGTCGAGTTAGTTGGCAGACATGGCTGTTGTTAAATTGATACAACTAAACGTGTCATTGTTTTATTAAGTCTCTTTTGGATGATTTAATTAGTAGGAGCACATCGAGTTTGTCATGGGGTTTATGTCGAATTAACTGCTCACCTGATTATTTAATTTAGACGTTGAAGGACATTGCAAGGAAGGCCTCGCCTCCAGGATATGACTTTATTTTCGCTTGGGTTCAAATGTGGAGTGTCACGGGAAAGGACTTTCGATTGATGACTTTAGAGATGTGTTCGACCCAATTTCCCGAATGGCTCTTTAGCCGTTACAAACCAGAATTTATTGGGTAAAGTTTCCGCATGATTATACTTTATGCAAGCAGAGAGGGGAGGAAAGGAGAAAGGATGGAACTCAAAACGCTTCCTACCAATCTCACGACCTTGTTCGTACTTGTTTTAGCCTACTCTGTGGTATCACACTCTGATTTGTGGGTAAGGAGGTTTTAAGGTGAAGGAGCAGTGAAACGAGTAGTCTTGCTCGGATAGGGTTCAATGAGCATTGGTAATGGATGCTTTTATCTGAAAATTATCTTTGAACATCTTTCTAAATGTGATATCCTCTCTGTTGGAGGAATGGGTAAGAAATTGAAATCGATTTCATCGGAATTCCTAAAAGGTGTACGAAAATTTTAATCGAGTTCTGCATGTTAGGCTTTCCGCTGTAGATTTAAGTTAACGAGACTTTTAGCAAAGGCTACAATATTCAATTTATCTGTTGGTAATTAGAAGTGTAAAAGCAATTTTACCAGTAATCCACAAGGCCGAGGGATCTTTTCTCTAGCTCAAAGAATAACAAGTCAAAAAATAACAAATTTGTCGTGAAACATCCTTGAAAGCGATAAGCGGTAAGCAAGAAAACAAGTACCGATACCTTTTTGCAAATTCTCATCCTCAGCCGCCGGCGAATCCACGAAATGAACGAAATGTTTATTCAAGCGAAAGGAAATGCTCCTTGGAAACATTTCTAGGCAAATGGCACCCATGTAAAAATAGCAATCATTGTAAACACAGTCGATGTAAAGTAAACCAAATTCTGAACTCCAACGCCATGTAGTCTACGGGCATTGTAATGAGCTCAGGCTTAATGTAAGGAATTTACAACGACAGTTCAGAAATTTCTATTCAGTCTAATTGCTAGGAATTGTAAATGATGAGCTCTGGTAGCGTGAACGCAAGTGTACGCAAAACTTTAAGTTTATAGCCGCCGCAAATAATGGAAGATTTCGCGCAATTTTGTAGGATTGTTTATGACAGTGAGAGCGTTGTACGCAAGTAATCCTCGTTTTTGTGAGGTCCTCCTGTAGGCGAGAGAATGAAAATTTGTAAACAGAATAATTTCAACACTTTTCCAGTTTTTTGCTATCCAAACTTCTTCAACGAGGAGTTGTTGGGTTTTCAAATAGAAACACTTTAAAGTAAACCACATAAAAGTTTGCCTGGCAACTTGCTTTAAGTTTCTTTTCCACAAAAAGCTCATCTCCTTGGATTAGTATCAAACTTTAACAGGTTTTTGAATATGCTTTCCAGGAATACATTTTATGGGTTGTACCGGAAACGTTAGAGGCAAGTGTTGAAGTTTTCACTAATAATTACTTTTGGTTTTAAGATCTTTTCCCTCTGCAGGCAAAGTTTCAACGGTCGAAAATATATACATAGATGAGTTCAATGGAGGAAATGAAAATCAAGTTAAGTCGAAGTTTCATTCCAGCTGTTAACCAGAAGTGCGTTAAATTTATATTTTGAAAAAGTTTTGCGGTGGTTTAAGGTGAACGTTTGTTCAATGATTTACACGATTATAATTGATTTCGAGAAACTTGAGATAAAGTAAGCAGTTAACAAATCTTATTTTCCCAGTAAAAGTTTCTGTGTTGTTTGGATTACAAAACCGATTCAAAGTTAGAAATACATTAGCTCAAAATGGAAATCAATAAGGGATGCATCAGACTACGACTATTTAGCCGCACTTCTGTCGCAAGTTACACATGGTAAAATGGAAGCCCACACACTGCGATTTTCGACAATTTTTTCCAGGTCGGCAGTCGCAGGAATTTGCGATTTATCCTAAAACCAGTTAAGTAGGTAGTTTTTATGATACTCGCGCAGGCGCACATCATTTGGACATTTGACGCTGACGTGCATGGAAGTTTCTTGCATAGCGCACAAATGAGTTAGCACATGTGTTCCTGGCAAAGACATACCTTCAAATGAGCATATTAGTTCTGCGCATGCCTGAAGTTCCTTCGGAGATCTTGTCGCAGTGTGTTCGTATTTGCGTCTAAAAATCGCTGGTTACGACTGTAAAATCGCAATGTGGCCGAACCCTAAACGTTGGTAAAATGAATGACTGAATTCAAGCAGAGATATAATCACGAGTTGGTTATACATGATGACTAAAGTATAAACTACAGCTTCACTGGGAAAAAGAAAAATTTTCAGTATTTACGAAGTACCAATTCATATACGGGATTACCTCGGCAAATTTTGTGGTAGCATAGTTCCTCAGATTTCTTCTCCTTCTTCGTAGCACTACAGCCCCTCACGGGTCTTTGCTTCCTGCAACAAGTGCCTCCAACTGTCTCGGTCCATTGACCGCGTCCTCCGATTTTGAAACCCGAGCAGCGATGAACTGTCTTCATCGACCAAGTCAGACCAGCGTTTCCTCGGTTTCTCCACTGGTCTCCAGCCTTCAGTTCTCCCAACGAATACCTTTTTGGGTATCTATTGTTCGTCCATACGATTTATGTGGCCAGCCCATTATAACTTGTGCAGCCTTACAATGTTTAAGACCTCTGGCTCATCAAAAATCTCATATAGCTCATGGTTGTATCGAATTCGCCATTGGTCTCCATCCGGTCTCGCTCCGATTACTCGCCTCAGGACCCGACTTTTGACGGCGTTCAATATATTTGCGAATGCTTGGGTTAGGGTCCATGTTTCACAACCATAGCATAGCACAGGTCTTATCACAGAATTGTATACTTGGAGCTTTGTTCTTTTGTGTATGCAGCTGATCTTCAAGGTCATCAAAACTGCATAAAATACTACATTTGAGAGCTGTATTCTTCGCCTTATTTCATCTTTTTCATTAGCGGTTCTCATGATTTTGGCGCGTGAATTTACAAATATTCGCCAAGTGTGATACTTTGTGTTGTTGTTGTTGCTGCACCACCACCCCCTTCGGACCTTCACTTAGGGATAGTTAGGTTATCTGATTATCATGATCAAATGTATCAGCACTCCTTAAGGTGAAATGGTCATTATCACGCTTTGGCCGTGTGTCCATCCACCCAGCTGTGATATGTTAATCCAGCACGTATCATAACTGAACAGGCTTAAAGTCCATCCGAACAATCAGTTGAACTAAATCTCGTTGTCATCAACCAGAGTCGAGCCAGGGACCTTCGGCTTACGGGATAAGTGCTCTAACCACTGAATCACATGAACTACTTTTTTGTGCATTTGAGGTACTTTCTCTCCACAGCGTCATAAGCTTTATTTTATTCTCATTGATTTGTGGCCTGACTAGTTTTTCTTCGCTGCTGAGTTTAAGGAAGAGTTCTTTGGTGGTTTTTATTAACCATGACAAAATTTTGATGTCATCCACATAGGCTAACTATTGTTAATTACAGTGGGCTCCGGTTTCAAAAAAATACAACGGATAAAACTTCTGAATAAATATTATTATGTATATCGCCACACAACTATATACTACGACACACAACTGTACATCAATATATTCAATTTATATTATTCCTTGCAATTAACCGACACAACTTTAATGCACGAGGAGACCGGACTGAATGAATATTATTCCATTTTATTATTCCATTTTCTTTTGATTTATACAGCAAAATTCAATTCAAAAATGATTTCCCGACTACTTGTTTTCTATATCAGTAAATGCAGGGTAAGTTGTTAGTTGATCAAATCTCAATACTCAATTTACAGCGGAGCGTCTCAAAAATTCTTCTGTTGAGTGGCTTGGTGAAGATGTCTGCAATCTGCTTGCTGCTCTCAACGTGTTGCAATGCCATAGTGTTGCCGATGTGTTGCTGGATATACTTTTGTGGTATTTCAATATGCTTCTTTCCTCTGGTCGTCTTTCCTTCATGTGCAATTTGTAGCATGTGTATGCCTGACATGTTGTCGACGTACAGAGTAATCGGCAGCTTATCTTCTAGAATGCCAAGTTCCAGGGCGATTCGTTTGATCCAGCACACATCGTCAATCACTGACACTGCTGCTTGGTACTCAGCTCCTTCAGTTGAAGTCGCTACCAGACGCTGCTTTTGTGAATACCAAATGACTGGCCCTTCTCTTATGACTTACACACCACTCGTTGAATGTCCTGTCTCAAAGTCTCCTGCAAAGTCTGAATCGCTGTCTTGTCTCCTCCAAAATAAAATCCGGTTGTCATGGTCCCTCTCAAGTACTGGAAAACACGTTTCACCATCACCTGATAGCTTTTCGTGGGCTTGTTGCAGAATCGACTGAGGTAGTTGACGGCAAAGCTTATGTCTGGCCTGGTTATTGTGGCTAAGAACAACAAACTTCCTATCGAGTCACAATAGTTGTTGTTCGCTGGAACTGCCATGTCATTCTTGAAGTCTGTCTTATGGTTGATCATTCCTGGCTCAGTGGGTGTGGATGCTGAATTGCACTGCTCGAGTTTCATCTTTCTCAAGATCTTTTCTGTGTAGTGAGGCTGACTCACGAAGATACCGTCCTGGTTGATATTGATTTCCATGTCCAAATTCGTTAACTTGTTTTGTACTTTCTTGTTGAATGTTATCTCCAATTCCTTGCTTATCTCGTCTAGGAGTTTTTATATTCCATTTTTATCTTTGCTGGCTACCAACCCATCATCCACGAAGAGTGCTCTTATCCTTGTTATAGTATGTACACGGGTCGTCATCTGTGTTGATCAAGCCTTATCTTCTTCTCAAAATGGGTGGAGACCCTCTCGTTCCATATCTTCATACATTGTTTAAGTCCATAGAAACTCTTGTTCAACCTACAAACTTTCTTGGTTCCATCGTTGAACTCTTCAGGCTGTTGCATAAAGATGTCCTGCTCCAGGTTCCCATGCAAGAAAGCCGTTTTCACATCGAACGATACCAACTTCATTTTCTCCGACGCTGCGTGACTTAGGAGTAGGCGAATGGATGCATGGCGAGCTACTGGGCTGAAAGTTTCCGTGTAGTCCACTCCCTCCTTCTGTTCGAATTCCCTTGGCACTAGTCTGGCCTTAAGTCTCCCGTCCGCCTTCTCTCGAAGTACCCAGTGACAAGTAATTGGCTTTGCTACTTTCGAACAGTCCACCAGCTTCCAAGTTTTCATCTCCATCGGCGAATCGTACTCCTCCCGCATTGTTCGTCTCCTTTTTTCATCTCTAAGTGCCTCACTCACCGGAATGTTCTCCGTTTCACCAATCATGGCTATTTTGGTGCTGTTTCCTCCATGACGGGAATCAAGTATGCAGTCTCTTAGTCTCGGTGATGGTTGCAGAGTCCGACGATCTCGCAGAACTCTCCTTCCTGACTTTTCTTCTGACGCTGGTGTCTCATTCTCGTTCGCTTGGCTTCTCAGTACTTTCTCCAGTTTCCCAGTTCTCATCTTCTTCGTCTGTCCCGCTGCTGCTTTCTTCTTGCTTCTCAGGTGTGCCCTCTAGTGCCTGTGTCTCAAATTTAGCCACTTGCCTCAGTCTCATCTTTTCTTCGTCGAAGATTACATTGTCTGAACTGATAATTTCTCTTTTCTCTTTCAGATAAACCCGGTATTAGGGTGAATCAATAGCCAACCAGAATTCCCTTTTCTGATTTTCTATCCATCTTGCCTCTTTTCTGTTGTTGTGTCAGCACATAACATTCGCATCCAAAGGGTCGAAGCTTTCCAACCTTCATTTTTCTTCCGAACTTTGCTGGGCTTTTCCCTGGTACGTTGCTGGTTCCAGTCTGGTTGATCGTAAAGACCGTAGCTCATTGCTTCTGCCCACAGTTTCTCGTCCAACTCGCTGTTCTGGCTGCCTCGACAATCGTTCCCATTTTTGTTTCAATCCTTTCGTTCTGCTCTGGCGTGTATACATTCGTAAAGGTATGAAAAATTCCCAACTTGTCCATTATCTGTTTGGTTTTTGCATTCTTCTGTTCGGTGCCATTGTCAGACCTCAGACATTTCACTCTCCTCCCTAGCTAGTTTTCTACGAGTCGTAGGTAGCATTCGATCTTCTCTGGTGCTTCACTTTTCGTCTTCATAAAGTAACAGGTTCGGTAGTGAGTGAAATCGTCCTTGAACATGAGCCAGTACTTCGCTCCTCCCAACGACGGAATGTTCATCTCGCCGCTGTCGACATGCACGAGATCTAACAGTTGCTGAGCTGTCTTGGGGTTGTTTGGGTGTGAGGATCTATGTAGCTTGCCATGCGAGCACCCTGTACATACATAGTCATTTCAGTCATCAATGGATTTTATTACTTTACTTTTCAGTATGTCCCTCACATACTTGAAATTTTGAAGGGCGAGTCGCTCGTGCCAGATTTTGATCGACACGGCCATCAAACTTGTCCCTTATTGTCTCCTGAGCTTCATGTTGTAGAGATTTCCTTTGCGCTTTGCTATTGCCACAATTTTCCTGCCATCCAGACTGTAAAACATTGACACGTTTCCATTTGCCTTCTGTACATGTCCCTTGTCTAGCATCTAACTAACTGAGAAAAGATTAAAGATGAGGTTTGGCACGTAAATGACATCTTTTAGTACCACTGGATACCACTTTTGACCATCAAATGCTTCCATCTCGATGTTCCCGACTGCAACGCCATCTAGCGTGGTTGAGTCTCCAATCACAATTGGGATTGGCTCGTCCAACTCAACAAGCTGAACAAACCACTCTTAGTGAGACGTAATGTGTTGGCTGCATCCACTGTTTTGATACCATGACGTGGCCTTGTCCTTCGAAATGTCGTTGTCCGTCGTCGAGAGTGTCATGGTCAAAAATGCCTTCCTATTTGGTTTCCTGTTTGTTGACTTATTCGCTTCTTCTCGAGATTGGCAGTCTTTTGCGAAGTGTCCCTTCTTCTTACAGATATTACATGAATACTTCTTCTTGCAGTAGGCAATGTATTCATCACACGGCTCACCTCTGCACTCCTTGAACACGTGACCTTTCTTCCCACATTGGTAGCATGCGAACTGTAACTTTTCCTGCTTGCTGTTTGACGACTGTCCTTGTTTCTTGCGTCTAGCCATGAGAGCATTGTTGGTGCTGCCCTCTGCATTTGTCTTCGTTTCTTTGAGTCTTTCGTCCTCGAGTCTCAAACGTTCCATGAGAGTTCCACGTTCTTTGCTGCTCCAGCCACGTTATCCCAAGATGTCCGGAAACGTGCCAATTTTGGCGGTGGCACACTCATAACCCTCGTCATGATCCAACTTTCCTTCACAGAATCATTTTCAGTTGACACTTCATCCGCGAAATCCAAAATCTCCATACAGTTCTTAACAGCTGACTTGGTTTCATCATACTCATAGATAAAGAATTTGATTCGAGACGTTTCTAAAGTTACATCGGTCTTTGTACCATATAAGCTAACTAATTTGTCTATCATATCTTTGGCAATTATACAATTTGCAATTATTTTCGCAATTTTACTGTTTACATTTAAACCTATCAATGTTTGAGCCACAACATCTTTCTTCAACCAAGCGGCGACTGTATCAGTTGACGCAGCACCTGCTGGTCTGGGCTTTGCAACCGTTATTATATCATACAGGTCTTGGTTCTTAAGTGCTGGGTTTAATTTAAATCGCCATGAAATGAAATTGACATTTCTTTGACTATCTTCATTTGACATTTCCAATTGAGAATCTTTCGTGGCGATTTTCTGACTTAAAGCGACTTGCGTGTTCGTTGTTCGACGTTGACTTGCTGTGCGATGGCTGCTCCAATGTCACTGATTTGTCGGTGATGTGGTCTTTGCCGGTTCTGACGTCTTGAACTGCTTCCTCGACTTGCCTCAAAATTTCCTTTCCTGATTTTTGAAGAAACCTTTTAACAGCTGCCCTGGGCCCATAACCTGTTGTTAAGCTCTGTGGGCTTGGGTTTCAAAAAGTACAACGGGACTAAACTTCTCAATAAATATTATTTTGTTGACACACAACTATATATTACGACACACAACTGTACATCAATATATTCAATTAATATTATTCTTGGCAATTAACCGACGCAACTTTATTGCATGAGGATTCATTTTCTTTTGATTTATATAGCAAAATTCAATTCAAAAATGATTTCCCGACTACTAGTTTTCTAAGTCAGTAAATGCAAGGTAAGCTATCAGTTGATGAAATCGTAACACTAACACTTGGCTTGACTTGTATCATAACGAGTCTCTTGTATCGACAAGTGGATATTTGATTGCATATTCCAGAGCCAAATTGAATATCAATGGAGCCAGTTAATTTCCTGGCTTTATTCCAATATTTGCGTCAAAGGAATTGGTGATGTGGTTATTGATGCGGACTTGCGAGGTTGTCTACGTCATTATCATTTTGATAAGATGAGCTCAATTGCTGGGATACCAAAGCATAGCATTATTTGGTACAGTACGTTACGATCAATGCTGTCGTATGTTGCTTAAAGTCGACGAAGATTTGAAATATCTCTACATTGGACTTGCAGCACTTTTCAAGTACCTATTTAACTGTAAAAAACTGATCTATCCTCGATTTACCTGTTCTAAAACCACCTTGATACTCCACAATAATACTATTGATGTATGATCTGATTTGATTTTCTAGGATCTTTGAAAATATTTATGCCCTACAAAGTTGTGATATGCCTCTATAGTTTTCGCAGTGTAGCTTGTCATCTTTTTTGTGGATAGGGAATACTATATATTTGATTGGCTCCGCTCGTTCGGCATTTGCTCTTGTTGACAAATGTGCTGGATAATTTTATGGCTAGCTTTCTCAACAGCCATATTTGATGAGCTCCACTGGAATCTCATCGATACCTGGCGCTTTATTATTGTTTTAGACTTTGATGGTCGAACAAATCTCATCGAGAGTGGTTTGGGCCGATGGAAGCTCTCCAGGAATATCTATAAGCTCCGATGTTCTGGAGCTGTGTGGAGAATTAAGGAGATTCTTGAAATATGGTGCTCATCTTTCCTTCATTCTATTTTGATCGATATCGTCATGGCGGAGCGTGGTTTTGGGCTGTTTACATGTTTCAGGCTTTCCACTACTGTGTATGCTCGTCTTCTATTGTTGCTCGCTAGACTAACAATTATACTTCTCAATTGGTTGTCATAGTATTTCCTTTCCTCTTAATTTTAATTATCTTATTCGCTATTCTTCTGAGATTTTCATACTGATCTCTTTTCGTCCCGGTTTTCCTACTTAGGTATTGCTTGCACGCCTGATTCTTTTTGTCTAACACATTCTGGCACTCATCATCGAAATAATCGTTCCTTTTGCACCGGGCTTGATGTTTGATCGTCTTTTCTATCATGGTCTTAACCGCTGCTTTCACTTCCATCCACAACTTGTTGCTTGTTTTCAGCGATGTTTCTGATAGGATGAGAGCTAGCTGGTTGTCAAGGGTCTCCATGAATTTTTTGCTTGGATCCTTTTAATTTTTGTAAAGGGCTGGTCTGCGCCTTCAACGTATAATATCGATAAGTTAATTTCATGAAGGAATGATATGAGTAAGAATTGGCTCTTCGGTATGTATGGACGTCAAATGTACTCAAGGTCTAACATTAGTGGATCAGAAAATGGTCGAACTGGTTTTATGTGCTGCCATTCGGTGATATCCTGGTAATTTTTTGAATGCGTCGAAACAGGTCGAAAGTATGTCTAGATTTCTGTCATATGCAAAGTCAATCAGGCGCTGGCCATTGTCATTTGTTTCATCGTGGATGATGTAGCATCCAGTCGTTCCCCGATGAGATAGCTCATTGCCAACCTTAGCATTGAAATCACCAAGAATTATTTTTCGTCCTTTGTCACCAATGAGTCAACTAGTCCTTCCAGGTGATTGGAGAACGTTTCCTGCATTTCTTCGATTGGGTCATGTACATTGATCAGCCAAATTTGGAAGAATTTTGCTTTTAGACGGACCGCATACAACCGTTCATTTATTGCCTTAAAATCAATAATGGGCATTTTTAGCTCCCTACCTACAATGAAGGCCACTCCGAACTCTCGCTTTCCAGCAGGCTTCCCACTTTTGAATATTTTGTGCGATCTCCTTTCTTGAATATCATTTCCAGTACAATTCGTTTCTTGGAATGCCAGTATGTTTAATTGTTTATTGACTGGCCTGTTGTTAAAGATCTTCAACAGTGCCAGGGTAGTTCAGTGATGTGTCTTCCCAGGATCCAATGCCAGTGTCCTGTTTTCGGTTGTGAAATCGTTGCCGTTAATCCAGTTCACCCCGAGACCTTGTTGCAGATTTTGAAACAATGTAAGATTTTACAGGAAAGAAGAGCTAGCCCTTTTCTCAACGTCCATTCTGGCGGTATATTAATTACTTTCAATTCCGTTATTAAGTCCAGAAGATTCGTCTTCACTCACTTACGTCACCACAAAGGCTGTGGGTGTAAGTAGGATTTAAAAACAGGGCTACAGTAATTAGTATTTCTCGTCATTTAGGTGTCCCGTCATTGGGGAGACTTTAAACCAAATGTGTGAGCCTGAGACCATATCATGGAAGCTAGGGGTTGGAGCAATCCCTCCTCCTTTCTCATCGTATACGGCCAAGTTCTCCAGATTTCCAACAAACTAAATTTTACTCAGGTTAGCGGCACTAGTATTGGCTTTTTGTTCTCTACAACGATTTACACTGTAGAATAGAGTCGAAAAGTCTCGCTTACAATGACGATATTTTCGACTATGTCCAACGTTTTAGTAAAAATACCACTTATATATCCTCCATGGCTTGAACACTTTTAAAGTTTTGCAAAATTTATTTACAAAGCCCTATTAATTTCACAACCTGTTTTTTGGTTTGTCCATTTGGCAGTCCCTCTGTGCATAAGCAAATTTTCTCGGAATCTACAACAGCCACAGCAATGACACTTTCTACGGAGATCAAAACTGGTGACCTCTCTAAAGTGTTGATGGTAAAAATATGCATAGTTTTTTGCAGCTGTAATAAATACATTATTTCACTTATAGCAGCAACGAATACTACTGTCTGTGAAATTTTCTTTTAAGTTAAGATTTGGATTCTGTTTCAAAACTTTTTTCATTAATTATAGAAATTGAGCTTCTTCTTTTCATTTTATTTTTTTACTAACTTTATAATAATAATATAATACATTTATCTCAATTATGTTTGTATTTATTATGCAATTAATTGCGATCTTAGATTGATATATTTTTTTTTTAAATAACACAACATATGTGTGTATAGTAAAAGCACGGTATTTAGTCCAAAAGTACAACTTTATTTAAAAGATGGATATGGCCAGACTTACTTGCTCTCTTCTTCAGTCCATTGATACTAAAATCATTGGCAATACAATTTCATCTTAAATGCTACTAAATTTTAAGGTACTAAAAGGTTTTAAACAATCATAAAGTTTAAGAGAGGGAATAAATTCAAAGAGATAATAATGACCGAACATTAAATGAGACATTGACTGAAAGTACAATTAAGGGTACAAGAATAACGAAATATTTAAGTAATTAACTCATTTAGGTGGTTGCCGGTTCGTTTTAACTGGTCTCTTAATTAATTTGGATGGACAGTTTCCTTCGTCTGCGTTTAAAGGTGTTTTGGGGCTTCCTACATTATGTGGAGGCTCTCCTAAACGTCCTATGTATAAGGTCACTTGACATATTTCAAGGGTTGAAGGCTATCGTTTCCAATGCTGCATTCATTTTCAGTTATTTGTACGGCTACTGTCGATCGCACTGTATTGAGACCCCGCCTTTCCCCGCATTTCGCTTCTTTCATGTGTTCTTGGAACCGTGTAATGATGAGTCGCTTGATCTGACCAATATAGCATTTTTCACAATCATAACACTGAATGCGTTAGATGCCGCTCATTTCGTTACTTTTCAGGGGGTCTTTTTCATTACCCAGTAGATTTTTGAGAGTCGCACAGTGGATTTTTGAGAGTCGCGCAGTGAGCTGACTAGAGTTATCAACCGCACGACAACTGAAGGAATAACCCGTATACTTTCTGAAAGCAGACAAGAGCAATAATATAGTCATCGTGTATAAAGTCGACAATGAAAACACTGTGCTCAGTAAACTGGCGAAAGGTAATTTCATCGTACTGAGAGACGATCCGCTACTAGAATCCGTCAAACGTGTCAACTGAGCACTTAAGGAAGCTCGCAAGGTGTTTGGTGATATGACCAAATTGAAAATGCCTAATCCGTCTCTACTAGAGTCAAATGCCAACGTAAACTGCACAACTGAATGAATGAAATGAGGGAGACCAGCTCGGATCACAACTCAACAACCTACAGCATCGCCAAAGGGCTTGTAAAACTGTTTACGGATCTAGGTGACATATGTAGCAAATTAGCTGTAAAAACTCATCTGACCTCATAAGCAAGCTACAGACTATAGGAAAAAATGATAAAAATGAAATGCTAACATCGTTTGATGTTAAGTCACGGTTCCAAAATACAACGGTGAAGCACGTAATATACCAATTAGAAGTTTGGATCCAGAAATTTTGGATAACAAGGGATTGGAATAAGGAAGTGAACACATATTAAAACCTAGCCTTACTCTGTATGAGCGAAAACTATTTCACGTTCCGAGAAAAATTCTCTAAAACAGCGGCAAGAGTTGCAATGAGTAATCCCCTTTCTCCACTATTAGCGGATTTCTTCATGGAGTGCATCGAATCAAACATGGTTTAGATATGTGAACGACGTACTAGCCATAGTTCCAAACGATCAAGCGGGTGACATTCTCGATGCGATCAAAAAAATTCATCCAAAAAGTCAGTTCACTTTGGAAAAGGAGACAAATGGAAGATTCCCAACAACAAAGCAATGGAATTTGAACTTTATAGGAAGAGTACTTCTACTCAAAGGACTTTACCAGCAACATCAGCACATCCAATAATGCAAAAAATGGCAGCCTACAACAGTTGGATACATCGGTTTGTTACCTATCCCTCAACGGGGAATCGGTACGACAAGGAAAAAGCATAAGTTATGGATACTGCCACCAAAAACGGACATAACTCTAATCGTATCAAAAATCAATAGCCAAAAAACAACAGGATGCCTTCAAAAATAAGCATACGACACTCTGTAAACAAGAAAACGCTGAAAACACCAAAAAGATAAGCATGGTGGATTCGTTCTACAGGATTAAGTCTTTCTTCAAACGATTTGACATCAACATCACAGCTTCCACCAGAAACGCGACTCTCAAACATCTACTGAGCAATGAAAAAGAAAAGTCTACCAAATTCAGTGTAATGATTGTGAAAAATGCTATATCGGTCAGATCAAGCGACTGACTAATACTCGATTCCAAAGAAAAATGAAAGAAGCAAAATGCGGCGAAAGGCGGGGTCTCAATACAGTGCGATCGGCAATAGCCGTACATATAATTGAAAATTGACACAGCATGGGAAACGATAGCCTTCAACTCTTGAAATATGTCAACCGACCTTATACGTTGGACGTTTGGGAGAGCCTCTACATAATGTAGGAAGACCCCCAAATGCGTATGAGCCCAGACGAAGGTAACCGTCCACCGAAGTCTAGTTAAAAAGAATTGGAGAACACCCTAATTAGTTAATTACTTAAATATTCCGTTATTCTTGTACCTTTAATTGTTCTTTCAGTCAATGTCTCATTTAATGTTCGGTCATTATTATCTTCTTAAATTTATTTCCTTTCTTAAGCTTTATGATTGTTTAAAACCTTTTAGTACCTTAAAATCTCATAGCATTTAAGGTCAAATTGTATTGCCAATGATTTTAGTATCAATGGACTGAAGAAGAAAGCAAGTTACTCTCAAAATGATCATATCCATCTTTTGAATAAAGTTGTAGTTGTAGAGTAGATACAGCAGTTTTACTATATAAATTTTGAATAACTAAAAGTTTCGGAAAACAATATTACCACATTTGTTTTTGTAAGTGTAGTTTTAGTATCCTATGCACAATCCTAATTCTCTCTCTCTTGGAATGGAAAGGTGGAGCTGGTGCGGTCTACCACTTCAAACCCCTCATATCTGTTGTCAGTTTCAATTATTATATGATTTAAAAAATAACTTTTACAATATTTAGTGAATAATTGAGAACCTGAGTTCATCCCTGCTTTGCAACGTTCAAAGGAATGCCAGGGTACTATCAGTATGGTTGTCAATTTTGTTGAAGAAGTTCAGTGCCTTGTCGCAAACGTATTTTTCAACGGTCTCAATTTTTAAGGTCGTTGTAGATGTTAGTGTTTCTAATAAACCGTGGAATTCTTAAGAAATTTCTAATAATTCTATTTTGGAAGGATATGAATGACTTTTGATATAAATAGAAGCTCTGAAAAGCCCTCGATGCTAAATTCTCTGCTAGATTCGCGGTACAGATTTTTGATATGAGCTAAAACTGACAAGGCATCTTTGTTATCAGACTATCCAATACAACAGAAATCGTAGCACTGACGAAAAAGTTGATCTTCAGCTTTATGATTCTTGCTTTAAAATACCCAAGAGTCTCTTGCAGAAAGACGGCCTGATATTGCTGATACATTGAGACAGAACCATTTCAGCTTAGGTTGTAGATTTATTGTAAGAATCGACGAGGTGTGACAATTAAGTAATGGGACTGATGCCATGAAAACCGTATATTTAGGAATTATTCTACAACTCTGCCATCTCCTCCAAAGTAGTCTCCTTAAACAGCTATACAACGATTTCAGCGCATTTTCTATGCTTCGTAACATTTCTGGAACGCTTCGACTGGGATGTCTGCGAGTTCCCTCATCACAGCCACCTGGAAGTCCGTAATCGACTCAAAATGGGTTTCTTTGGCCACCGATTTTGTTTTAGGGAACAAAAAAAAAATCACAGAGTGATATATCGGGTGAACTAAGCGGCTGTTGCAACACGGCGATCCTTTTAAAGGCCAAATACTGGGACACGCTGAGGGCGATGTGGCACGGCGTGTTGTCGTGATGAAGGATCCAGTTGCGAGTGATGTCTGGGCGCACCCTGTTGACTCGTTTTCGCAATCTTTCGAGTACTTGGCGATAGTAGACTTGATTTGCGGTTTGCTCCGATAGAACGAATTCTTTGTGGACGATTCGACGGCTATCAAAAAGGCAATACTCATCGTTTTCACCTTCGACTTGCTCATGCGAGTTTTTTTCTGGCGGGAGGTGTGTGGTGATAAACATTGTGAGCTTTGGTGTTTGGTTTCCAGGTCTAAGAGCACTATCACCATGTTTTTTTTACAATTTTAGCGTATGTTTCCGAAGCTGTTTCGCCCAATCTGGCTCAAAATTTCATCGCGACGCGTTGCTCTTGGTTTCGTTTCTCCATTTTCGTGACGAGCACCACTAACACACGTAAGTAGTGTCGATGATAAATCGAGATCTGACAGATTTTATAAGATGTTTAAGGGAGGATCTCTCCATATAGGGGAGTGACTCAAATAATTTTTTTTTAAACTAAATGTTACCAATATGTCTTGACAAGAACTTGTTAAAACTGATCTTAAACTAACCCTTTTTATTTCGGGGAGTGCAGAGGGTGAGTATTTGCTAGCCTCACACGCAAACGGGCGCAAAAAGAATAAAAAATCCGAGAAAAAATAATGAAAGTAGAGTTTTATGATTACAAGGTCAATAAATACCTCAGAAGCCCAAACTCGAACAACTTTGTGAACAAAAAATAGCACATTTTACGAGTTTTACGTTTCCATCTTGAAAATCAAAAGGTAACCCTTAAATTTGCCATTATTTCTGAAAATATGAAAAAACCAAGCAATAAACAGCGATGTGACAGACGATTGAAAATTTATAAATTTCAGCAATTACCAGTGATACTGTCTAGATATACGCTCGCAAAGGACCGAAACACTATATGTAGATTTGGAAGGATTTTGATGAAAATTATATAAATATTTAATAACATTAATATCTTATCATTACTACTCAAACAACAACTGAAAATAAATGTTTTCCGAGGACTAACATCGCATGCAAAGAACGACGGCAGTTGAGAAAATTTACCACCTACAGGAAACAAGGATGGCTGCGCTGTCAAATATCCGCATTGAGGACGTTTCCAGCTCGCTTACACGTCGCTCGATAGCATTCCGAGAGAGTGTTCTTGCATATATGCAACGTTTCCTTGATAAAGTCGTATTTCAACTAAAAACTTAAATCGGAACTTAACAAACTAGGGTGAACTGATTTAGTAACAGTTCGATAACATTTATTTAATAGTTTTGAAGGCTTATGATTTCGTTTTTTTTCTAAATTTTTTTATAGATCATGCACAAAATAACAAAGTCCTCATCTGATTCAAGTAAGTCCAAACTTTCTAAATCAAAGACAAGTTAATTCATTAAGCTCCTTATACTACGTTACCATGTTGCCACTTTTAAATCATCAGTCATAGAACAATTGATATTACGTCAAAAAGTCTCTGCATTATCAGACTTTTATTTGGGGAATGTCCTCTATGCTCGTACATTCTTATTGAAGATATAACATCCATCATAATGCAATGATGCTAATAATCTGATTGTCCCACAACTTAGGATCTGAGCATACGAAATAAGAACAACATCAAACAAATAGTTTCTCCGAAGTAATTTAAGACAAATAACAGTTGTATCTGCAAAGGACTGATTCCCATCAGCATCAGGATGATCTACCGTATCAACGTATCGGCTCTTTTCCTTTCCTTCCGTTTGTGATAGTATCGAGAATTATTTTAAAAGCTTCTGTAACAGGCTCACATGCATGAATTTATATACATAGGTACTCGTATTGTGGTGAGCTCATGGTGTAAAGCAGGGATGGAAATCTAAATTCAATGGCATACCATTCACGTCAGGCGCTGACAAGGATGTTTTGCGAATATCATATTTACTGAAATTGAATGGTTAGAGGATTTCACTAGAGAAAATGTTACCTTATACAAGAATTGCTTTTACGGAGTATGCTCCACCAGATAGAACGACTTTTGCCGGTGGCAATCAAATAACGATTGCAAGTTTGATACAGAGCCTCCTCCACCTTCCACCTCAACAGCAGAGGTTAACAGACACTCATCATCACAACCCCCTAAAGTATACATAGACCTTCGTATGTACAATCGATTCCTCATGTGGATGTGGGTGGATTTGAGACAGGTAGACATTTCAGTGGCCTGATGTCACATGATTTGCATTGCATCATCTGAAAACCTCATCACAAAACGTTGGAGATGGGAATTGAGAATTAGGCTCCTAAATTTCCAATTCAGTAGGTTGCTTTATGGAATTCGATTTTGCAGACTACACCCGATGGAGTCAGAAAGAACGGAAGTTAATTTACAACATTGCGGAATTAACCCCAATGGGTAGTTTACGGCCGCAATTCATTGTGATGAAACGAGAAATGAACTTTTAACATTTGAGGGTTAGAGAGCATCAACGCTTCAGGCTTCAGGTGACATGCAAGAGATTAGTGTGCGTTGAAGTGTAAGGATGAAAATAATTTGTTAGGCTCGAAATTATTTTCAGTTTCCATAATGAATGTCTAGTAGTTGATGATAGCTGTAGAATTGTCAATTGATCGAAAATTGTTGTAAGTTCATAGTATTTATTTAGAGACTCGATGATTCTTTTTGTAATCGAGTTCCAATTATATTTTTAGGGTTTTGTACTAAAATACAAAACCCTATTGCAATCACGACCTGTGTCCGTCTGTCCGTCCGTCCGCCCGTCTGTACGTCACAGCACTTTTTCTCCGAAACTACGGAGGCTACAGAACTGAAACTTTGCGGAAAGGTCAGAAGTGGTGGCTTCTTGAAAGTTCAAGGGTGGATAAAGTTTTCAAGGGGGTTTAAGGGGGGTCTCCCCACATAGGGAGGAGACCCCTCAAAAAAATCTTTTCACTATTGGTAGTCGAGTAGGGTGTCATTGGAAAGGCCTTAATGAGATCTTTTCAAAACAAGTCTTAAAATTGCCTTATGAGTACCGAGGGGGGCAGGGGAAGGGGAAATGTACGAACTTTTCGCGTACCCCCCTCGCGATTGAACACCTTCCATCCGAAAAAAAACTGAAAAAAACATGAATGTAGGCCTTAATGAGTACAACAACAACAAATACATGAGAAGTCGAAGTTCACTCTACTTTGTTAGTAATAGTATGATTTATCGATTTTATGTTTTCTTGAATAAAATCTAAACGGTACCCTTAAATTGAATAAAATTTAACATGAAAGGTAACCGATATGAGTACCAACTGAAAGTTCTCCATGAGAGCTTTTCAAAACAGGTCTTAAACTGACAGTTTTTGCTTAATTCAATTGAGTTTAGCAAACAGATGACTATTTATAAGATTGATCTTTTCTGAAAGTTTCATAAAGATCGAATAGTACTTAACGAAGTTATAGCGATTTGAATTTTCCTGTATTACTATGGAACAATATGCCCTGTATTACTATGGAAACATATGGCTATAGAGCCATACGAGTATGCGCGTTTTATAGACGTAGACACTACAGCTTTGCTACGATTTGCATGAAAATTGCAGGAATGATAGGTATCATGAAGATGAGTACATCTCATTGAAACAAGTCAAAGTTGCAGGAGAGAGCTCCTACCAAAAGGGCTTTGTAACCATTCTAGGATTCGAAAAAATAGGCTATGAATCGATGACTACAGTACAGAGGAGTGGCCCCTGAAAAAAAATTTCATGAAACGTAGCCGATATGAGTATCAACTGAAAGTTCTCTATGAGAGCTTTTCAAAACAGTTCTTGAACTGCCCGTTTTTGCTTCAGTGGGGGCACAGGGGGGGGGGGGGGGGAAACATGAAAAATGTGTTTCCTCCCTCGCGACTGGACACCCGTGATCTAAAAAATCTGAAAAAATTATCAAGGGAGATATTTATGGGTATAACTATAATAAATACCTTAGAAGTCAAAATTCTTTCAACTTTGTTAATAATAGTATGATCCTCGAATTTCACATTTTCTCCAATAAAATCGTCTTTGACATTTTTCTTGATTTTATTTGTTGCTGGTTACTGCATTTTGTAAGTTGAGTACAAAACCCTTCTGACATGAGCATAGGCCTGTCTACCCAACTTGCTTTAAAATAATATTTTGAATCAAAATTTATTTCAATTGATTCAAATTTCTTAGAACATGCATCTCTAGTTATTGTTATAAAGCGCAGTTTAATTATTCTCAAAAATTAAATCAGAGATTCTTAAGTGCTTGGTTCTGTAATGTCCCGAAAGCATTTACAATGTCAATAAAAGTATCGAGCCAATAAATCCATCTAATATGTAGGGTGGACTGGGTTCGGTTGAACAATTTTAGCGTTTATCGTTCATTGCATCGGGATCAGTTAAGCGAGCGATGGCGGAAATATAAACCATAAAAAACCATGTATCTGTCCACTAATGGACAATATTATTTGAGATCACTGTATCATATTTTAAGTGTTAAACAATATGCCAGGGTTGGTTGAAACAGTACCTGAAGTCAATTGAAACACACGCAAACAATGCCAAATATTGGATATTCTAAAAAGTATTGAGCCTTTTTAGGGTTTTGTAAAATAATTTTACAAAACCCTTCTAAAATCGCGTCCTGTCTGTCCGTCTGTCTGTCTGTCCGTCCGTGTGTCACAGCAGTTTTTCTCGGAAACTACTTAAGCTAGAAGCATCAAATTTTGTATATAGGTGTCAAGTGGTGATCTCTTCAAAGTTCAACTACTAAAAAATGTTATAAGGTATTTAAGGGGGGTCTCTCCATGTAGGGGAGTGACCCCCCGAAAAAAAAATTTCATTGAAGGTAGCCGATATGGGTATCAAATGAAAGGTCTTGATGAGAACTTTTCAAAACAGGTCTTAGTTTGGCAAAGTTTGCTTCGAGGGGCGCACAGGGAGGGGAAATACACGAAAAATTTGTGTCCCCCCCCCTCGCGATTGGACACCTTCCATCCGAAAAATCTCCAAGCGCCCGGTGCAATACAACAAAGGAAGCGTGGGGTCGCTGAAAATTGATTTGTAATTTAAAATCACAAAACCACAAAAAAAACGTAACGGCCACTTTTATTCGCACTAATTGATTCCTCCGCTCCATATACCATCGGCAAATTTTCCTTTCAATTTTAATTGCTAGTTAATAATGTTTTCCTAAATTCATTCCTTTCACTTCTGGTTTTTTGTTTTTTTTTCTCACTGAATTTCAACCCAAAACTTCTGACAACCATTTCCGTCTTCCCGCAGTCCAAATTAACGAAATTTTTTTTTCTCACACAATTTTCGTTTTCTCGCACTTCAAATTAATAAAAAAATCCCTATTCTTCCCTAAATCCAATATTCACCTAACTTTTTCAGTCCTTCAACTCTCCTCCTTCGTCACTAAAACTTAAAAAAAAATTTAATTCAACTCCCAATCACATTCTCAACCCAAAACTCCTTTTTTTCCGAAAATCACTTTTACCCCGCACAGAAAACTCCCTTATCATCACCAGCGAAATACTAACTGCCCCAAAAACCGAAAAAAAACTCCCTCTTCTTTGCAAAATCAAATACTGACTGCGTCAATTCAATGAACTCAATCAAGTTCATTAAGCTTAGATTCCGCTACCCACACATCTTTTTTTTCCGTATCGACAAATACAATAATATCCATTGATTTGCATATATGGCAATTTGTATCATCAAAGAAGCGCTTGATTGAATGCAAAGTGTCGCATATACATTACGGAAACTATTGGTTCTGCCGGTACCTCAAAAAGAGTGCTTCCCTGCGCTCGGGGGAACTAGAACTCAGGATTCCAGTAGACCCCCGGTCGAGAACTCGCAACGCAACCAATGGAACCATGACTTATCGATTTCCCATTCATCAGATTAGCAACGTATATTATTTCTTGATGGGCATGAAAGGAAAATTTGTTAAAAAGGAAACGTGCATAAATTTTGGTTAGTATAAAAATATGAAATTTGTTAGTGGGAATAGAATTAGTTAGTATGAAGGAAGGAATTACGTTTTGTTAGGGAAAAGGTATTGAATGAAGTTTTGTTAGTGGGAATTAATGAATGGAATGTTGTTAGTGGAAAAATTGAAATTATTAGTATATATTATATTATTTTAGTTGGTACGCCGGAATTCGCAACACTCCATATAGAGGAAGCATCGCGTTCTTTTTTATGTTCAATATAGACACTTTTTGTCAACATGCTACTCCCTTTATGCAATCTAGAAAAAAACAAATGTATCTCATTTGCGACTATAAAACTAAAAGTCAATAGCTTTAAAGTAATAAGAAAAAATTAACGTGTAACTATTCTAATGTCAGAATTTCTTACAACAATAATGTTAATGTTTAAAAAAACTTACTTTTTGTAAAGCGTGAATCAATCCGATTATCACTGCACTCAAAAACTAATCGAATCGACTGGGAAAATAAACGGAAAATGCAAGGGAGCGGACAAAATCGTATTTGAAAAGAATTTCTACCAATAACAATGTAAACGTTAAAAAAAACTTCCTTTTTGTACTTTTTCACTTTTCTTTTTTGTACTTTTCCACTTAATCTGCTCGATTGTCAGGCAACATATAAACTAGTCGAATCTGTTTGGACAGCGTGAACTTGCCTGATCGTTACTGCGCTCAGAAAGCAATCGAATTGACTGGGAAAAACTAAACAAGTTAAGCAAACAAAAGAGTGAACAAATTGTAAGTGGAAGCGGAGGAGCTCACGTATTTATAAAAAGTTCAAAAATGATTAATCGATCCCGTAAATCCCGGGATTAAGTAAATAAAATTCCGAAACTTCTAAGCCTGTAAAATGGTCGGGATCCCGGAGCTTGGGATTGAATTTCCTAGCTCTGAGAGGATTGTTGTTGTTGTTGTTGTACTTATTAAGACCTATAACCATGATTTTTTCCTGATTTTTCAGTTGGAAGGTATCTTATTGCGTGAAAGGGAGGGTTACGTAAAAATTTCGTTCATTTTCCTTTCTGCTGCCCACCTTAACACTGGTAAATTTTGAAACGATCTCATTAAGACCTTTCATATGAAATTCCATCTGACTACCATTGATGAAATAAAAATGTTTAAGGGTCTCCTTCGCATATAGGAGACTTAAATTAAAACTCTCTGAAAAACGTTTTACCTTGAAAACTTTCAGCTAGTCATCAATTCTGTCCTTTCAACATTGTAATTTCAACAGTTTTGTATATTAGTACAAATTTCTAAAAACATGGAACATTAAATTGCTGTAATATTTCTACGTAGAGGCTTTACAAAGCCAAAAAAGCAATCAGTAGTTACAGCTTCATTATCTAAGGCCTCCGTACACCCAAATGCAAAAATAAACCCTCACAGTATCACTCATGTGTCTATCTGTTCGCCTGTTATAGCTAGTTTGATCAGAACCTACGGCACTGATTAAGATAAAATTTGGTACACATAAAAGGTTTTGTGATTTAGATATGCACGTGTAAATCAAATAAATGTATCTTCAAAATGGACTCATTTTTTGGAAAGAGAAAGGGTGTAAAAAAATTAAGATCAGAGTACCTTTTGGCAATCTATCTTGGTTCGCGTATTTAAAAATATAAGACAAAATTGAATTCAATAATAGAAAATAAAGGGTTTTCCAATAAGTGGTGTTATTTTGAATAGCCCGCTATTTCAGTAGATGTCGCTTTTGAAGCTGTCATTTTTTGATATTTGACAAGTAAAAACTACGGTATTAATAAAAATGGAACAATGCACGCTTCTACAAGCATTGAAATCATTAAAATTCACTATAAAAATGGTGCGAATTTGGCAGAGACGGTTCGTAAAACTCGAACATTTTTGGGTCGTCGTTAAGCACATTGTCGGACCACAATACAGAAATTGGTGGGAAAATTCGAGCTGTTGGGACAACTTAGTGATATGACGAATAAAACCCATGCATATCACTCAAGTACAGCCAAGTATAATGCTGCTGTAGCCGAAAGTGTTGAAGAAAACCCAGGTTTGTCCATCCCTCGTCGCTCTTTGGAATTAGGAATTCCACAAAAGTTCAGTTAACATAAGAACTCGATCATCAACAACGTCGTGTTCTTGCTGATTGGGTCCTTGAAATGCATGTAAGTGATCCGGAATTCCATCGAAAAATCATTTTGAGAGATGAGGCGCATTTCCACCTCGGTGGCTTCGTCAATAAGCCAAATTGTCGCATCTGGAGCTCGGAAAACCCAAGAGTTATTGTTGAAAAGCCTCTCTTTCCTCAACGTGTGATTGTTTGCTGCGGTTTATGGTCCGGCGGAATCATTGGACCTTACTTTTTCGAAAATGAGGCTGGAACAACAGTTACGGTGAATGGATTGCGCTATCGAGAGATGATTAATGGATGGTATTGATCTGAACAACGTTTACTTTCAACAAGACGGCGCTACGTGCCACACAAGCAACGAAACCATTGATCTTTTACGGGAAAAGTTTCCAGACCGTGTTACCTCCCGAAGAGGTGATCACAATTGGCCACCGAGATCTTGTGATTTAACCCCTTGCGACTCCTTTCTTTTGGGCCACGTGAAAGAGAAGGTCTACGCCAACAGCTCAGCGTCGATTCCAGACCTTAAAGAAAGAATTCATGAGACTATCGAGGACATAGGGCACCCATTTTGCGATTTGGTTATGGAAAATTTCATGAAAAGGATATAGTCCTGTAAGCATGGTCATGGTGTTTATTTGCCTGATGTTATTTTTCACTATAAACGGCATACCTTTTTCTTTATAATGAAATAAACATCCGGTCATTTATATTAAAAAATGGCATTTTTCTTTTAGTATCAAAATAACAACTGTTATTGAAAACCCTGGATGTGATTACCTGCTGCAATCTAGATAAACATTTCAGATTCACCACAAACAATTTCCGTCAAATTTGAAAAAATTCCAGATTAAAAATTTATCATACATGACCCTTTCCAAGCGAGTTCATCTCGCACTTGTCCGATTGTTCTTTTTTAGGTAAATTTCTCGAGAGAAATTTACCTATTGCGGAGAGCATCATATATATATATATATATATATATATATATATATATATATATATATATATATATATATATATATATATATACATATATATATATATATATATATATATATATATATATATTTATATATATACACATATATATATATATATATATACATATATATATATATATATATATATATATATATATATATATATATATATATATATATATATATATATATATATATATGGGATATAACGAAATTTGTGACCACGCTAGAGGTTGCAATTTTGCTTCGATTTTCACCAAATTTTTAGGAAAGGTGTATTGGCTAATTATCTCGGTTGAGTTCGTGAACCAGCTATATCGGCCGGGCAAAAACAAAATGGCGGCCATTTTAGGCGAAAATCGGGATTTCTGTTCTGACCAAAGTATAGCTCCGATTTGGATGAAATTTGGCACAAAAGTTCACTAATGTATATGATGAATCTCACAATAAAAAATCCAAAGTCGGTACGGCAGAAACAAAATGGCGGCCGCTCAAAGGACGAAAAACGTGCAAAATTTTGTTGTTGTAATAGTAGTCAAAGTTTTGAACAGATTTTCATGAAATTCGGTAATTTGATAGAATTTATAAGTATCTAGAGAATTGCGTAAGAAAACTGCACGTCAGGTGGCAAAAAACAAAATGGCGGCCAGTTGAATGTCAAAATTTCAAATGCTTTTAAAAGTCGCAATTTTGATCCGACATATATGAAACTTGGTTTCAAGATAAACATTTTTTAGGCCTACAGCCTTTGATATTTTGGTGATCATGCATGAGCAAATTTCAAAATGGCGGCCGTTTAAATATGCGTTTTTTCATGTTTTTGTGGCCCTCTAGCGGTCACATTTTCCAATGGATTTTGATGAAACTTGAGATTATGAATCTCTGTACTATGTTCTTGTATTATGCAGGAAATTATTAAATTTGAATAAAAAATAAAAAAGTCGAAAATTTAAAGCCTAATAATTTTAGCTGCCATTTTCTTTAAAAATTGAATTATTTTGCCCTGTCTAGAGTGAAACTCCTATTTGAACGAGATAGTACACTAGTTTATGAGGTCCTAGCATACAAAGATTTAAAATAATCCAAAATCAAATGCATGCACTCAAAATGCCGGCCCCAAATGTCTGAAGGCAAGCGCAATTCGCTATTTTAGTGCCAACTGAAATAATGAATTTTTTTCATGGAAACGTTTTAAATGACTTTACATGAAGGAATTTATAAACCAGATCATTTTTAAGATATTGTAAAATATTTTTAACAATACCCTAAAAAATTATAAAATCGCGACTTGTCTGTCTGTCCGTCCGTCCACCCGTTTGTTCGTGCGTCATAACAAGTTTTCTCGCAAACCACATGAGCTAGAATGAGGAAATTTTCTACGTAGGTCAAAATTGGTGCCTCTTGAAATTTTCAGTGCAAGAAAATATTTTAAGGTATTTAAGGGGGTCTCCCCATACAGGCAGGTCTCCCCATACAGGGGGTGGCATACAATTTTTTTTATTTCTGTAGCCCTCTAGCAGCCAAGATTCTCAACAGATTCCGTTGAAACTTGAAGTTATAAGTTATTAAGGCAAGTTAATTTAATTTAATTATGCAAATCGAATGACAAAGAAAAAAGTCGAAAATTTACAGTTTAATATTTTTAGCAGCCGATTTCAATAAAAATCGAAATGACGGCCCTCATGGTTCAGAAAAAAATTGAAAATGTATATATTAATGGCAACGCAAGTGCTGATTAAACTTTTATGGAAATCTTTTGAAATTAACTATTCGAGCTATTTAAGCCTTTGTGTGGTTACCACTGTGAACTGTGTAAACAGCAAATGTGAGAAGGGTGAAACCGGTATTTGTATGTTTACAACAATTTATTATCCGCCGATTTTCAATATGTAATCCATACGTGTGCAACTCAATTTAATTAGCAAAATATTTGCGCCCCGATAAAAGGTCTCTAAAAACGAACTTGGCCAGATTTTTTTTATGTTAATGAATACCCATGTGGTACTACGAAAATTGCAGAAAGAAGTTTAGTAGTAGGGAAGCCAAATTATTTTTCGAAACTTTATGCTACATACGAGAAATTTACCTTTCCGGCTGGTGCTGTCAACGGGGATTTTTTTTAAATATGTCAAACATTTATAAAATACACGTCTACGTGCGTACAAATAAACAATCCTGTAAGAAAGGTTTCAACCTATGTACATACTATACCTGTTCTACAACCGATTCTATTCTATTTATCGTACAACAGACAAATCAACATTCGAACAAGTCTTAGTCAAAGTGATTTGAAAACACTTAAGAAATCAGCCATGAGTTGTTCTGACACATCGAAAACCTACTTCTGTTGGATCTTTCGTAAAATCCTTACATCCTTATCTATACATCCTTCTGATATAGGACATGTTGGTTACTTAGCTTTTAACGTCTTTACGCCCATATTCTCCTAAGCCGGAGAGCTTAAGACTTCCAGATTACAATAGCATTAGATGTCAGCCAGGATTTATGTGTTTCTTTGTTATTTTCCTCATCTTGACCTTTTGCCGATATATTTATACCGAACAACAACGTGTCGGCTATTATTATCGACAGCAATAAACAAAGACGTATAGCTGTGCAAGTTAATTTGCTGCTAAATGTTCATACATATGAATGATTTTCCCAAACCTTTTCAGTTTTTTGTTTAGCAACAGCTTTGTAAGGATTATTCGTAATCCCAAAACTATTGTAATCATATGTTCAGCTTTGATCTCGATGATACAGAAGTAATAATCTTGTAAAACGTATACAAAAATGTTGAATCCTTTTGGCCATAGCTCTTCCAATACAAATGCTTGACTATTTTTCCTACTAAATCCTCACGACCTTCCACTTAAAGATTTTACAGCATTGTGGATTCAAAAAGAGGCATAACTGCTCTCTTAATGTATTCCTTTTAACCTCCAAGCGAATAAATCTTCACCCTTTGAATGAAACTCGCCATGATAATTATCCAACAGGAACTAGAAAGCGAAGAATAATTATACATAACGAGAACAAATTATATTCCAACTTTTCAGCTGAATAACCCTCTGAACTTGGAGATGAAACGGATCTTGATATTAACAAACAGCAAATGTACATAGAATTGAATTAACGTCCTGCCGCCAGGCAACGATCATTAGAGATAACGAAGTGCGTCTATCAACTGAAATGCCTCGACAAGCCATTTTCTAGCTATCTAGACAGTACCCATCCCCACAGTCACCAACAAATTGTACGAGGGCGGAAAAGGGTAGTTACGAGCAAAACGTTCTTCTGTTTGGTCGGAAAGAAGGAAACATTAGCTCTCACGAACGCCTTCAGGTGTAATTTACCTGAAACCGAAACTGGGAAGCCTAAGTGTAATTAAAAACTTTCAAGGCAGCCAACCATCCGTCACAAGGACGATGTGGCAAACAGTAGCGTTTCGATGCAAACTGGCGGAATCTTTGTGGTCCTGACTGTCAGAAACTTGATATGGCTTCCACGCCTTGAAGGGAAGGATTTATTTTGCTACTACTGCAACGACATTAAGTGGTTTCGTATTATTATATAATTTTGAACATTTTTCTAATAGTTGGTTATGTGTGATTGCTGGATAATTTTACGTTCTCAGAAGGCTGCTAATGGAAAGGAAAGTATTGCATTCCAGGATTTTCACGAAAATGTTGAGGCCACTTAGAATGGTTTAGCCTTAAGGCTTGAAAACTTTCCAAAGGTTTCAGATTTCTTTAAAAAATTTACGGTTCAAGGCTGTACAAACCCAATGAGAATGAATAAAGAATATTTGCCTCTGCGTATGTAATAAATCATAGTAGAACAAATATACCATGTAACATAAATAGAGAGGGCTTTCTGTAGAAGGACCTATTATGCAAATTTCGTTCCAAGAAATGTATTCTTATTATTCAAGAGCAGTAACCCGAATGTAAATAATAATAAGTCATATCTACACGAAAAATATCCTACAAAATTCTCTACAAGAGTTGTACTATACATGCTTAGGTATAACGAGAAATCGTGCAAATACATCCTTTTGCATAGTTGACAGCATGATATAAGTTCCAATGGAAAGTTGAGAGCATTACCATTCTCAATTATGACAAATACTTACTTATATGAAATCTTTACTTAAATTGTGTTTGTTATTAGCGAAGACATCCTTTTCATGCTTTCAACCAGTAATTAAGGCTGCATACCATGGGATAGGGGCAAATAACTTCCTTTACAGATATTGCAGCTAATTCTTTGCATCTTACTTACCCAAGCCACTGACTGGTTTGCCTTTTTAAATAATCATAAATACTGAAACTTTAAGTAGTAGTAGCAGAAGTACTTTATTCAAACTTTTCTTCTGACATATGTTACTTAACCTATTTTTAGTGTTACTATTCGTTTGACCGTGACACTTTTGTCAAATGTCCTTAGCTTCTTTTTACGACCTGAGTCTATACTTTACAGTTTTTGAAATTCTAATGTTAATTCTTCTATTCCGTTTGCTCTTACGGTTATTGTCTTTAAGTTGCTTATTTAGAGATTAAAACCTAAACTAACCTAACTTATCCTATTCTACGAATAATGACATTGTAACTCTTCTTTGTAGTTTTGGTTGGTCGTGTGTTCTCTTCAAGCGTTACATCCAAAATCGCGTTTCAGATGAGGCACAGTTCCTATCGACCTGATCTTCAGGATATACGGAAGTTATTTTTAGGGTATTGTAAAATCATTACCCTACTAAAATTGCGTCCTGTCTGTCCGTTCATCCGTCCGTGTGTCACACCACTTTTTCTCGCAAACTACGTAAGCTAGAAACATAAGATTTTGTAAGTAGGTGCAAAGCGACGCCCTTTTCAAAATTTTCCCGCACATCCTCCGCCATAGACGGTCCCAAGCCCGTTTAAGAAAGGAGGAGGGAACCCCTTGTTTCCCAAACCAATAACTTCCATGATTCCTCATCAAACCACCCAATTAAACGGTAGTAGATGCTCTCGGGGTGCACATTGGGTTTACTGGTTCCCCAATAATGTAACATTAAAAGTCGAGAAATGCTAATAACTGTAAATACATCTACAGCTCTGCTACCAAGTCCTACTTACACCTCCTTTGTGAGGATGTAAGAGGGTGAACGCGAATCTTCTGCGCCTGATAACGGAATGGTTATTACTATGCCGTTGGAATGGAGGTTGGGCGAAGGGCTAACTCCCCGTCCCTGGCAAACTTTTAATTGTTTCGAAACCTGCAGATATGCCTCGGAATGGATTGGACCCACGGCAACGACCTCAAAAACGTAAAAGGACTATGGCATTGGATCTTGGAATGTCAGATCACTCAATTACCCTGGTACTGTTAAGGAGCTTTTACAACAGGCCAGTCAATATCAATTAAAAATTCTGGCTGAATTGGACTGGAAACGACATTCAAGACATGAGATCGCACAAAATATTCAAAAGTGGGAAGCCTACTGGAAAACGAGAATTTGGAGTGCCCTCCATTGTGGGTAGGGAGTACAAATTGCACGTTATTGATTTTAAGGCAGTCAATGAACGGTTGTGTGCAATCCGTATAAAAGCGAAATTCTTCCAAATCTGGCTAATTAATGTTCACGCCCCGACCAAAGAAAAGGATGAAGAAACGAAGGAATCGTTTTACAATCACCTGGAAAGACTGGTCGACTCATTGTCCACAAACGACATAAAAATTATTATGGGTGATTTCAACGCTAAGGTTAGCAATGAGTTATCTCATCGGGGAACGACTGGAGGATATAGCCTCCACGATAAAACAAATGACAATGGCCAGCACCTGATTGACTTTGCATGTAGCAGAAATCTAGTCATACGTTCGACTTGCTTCCCACATCGACGCATTCATAAAATGACCTGGCAATCACCGGATAGCAACACACAAAACTAGATCAATCATGTTCTGATACAACAACGTTGGGCCTCGGGCATACTTGACGTCTGTACATATCGAGGAGCCAATCGTAACTCAGATCATTACTTGATCAAATTAATCTATCAATGTTGTACGTCAAAGGCATATTCAGCAAAGACCAGCCCGCTGAAAAAATTTGATATCAAAAGGCTCCAAACGGCGTCTGTGGCCGAAAATTTCATGGAGACCCTCGACAATCAATTGGCTCCCATCTTATCAGACGCATCGTTAAATACGAGCAACGAGCTCTTGATGGAACTGAAAGCGGCTATCAGAACCGTGGCAGAACATACGATCGGACATCAAGCCCGGCACAAGAGGAATGATTGGTTCGATGATGAGTGCCAGAATGCGTTAGTTAAAAAGAATCAGGCGTACAAAGAATACGTAGGTAGGAAAACCAGGACGAAGAGAGAAGACTATGAAAATCTCAGGAGTGTAGCGAAAAAGATAATTAGGGTTAACAAAATAAAATACTATGACAACCAATTGAGAAGTATAGATGTAAGTATAGCAAGCAATAACACAAGACAAGCATGCAAAGTAGTAAGAAGCCTGAAACGTGGTTATCAGCCCAAAACCTTGCTCTGTCGTGATGACAGCGGCAATATCATCGCTGATGAAATCAACATTAAGGAAAGATGGGCATCATATTTCAAGAACCTCTTTAATCCTCCACACAGCTCCAGAACATTGGAGCCTATAGATGTCTGCGGAGAGCTTTCATTGGCCCCACCAACTCTGGATGAAGTTTGCTCCATCATCAAAGCCCAAAAGAATAATAAAGCGCCAGGCATTGATGAGGTTCCAGCAGAGCTCATCAAATATGGTGGCAGTAATGTTCACCAAGCTATTCACAAAGTCATCCAGTACATACATTTGGCAACAAGAACATATATCGAAAGAGTGGAGCCAATCAATCATAGTCCCTATCCACAGAAAAGGTGACAAGTTAAAGTGCGAAAATTATTGAGGCATATCACTACTTTGTACGGCGCAGAAAATATTTTCTATATTCTCAGAAAATAAAATCAGATCATAAGCCAACAGTATTATTGGGGAGTATCAAGGTCGTTTTAGGGCAGGTAGATCAACAACAGATCAATGGTTCGCACTCAAGCAGGTACTTGAGAAATGCTGGGAATTCAACATATACAAACACTAAATTTTCGTTGACTTTAAGCAAGCAAACGACAGTATTCACTGTAACGTACTGTACCAAATAATGCTTGGTTTTGACATCCAAGCCAAATTAGTCCGTCTTACCAAAATGACAATGACATCGACAACCTCCCAAGTCCGCATCATTAACCAGCTCAGTGATGCCTTTGACACAAATATCGGACTAAAGCAGGGAGATGGGCTGGCCCCATCATTGCTATTCAATTTGGCTCTGAAGTACGTCGTACGGAAGCTACCTGTCGATATGCGAAGTTCATTACTATACAAGTCGAGCCATGCAGTGGCCCTATGCGGACATCAATATTCTGTCACGATCTTTACTGCCAAAGAACTCTTCCTGAAACTCGACAGGGAATCAAAACTAGTAGGGCTACAAATCAATGAAAATAAAACAAAGCTCATGACGCAGTCGTGGAAAAATACCACATATACACAAAATATCACACTTGGCGAATATAGTATCGAGAATGTGAGGGAATTTGTGCATTTAGGCGCCAAAATAACAAAAACGGGCAATGAAAGAGACAAAATACGCCGAAGAATACTGCTCGCAAATAAAATACTTTATTCACTTTTGACGATCTTGAAGACCAGCTGCGTACATAGGAAAACAAAGGTCCAAGTAAACAAATCTGTGATAAGACCTGTGTTATGCTATGGGTGTGAAACATGGACCCTAACCGAAGCATCCGCAAACATATTGAACGCCTTTGAGCAATGAGTCCTGTGGCAAATAATCGGAGCAAAACTCGACGGGGACCAACGGCGATTTCGATACAACCATGAGCTGTATGACATTTTTGACGAACCGGAAGTCTCAACGATTTTGAGACTGCGGAAGCTGCAATGGGCTGGACACATGAATCGTATGTATGAGCAACGGACACCCAAGAAGGTATTCGTTGGGAGAACTGAAGGCCGGTGGCCAGTGGGGAAACCGAGGAAACGCTGGTCTGACTCGGTCGACGAAGACAGTTCATCGCTGCTCGGATTTCGGAATTGGAAGACGCGGTCGACAGACCGAGACAGTTGGAGGCGCTGTTTGCAGGAAGTGAAGGCCCGAAAGGGCTGTAGTGCTTAGAAGAATAAGAAACAAATTTATAAGGTATTTAAGGGGAGTCTCCCCATATAGGGGAGTTGCCCCTGAAAAAAAAAGTTTTCAACGCATGTAGGCAATATGGCCATCAAATGAAAGGTCTTAATGAGAAATTTTCAGAACAGGCCTTAAACCAACAAGTTTTGCTTTGAAAGGCGCAGGGGAAGGGAAAATGAACGAAAATTTTGTGTTCGACCCCCCCTCTCGTGATTGTACATCTTTGACTCGAAAATTTAGGAGTACAAGGGCAACAAATACCTCAGAAGTCGAAATTCGATCAACTTTGTTAATAATAGTACATTTTATAAGATTAACATTTTTGCCTATAAAATCAAGATGGGACCCTTAAATTTCCCAAAACCTACGACTTAAGTTTTTTAAAAGTCATTGTATGTGCCCCGAAAATTTCACAATAATTGAACAATAAGCAGCTAAGTTACAGCCGATTGAATATTTAACAATTACAACAACATTAACACGTGATACTAGGGAGATACACGTTTGCAACGGACCTAGACACTGCAAATATGTAGGAATTTTGATGAAAATTTTAGAAATGGTTTGTAATATTGGTGTGTTATCATAACTAACCAAGCGACGGGGTCAAAACATTTGAAAACAAAATAGTGGCGAGTTTGAAATCATAATAACTATAATAATTTTTCGAACTCAATGTATGGAATCTGTATATTGGTCAAGTTTTCATATGCAGAATATATTGTTTGATTCGGTATCATCGGTATTTCTATTTACATTTTTGGAGTATCCTCCTCTCAAATATTTGCATATCTTCGGCTACTGTTGGTGAAATTGTCAGCCAGGCTGGGAAGGAGTATATGATGATGGGGCGAATTAGGGTTTCATACATGAGGAGTTTCACATTTGGGAAGACAGATGCGGAAGATAGGAGGGGTGAAATTAATGCAGCAGCTCCTTTGGCTTTGTTTATTGCTCTTCTTCATTTTGAACCTGTTGTTGAGGTTCACTCCCAAATACCTTATGTTATCTTTTGGGTTCACCGTGTCCCCGTCGACAACCGCCCTTACCAGTTTGCTTTGATGAACAGCTAGTTTGTGCCCTTGATCGCTCGAATGTCGAAAAATGTTTCCCAAATAAAGCCAATTTCATGGAGATTAAAAACATTTTTCTTTGTTTTATTTATTTATTTAAAATTCTTTGCCTCTAAAAATAAAACTTGTATTCACGTTTTTTTGCACGAGATTTTAATCATGATGATGATGTGGAGCTGGAGCTGAATGAAATATTTTCTGGAGATGAGCGGTCATCATAGTGGCAAAACATTTTGCGATCAGATCGGGAACGCTATCTTGAGTTTGATCAGCACTTAGAACAATGTAAGGAAGAGCTAGTAGATATGTGAATGGTCGTCTGACTTTTTCTGATCGTTTGATATTGAGATATGCTTCTTTGTATGATGATCTCTTTCATAGGAGTTGCACCAACCTCAGATAGACCAGCTGGGATACATTTTGATTTCAAACCAGAAAGTATCATAACTGAACGGGCTTCTAGTCCGTCCGAAGAACGACCCGAACTAAATCTTGTTGTCGCCAACGAGACTCGTATTAGATACCTTCGGCTTACGGGGTGAGTGCTCTAACCAATACATCACGCGGACTACTAGAATGAATATAAACGCTATATACTATTGGGTTCTATCTAACTACCCTTTGACTTTTGGCTTGCAGTGCTTTTCTTTTCTAATATCAACTGGCTGGCCCGCGTTACTAACAAAAGGAGTAATAAGGCTCCACCAAGGTTTTGTGAAAACAGCTGTTATATAAATACTTCTGTTTAACCTTTACCACCTTCAAAATGATACACACAAAGTGAATCAAAGTTTTCTCAAGGGCTAGCCATACCTTTTGCGTAACCTAAAGTTTATTGTCATTTAGGAATGGTTTGTTTACCTAGGATACATAATAATCCACAGATTGGACCACATTTCCCGTCACTAATAATATCAAAATGAATCCTTCATGATGAATTAGTTAGTTAATTAGTATACTGACACATTGCGGACGGCACTTTATATATATATATATATATATATATATATATATATATATATATATATATATATATATATATATATATATATATATATATATTTATATATATAAACATATATATATATATATATATATATAAACATATATTTATATATATATATATATATATATATATATATATATATATATATATATATATATATATATATATATATATATATTTATATATATATATATATATATATATTATATATATATATATATATATATATATATATATATATATATATATATAAATATATATATTGGATGCGCCATATTATGTGTCGGTATGTAAACATTGAATATCTTTGACATATTTTTACTGATTAATTTGATTGGACATGCTTTTGGAACGTCAATTTAGTGGAACTTTAGCCATGAATCGCTTCACACCAAAATAATAACGTTGTATATTGCAAATAGTCGCTCAGTTGGGAAAACTCAACGTGCATACCGTCAAAAATATTGAGGCCAACAGGCACCGTCTGAAAACACTATTCGTCATTTGATGTCGAGCTTTGTTGAACATGAGCTAGTGGGAGATTGTCATGATACCATTCATTGATGACCAAGATTTTTCAATAAACTGGCTGAAGCGCTCAGAGAGATTGCCCAGAACCCAAAAGTGTTATACTGTTGCAACGCTTAGCATTTTGGCGTCAGTGGATCAACTTTGCGGCGCGTTTTGAAAAATAATTTGCGATTGTTTGTTCAACTAATATTCAGATCATTGTCAACAGACTATCCACGTCGCTTGAAATACGACCAAAAAGTCCTCCAAATGGTTGACAGTGATATTCAGAAGCAAATACTGATGATAGACGAGGCATATTTTATACTTTATGCCGGCATTATTAAGTGAAATTGCCACATTTGAGAAACTTAAAATTTACTCAAGATCCATGAAACGCCATTGCATAAACCAAAAGTGACTGTTTGTGGTGGCGTTTGCGCCAAAAGCATCATTGAGCCAATATTTGACTCCCATTTTTTCCTTCTTCTCTTATCTACAGGTATCACAGAAATCGTTGTAAAACACATTGCACGTATAAGACATTGAGATGCAAAGCGATTGACTTTCACGTACGATATGCTTTATACCGTCTCTGAACAAGGGTTTTAAGGAGAAGTATATTCCAGGAAAGACCTCGAAGCCACAATGCAAACTTTAAATTCAGAATAACAAAAAGAAAACTTTACTCTGCTGTCTACTTTGGAGTTATCAGCGCATCTATACTTACGGAGCAGTGTCTGAAGATGACTCAAAGGAGTCAAAACGCATCTGTTTACACAACCAAGCAAGGCTCGACAGTTTTTCAAGAAGAAAAAAGAAGATGTAGTACTGCACCTTGTATGAGAATGCCGGCCCCATGTACTAAGAAGAGTGAAGGCTCTTCACTTTTACTTCTTCACAAACTGTATCAAAGGATTTTCAGTGAATTTGGAAAGGATTTTAAATGTGTGTTATCTATCTTTAAAGGACTGCAGTGGTGCTTTGTTACCTTAGCGAGTAAAAGATCCGGGCTCAGCTGGATTGACCTTGGCTGGAGACTCCTGAATGCACTGGCAAGCTAGCGTTGTGGTGTCTCTTAGGCCAGTTCTTTTTTCACAGCGCAAAGGCCTACTACAACTTATTGATATTCTGAGGTCAAAAGCGGAACCGATTAGTTGCTGTTAAATATGCCAATGGCCAAGTAATCTACCGAAAGGGAATAAAGAAGAAAAACGCAATGTCCAATAACCGATTAGCCACGCGTGATGTTCAAGATATTTTCAGCCTTGCGGAGGACGGTCACGCCCCACAAATGAAAATGGAATATTCAGATGGTGGCAGTGCCCCACACACCAATTTCAACCGGATTGAAATCCAAATAAATGCTGCCTTGGTCCATATCGAGTGTATAAAGCCAAACAGCTCGGCAAGTGCACCTGAAACAATAAAAGTGAGAGCTCGCCCAATGGCTAGCTCATGAGCGGAGAGGCCAGCCAACGTGGCGGGTCCCACACATATTCGGGACTCCAAATGGAAAGACTGAGTTTCACTTTCTTTTATTTAATCATCTCAATTCTCTTTTCATCAATTCACAATAGTAACAATACATAAATTTCCACTGTTCTTTTTTGTTTTATTCGATGATTTAATGGATTGTTGGACAATTAGGAAAAATTCTAATTGTAAAGCACAACGAATGTATTCGTTGTTGACAATAAGGGCATTGTCTCGCTGCTGTTGCTAGAATTCTCTATTGTTTCGTTCTCTTTATCACCATCCATTTCTTCATCTTAACTCACAGTGTTTGAAATTCAGACAACAGGATTTATGTTATTGCGATATAAAAGTTCCATATTCTAAACTTTCTAGTCTAGTTTAACAAGGGGTGAAAGCATTATTTCTTCTGTGTCGTACTTATAGTATGCCTGAAAACTCAAATTATTCTACTCACTCAGGCATCAGCCTACACGTGCTGATAATTGGCGAAATTTTTCCATCTTCGTTAAACAGAGCCAGAAGCTGGTCGCAATGATTATAATGAAAGAATAATTTGGAACAAAAAACTGATATATATTTAACTACAATATGACTATTTGCACTTTCCAAAAGGTTGGCATTGATCTTATAGCGTCAGATACAGCTAGGTATCGCATCTACCAGGATAAAAGTTGAGAGTTCCCTCAATATAAACTGAAACCATGCTTGGGGGGCGATGATTGACGCTTAAGAAAATTGCTTTCTAATGCCGTTATGCCGTGGGGCAGGCTCATTGGCAGCAGGAACCCATGTAAATCCAGATCAACCTGATCTGGATTTACATTTCGCTTGCGCGAAATTTTCTTATCGTTCTTCAAACAACCGTCACCACTCAGGATCAAAAAGTCACCCCATTGTTGCCTAGCGCACAGCTTGCCGTCGTTGACAAAATCTTTCTCCTTTCTCTCGCTCCAGAACATCGGAGCCTATAGATGTCTGCGGAGAGCTTCCATTAGCTCCACCAACTCTGGATAAAGTTTGTTCCATCATCAAAGCCCAAAAGAATAATAAAGCGCCGGGCATTGATGAGATTCCAGTGGAGCTCATCAAATATGGTGGCAGTAATGTTCACCAAGCTATTCACAAAGTTATCCAGTACATTTGGCAACAAGAACATATGCTGAAAGAGTGGAGCCAATCAATTATATTCCCTATCCACAAAAAAGGTGACAAGCTACAGTGCGGAAACTATAGAGGCATATCACTACTTTGTACGGCGTATAAAATATTTTCTAAAATCTTAGAAAATAAAATCGGATCATACGCCAACAGTATTATAGGGGAGTCTCAAGGTGGTTTAGGGCGGGTAAATCAACAACAGACCAACTGTTCACAGTCAAGCAGGTACTTGAAAAATGCTGGGAATTCAACATAGACGTACACCGAATTTTCGTTGACTTCAAGCAAGCATACGACAGTATTGATCGTAACGTTCTGTACGAAATAATGCTTGGTTTTGGCATCCCAGCCAAATTAGTCCGTCTTAACAAAATGACAATGACGTCGACAAACTCCCAAGTCCGCATCAATAGCCAACTCACCGATGCCTTTGACACAAATATCGGACTAAAGCAGGGGGATAGGCTGGCCCAATTGTTATTCAATTTGGCTCTGGAATACGTCATACGGAAGCTACCTGTCGATACGCGAGGTACATTACTATACAAGTCGAGCCAAGTAGTGGCCATTGCGGATGACATCAACATTCTGTCACGGTCACTAACAACTGCTAAAGAACTCTTCCTGAAACTCGACAGCGACGCAAAACTAGTAGGGCTACAAATCAACGAAAATAAAACAAAGCTCATGAGGCAGTCGAGGAAAAATACCCCAAATACACAAAATATCATACTTGGCGAATACAGTATCGGAAATGTTAGCGAATTTGTGTAATTATGTGACCAAATAACGAAAACGGGCAATGAAAGAGACGAAATACGCCGAAGAATACAGCTCGCAAATAAAATATTTTATTCAGTATTGACGATCTTGAAGACCACCTGCATACACAGAAAAACAAAGCCCCAAGTATACAAATCTGTGATAAGACTTGTGTTATGCTATGGGTGTGAAACATGGACCCTAGCCCAAGCATCCGCAAATATATTGAACGCCTTTGAGCGACGGGTCCTGAGGCGAATAATCGGAGCGAAGCTAGACGGGGACCAATGGCGAATTCGATACAAACATAAGCTGTATGAAATTTTTTACAAACCGGAGGTCTCAACGATTGTAAGACTGCGGAAGCTGCAATGGGCTGGACACATGAATCGAATGGACGAACAACGGATACCCAAGAAGGTATTTGTTGGGAGAACCGAAGGCCGGCGGCCAGTGGGGAAACCGAGAAAGCGCTCGTCTGACTTGGTCGATGAAGACAGTTCATCGCTGCTCGGGTTTCGGAATTGGAAGACACGGTCAACGGACCGAGACAGTTGGAGGCGCTATTTGCAGGAATCGAAGGCCAGAAAGGGGCTGTAGTGCAAGAAGAAGAAGAAGAACTCGTGAATTGCCGCTCAATAACATTACAACCCTTTTGTTCTTTTTCTGTTAAATTTCTTATGTTTGTGTGCGCTGGAATATCATTACATTATGCGCTGCATATTGCTTGCAGCGCTTCCCACACTTTCAGCATGTGCTGATGGTGAAGGGGGGGGAATGAAAATATTCTCAATCGAACAATATCGCTTCATATGCGCAATGGCAAGAATCGGAATTTGAGTTTTTCATCAAACGACGTGGCATGAAGTACACTTGATATAAATATCATAGCTACAGCCGCAACAAATGATGTAGTATTAGTTAGGGATTTTTCGTAATTCGGTCGAGGAAAGTAATTATTGGTTTATAATGAGCATGAAAGAATAGCACATACAGTTACGTTTCATAGTAGTGAGCTGAATTTGTTATTGTTTGGATGTAAATGTTTTGACCTGTGACTAGATAAGTCGATTAGTACGTATTTTAGTAATTCAGAAAACGTTAGAGATGTAAAGTTCAGTCCACATTCTACTAAACCGTTTGCTGCGTTTTGGAAAATGGAACGATTCAGTTGGAAAATCTGCACACCGTGAACCTATTTATAGTTGTCTGTATGTTTTGCTTAAAAATTAATGAGGTTTTTTGTTTATTGTAGCTGATTAATCTTTGGTTGAGTTTAACTTGGATTGATTTGAACGCCAAGCATTGAAATTCATTGTACACAAGAGAGGAAGCAGTACTATGCGACTCGCTACCATTATAACCACCAAAGCTGTCATCTTCGTCCAAAAGTAATATAATCGAATTCCATTAATGTCTGTTATGATTTTGGGACGAACAGGCTTGAGTTTTACTTTCGGCGTTGGAACATCCAAGTCAAGTAGATTTTTAAACAATCTTTGTGAAATATTTCGTCTGGGAGTCACATAGGATGTATGCCTGGAAGCATGTTTTGATATAACGTTTTGCCTAGTTGTGGTATTTGCTTCTTGTTCATCAAGACAAATTAGTTCTACTCTATCATCTGATTTGACATTTTCTGATCTGATTCGACATTTTCTTTTTCTTGGAAATCCTTCGAGCATTTTGCCTTTGCAGACTACTCGATTACTGCAGCTATTTGTCGCATTTATCATATCAGACTGGTCTTGTGTGCCTTCATTAGAGGCTGCCAGTAAACTTACCTGCTTATGTAGAACACGTAATAGCACCTCAAAGATGTCAGTCTAAAATAAACGTGTTAAAGCTATAGCAAGCATACGACAGTATTGATTGTAACGTACTGTAGCAAATAATGCTTTGCTTTGATATCCCAGTCAAATTATGTTAATTCATCTTCTTAAAATGACAGTGACCTCGATAACCTCCCAAGTCCGTTTCAATAACCAACTCATCGATGTTTTTGATACAAATATCGGACTGAAGCTGAGATATGAGCTGGCCACATTGCCATACAATTGGCTCTGAAATACTTCATAAGAAATCTACCTGTCGATACAATAGGTACGTTATTATATAAGTCAAGCCAAGCAGTAGCCTATGTGGATGACATCAATATTTTGTCACGGTCGTTGACAGCCGCCTAAGAACTCTTCCTGAAACTCTGCAGCGAAGCGAAACTTGTAGGGCTAAAGATCAATGAAAATAAAACACAGGGTCATAACACAGTCGAGGACAAAAGATTTCAAATGCCCAAAATATCACACTTGGCACATATGATAACGAAAATGTGGGCGAGTTTTTGTATCTAGGCGCCAAAATAATAAGATCCGCTAATGAAGGAGATGAAACACGCTGAAAAATACAAAAAAGTATGCGTTGGGAGAACTGAAGGGCAAAGACAAGTGGAGAAACCGCGGACACGCTGGTCTGACTTGTTTGACGTAGACAGTTTATTGCTGCTCGGATTTTAAAATTAAAGGACGCGGTCAATGGATCAAGACAGATGGAGGCGCTTGTTGCAGGAAGCGAAAGCTGTAGCCCCACGAAGAAGAAGGCTATAGGTAAATTTGATCTAGCTGTGGCAGTTTAATGTGCACTTAAGATTCACTTTCTTTTTAATTACGATCTACATGGAACATTTTTCGCGTCTGATTCAATCAAATTACAGAACTTTGTCTTAGCCAAAAATCACAATAATGAAATTAATATTTATTAAGAAGACACCTACTCACCTCCACGTACTTACAAATATAACCTTAATACTTAATTAATTTTCTAAAAATAATGAACTCATCGTATGTATCCTTTTTCAGAATACACACACAAGCACGGATGATCATTAATTCACTAAAGGATTTACTTTAACTCGTTGATTGAATATGTAGCCATCAGCGCGTGTGTGCCCGGGAAGATATACTCGTATGAATTCATTTAGCCTTCCATGTATTTTACCGAGAAATAGCTAGTTAAAACTCATTGCCAAACAGAATATTAAATTAGATACGTTAATGAAAAGCCGGACGCGTTTTGCCCCATAAATTCAGATCCTAATTGATTAGAAGGTAGGAAAATCTATCGACAAAATCCTCCCGCCCTAACTGAACAATGTGAAATAAAATATTCATAGCAGCGTAAAATACTAATGCTCGTGAACTGCAAATATAACACTCGTGTATAGAGTTCAAATCAACTCGTCCTGAAAAACTATAATTTAACTATGCGAGGAGTAAATTTTCTGAATGAAAAGCAAAACCTGCTATCGCGGAAAAAGCTTAAAAGCGCGGTATCCGTGCAGATAACTATCTAAACGATGTTGATGGCAGTAACAATTTCCACTCAGCTACCACCCATACAGCATGCATATTTTCTACGAGCACTTTCCATCCCCGAAAATATTCAAACATATATATCTAAGGTGAATCCTCGCTATGTGTTCGATGACGTTTTAATATGTTATTATTCCACGGACACATTCTGTTGAACACGAAATCAAATCGGAAATGGTATCACCATGAAAATTGAATTCACCTGCTTTGATGGGATTTTCCAAACAAAAATTTGAAGCAAAGCGACAACAACAATCTGCAGTGCGTACTACTCAGGTGAACATTTGTACCTGAAAGGATTCAGTGTTTAAAATGCAAACGAAACAATAACAACGTATTCATGAGAAAAAACGGAGGGAGGCTTTTCCTGCACGCTTGACTATTCGGTTGTAAGTTTCTCTTCATTGTCGTCACTATCGAGCATTGTTACTCGCAAGTGTTTCAAACAATAGCAATATGATCCCCATATGAAGGGGGCTGTACAATGCTTCCTGCCTCCACCACAGGTAGACAAGAGCACATATCAAGGCTTTTTGTATGAAATATTTCTCTAGCGATTTCATATTGAAATGTATCACATTTGGTGATAGACAACGATAACAGAGAAAATGTGTTTTGCATTATTTGTTGAGGATTTTTGATAAATTGAAACAAAACATCGGGGAATAATGTTCGCAAAAATACATATATGTTCAACGTTGTACGAGTACATATGAAGACTTCATATGGAGAATTCTGTGTTTTACAAGTACATGTTTATTTATTGAAATTACAACAAAGTTGAATTGGGACCTGAAACGAATTTCCCTGAGCTTTGTTCATTTCTTAACAATACGTGAGCCAAAATTGATTTTTGTGTAAAGTTAATTGAATCTGTATTCACATAATGGTGAGGTATATTTAATATCAAAACTATGCCTATACAGAATGTTCGTTTTGTTTTAGGTTGATAGCTGCACAACCTGTCCAAATAGTTCAGTTATCGACCAATTAAAAAATTGATAAATTTTTGTTTTAAGCCATAACATTCCTTCAATATACGTATCTTTTAGTAGAGTTATGTTTACTTCATCATTTTGTAAGCATACGGTATGGAATCTATCAATGGATGGAGTGCCCTGATCGCAGATTTTGCATGCCATAAAAAAATCACAAAGTTGCTCCTATGCGTGAATCAACAGCTAATTTTCAAAATAAATTTAGATTATTCAAGCTTTATGCTAATGTAAATGATTTGCCAAAGCACGCTGTTAATATGATGAGAACTTTCTAAACAATTCAATAGGGGTTTTCTAACAGATGGCGTAACTTGATTTTCATTCCAGTGGTTCACCTTTCCAAATATGTGTTAGAAAGCTACTGTCATATTGTTTCAGAATCAGTATGTGTCATTTAGCTAAAGCGTAAACAACAATCCTTTTTTAGGGTTTTGTACTAAAATACAAAACCCTATTGCAATCACGACCTGTGTCCGTCTGTCCGTCTGTCCGTCCGTCCGTCCGTCCGTCTGTATGTCACAGCACTTTTTCTCCGAAACTATGGGGGCTACAGCCATGAAACTTTGTAGAAAGGTCAGAAGTGGTGACCTCTTGAAAGTTCAAGGGAGGAAAAATTTTTCAAAGGCGTTTAAGGGGGTCTCCCCATATAAGGGGGTGACCCCTCAAAAAAAAATTTTCACCATTGGTAGTCGAGTAGGGTGTCATTGGAAAGGTCTCAATGAGATCTTTTCAAAACAAGTCTTAAAATTGTCTTATAAGTACCGAGGGGGGCAGGGGAAGGGGAAATGTACGAACTTTTCGCGTACCCCCCCCTCGCGATTGGACACCTTCCATCCGAAAAATCTGAAAAAAATCATGAATGTAGGCCTTAATGAGTACAACAACAACAAATACATGAGAAGTCGAAATTCACTCAACTTTGTTAGTAATAGTATGATTTATCGATTTTGTGTTTTCTTGAATAAAATCCAAACGGTACCCTTAAACTCAATAAAATTTAGCAAAGAGATAACTATTTATAAGATTGATCTTTTCTGAAAGTTTCATAAAGATCGAATTGTATTTGCCGAAGTTATAGCGATTTGAATTTTTGTGTATTACTATGGAGCAATATGCCCTGTATTACTATGGAAACATATTGCTATGGAGCCATATGCGCTTTTTACCGCCTTAGACACTACAGCTTTGCTACAATTTGCATGAAAATTTCAGGAGTGATAGGTATCATGAAGATGAGTACATACAATTGAAACAAGTCGAAGAGGCAGGAGAGAGCTCCTAGCAAAAGGGCTTTGTAACCATTCTAGGATTCGAAAAAATAGGCCATGAATCGATGATTACAGTACAGAGGAGTGGCCCCTGAAAAAAAATTTCATGAAAGGTAGCCGATATGAGTATCAACTGAAAGTTCTCTATGAGAGCTTTTCAAAACAGTTCTTAAACTGACAGTTTTTGCTTCAGTGGGGGCACAGGGGGGGAAATACATGAAAAATGTGTTTCCTCCCTCGCGAATGGACACCAGTGATCTAAAAAATCTGAAAAAAATATCAAAGGAGATATTTATGGGTATAACTATAACAAATACCTCAGAAGTCAAAATTCGTTCAACTTTGTTAATAATAGTATGATCCTCGAATTTCACATTTTCTCCAATTAAATCGTCTTTGACATGTTTCTTGATTTTATTCGTTGCTGGTTACTGCATTTTGTAAGTTGAGTACAAAACCCTTCTGACATGAGCATAGGTCTGTCTACCCAACTTGTTTTACTCTGAAAATGTCGAATTTTGTGCCAAATAAAGTGTTTTCGCGGGGAGTACTCTTTCATTGAAGAAAAAGGCTGCCGAAAGTCATCATATTTTGGTGGTAGTGTATGGTGTGCATGCTCTAGCTGAGCGTTCGTGCCAAAAGTGGTTTGAACGGTTTAAAAGTGGCAATTTTGACTTGGAGGACGACGAACGGCCCGGACAGCCTAAAAAGTTTGAATATCACGAATTGGAGACATTGCTCGAGCAAGATCCATACCAAACTTGCAAATCTTGCGATCGTCTAAAAGCATTTTTCACAATAAAGCTTCAATTGTCGAAAAAAACGCGCGAATAAACCGGTACCCCTATTAAATTAGGCAATAAAAATCACATGGAGCTCAATGGGGATATTTTCCTTTCAAATTCTACTTAACTTCAATTAAAATCGAATATTGAAATATTCATCAAGGCAATTTTATGAAATGAGGTGTATTTGATCATAATAGCAACCAATCAGACAAAGAAAGTTTATCGAAGCGACAAAGGAACTGAAATTTGAAGCGTGAGCAAAAAGTTTGGATTTTTTCGGTGCTTTTGGTCTTATACTACTTAACAATGGGCCGGAGCCAAGAGTAGATGCTTGACCACATCCATATAACACTGCTTTCTGGAGAATTTTCTGGAGTAATATTGGCGAAATTGTCAGACATGCTTACTTCGAGCTTCTGATGCCCCTTCTAATAGGCTCCCAATAGGTAGAAGAGATTGTTTTATTATGACAGGACCATGCACTAATATTTTGTGGATAGTACCTAGGTGTTATTAGGTACCATGGATACACTTTAATATAAAGTTTAGCAATTTCATTACAATAAGCTTGAAATTTATCTATGTTGGTGTTATGTCTATAGTGATATGGGTATGATATAATGTCCGTTAAGGACTGCAGCAATGGTCTGCTGCCTCAACAGAAGAGGATGTTAAGATCCGTCGAAATTGGCCTTGGTTAGCGTTGCGGTGTCGTGGGGCGGGTGCTTTCCCCCAGCACAAGGACCCAGTGTAAAAAAATATTTCGCGTCCGCGAATTCCGGGGTCAAAAAAATGTCGACCGTAATTGAAAAGGAAGTAATCAACTAAGGGTCGGGAATTGCTGACTCAAAGGACAAACTGGACCTGGGGAAGACAGATGGACTTAGGAGGGCTTCGTCGTTAGCGTCGATTCTTATCCCCTCAAATAAGAGTGGGGCATCCAGTTGGAGGTGGTGCCCCCTCGCACCCTCCCAACCGGAGCAAAATCCAAACGTAGACGTGGCCATATATTTCCCATTTGAGTGGGAAACTCATACAAGCATAATTCGCATGAATTTTTCCATCAAATGTGAAATATAGAAATATGTTATAGAATTATCTGATGGAATCACATAACTCTATTCCATAAAAGAGTACACGAGCGGAAGGCGGCTATACCCGGCAAGATCCCCTGTTAACAATTAAAAACGGAGGAGCACGCCCGATGGCTAGCCCATATTAGTGGAGGAGCCTGCCATCGATGCGGGTCCTTTACACGGTCAGGTTGAACAAAATGGAAAGACCAAAAGGTGTAGGGTTTAATAATTCATTTTATTTATACTACTTTTTATACCGGTACCAAACATTTGTACATAATGTTTTTCAAACGAAAATTGATATTAAAGTTTCTCAAAAAAAAATTTTTTTCCCGACGAATTGCAATTTGTTTTCCTTAAAAAAACCAAATTTTGCTTGTGTGTATCAATATAGAAATATAAGCATGTTTTACTTTTTTGTACACGTTTTGACTACAAAGCTCCATACCGTCCATCTCGAGTCATTTACAATTAAAATAATCAAAGCCATTTTGGAAGTGAAGTAAATCTTTTTGATCATGTAACACAATATTTCTGATTTCTGCTCTAAAGTCCTTAAACGAATTCTTTTCTCCGTGAACAATTATCTGCACCGATAAGATATATCGTTAAATTAATATTTTAGTCCACCAATGCACGTGTGCAGTGTATTGTGTATAGTACTGCTGCTACACAAGAAAAGTTACTAATAGCTACGTACCTTTGGATTTCATTTAAAGATTTTGGGAAGTTGCCGATATTCATGCCTTTTTGAATCTTTTTTTTTTTTTTGGTAGTGAGGTGAAGGCATTTACGCCCGCCGAGTCTGGCAGTGTGGGACTCCCATGGAGGATACCCTTGGACTACCCACTAAACACCTCCCCTGTCAATCTGAGAACCTAGCCTGGAACCGTTTGACACATTACTTCGAGCCAGGTGTCGTTTTGTTACGCCATGGGGCGCCTTCAAGCTGGGGAGTCCCTTTCCTAGCGGAAGGGGAGAGGGGAAGAGGAAATGCCAGAAGAGCGATCCCCCAGCCCCAGCGCCTCCGGCTGCTGTGAGTCCCTTTTATATTTCAGGACTGCCCGAGCATAATGTGCCACCTGGTTCCATTTGTCAACCGATTCGAGCATCACCGCAACTGTGACAGACATTGTCCTCCTCTCCTGGGCAAAACCGACAATCGGGAGACCGTGACTTACCGATCTTGTGCAGGTAAGACTGAAAACACCCGTGCCCGCTCAAAAGCTGGGTCGGATAGAAGTCAGTCTCACCATGCCTTCGATTTAGCCACGGTCTCACGTCCGGGATGAGGCGCGCAGTCCACCTTCCCTTCGTGCAATTCACCCAAGACTGCTGCCAATCGTTGAGCGAGTGTTGTCTCTCCTCGCGGACAACCATCTCCCTCGCATCCTCGTTTCGGCGCAGGTAAAAAGCGCGGCACTCTTCAGCAAGGAGGGCGACAGGTATCACGCCTGCAATCACTCTCACCGCCGAGTCGGAGACTGTTGGATACGAAGATGCAATTCTCAGTGCTCCTATTCTCTGTACCTGTGCCAATCGTTTTCGGTATACCTCCTTGCTGAGAGCGTCGCCCCATACCTCTGCTCCGTACAGTAGCACTGACCCTACAGCACTCATCAAGAGGCGTCTTCTTGATGGGCTGGGTCCCCCTACATTGGCCATAAGTCGACTCAGGGCCGATATTCCCGAAGCAACCTTCTCAGCCGTTGCCCTGATTTGCTCAGAGAAACTCATCTTCGAGTCGATCAGTAGCCCCAGGTACTTCACCGCTGGCTTCGATTCGATTTGTATACCTCCAATACTGATCATCCTTACTCTAGGGATTCTCTTTTTTGTCAAGATGACCACTTCGGTTTTCTCCAGTGCTAAACTGAGCCCACGAGCAGTCATCCAGTCCCTCACTTGGCGCATTAGCATACCTAGCCTAAGTTGCGCTTGTTCAACGGTGCGTCCAGCGACCAGAGCCGCAACATCATCCGCATAGCCGACCGAGCGCGACTCATCTGGCATCTCAAGTCTCAGTAGCCCGTCGTAAGACACGTTCCACAGGTCCGGACCAAGGATAGATCCCTGGGCAACACCCGATGTAATTTCCATCTTTCGTTGGCCCTGTGTCGTGTCATAGAGCAGGCTTCGGTCCTTTAGGTAGTTCCTCAAAAGCCGCATTAGATATTCTGGAACTTGAAAAGAGTTTTCCAGCGTGTCCAGAATATCCACCCATCTAGCGGAGTTGAAGGCATTCCTGACGTCGAGTGTCACCAACAGGACGATCCGTCGCTTGGTGCGACTATATGCCTCTGCCTTTTGGACCGCGTTCACCACCTCTGCAATCGCATCAATGGTAGAACGTCCTGCTCTACAGCCGTACTGCCGAGGAGATAGGTCCCCAGCAGCACGAATCGCGTCAGTGAGTCTTCCCTTGATGAGTTTCTCTAGCACTTTCCCAGCCGTGTCTAGCATGCATAACGGGCGGTATGCAGACGGCGATTCGGGATTTCCCTTCCCCTTGCTGATCAGTACGAGCCTCGCCACCTTCCATTGTACCGGGAAAACCCCGTCCCGTAGGCAAGCGTTGAATGTGCTGAGCAGCAAGTCAGGACAATGTGCCTTTTTGAATCTTAGAAGTCAGTTCAATTAAACTGAATAAATCCTTGGGCAAACTAGTGGAATTCAAACTTGGAGCTGCTTTCAAAATTAAACTCAATGTCTCTATCATCTAACTCATAAAATTCATAATAATATTTCAAATACAAACAACATTTGGAATGCTTGTTCGAGTCTTTTGTTTGATGCTCCTGGTTGCAGTATGTAACAGCTTCACAACTTCTGCAATTGAAAAATGCTTTGCTTTCAACGCGTGTAAAATAAACTTGACAGTAGTCCGCATGGTGTAGTGGTCAGAAGACTAAGCCCGTAAGCCGAACGTCTAAGCGAAGGCCCGAAAGGGGCTGTAGTGCTGCGAAAAAAAAACAAACTTGATAATATAGAGGGAATGTTAAGAGTTCAATTTCGTGCATCTCTAATTCACCTTTCGGGATGGTATGTATGAGGCATTCGGCAACGATTAACGTTTTTTCATAATGACTCCAAGATGTTACAGGGCCATTTAAGTCCATTATATATGCGACTTGATGATTTTTCAATATATACTTCACCGCTGTACAAAAGGTTTTGTGGATACTCCAATTGGTGATCTCAATCACAGTAGCGTATCAATTTATGCCCCAAACAGAGATGTAATTCGTTTTTGTTGAAGGATTTTCAGATAATGCAAACGTTACATCGGTAGAAGTTTATTGTGCGTGAAGGCTTGATAAAAATAATGGTTTCAACTCGAAGGATACCTCTTCGGATGCTGGAATTTCATTGAAACTAAATTTCCTAATATAGAAATTTTGACCTTATTCACTTATTTCATACATTCCATTAAGATTTACTTTTGTTTTCATTTTCTAACCAATATTCATAGCAGCAACTACGGAGAACAACAAAACAAAATAATGTTTCACGCCATTAACTTTGTGGTATTAATTTCTTTCTACTTTAACACTGAAGTTTAAAATATTCTCAACGAACATTTTCACTTTGCGCATTTCACTTTTTAAGAGACAAATGTACAATCCATATTCACATAAATAATTCGCCTTATCGGCATATATGGATCTGGGCGTGAAATAATCTAAGATCAGTGTATGGGCACATGTAACACAACTCCGCTTTTGTTCTTAAAACTATGAAGCGTAATGGAATAATTTTCGCACAAACAACAATAAACTGAACGCCTTGCAAATCACTTCCTCCTTGTAGTGCTTCCATTCCATGATATGCTTATGATCACGCCGCCCTTTGGACAAACCGGTCCCCGTACGGTAGCTTCCACGATATAATTATAACCGTGATCATTCTTCCCATTGCATTTTCCATATGTTTCATGATGTATTCGAGTTAAAAGGGTGAATGAGTAGAAATGGTTTTTAATGTACACTTTTGAATTTAGTCCCCGGTCTTCAAATGATTTTGACGAAACTTTTACCAACACTTACCATACCGCATGTATTTTGCACCGCGGCTGTGTGCCCAACTCGTCTTTCTCGCGTAGCGGCACTTAGTCGACTATCGATTCTTACCAGAAATTCCCGACCTTTCTTCATCCTATTACCGTGTATACGATAAATCGCCTCAGCTGAGTTCAATTGCCTTCCGTAAGGAAAAACACCGTTGGGGTGCACCAAATCAGTATTCCTATACTCGAAATTTTATTCTGCAGATTTAAAATTTTAAAGACAAATATTAACTGACTTAAAGAAACATGAAGAAGATTTTGAATAGTAATAAATTTTTGCGAAATATACCAATATCATGGTATATTTCGCAAAAATTTCACTTCCCCCTACTTAGCACGTATCGCTGTAATAAAACAGTACAATTAAGCAGAATCAAGAAAATTCTTCTTCTTCTTAGCCCTACAGCCCCTCTCGGGCCTTCGCTTTCTGCAAACAGCGCCTCCAACTATCTCGATCCATTGACCGCGTCTTCCAATTCCGAAATCCGAGCAGCGATGAACTATCTTCGTCGACCGAGTCAGACCAGCGTTTCCTCGGTTTCCCCACTGGCCGCCGTCCTTCAGTTCTCCCAACGAATACCTTCTTGGGAATCCGTTGTTCGTCCATACGATTTATGTGTCCAGCCCATTGCAACTTCCGCAGTCTTACAATCTTTGAGACCTCCGGTTTGTCAAAAATTTCATACAGCTTATGGTTGTATCGAATTCGCCATTGGTTCCCGTCAAGCTTCGCTCCAATTTTCCGCCCCAGGAGCCGTCGCTCAAAGGCGTTCAATATATTTGCGGATGCTTGGGTTAGAGTCCATGTTTCACACCCATAGCATAACACAGGTCTTATCACAGATTTGTATACTTGCAGTTTTGTTTTCCTGACCTGAAGATCGTCAAAATTGAATAAAAAATTTACTTGCGAGCTGTATTTCTCAGCGTATTTCGTCCCTGTCATTACCGGTTTTCGTTATTATGTCACCTTAGTACACAAATTTGCCCTCATTTCCGATACTGTATTTGCCAAGTATGATATTTTATGTATTTGAGGTGTTTTTCTTCGACCGTGTTATAAGCTTTGTTGTATTCTCATTGATTTGCAGCCCTACTTGTTTTGTTTTGCTCTTTGGCAATTTTTTTCAGATGTTCATAAAAATTTGTGCATTGGTGTTTAATTCAAATATATTCTGTTGGTCGAGTATTCAGAAAAATCATTGAAACTGGAACAAAATGGTAGCTCCTTTGTACTGATGAAGGAACGCCTACATAAGATGAATAATTCGAAGGACCCACATATTGTGCAGATCAATAAACAATTTCAAACCAGCCATCGCCATAAATTTATATAAAGCTTTAATTAGACTGTAACTTGACTAACAAATCACGAGTTTCGCAAATATTCCAATCTTTTTTTTCTCAAAATCAAAAGCAAAAATGTCCAAAAGCTCTGCTTTGGACTCCTGCGTAGGCCCGGCAATGTACAGGCATTCGAAATTGGTGAACAACTCATGAGAAAGGATAGAGCCAAATTGCTAACAGCATGAGAGCTGAGAAAAGGCTTTTTGAACAATTTCCCACATACTGAGTCGGCGGACGTTTAAAACACAGACTACAGCAATTTAATTATTAGACCGTCCTACTTTAAGGTACTTCTAGAGGTTGGAAATCTGAAACATAAGTACAACACACACAACGACCTTCGTGGCACCAATGGAGCAATGTACATTGCTGGCGTTGGTGGCGCCTACATCAACCTCACATAAAACGGGGCTTCCTTTTTGCGTATCAATGAGCACGTCTCTGCACTCAATGCTAAATTACACGCCATTTTGGGAGCCCTGAAGGATCTTGCTGTAACCTCGTCCATTGTGTTGAATTTGTTTTCAGATTACAGGATCGCACAACTGACATTGAAAATAATAGAAATCGTCAAAAAGTAATCTATGACATACGGCAGGTCATCAACACCAAATCGGACGTCAAGTTCGACTTTCTATGGATCTCGGGGCATAAAGGGAGCCTCCAAAAGTTGACTTTTATGCTGAAAAAGGGACTAAGAGAGGCATTTTGGAGCACACCCACTTAGAGCATGATAATCTCATGAATATTGTTGCTTAAATTATTATGTTTAATCGTTATCTAGATAAAGGGCTAGGACTTACAGAGTGTACTCGTATTTGGAACAAATCCCACTAAATGAGAGGTAAAAAACCGTGGTTCCAAACAGTGGCGATTAGCAGCACTGCAATCAAGTTCATCAATAGAATCCTGGTCAACAAAGGTTACAACAACTTGTGACTGTCTCAAGCAAAAGCAGGCCCTGCAATGAAGTGAATAAACTTCATCGCAAATTTTTTTGATGTGCTATATAAATAACCAATAAATTCGAGTTAGGTTTCTTGAATAAACGCAAAGGTTTTGTCACCGTAAGGAACAATGTGGTAAAAAAATGACAGAAATTTTATCATTGAGTTTGGAAGCTACATTAACAATGCAAAGATTAAAATCCAAATAAGTAGGGTAAACAGAGCTATGCTTATGTCCGAAGGGTTTGGTACTAAGCTTACGATATGCACACACCAATAATGAATAAACTCAAGAAAAACTTTAACGACATCTTCAACAAATATATACTCATTTCAAAAGGGAAACAATTACTATACCATTTTAACTTCCACCATTTTGTTGCAATATCACTTACAATTCTCCTTATTCTCTTTTTTGTTTAAACGCCGTAAGGCCTTGCTTCATTGTGTGAGTGGACGCGTTTCGACTCCTTTGAGTCATCTTTAATGATTTTAGTGTCAACTTTTAATTTTTCATTGCAACTGGAAACTAGAAGATCCAATTAAAAGTGTAATGTCGGGCTCAATTGAAAGCTTGAATAGTAGAAAAACCGAACTTTGTTTTTGTTGACTCAGAAAGCTTTAAAAGTGCTATTACCTCCGCGAATGCGATTCAACTTAATTGGAAATTCCGTACTATAAAGACCTTTCCTTAAACTTCTTTAATTTAAATTTAAAGGTACCCATATGAATTAACAGGGAAACATATTGCATTTACAGATCCTACTATTATTAACAAAAGTGAGTGAATTTCAGCTTCTAAGCTTTTTGTTATTGTTGTACTCATGAAAACTTTCTTCTTCTTCTTCTTCGTAGCCCTACAGCCCCTCGGGCTTTCGTTTTCTGCAAAAACCTCCCCCAACTGTCTTGGTCCATTGACCGCATTCTCTTATTTCAAAATACAAGCAGCGATGAACTGTCTTCGGCAACCGAGTCAGACCAGCGTTTCCTTGGTTTTTTCTCTGGTCTCCTTTTTCGGGTATCCACGGTTCGTCCATTCAATTCATGTGTCCAGTCCATTGCAGCTTCCGCAGCCTTACAATCTTTGTGACTTCCAGCTCCTCAAAAATGTCATACAGCCCATGGTTGTATCGATTTCACCATTGGTTCCCGTCCAGTCTCCCTCCAATCATTCGCCTCAAGAGCTGTCTTACGAAGGTGCTCAATAGGCTCGCAGATTTTTGGGTTTTGGTTCATGTTTCACACACATAGCATAGCACAGGTGTTATCACAGATTTATATACTTGGAGCTTTGTTTTCCTGTGTATGCAGCAGGTCTTCAAGATAGGCAAAACTGAATAAAATATTTTGTTTGCGAGCTGTATTCTCCGGAGTATTTCCTCTCTTTCATTACTGGTTCTAATTATTTTAGCGCCTAAATGCACAAATTCGCCCGTATATTCGATACTGTATTCCCCAAGTATATTTTGTGTACTTGAGTAATTTTTCTTCGACTGCGTCATGAGCTTTGTTTTATTTTCATTGATTTGTAGCTCTACTAGTTTCGCTTCGCTGTCGAGTTTCAGGAAGAGTTCTTTATCAGTTGTTTTTAACCATGACAAAATTTTGATGTCGCCCGCATAGGCTTTTATTTTGCTCAACTTGTAAAAGGTTAAACATTTTACGCTTGGGAAAGTAAAGCTTAAGAAAACACATAAAAGATCGAGATAGAAACAAAATTTTTTATTTGATATAAAGATTGAACCTTGTCATTATACGTTAAATACAACATTATTCAAATATCTTCCACGGGACCTTTTACAGACCTCATTACTTATGAGGTAATTTGCAATGACTTTTCGGCACATTTCCGGCAATATCTCGGCCATAACTTCACGAATATTGGTTTTCAATTGCTCAAGATTTTGAGGATTGTTCGCGTAAACATGATCTTTCGCATAGCCTCATAAAAAGAAAGCCAAAGGTGTTAGGTCGCAGGATCTTGCGGGCCAATCGACATCACTCAATCTCGAAATTACCCGTCCTGGAAATTTCTCTTGCTAAAGTGCTCAATTAGCCTGTGTTGTGTGGAATCACATGTTCTCCAGATCATAATCTTCAATTTCTCTCCAAAAATAATCGGTTAACATCCGACCATAGCGGTCAGAATTGACTGTAATGGCTCTTCCTTGATCGTTTTCAAAAAAATACGGGCCAATAACACCACCAGACCATAATGCACACCAAACGGTCACTTTTTCCGGATGCAAAGGCCTATCTGCGATCACCTGAGGATTTTGAGAACCACATATGCGGCAATTCTGTTTATTAACGTAGCCACTGAGCCAAAAATGAGCCTCATCACTAAAGAAAATTTTGTTCGAAAAATCGTTATCACTGGCTTGTTGTTCAATCACCCAATTCGCATACATATTGCGTTGCGTATGGTCTTGAGGCTTAAGTTCTTGAGTGAGTTGGATTTCGTACGGATGGAGATGCAAGTTCAAATGCAAAATCCGTCACAACGAGACGTAAAACAAGCTCAAATGTTGAGCACGTCGAGGAATCGACAAATTCGGGTCTTTCTCCACACTTTGAGCAACGACAGCGATATTTTCAGCAGAACGAATGTTGCGATGATGCACAGACCTTGCAATATCAATAACCGATCCAATCTCTTCAAATTTTTTCACTGTCTTCGAAATTGTTTGCTGTGTAGGTCGATTATGTCGACCATGACTGGCTCGTAAAGCCCTAAATGTTGATACGCAGAATCACCATTTTTATAATAAAACTTAATAATTTTAACGCGTTTTGCGACTGCTAACCTTTCCATATTTCTAAATGGCAAACCTTGAACTGAAAAATAAAACGTACTTCGGAAGACATTAAATTCTGACAGATGTTAAATGGCAGAGTTATACTTTCCTACCACGAAATGGATAAGCCTGTAAAGTAATGCACTTCGTGATCAACAGGGAGCTTCCTTACGACGTCCTCTTGAGCCAAATCGAATAAAATGGGGCCAGCCCTTGAAAACTTTCTTCTTCTTATTCGTAACACTACAGCCCCTCTCAGTCATTCGCTTCCTGCAAATAGCGCCCCCAGTCTCGGTCTATTGACATTGTTCTCCAATTTTGAAATCCGAGCAGCGATGAACTACCTTTGTTGACCGAGGCAGATCAGCGTTTCCTTGGTTTCCCCACTAATCTCTGGCCTTCAGTTCTCCCAACGAATACCTTTTTGGATATCCGCCGTAGACGGCCCCAAGCCAGTTTGATAAAGAAGGAGGGAACCCCTTTATTTCCCCAACCCACAGCTTCCATGATTTCTCATCCTAAGCCCCCTAATCAAATGTTAGTAAATGCTCTCAGGGTCGCACATTGGGTTTACTGGTTCCCCAATAATGGGACATTAAATGCCGAGAAATGCTAATAACCGTAAATACATATACAGCTTTGCTACTAAATTCTACTTACACCTCCTTTGTAGGGACGTAAGAGGGTGAAGGCGAAAATTCCACGCCTGATAATGGAATCGATGGAATAACGATGCCGTGAAAACCTACCACCATGAATTTTTCATGTATGTATGTTTTCATCAAGAGTTAATAGCCTGTACTTTTATTGCAAAAGTTTGGGAAAAACAACTTAAATTTAGTCAATATTACGGTTTAAAGCAGCCGCCATTTTGTTTTACGATAGCGAGTATCACATGTTGAACAGATTTTCAAAGATGTGTGGATATACATCTTTCCTGAAATTTTCATGCTAATCCTAACAAACCCGAAGTGTCTGAGTCGATTTAACACATATTGCTCAATAGCCATATAAAGTTGCTGTAGCTCCGAAAATTTAAACCACCTTAATTTCATTAAGTAATATCTGATTTTTGTGAAATGTTTAAGGTTGATTAGCTTTATAAGTGAACATGTGAATTTAAAATTTAATTGAATTTGAGTGTGCCCGCACGGTTTGCTACAAGGAAATGTAAAATTGATAAATCATACTATTACTAACAAAGTTTAGAGAATTTCAACTTTTCAAGTATTTGTTGTTGTACTCATAGAGAGCTACCTTTATGATTTTTCAAATTTTTTGGTCCACAGGTATCCTATCGCACGGACGGAGTCAATTTTCTTGTGGTTTTCCGCCTCCGCTGCTAATCCCATCAATGATATTGCAATTTTAATAACATATATTAAAAGATCTCATCAAGACTTTTCATTTGACACCCTACTCGACTACCTTTAGTGAAATTTTTTTTGGAGTTTAACATCCCTCTATGGGGAGGCCCCCCTTAACAGCTTGTGAAAATTTATTTTTTTTATTTTTATTTTTTTTTTGACTACGGGACTTTTATCAACCAGAAACTTCTGAGGTGTTCACAAATTCGATCACGGTAGCTTCTTTACTTGCTGCAAAAACTTACTGTGACGCACTGACGGACGGATGAACAGGTACCAATATTAATAGGGTATTGTGATTTTTTTTAAAAAACCCTAAAAACGGCGCTGTATTTGATAATCAGTGCAAAACAGAACTGAAAGATGGAGAGCTCATGGGGGCTCTATTTTTCAATATTTGTATCTTATTTTTTCTTGTTTCTCTTATTTTTTAACACTTCCCTGCTAGGAGGAGCATCCTTACTGTTTACATTATGTACTTTCTTATGGTCCATAGCAGACAATAGAGCCATGCTCTGCAATTGTAAGGAAGCTTTTCCTTTGTTATCAGCAACAAGTCACATCACTTATTGGCTCTATAAGTGTATTCATTTCACAATATGTTTTTTACACGGTTCGCCACATAACGTTTAGTTATGATAGCTTGCGATACAATAGCTCATGGTCTTAGGATATATTTCCCCTTGGCTTTCCGCCCAGATCATATTTGTTTTGATCTTATACACACTCAAAAGAGGGTCACGGTCTTTTCTTTGCCTGTTAATTTAACTATTACAAAACATCATCCGGGCTTCACCCTTACTACTAATAAATTTTTTGAACCTCCGTGTTTGGGCACAGTATGTGAACCAGTCCTGCACTATTCGGAACAAGGTATCGAACCCGCTGGCCAGTACATTTTACTTAGCCCATATCATTTCTATTATCGGATCATTATTTGGAGGTGAAACACGCAATTTGAAAAAAAACATCCCTCGAAACAAATATCGCTGTTATCAACGGGGCTTAAAATAGGCACCAGTTTCTTCATTTCATTCACAGTTAAAACATCAATTGCGTTTTTTTATTTTTCAAAACAATTTTTCTCAACACAATGGGCAAGATATCTCAAAACCAAACACAACGAAGGTAATAAAATTGACACAATAATGACGACTTTTGCCTGAATTGAGTATTTTTCATCATTTTGTTTTGCTGGCTACCAGGATAAATGTAGTGAAAGTTATGTCAAAAACGATCCTTTTTTGAAAAAAAGCAAAATTCAATTTAATTTTTCCATTAAATCCCTCATTCAGATAGAAGTAAAATTAATCCGCTGAAAAAAATGGTTTTCTAATTTGAAATGAAGCTAACGCGTCCATCGCTAAGCCAAATTTTTTGGCAGTGTCTCCAGACATCAGCTAATATTGACGGAGGGTTCCGAAATTTTTTTGAAATGTTGATTACATATTTTACTTTTATATTCTTCAAGTTATCTTACATTTGTAATAACTTAGCCCTACGTCACTGACGCCGATCAGCCGATCCATACACCCTACGCTCTAGACGTCAAGGGTTTAGGAGCTACTTTTTAACTACTCGCTGCCACTGAACCGCGATTTGATATGTATCAAAAAGAAAAAGAGGCGGAGATGACGTCCGCTTCGCGCTGATTGGGAGTTTCACGTTGCGCTGAATCTCAGCGGTACTGATCCTGGCTCCAAAAAAGTTAGTGACAGTGGCAGCAGCCTCATCTATTGGATACTTCCTAGACAGCATTATCTGTCTCTACAATTTCCCACGACAAGCAAAGCCCTTTTAACTTTACAAATAAGTTCTACAGCAGATTTTTAATACAGCTCGTCTAATGTTTCCAAAACCAGTATCAGTGCCGTGGAACTGCCACCAACTACAGCTTCCCAACGAAATAGAAAGCGCAGTGAAACGATTGAAGTATGAATGATTAACGTCGGGAACAAGAGACGCGCCGACCTTACATCAAAGCAACTTGGTGGAGTTGGAAATATCCCATTAAGAAGCAATAGGCGAAGGATGTCTCATGGTGGACAACCTCGAGGGCCTTTCTTTCGCTTAGAACCCTAACGTGGCCGACTATGTTCTAATGCAAATAGCTCACTATTACCCGAGGGAAACATTTGAATTAACTGGATGCCATCAAGCTTCTAACTTGGAACTTAACGCTATCACAACAGATTGGGAAGAATTAGGATCGCTGGATTTGGACAAGAATTAATCTGTTGAGGTTTATTGATAGAAATACGAACGAGCAAGCCGATAACGCCTCATCGACAACAGAACAGTGAAATCTGTATCTGATCATCGGTTCGTACAACGGAGAGTGGTTCTTAAGTGCAAAGGAAAGGGCTATTTGGCGACGGACTTGTATTTTCGTAAACGACGGCCATTTTGGCATTAAATTTTAACCATGATAGTGCCACACGGAAATTTAAAAATTACAAATTCAGTGCTGAGTTGTATGAAAGTAAGTTCTGTATTAATTCTAGTGTAGTCACATAGAACTGTACAGAAATTAACGGGAGTAGACATTTGATGTGGCCCTATTTAAAGACCGTGATACATTCTTTTTCTCCCCTAGAAACAGTGTCAGCGGATGGCATTCTTCTAGGATAAATTGAAAATTTTCAGATACGTCTCTGTAATCTGCCCGAATTGGCTAGCAAGTGTCGACGTAGCAGCTCCGTATTTCAAATAGTTACTATAAACATATCCTGACTTTACCGGGCTGCTATAAACATGGTTGTGGGATCGTACAGATCATTATCTCTATCATGAAAAGCACTGGATATAATGCATATTTCAACCATGCATAGTCAGTCGAATGGAACCAGTGCATTGATTACAACCATTTCTAATCTTATCTGCTGTAAAAATGCTGAAAAAAATGTTCAGTAATGACTTTGAATTGTATTTCACAGAAATTTGCTATATGTAATTCAATCTTTCATGTGAAGAATTTTAACATTGATATTAACGATTCTTAACTTTTATTGAAGAAAAATAAAACATTGAAAATTAGAGCTGTTAGGTGCAGAATTTTTCGAAATTGCTCTTATTGGCTAGTTTTGTGAAGCCAAACAAAAGAATATTGTATAAACTGTATGCCACGAATATCAAATACGTCCATAAATTGTCAACTATAGACCTGTGATGCTAGGTTCACTTCAGAATCCTGCCCATGGGAAGGAAATTAGATTTGTATATAATAGTTAAGGAAAGAATATTCTTTTTTCTAAAGAAACAGTAACTCATGGAGTAACATCAAAGTAATTAAAGAATAATATTGTTTTTATTAATTTTAATCAATTCACCTCTCAAATTCTTGTTGGAAAAGATGATCTCCTAATTGAAGAATTATTTTGAATAATATTAATGGAAGTTTGATAAAAAGCTCATTCGTAATCCGTTTTATTTTAGATACACATGCAAGAAATTGTACAAAATATTTAATTTTAGCTAATCAATACGAATAAGTTGTATAATGAAGGCATTTTCTTCAATTTAAAGCCAAATAAACTTAATATAAAAAGGAACTCATAATTTTCTGTAAGAGGCAATGAGTCATATACACATTCTGGTAAGAAATTGTTGTAAGGTGTTGCTCTTACAATAAAATGTTAATGGTTTAAGGAAAAAATTTCTAAACTATCAAACTCCCAACCTTGTACTTCTAAAGGCTTTTTCAAAATTGCCTAAATTAGCTTACACTAAGCATATGAATACTATTTATCTGGTATATGAATGTCATACCTATATTTGTTTGAGTATATAGTTTCAGTAACTTTCCATGATGGCTTATATAAATACACATATTATGCTCTATGTACAAGCTTTGATGTTTTCAAAACCATACAATATGTTTCAAAACTACGAAACTTACCCAAAACGTAAAGTAAAGCTATTTAGTCAGCTATTTTTTTTTTTTTTTTGATATAATTGTATCGACTTCAAAAACACGAATAAAATGTCCTTCTAAAACAAGCCAAACATTCATAAGTTTACCGTGATTTACTTCGGGACTGCATGATAAATATAAAAACAAGTTGGGTAAACAGACCTACGCTAATGTCAGAAGGCTTTTGTATTCAATTTACAAAATGCAGTCACCAGATCGAATCAAATCAAGAAACATGTCAAAGACGATTTTATTGGAGAAAATATGAAATATCAAGATCATACTATTATTAACAAAGTTGAACGAATTTCGACTTCTGAGGTTTTTGGTATTGTTATACTCATAAATATCTCCCTTGATAATTATTTTTTCGATGTCCATCCGCGACGGAGGAAACACATTTTTCATGTATCTCCCCCCTGTGCCCCCACTGAAGCAAAAACTGACAGTTTAACAACTGTTTTGAAAAGCTCCCATGAAAACATTCATTTCATACTCATACCGGCTACGTTTGATGATTTTTTTTTTCAGGGGCCACTCTCCTGTGCTGAAATCATCGATTCATGGCCATTTTTTTCGAATCCTAAAATGGTTACAAAACCCTGTTGCTAGGAGCTCTCTCCCACCTCCTTGACTTGTTTCATTTAGGAGCATTAATTGTAGGTGCTCATCTTCAGTTATTTTTTAAATTGAATCAAGTGTTCAAAGCATGCACCTTAAACGTTGAAGTTGGGAAAAAATAACTCCAAATTATTCAATTTTCGCATTTAAAACAGCCACTATTTTGTTTTACGATTACTGATACCACTAGCTGAACCGATTCCTAAAGATATACATGACACCTATCATTCCTGAAATTTTCATGCAAATCCTAGCAAAACTGTAGTGTGTGAGTCGGTAAAAAGCGCATGTTGTTCCATAGCCATATGTTGCCATAGTAATAAATCCAGCGCATATTGTTCCATAGTAATACAGGAAAATTCAAACCGCTATAACTTTGCTAAATATGATTCAATCTTTATGAAACTTTCAGGATAGATCAATCTTATAAATAGACATTTACGTTCATTGAATTTAAGGGTACCGTTAAGATTTTATTCAAGAAAACATAAAATCCGTAAATCATACTATTACTAACAAAGTTGAGTGAATTGCGACTTCTCACGTATTTGTTGTTATTGTCCTCACCAAGGCCTACATTCGTGATTTTTTTCAGATTTTTTGGATCACAGGTGTCCAATCGCGAGGGGGAGACACAAATTTTTCGTATATTTCCCCTCCCTGTGCGCCCCTCGAAGCAAATTTTGCCAAACTTAGATCTGTTTTGAAAAGTTCTTATCAGGACCTTTCATTTGATACCAATATCGGCTACCTTCAATGAAAATTTTTTTTCGGGGGGTCACTCTCCTATATGGGGAGACCCCCCTTAAATACCTTATAAAATTTTTTGTAGTAGAACTTTGAAGAGATCACCACTTTACACCTACGCACAAAATTTGATGTTTCTAGCTTAAGTAGTTTCCGAGAAAAACTGCTGTGACACACGGACGGACGGACAGGCGGACAGACTGGTCGCGAAACTAGTAGGGTTTTGTAAAATTATTTTACAAAGCCCTAAAAAAGTCGAACAAAGTGAAATTTCCATTGACTAGGAAAAGAATTTTTTACGGTTCCCAAATTGCTATATTTGTTTAAATCTGGCTTACCTAGAATTCAGTTAATTCGCCAAATATAAGGACATTGTCATATGTCAAATGGTACTATGTACGAAAAATTTGTGTTTCTTGTAACGGTTATGGACAGAATAACTTTTCTCGGTAACTTACCAAATAAACAATTTCATTATACGATCTTGCAAAATAAGCAAGTACCGTATACAAAAAAATAAGCTTCAAGCTTATGAAAATTATAAAAAAATGAAGAATTATTAAGATATTTAGTACTTCAAGTAAGTTAGACCATTTTCATTCATACGTTAATATTAAAATTTCTACTAGTTCTTGTAGCTAGCAACTGTTTAAAATCTTATTTTAAATTTAATTTTTTTGTAAAATATTACGGGCTTATTCGTAGAAAATGTGAAGACTTCCTGAAATAAAGTTTACAAAAATCAATAAAATGAATTGCTAGGCAAACCATTTTTTCCAGCAGGAGAATGTCGGCGAATGGTGAGTATGCCGCTAAGAGGGTAGGGTTCATGTAATTTGCGAATGGCTAGTTTCGCGTTGCGGTCGGTACGCGGTGCCATAGCTAGTGGTTGCGTGTTTTTATTAGCGTAGATTTTTTCGATTTTGTCTTCCGGTAATATTTGTTTGGTACCGCGTTGGTGTTATTCGGGAGCGCGTACTTTTGGCAGTTGTTTTTATTCATTCCCTCCGGGATGGGAAGATGCATTTTAGAGTAATCGATGGTAGTTATTTGACGCGTTATTAAGTCGGGCATATGAACCGGTGGCAGAATTTTTGTATTTTGGACTTAGTTTGTTCGCGTAAGACCCACAACCGAAACCCCTCTCCGAACTAGCTTCCTAGCCAGCAGCCATCTCAGAGTAGACCGGACTTGTTGACCTGATGGGCACAGTCCGTTGTCACGTTCCAAGACTTCACGTCTAGAACCGATGAAAGGTCGATTCAGATTTCCTTCGGGAAATCTCGACGTTCAAGTCGTGTGCGAAGTAAAATCATTACACATCTTATAGGAGAAACAAATTGAAAAATAATGCTTGTTCGCCATTAAACCCATGTGACTTCTTAATAATAAAAGCATCATATTTTGTGTCTCTGATTTTATGTTTCTGAGCTAATTCTTTACTATTAGTTATTTTTTTGTTTTTAATATATTACATATTATCGCAAAAAAGGAGCTGTTCTAGGTGAAATTCAGTAAATTTTGAATAATTTGAACAGGCCAGAAAAGCCAATGGTAAGTTAGTTTGCCATTGATATCTCCAATTAGCTTTCCTTAGAATATACTTGGTTACATATATGCTATTGTGAAAACCGAAATACATGGAAGAAATAAGTGAACACCTTGGATGAATGTATATAATTTCTACGACACAGAATATTTCTTCTTCATAAATATATGCTCGTATATGTGAATCAACGAATGTTTTAACCTTATTAAAATATGCAAGCCGTCAATAAAAGTCCAAATGCAATCAATACATACCCAGAATAATCTGAAAATAAAAAGAAAACGCTCTACATTATTTCAATTTGAATTAACAACAAGTGTAAATAAATTCAAAGAATTTTTCCAAGTATTTTGTAATTTATCAGATCATATCAATGAAAGGAAACATATAAGTAAATGCTTTATAATCTGAAAAATATCATTGATCCATATCCTATCATGAATTTCATGAGTACAATTTCCACAATTGACACACGTACCCAACCAATATTTATCCATATACACTTTCAAGTGTCCACAACATTAATAACATGAACGCGCGCGATGTTTTTGATCGTTTAATGAAAACCATCGTTTGCGCCACATCATATACATCGTTGTTGTTTTGTATCCCTAGAAAGCACCTGAAAATGTGTTTGGCTAATAATACCAAACCCAATCTTTTCCTCAAATAAACCCACAAAATCAGTCCCCAAAAAACAAAGTCGTCAATAAAATATAATGACACATCATGTCGGACGAAATTCAACTACCATATCCGTCTCGTCCCTATGGAGCAATGGTAGGGTGGGTGTCCTTTTTATGTCATTTCATATCCACACAAGCAACCAACTCACATAATGATGACGAGAGAACTTTACGAAGAGTAAACATTGTGGGTCAGTAATATGTGTGTATCCTTTCTCTCTATGTTTAAATATCGTGTGGAGGGGCTGGTATGTGTATACGCGTATATTCCAACAGTTTGTTTTGTAAAACGAGCTTTGAAATCGAGCAAAGGAAGTTATTACATTTTGTTTGATTCTTATGATTATTGTTGACTATTTGTATCGTAGTATCGGATCGATTCAAGTTTCGCACGTGATCATTTGTATGTAGTTAAATTGATGTTCTTCAATAACATTCGGAGGATTTGGCTGAATATGATGAACACAAAAATATCTACATATTCGACTTTTCAAACTTATTAGCATTGAATTGTTGGCTCTGGTAATTCCCGATTTAGATATGAGTTTCAAAAACGATCATCTTGTGATTATAACTACAATTTAGCTTATAAGAGGCTCGCTTTGAGGGCTCTCAAAAAACTTTGTAAAAGAAGTGTATATCTGGACCAATATTCCTATTATGATGTATTTATGTCTCTAGAGGGCACTTTTACGTTGAAAACTTTCCAAAGAGCAGCATCTGTTAGAATACTTTATCTACTTTCTTCTTCGCCAGCACTCTAATTCAAATCGAACCACAGCCTCTCGGATATATCGCACTAAGTCCTCTCAATCCACAGTCCACACCAACCAGCCAGATATTCAAAGCGATATTCTTCAGTCAGCCTCAACTGAGTCCCCCAACACGACACCCTGGAAGAATTGTCTCAAGACTGGCTTATAAGATTGGAAGGCAAGCTCGACGCAATTAATGGGGCACCTGCCTAGCCAACATCTCCAGCGACAGCACCTAGTTTGAGACTGCCAAAAATCAACCTACCTAAGTTTGACGGCGACTATCTCCAGTGGCGACAATTTCACGATCTGTTTTGGGAAATGATTCATAATCAATCACTATATACATATCAAAAAATGTGGTAAATAAAGGCCAATCTCACCACGGAAGCGGCAAAACTTATACAAAAATTTGCACTTTCTGAAGATGATTACGAGTCTGCATGGAAGACTCTAAACGAATGATATGAAAATCGACGCTTATTGGTTACAGCCCTCCTTAACAAGTTGATGGCTCAACCATCCACCACAGGTGATAGACCCTCAGCAGCAGCAGTGATATCCTTGCACGACGCAACGGTCGAATGCATAAGAGGTCTGGAGAACATCAATGTGACTATACGAAATTGGGATCCGTTACTTCTTCACATCTTCCTCAGGAAGCTCGATACCGTCACGCACACTGTATGTAAACAATCGCTGGCCAACCCATGCAAGCTCCAGTCATTGAAGGAGTTCTAAGCATTTTTGGAAATGCGTTTCCAAGCATTAGAGACATTTGACAATCAACTAAAGAACCGTGAAGAACCCCGTAAGAAAAACTTGAAATCAACCAGTGCGGCCGTAACAATTTCATTATGTCTGGTATGCAATCAATCTCATCCAGTCTACTATTGCCCAGACTTTCTGCGACTCACTCATTCAAAGAGGTTGGAAATTATTCAAGGCAAAGGGTTGTGCGTCAACTGCCTTCGAGAGGGACATAAATCGGTGAACTGTACATCACGGGGTTGTAATGAGTGTTCCAAGAAGCACAATAGCTTGCTGGACCTAGGAACAACATCTACTCCAAAACAATCAAGGGCATTGTCAGAAGACTTAAAGGTAACCACCAAACAAGATGGCTCGACACTCTCCTTGACCACGCTTAGTGATCAAGGAAAAATGAAATATGTCCTTTTGAGCACCTCCGTTGTAAATCTGAGTAGTAGCAACGGAAAAACAATAGAATACCGAGTAGTACTGGATCCGGGTTCCCCAACTAGCTTTATTACTAATCGAATAGTAAAGAAGCTAGGTCTTGCACCATGTCACCACTCGACCCTTATTGAAAAGGTTGGCGGATAAGTGAAACGGGCACATAAAAGGGTGAAAATTGCACTGCAGTCAAGGTTGAATGGATATACGACGCGTTTAGAAGCATACATAATGGAGAAAATAATGTCTCCTCAACCATATATAAAATTAAACATACCTCAGTGGCCTGTACCAAGGAACCTGGAGCTTGCTGTCCCAAATTTCCATAAAACAGAACGCGTCCATGCCGAACGGGATCCAGAGCTAAAGCGTCAGTATGAGGAGTTTATGAACGAATACATCAACCTTGGATATATGCAGGAGGTCGTGTGAACGTCCACTTTATTGCCTGCCTCATCATTATATCCTGAAACCAGATAGTAGCACTACTAAATTCAGAGTAGTAATCGATGCTACCTGCAAAACATCTACAAATGCCTCTTTGAACGATATACCGCACATTGGGCCAACTGTTCAAGACGAGTTATTTTCAATTTTACTTCGTTTCCGACTGCATCGTTATGTTTTCACAGCCGATATTGAAAAGATGTATTGGCAGGTTTTGCTGCATCCTGACGACCTTAAATACCAACTGCTAATCTGGAGGAATGATTCAAATCAACCACTACAGTATTATCAGTTGAACACTTGGAACAACGTGTGCTCCATATTTGGCAACCAAATGCCTCCAACGACTCGCTCAATAGGTAATTCAGCGGTATCCACTTGCTGGCAAGATCCTACAATGAGTTTTCTATGTGGATGATGTCATGACAGGGTCAAATCTCCTGTCAGAAGCGGTTTAGGCACAAGGCGAATTAATCGAATTCCTATTAGGTGCAGGGATGAAGCTTCGCAAATGGTGTACCAGCCACTTTCGCCTGCTACAAAATATCGCACGTGACGATAAAGATGTGCTACTGGACTTTTACAATCATACTGAGGATCGCATTAAAACTCTCGGCCTTACATGGCTCCCTAAGGTGGATGATTTTCTAGTAAAGATTAATCTCGATCCAGATAATAACAAAATCACAAAAAAGACGATATCCTCTGACATTGCCAGAATGTTCGATTTACAAGGCATCATGGGAGACCTATCATCGTCACGGCCAAATTGTTTCTACAAGGCATATGGCGATTGGAGCTGGACTGGGATGCAGCCTTACCAGAACAGATGCTCACCAGATGGTACAGCTTTCGCAAAAGTTTACTAGCGTTGCAGAAGGCACAGTTCGATGGACATGTTTTCGCAAAGGAAGTCCCCAAGCGAACACGGCTACACATATTTTCTGACGCTTTAGAAAGAGCATATGGAACAGCAGTCTACACTCAAGTTACTTTAACAGATGGTGAAATTATTCTACGTCTTTTAAGTGCCAAATCTTGAGTAGCTCCTATTCGGAAAGTAACAATTTCCCGCTTGAGACTCTGTGCAGCCAAACTAGGAGCAGAGCTGGCCCACAGAAACAAGACCGCTCTACACATGGATGAGGTGGTACGTTTTTTTTCTGGAGTGACTCTGAAATTGTCCTCAAATGGATCAATGCCACAGCGTCATCTTACAACGCGTTCGTTGCAAATAGAGTATCAGCAATTCGATCACTTTTAGTACCAAGTCAATGGCGGCATGTTGAGTCAAAAAGCAGCCTAGCTGGTAGCCTTTCACGAGAAATAACGCCCGCGGAATTAACTGGCTGTAATATTTGGTTATATGGACCTCCTTTCTTACATGAAGCTGAAATACTATATTATGGTCACCAGAATATACGAAGAGACCATCATGTGACCTAGAGAAGAGGAAGCAAAACTAACTATTGGAGCAGTCATTGTTCCGACCGCTTATTTTATTGACAATATTCAATATGGTAGCTCCTTTAAAAAAATTCTAGAGAATCATCGCATATATGCTAAGGTTTACCAAGCGCATTAGCAAAAGTTTACGATCCAATACAGTTGTGGCAGGGTCACTTACAAGTCAGGTATTAGCCCGTGCGCTGGAGGTTATCGTGTAATATATCCAGCAGGACAAATTTCGTGATGAGATAAAGGGTTTGAGTCATCAAAAGAGTCTCAAAAAGGAAAGCCCTTTAACTGTTCTAACCCCTTTTATCGACGAAAAGGGGATAATGCGTGTTGGGGAAGACTAGAGGCATCAAACGCACGACGCACTTAAGCAAACCAACAACTGCTTTTTTAAGTGATGGGAAACATGCCATCAACACGTGTGCAGCCTGCGCGGCCATTTATCAATTCAGGAGTATGATGATTTATTACCGTAGACTAGGAACGCGCCAGCAAAAGGGGTACATGGCCATATTTTGTTGTTTTGCCACTAAAGCAGCACATTTAGAACTGCCGAGCGATCCTAGCACCGAAGCATTCACCGGCTCCCTTAAACGATTCATGGGCAGACAAGGCCACTGTAGAAATCTCTACTCCGACAATGCAACCAATTTCATTTCAGCTTAAAGAATTAGCAACATCTTTACATTCCGAAAAATCTCAAGAGAGAATAACCGCCGTAAGCAATACCCGAAATATAGATTTTCATTTTATATCACCTCGTGCGCCCCATTTTGGTGAGCTGTGGGAGGCAACAGTTAAATCGGCCAAATATTTGCTACACCAAGGATCTTCATCGGCAACTTTAACATATGAAAAGCTACAAACTCTGGTGGTGGAAATCGAAGCCATCCTCAATTCGAGACCATTAACACCACAAACAGAAGATCCTAATGATCTCTCAGCACTGACGCCAGGCAATTATCTCATCAGAGAACCTCCAACAACTATCATAGATGCCACGGCAGAACCAGTTAAAGGCGATTTGCTTACGAAGTGGAAACTTGTAAGCCATATTAAGCACGAATTCTGGAGACGCTGGTCAGAAGAATACCCAAATCAATTGCAATATCGCTCGAAGTGGAAATAGAGCTGCCAGAATGTTCAACCGGCTATGTTTGTAATCATCAAGGAGGACAACATGCCAGTTATGAAGTGGCTACTTGGAAGATTTACAAAAATTTATAAGGGCAATGATGACTGCGTGCGAGTGGCCGACGTAAAGACTTATTCAGGTATAATAAAGAGAGCCATACATTGATTTGCTCCACTGCCACTCGGTGAAGACACACGGCGACCATCCATCGAAGAGGACCCAGAACCCTGAGGCTCCAAAGATCCACCCAAAAAACGGAAAAAAAGGATGTCAATTGTCTCACTACTTTTGGCCTGTCTGATAGCACCCTTGGTACACGCAGAACCCGTTAAGGTGTCAACTTTTGGACCACATCCAAAACCACGTTTCCAATCATTGGGTAATGCATATTTATCGACAAGTGAGTGGAAGCTTGTAATCTACTATGATTTAGGGATATATTGGACCGAAACTTACAACTTTAGAAAACGGAATGAAGATGTTGTGACAGCTTTGTGGGCAAGGAAGAACTATGACCAGTTGGTTGATGCTGAGGGACCCTTTCATATATTTGCAAAATGAACTTACAAACATCAATCGATTGCTGAAAGTTCGAACCAATAGAGGAGTCTTCGACATTGTTGGTAGTGTAGTAAAATCGTTGTTTCGTGTTCTGGACGAAGAATATGCTAACCAGATGACTCAGAAGATCAAAGGTGTGATAGGAAATCAAGAAAAATTGTACTCCCTTTTAAAGAATCAAACATCCATCATCGATTCCGTGTTGAAACATCATCAAGCAAAGTGAAGAAACTGTCCAACAAAGGTTCAAGGTAATTGAGGAAGAGCTAGGTCAATTAACCAACATTGTAAGAGGCTCCAATCAGGAAGGCAACCAAAGTAAGGTGACAAATCTCATCACGATATTATCACTTCAAATGACGCTAATTACCATCAATTGGCAACGCATCCATGCCTCCATAGTAAGTATCATCACTAGTGCCCAAGACGGAAATCTGCACCCATTATTGCTGTCGCAGAAGCAATTGAGCGTAGCAATATCTAACATCAAAGAGCATCTACCTGATACGCTGCGTTTTCCAGCAGCTAGCGACAACTTCTTAACACTGTTCAGGGTAGCATCAATTAGCGCCAGACTAATCGAAGACTTCGTTCTATTTGAATTCAAGATCCCACTCGTCAACACAATTACCTTCAATCTCTTTAGATTTTATCCCATACCTATAGCAAGACATAAGCGACTAATGGTGGTAATTCCTCGCAACCGATACTTGACCATTAGTCAACACCATGATTCGTATTCTCCACTCACAGGAGAAGAATACACAACATGCATCTAGATGGAACCATCTATTCACATGTGTCAACAATCTCACCCACTGTACCAAAAGGAAGCAAATATCAGCACTTGTGAAGTCATGCTCTTGAAGGATATTCCATCCCCAGTCGAATGCAGCATAACGGAACTCGAAAATTCAGCCTTGTGGACCCAAATCCTCTTTTCGAATGAGTGGATTTATGCATTGACCAATCGTACAGTGGTTCATGTTGTCTGAGTGGTATACCCTCAACTCTAACTTTGAAGGGTCCGGTATTATCAAAATGGCCTCAGATTGTACACTCAAATCCAATACGGTCACCATTCAGGGTTAACAAGAGTTCATTCACCCACCATGAACATCAAAACAGCCAACAGTTCACTCAACAAATCCTCGCAAGACTACAGCTAAAATGAAAATCACACACTATCTGTTGATTTTAATGAACTGGACAATCATGATATTCATCAATACACGATTGGATATCTCAGCCTCGTTTCAATTATTTCACATTATTTTTAAATGGCGGAATCATCAACGTATCTCTCGAGAGCAAAAGCCTTTTTCCCGACCAAGATGCCACAGCCTGCCAGTGAGCCAAGCTTAAGGTTAAATGGACTGTTTAACGCGGGGGCGATGTCCGAAATCGTCTTTTGTATCGTGATTGCGTAAACAATATTCTGTCACTTGAACTCATATCAGCATCATCATATTTTCATTTAAATTCCTGTAAACTTATTTTCATCTAAACTCACTGGAATGTGCACAAAACATGATGCATGTTTTGTGTGGCGCATACTGATCTATGAATTTACGTTATGCGCGTTAGACAAAAGATTCCCACAGTGAGCGCAACGTGATCTATGTGTCTATAAGACACATAAATTATGTTGCGCTTGCAAATTTGTGGGAACCGCATTCAGGTGAGTTTAGCAATTTGAATAGTGAAATAAATAATTATAAATTAGATATAAGAAAACTTTTATGTGAAATACAGTCAGTCAAGTTTGACCATCATAACAATCGACGCATTTTATTCCGTCTTTGTTGAATTAGCTGATACAAGCATCGGCTAAGTTCGATTTCAGTTAGTACGTGTGATTGTCTCAGTACAAGCACTGAGGCAACGAGACTTCGGCATAGGGCCAAGATTTTTCCCTTGTTTTTTAAATAATTCAGCGCGGCGTTGTCTTACTATAAGAACTGAGATAACAGAACTTTGGCATAGGGCCAAAGTGAGCGACAAATAGCCGAGGCAAAATAGCCACATTTCAAAACACTACGTGGGTCATTCAACAAGTACTTAGCCTCACCGCCCGATGGCAATGCTATTAGAAAAAAGTTTTACCATCGTGCAGTACACTCTTTTAGTAGCCTTTAGTAGTCGATTCCCATCATTAGTTTTGTTTTGATAGCCTTTGGAAGCGAGCGTGTCGGTCGGTTGTACAAAAATGGAAAAAGAACAATATCGTTCAGTGATTAGATTCTCGTTTTTGGAAGGGAATACGCGCAGCGAAAATAAAGATCACTTGGATACTGTGTACGGTGACTCTTCTTCTTCAATGGCGACCGTCAAGAATTGGTTCAACGAGTTTGTTCGTGGCCGCATGTCGGTTTTTGACGAGCCACGCCCAAGTGCCCCGAAAACGGCTGCTACGGAGGAACGATTGAAGATTCGAACGATTGAAGATTCGCGAGATAGCCGAGACTGTGGGCATTGCAGAAGGAATGGTGCATTATATTCTACACGAAGAACTGGATATGAGAAAGCTGTCGGCGCGATGGGTGCCGCGTTCGCTCACACCGGAAAACAAATGCAACCGTCAGACCACATCGGCGACGTGTTTGGCGCTGTTTTAGCGCAATCCGGCGGAATCCTTGCATCGTTTTGTGACCGTTGACGAAACATGGATTCACTGGTACACACCAGAGACCAAGGAACAGTCGAAACAGTAGACTTCAGCCGGCAAACGTGCTCCCAAGAAGGCGTACTCTCCAGATTTGGCCCCCTGTGACTACTTTTTGTTTCGAAACCTGAAAAAATTACTCACCGGGAATAAATTTGGGTCGAATGAGGAGGTCATCGCCGCCACGGAGGCTTATTTTGCAGCCCTCGAGAAAATGTATTTTTTGGACGGGTTGAAGAAGTTAGAGCATCGCTGGGCCAAGTGTATCAAGCTTGAAGAAGATTATGCGGAAAAATAAATTGCCGACTTTCCAAAATTTTCGTTTTTCTTCTGTAGGCTAAGTACTTGTTGAATGACCTCCGTATGTATAATTACTGTTTATTGACCTTATTGTTTTATAAACACTTGTAACTGGGCATTAGCCTATTGACAATAAATAAAAAAGATATGCGCAGTAAAGACCAGTTGCTTAATAAATCCATAAAAGGGCTCATAGAAGAATAAAATTAAATACTGACTTCAAGCAAATATTTTTTGGAAATGATTGTACATCTGAACAAGTTGGGTAGACAGACCTATGCTCATGTCAGAAGGGTTTTGTACTCAACTTACAAAATGCAGTAACCAGCAACGAATAAAATCAAGAAACATGTCAAAGACGATTTAATTGGAGAAAATGTGAAATTCGAGGATCATACTATTATTAACAAAGTTGAACGAATTTTGACTTCTGAGGTATTTGTTATAGTTATACCCATAAATATCTCCTTTGATATTTTTTTCAGATTTTTTAGATCACTGGTGTCCATTCGCGAGGGAGGAAACACATTTTTCATGTATTTCCCCCCCTGTGTCCCCACTGAAGCAAAAACTGTCAGTTTAAGAACTGTTTTGAAAAGCTCTCATAGAGAACTTTCAGTTGATACTCATATCGGCTACCTTTCATGAAATTTTTTTTCAGGGGCCACTCCTCTGTACTGTAATCATCGATTCATGGCCTATTTTTTCGAATCCTAGAATGGTTACAAAGCCCTTTTGCTAGGAGCTCTCTCCTGCCTCTTCGACTTGTTTCAATTGTATGTACTCATCTTCATGATACCTATCACTCCTGAAATTTTCATGCAAATTGTAGCAAAGCTGTAGTGTCTAAGGCGGTAAAAAGCGCATATGGCTCCATAGCAATATGTTTCCATAGTAATACAGGGCATATTGCTCCATAGTAATACACGAAAATTCAAATCGCTATAACTTCGGCAAATACAATTCGATCTTTATGAAACTTTCAGAAAAGATCAATCTTATAAATAGTTATCTCTTTGCTAAATTTTATTGAGTTTAAGGGTACCGTTTGGATTTTATTCAAGAAAACACAAAATCGATAAATCATACTATTACTAACAAAGTTGAGTGAATTTCGACTTCTCATGTATTTGTTGTTGTTGTACTCATTAAGGCCTACATTCATGATTTTTTTCAGATTTTTCGGATGGAAGGTGTCCAATCGCGAGGGGGGGGTACGCGAAAAGTTCGTACATTTCCCCTTCCCCTGCCCCCCTCGGTACTTATAAGACAATTTTAAGACTTGTTTTGAAAAGATCTCATTGAGACCTTTCCAATGACACCCTACTCGACTACCAATGGTGAAAATTTTTTTTTGAGGGGTCACCCCCTTATATGGGGAGACCCCCTTAAACGCCTTTGAAAAATTTTTCCTCCCTTGAACTTTCAAGAGGTCACCACTTCTGACCTTTCTACAAAGTTTCATGGCTGTAGCCCCCATAGTTTCGGAGAAAAAGTGCTGTGACATACAGACGGACGGACGGACGGACGGACGGACGGACGGACGGACGGACGGACAGACGGACAGACGGACACAGGTCGTGATTGCAATAGGGTTTTGTATTTTAGTACAAAACCCTAAAAAAGCTGAAATGTATTATGTTGACAACACGGCCTGTTCAAAGAACTTTAAATAAAATTTACCATTAATGTACGAATTGTGGAAATATGTTAGAATTTGCATCTAAGTATCTAAATGAAATCTTATGATTTTCAAAACTATTTGAAAAGAAAGCCTGAAAAAAAATTATTTTCTTAGGCATAAGTATAAAAAATATTACCGGAACTCAAAAACAGCACCTTTCCTTTCCAGTTTCTCTGAGATTGAATTTCTTATGAATATTTTTACCCAATATCATTATTTTTTTCCAGACAGTGGTTGCAAAATACAGTCAAAGAAATAGTTTATATTGAATTAAAATAATTTCATTGAACACGATAATTGATTGGGAACTGATATCGGCAGACAAAGCAAAGTGTGGTCAATTTTCATCAATCGTTTAAGATTAAATGACACAATAATTCCTCGGTATTTTACTTCACCTCAGTTAAAAGCGCTTCACTCCCTTTCTTAACACACTGTCCATCATACCAACATCTTAGCAATTGCAAATCTTCCAAATATGTCAGACGTCGTCGTCGCTCGACTTCATTTCTTAATTCTCATTTTGGACGAAAGCTTATCGAAAATACAGCCTGAGAAAATGTGGCACTTTATCAAAGGGAGAGCAGTTTATCCTTGTTATGAGACTTGTGATATGGCGATACGACCAATCAAATAATTCACTCAACCGACTGCTGAGAAGAATTTGATGGGTCTCGCAAAATATCGGGCGAGAGGGATCTCATAATGCCGTATGTAGCAGAACCGTCCAGGGGTTATAAAGTGACCTCGGTCCGACCGGATCTAATACGGAAGCTACAAAAGCTGTTATCAATTGAAGGGATGCTATACTCCGTAGGTGGTCCATTATGTGTGTGGATTTGTATGTCAGCATATACGAGCACTCGTCGTATATGTTCGGGATTACAGGACGTCGCAAGGGATCAGCAATCAAAAGGGGATACGGCCAAGTTGTCCAAAAAGGAAGCCATGCGAATGGACGTTATGATGTTTCCAATTCGTTTCAATACCACCGCGCTGACGGAAATTGAAGTTCGCCTTAAATCGATAAAACCAAATGAAAAGTTAGTGATATGCGAGTAAGCCTGCGAATATTTTTAAGCTCGGAAATCGAAACCCTACTCTGTTTCCTGGGTTGCGACCGCAATGTGTGAACTGTATTGTATGCTAAAGAAAAGAGAGAGCATTAAACTTTATGTTATCCTATCAGTGAATATTTTTTCTTTGCATCATCTGAAATTCAATCTTTATTGCATTATAAAATGCGGAAAAAAATATTTCTGTAATCACTTCATACATTTACACGAGTTTTTGTAACTGAATCTCTTGTCCAACAAGAAACAAAATGTAATTGTATCTACCTCATTGTGTACTTAAGTTGTCGTGAAAATCTCATTAGCAATTATAACTCCATGCGATCAAAAGTGATAAAAATGTTGATACCGAAGAATGACATTATGGATCGTTTTCAGCAATCCATTTCGTTGGGGTAATCATCCCCAGTACGTTTGTATCCTAAAGCCCAAAAAAACTCCATCCATTTCAAATGGCTCCACTTGTCTGTCGCGTACAAGTCTGACGAAAAGATAAAAACATGAACTTTGATTTTCACTTGAATGCGGTACTTGGAAATGGACAAAATGGTCAAGCAGGCGATAAACAATGTTGTCAACAAACATTCCTTCATAGCAAATTTTGCAAGAACTATGAGTGTGTGTATGTATTGTATATCATCCTGATCAATTTATTATGCAAACGTTAACTAGAACAATGATTATGACTTTCACTTCGCCCCAACTTTGCATAGAGAGTGGACACATTAAAACGATTTTCTTGAAAGTTTTGATAATAATCTTTGGAGAAAGTTTGTCTGGACTAGAAGACGACAAACAAATGTACGCAAAACTGATATGTTATATTATGTTTGTTTGCCTTTACGTTTACATAGAATGCACACACATTGAGTGTTTAATTGTGTGATGTAATAGAGACAATCTCATCGAAAGGTGTCCTAGCAAAGTTTTTATGATGACGATTTGACTTTTTGAAAGGAAAATATAGTTATGAGTTGAGAATTCTTATGAACTTTGGGGGTGCTGGCATACTTTCGTTCATTGATATGTACATACAGTACAAACATTCCTTTTAAAATATTTCATTATTTAGCTTTTCCCCATACTCTGTTATCACTAATTTTAAATTTCCTTTGTTATTTCTTTCGGAAAATAATCTTATCTTTCCTTTCCAAAGAAACACATGTTATTTTATTTATTTTTATTGATCTTGTTTTTTCATTATATCCATTATCAAAAATCATATTTTACTTTTCCTAGTCAATGAATTTAATTTTTTATTTAATCTTGTTGTTTCGATTCATTCATTGCAACGAGACAACCATGAAACTTTTTTACATGCTAGTAACCATACAAACTTGCCCATTCGGATAATATACAGTATTGATATACATAAACGTAGCATTCTAGTGCTTTGGTCAATTAAAGGTTGGTGTTTATTTATTTATTTCTATTTAACAGAAAAATAATCCAATTACAAAATAGATAAAATATATAATATATATAGATATATATATATATATATATATATATATATATATATATATATATATATATATATATATATATATATATATAATAGCACAGCATGCAAAAAGCAAGATAAAAGTAATAAAAATGCAAAAACTAGGAGAAAATAAATAAGAAAAATTACTAAGAGTTGAGAAGAAGACAGTTGATAAATTTTTATAAACTAAATACGAGAGGGGGAAGGGCCCAAACTGAGCTTCGTCATGGTTACGAAGTAATCTGAGCATGGGTGAGTGAAAATACGCCAAACTACGTGCAAATATAACATCAAAGAAGTTCGAAAATCTTGTAGAACGCATAACGCGCCTCACTGGAACCTGGTTGACAAGGCGAGTATCGAGCAAACCACGGCATAGCCTGTAAAGGAAACAATCATTAAGATAGAGTCGACGCATTTTCAGCGAGGGAATATTGAACATAGCTAAGCGTGATTCATAAAAAATGTAGGGAATATGGAATTTCAAGAAGACGATCCTGTTAAATCTTTTTTGTACAGCTTCTAGTGTCACTAATATCTAGTGTCACTAATTAAGGTGTTTATTATAAATCAGATATGATTTGATACAAATAGCTGCGCGATGCTCACGCTTCGCTATGCCAGCTTGAACTGAGTTCTCATCTGAACCCGAGCGATAGTAAAAATAATATAAGTGTCGTGGTGCTGCGCGCAAATACAAATACACTTATATCAAACAACTCGCAACATCCTTGCCCTTTTGTGAAAACAAATATAATTTATTCCAAATCTTACAGATTTTCCAACTTCACGCCGACTTCTCGTGGTTACAATTTTCGATCGAACACTTTCCGTTAAAAGATATTTCTCGGCGGATTGCTTATATTTCATTTTCGATTTATTAGCGTCACAATTACGCGATTTTATAACTTTAGCCTTTTGATTCAAAGATTCATTAACTTCTAGGTGCTCTTGTCCAATTTCGAGAGGGTAAATTCGTTGTATAGGATGTTTAAGCAAACTATTCTGCATTTGCACTATGGCAACTCTAACGTTACCGTCTTCACCTATGATTAAATCAACGATTCGAGCAAGAGGCCTATCTTTGCGTTTATGATTATCATCCCCAATTAAAACTACATCGCCGGAATGTATTTTCCTAGCTTCGTTTTAAGAATTTTTTGAAATTGATTGTCCTAGATATTCCTTCCGAAATCTTTTATGAAGGGCGTGAAGAGTCTCCTGATATGTTTGAATTTTTGTTAAGTTTTTCATAATAAAACATATTAATGTCGGGAGTACCAACCTCCTGTATTTCTTGAAGGAAGCACAGAGGAGAAAGTGGCTTAACATCATCAGTGCCTTCCGAGATATGTGTCAAAGGTTGAGAGTTTATAATAGCTTCTACATCACATAAAACGGTATTTAGCATCTCGTAAGACAGACTCGTTTTACCAAAGGTGCATGAAATTGATTTTAAAACTCCTATCAGCCGCTTGCATCCAAAAAAACATGTATTTCTAGTTCTCCAAACCCTAGTTTATGAGGAAATTCTATGCCTTCCAAATAGACTAACTCTAACATCCATTGTCTAAAGATTTCATTATTCTTGCGATCAATATCAGCATTCCAAGCCTTTTTATCATCGCACGGCTTCCATATCATCAATTTAAGCACTTAAGTTACTGGGCATGAAAAACTTATGGGATCATAAACACGATTTGCAATCGACAGTATAACTCCTTTTGTAATAATTTCTGTGAAATCATGTCCAACCCTCAAAACATCAGGGTTTATCGAAAAACTATCACTATCCTTATCCCACAAAATACCAAGAACAAGAGTTCTTCTTTTGTCTAAGTCATCACCAGAGTATTTCCAGCCACGTAGACCAAAGCTTCCACTGGTCATAATCGACTCAGCGTCACTCATATATTTTTTAATTTTATTTAACAAACTTACACTGGTTACAACATTATCTACGCAAAAGCCTCTTCTAGTTTAGCAACAGTTTCCTTCAACTATTTGCAATTGGTGCTTTCTTCTGCTACTCCCAAAGCTTGGTACAGTAAAGGTGAAATTATCGCTGCTAAAAGATAAGGACTGCATATCGAACCAAATACTAGTCGACAGTGTCTAAACACTACGAGTTTTCCATTCTCGTACCAAAGAAAACGTAGAAAATCTCTGTGTTCCTTAGCTATCGATATTTGCAAGAATGCCTTTCTTATGTCGGCAATTACCCCCACTTCAGACTCGCGAAAACGATTGAGTATGTAGGAAACAAGTTCAATAACAATCGGACCCTTTTTTAAGCATTGATTCAATGACGGAAATTCCGTTTCTTTCACGGAGACATCTATACTTCTCATACAAAGCTCAGAAATATCATGTTTTTCATTCTTAAGTTTTACGCCACCGAATAGCGAGTGCGTAAGTCCTTTTTTACCTTTCGACAAGTAGCCAAATTTGTGTGCGAGATCAGTTTGTATGTAAGATCTTTCAAATCCAGGGTCCATTAAAACTCTCGCAGTCATTTCGTTAGTTTCGGAGTACAAGTTTACTTTTAAAGTTTGTAAATAAATAGTAGACGAAGCAACGGAGGAAGCCAAATCGTTAGCGACGATATTTGCAGTCACGAGTTTCGATGATTGCTCGTTTACGTCATCAATTTTCTTTCTCGAAAATTCACGGCACATTAATATTACGTGATGCTTTGAGCACATTTAACTCACACTCTACATTTAGTCTTAATATGTCCACTATTCAAGCAATTTAAAGACGCACCGGTTTTTTTGACTAAAGCTTCAAGTTCCTCCAAACTGATTTTATGCGCACACTCACAGCTCGCACTCGCATGCTGTAACTCACGTCCGCTTTTCGCCTTTTGCATCGAATAGTTCACTCGCGGTAGCTCCATTGTTTTGTTTCGAAGTTTTACCTTTGTGTGTCTTCTGCTTGCTCACCTCCACCGACTTCGTCGATAATCAATTTTCCTGCCTTGCCAATTCATTCCTTCCTTCTTTTTCTACTTCAAGCTCCAAAAATGTAAGAAGAGCATAGAGTGGCTCCTTTGCTCTATCTCTTTCTGCTCGGTTTTCTTCTTGACCTGATCTGTCGCGTCTACTTTGACTGCTACTTTGCCAAGCTTAAAGTATTTCTCCAGGTGAAGATGACTCAACGAGTGGGCAGAACTCCGAGCATTTCCAGTGATCGTATATACGTTCCAATTTTATCGTGAACGTCTGCCAATGACTTTTTCGAATCTTTTACCGAGACAAGGTTTATCAACTCACGCATGTAACATTCAATGACCAAATTGTCGCGCCCAAAACGAGATTTCAGACTAACTATTGCATTGTCGTAATTCGCAGCTGTTGGCGGGAAACTAGAAACAAGGGTATTTGCTCTCGAACCAGGAATAGTACATTGCAATAAGTATTGGAATTTATCTTCCTTGCTTATAGACATATTTTATGAATCTTTTTATATTGGCTCCAATAGGAAAGTCAGTCCTTGATGCTTCCATGAAACTTTGGTAAGTCAATTGACAGTAGAGTTTTCTTCTGAGGATTATTTAATCCCATGCGTGCGTTATCTGTATGCACTTTAGTTGTATTTATACTAACCATACTCAATTTCGCTGTTAAAAACTGAGTCTTATATGCATCACATGCGTCGAGTTCGGCCTGTATCTCTGTCTCGTCTTTATCTGATTCGTAGAGTGCTTCGTTATACATGTCGTGCACGGCATCAAGCTCCGCCATTTTGGACTCTAATAACGAAAACGCAACAGTCTTTTCTTCTGTTTCCCTCAAAGTAATAAACACATTCAACTGCTTTGTGAAAGCCGCACGTTTGGCTGTTCGCTTTTTCTTCAAAGCATCCATGTTGACAATAACTAAACTTGATTTTATTTCAGATTTGCACAAGATCACTCTCACACTCTTAACCATCAAAATTAGCTCTTTATTTCACCAGGTCCTGTCATGGTCGCCAAATGTCACTAATATCAGGCTTAGGAGAAATAAATACTGAGAGCATTATTAATTAAGGTGTTTATTGTAAATCAAATATGACTTGATACAAATAGCTGCGCAATGCTCACGCCACGCTTTGCCAGCTCGAACTGAGTTCTCATCTGAACCCGAGCGATAGTAAAAATAATATAAGTGTGGAGGCGCTGCGTGCGAATACAAATACACTTATGTCAAACCATTTGCAATATCTAGCGTGAACTTCGAACACTTCAAATGAGGCGACCAAACTGGCGAACGGCACTTAAGAATGGGACGAATATACATAATTTAACATACGACAAAGGATCGTGAAAAATATAGGAATTTCTTAAGAGCAAGCCAGAAATGCGAGAGGCTTTAGAAGTGATTTCATAAATATGAACATAAAACTTGAATTTAGGGTCAAAAGTGACAGCCAAGTCCTTGAAGTGTGTCACCAACTTTTTAACGTAACTTGAAAGCTAAGAGGGCAAGGGTTATTAGAAAATGAAAGATGGATGCACTTAAAAACATTTAGTGTAAGTTGGTTATAAGAACTCCAAGATAAAGGCAAAGTCATCGATTGACGACACTACTTTGAAAACTTTGACGTCATCTGCATAAAGAAGGCAGGAGGAGTTGATGCCAGTGGATAGTAAGTCATTTATAAACAGAGTGAACAATAGTGGGCCCAGAATGGATCCTTGAGGAACACCAGAAGATGGATGGAAGGGAGTAGAAAGACATCCTTGAAAAGATACCTGACTGACACGATTGGATAAGTGAGAGGATAACCAGTGGAGCAAATAATCAGGAACGTTAAAAAATTTAAGTTTGCTAAACAAAATATTGTGATTTGCTAAGTTGAAGGCTTTAGAGAAATCCAAATACAAGGATTCGACTTGTAAACGTCCTCCATGGCTTTTGAAGTAACGTTAAGGTTGATTGCCCTTTGATAAAACCATGTTGTTCAGGAACGAACAACTCATGAGTAACTGAAGACAGGTGCAAGTAAACGATTTTTTCCAGCAGTTTGGAGAAACAGGGTAGTAAGGAGAAAGGCCGATAATTGGCAGCGTCTGAGGTGCTACCTTTTTTCAAAATAGGAGTAACATAAGATATTTTCCAACACGAAGGAAAAGAGCCTGAAGATTAGCTAGAGTTGAAGAGAAAGGAAAGGGGGACACAAAAAGAAGTAGCTAATGATTTCACAAAATGATTAGGAATACCATTGGGACCTGAACTAACAGAGTCATCAAATTCTAAAATAAGCTTCATAGCATCTTCTGGATAGCAAGTAAACGGGAATGAATGTGGCGTGTATATGGTTGGGAAAGAAGGGCTATTGCCGGGAGTAGCATTAAAAGTAGAAGAAAACTGAGTTCCAAAAAGTTCACAAATCTCGAGAGGTGAAGTTGCTAAACAGCCATCGAAATGACTCGAGGAAGGGAAACTGGAAGAGGATATAAGAGAGCGTATATATTTCCAAAATGGTTTTGAATGATTTGAGTTTAGAAAGCCTTCAGGACTATGAAAAAAAGAGGTTTTAGCGATCTGCATCTTTTTCTTAGTTACCGACCTCAGATGACAAAAAACGGTACGTGACTCAGGGGATCTGTCACGTGACAAACGTTGACGAGCTCGATTTTTAGCTTTTAAGGCCCGACTCACATTGAGAGTTAACCAGGGATAGTCAAAAGAGTTTCTTATACTAAAAAGTGGAGTTGAGTTAGAAATAGCAGCGTTTAAGAAGTTATGGAAATTGTTGCAACAAGTAACCGAGTCAAGACCGTGAAAGAAGGAAGACCAATCAACATGGCGAATTGTTTCGGAAAGTTGCTCATAATTAGTTTTAAAAAAGTTATGGCGCTGACGCTCTTTCCGACGATAACAGATAGAAGTAGTATAAGAAATTTTAAGGCGAAAGGGAGGATAGTGGGGATCAGGAGAAAGATAAGGAAAAAGAACTGGAGGTGGACATAACAACAGTTGCTCCATACTACAAAAGAATAAGTCAAGAATATGATTATTAACGTTAATAAAATTATTAAAATGAGCCAGGGAACACATGGACATAAAAGAACAAATTAAAGACCAAATTTGAGATGAATCAGAATCAACCTGATTATCATCCCATGAGAGTTTAGGAAGATTAAAATCTCCTCATAAAATAAGGTGACAATTTGAAATGCGCGATAAGAAAATACTAGATATTTCGGGGAGGAAAGTATTGTGGATCGCAAAAGGAGACTTACAAGGTATCTAAGTGCAAAGACAAGAAGAGAAAGGGAAGAAGAAATAACAGTTGTTTGCTCCCACACATTCTACAGGAGCAGTTAAAAGTTAATTTGTTAGAGGGAACCCAGTAAAGGAATTCTTTTAGGCGGTTATGACACCTCCTCCGTCCAACTTTTTGGAGATTGACCTATCATGATCACGACTAACAATTGCGTGATTTGGAAAAATTTCAGAATCAAATATACTATCAGTCAACTAGGATTCAAAAATACAGGTTATATCATCGTTAGAGAGAGATAAGGATAGAGCTAGATCCTTCAGCTTAGCAACCACGAACATTTTGATAATAAATATAAAATTTACTGTTAGAAGATTGACTTTTAAGAGTGCTATTCTGAAAGTTTTTAGGAAGAACAGATGTTACAGCTTTGGTAGGGAGCTTGGTGGAGAACGAAAATTTTTCTCCTTGAAGTTTCGAAAAATTTAACAATCACTCCAAGCGTCCAGCATTCAGGGTTCAAGATATAGTCACACGATGCCAGAACAGTCATTTTGAAGGAAGCTATAACTCAGTTGATCAAGTTGTCCTTCGTCGGCTTCTGACAGCTAATTATTTTCAGAGATGAGCCAAATTTCTTATTTAGATAATCTAAAATGTCTTTGGTGGCTGTGTTGTACGCAAGCCTTGATATGAAGATTTGTTTCCATGACGCTACAACTTGGAGAGATGGCAATTCCTCAGGAACTTGCCGTATTTCGAAATTTTTTGGAATGGCTCCCCGATGAGATGAAGATCTCTGCGCCATATTTCTTGAAGTGATAGACGAAGAAGGCTGAAAAGTAGGCAAAGCGTCTGAAACACCGCTAACCATTAGCCCGGCGTTACTTGAAGACAATGAGGGTATACTCTGCGGTAAATACCCTGACGTGATGGGCAGATTCAGACCTCTTGACGAAATATTTTCATTGTTTGATGACGATGTCAACGATGATAATCGCTTACTCAGGCTCTCTATTGCAGAGGATGAAGTCTCAGATCCCACCACCGATGGAGGCTGATCGCAAGAGAGAGGAAGCTTAGATTTCTCGGAAGAGAATGCTTCAATAGACCGTAACAAAGAATCGATATCCAAAAATGCGCTACTTTAATTGTCTGATGAGTTAGACGCAGGCGAGAAACGTAGACGGAAATTGAAAGTCTTCTACAGGAATCACAATACCACTGGACACCATTGCCGGTTTTATGAAAAGTGTCAGCTATAGAACCTTTAAGGTTAACACACGTTGCGTGAAAGGATCGGTCACAAAAACCAAAACAAACAACGATTGGAGACTTGTCAATTGAGTCCACACATTTCACCGAGTTGCAAGTCATGGTTTGGTCGGAGTTAATAAAAAATAAATATTTATAAAAATTAAAAATTATATATTCAAGGGTTAAATGTTTCTAGGGTTAAGTGATCTAGATTAAATAAAAAATACGATATAAGATTGCCTAACGCTCGGTGTGAGATGGGTTATAGAATGCGAGAAGCCAGCGTAGTTGCTAGCGTGTAGGACTCCTAGTGTGGGGTTCTACACGGACCGTGGACTCAAGTCCTCTCAGGGGCATACTTATTTTAGTTTCATCAAGCGCGGAAACTTCTGAGTGGATGATGATTTGCCTATAGCTATACCAATGCTTGATGCTATCATGATTATATGCCAATCAACATATACGTAAAATTTGAAATTATTGACAAAAGGAACGCGATTGAAGTGTATTAAACTTTAAATGCGTTCGATACTAATGATAGGTGTCTCACGGATGGTATGGAGAACAAAGCTTCAGCGGATAGAAGCCAGTCTGGACGGGACATTAAAATTGAGAAGATAAAAAGTGAAAGATTGAAATCTGAATTTGGCATTAAAGTTATTAAGATTAAGAAGGGGAAAGAGGTCTTCACGCAACATTGAAAGGAGATTGGCGGAAAGTGAGCTTGTGGGGTGAAATTAAAGTTAGTTTTTTTTGTGTATTTGAAAGGAAAGAATGAATTAAAGCAAAACGTTTTGAAAAGCAAACAAATAATTGTATGCTTGTGAATTTTAATAAAAAAAGGTTCATTGAGAAAACTTAGTCGTGACAAAAATTATGGTCAGAAACTCGTAGACCGATATGAGTAAACATATCAGTTATGATTGATGTCTTTAGAACGCTAATAGATATTATAAACCGATGATATAATGGTTTAGTGAAGAAGTTTTTATATGTTGAAATTTTGACTGTTATGGTATGCATTGGTAAATGAACGGGGTCTTAGAAATCTAAAAAAATAGTGAATAGGGATGAAAAACAACTTGACATGCTTATACTGAATGGGTTGTAAAGGGGGAAATTCCTATTGTTCGGAATGGATTGATCGACTACAATCTTAATGTGTAGCTGTATGAACCCATATTTTTTGCAAATGACAGTGGACTAGGAGATACCGAAATTCCTGTGGTGGTTTAACTTATCATCGCTACTCGATTCAAAATAAATTAAATAACTTGGGGGGGGGGGGGGGTGAGTAATTTTTTAATAAATAATGTATTAAATTTATTTCATTGTACTTCTTTTTTTCTTTTAATTGATTTTTTCATTGGATGATACTTATCTTGTTTTTCAATTTCATATGCGTAATTTTTTTTTATTTCTAGTTTTTGAATGTAACAGGGTGGTTCATTTTGTCCGACTTGCAAACTTTATTTCTTTTTCTTTTCAATTGATTTGTAAAATTAGCGTTGAAAATTTATTATCACAATGAAATTCTCACCATAAACTTAGAAATTAGTGTTTCATTTCTCAAAATGAATTACCTAATCCTTTCCTTCCTTTTGTATTTAGTTCTTTTTGTGTTGTAGATGGAGTGGCCCAGTATGGGTAGAGAATACTCCCAAACCACCCCTTATACACAACTGAGCGCTAGCCGGCCCCAGTATGTTATCCAGGGTCAGTTAATCTTCTGCCAAACTCAATGCCTGCAACTGCAGTGATCACGGTGGCTGTGACAGAATAGCACATCATTTTTAAGGATATTTGAACATGTTTTTCGATTGATTCAGGTATTTGTTTGTTAAAATTGAATACCTTGTTCGTCGAAAATGTTATCCATTACAAGTTAAAATTGAAATAAACAGTAGCAAAAGAATTAGCTTGGATCGATATTTTCAGAATCGAATTATCAAACTATCTGGTTATGCTTGATATCCAGCTGGCTTCCATACTATCAGAGACATTACAGAAAACAAGCGACGAGCTGTGCGTAGAAGTGAAAGCGAGAATTCAAAACATGATAGGACAGACAACTGGACATCAAGCCTAACATAAAAGAAACGGTTGGTTTGATGTTGAGCGCTAGAGTGTATTGGTATACAAATGAAATTTGGGTAGGCATATCTGGACAAAGAGAGAACATTATGAAAATCTTGGATGAGTAGTGAATACAATCATTAGAACTAAGAACAGGAAATACTATGACAGCCAATTGTGAAGCACTGATGTAAGTCTACTAGCAATAATACAAGGCAAGCATACAAAGTAGTAACAAGCATGAAGTGAGATTATCACCCTATAAACAAGCTCTGCTGAGATGACATCGGAAAATTATCGCTGATAAAAACAAAATTAAGGAAAGATGAGAATCATACTTCAAATCAAGCTAAAATGTGGAAACTGTGGAGGCATATCAATACTTTGTACGGCGTAAAAAATATACTCAAAAAAACTTTAGTATTAAAACTCAGATCATACGCCAAGAGTATTATTGGGGAGTATCAAGGTGGATTTAGAGCAGACCGATTCACAATGGACCAATAGTTCACAGTGTATTAATTGAGTTGTTCACTACTACTACTCGATAAATCAGCCAATACATCCTCAAATGCATCCGTAACGCGTATGCATATTTGGACGACAATACTATGCCACAATCATTCATCATAACCGCCGATCACACGGAGCAATACCCGGCAAATATCGGTCATCCCTACACTATTTCAATCAGCTGGCACGTGTTGGAGAACAGATATCTGCTACTTAATCACCACTTGACGTCTGCAGAGTAGTGAGTATATTTCTGCACTTAACCATCCTTGACGTCGGCCGTGTAGTGAAGAAAGGACGGCCTATAGACATATGGCATGACGTGAGTTTTTGTAACTGCGTTGTTTTAAATGATTCGTTCATGTAAAATTTTAATATAAATCTAAATAATTTTATTTCGTATTTACAGGAGAGGTTCATATAAATTGTTTTGTATAAATTTTTCATCTAAATTAAAAATAAATGGCTACATTTACTATGGATCTTGATCCAGATAAGGGGTGCGAGGGCGCACCGCTTCCTCTGGGATGCCCCGCTCTTATTTGGGGATCGTAAATGTTCGGAGTAAGGATGAAAGCGTCTCGCGTTCCACGTACGTTAATCAAACATTGGCGTCGTTTTCCAATGTCAATTCCTTTGGTAGGTTACCTTGACCTCGACACCGTCAAAGCGTTATACTTCTAACGTACAATTCGTGAATGCGAAAATTTTTTGTAGTGGGCCCTTGCACTGGGCAAAAAAAAAACCCATCCCACGACACTGCAATGCTAGCCTGCAAGTGAACTCACACATCCTCAGTCAAGGCCAATCCCAACGAGCACTGAGATTTTCGGTCGGTGAGACAGCAGACTATCACTGCAGTTCTTTGCAGATACCTAAACATCCATGTAAACACTACAATAGTCAAGCAGGTTATTGAGAAATCTCGGGAATACAACATAGACTTTCACCATATTTTCGTGAACTTTAAGCAAGCATACAATAGTATTAATCGTAATGTACTGTGCCAAGTAATGCTATGCTTTGGCAGCCCAGCCAGATTGATCCATCATACCAAAATCACAATGACATCAAAAATCTTCCAAGTCCGCATTAATAACCATCTCACCGATACCTTTGACACATATATCGGACTTAAGCAGGGGGATGGGCTGCCCCCATTGCTGTTCAGTTTAGCTCTGAGATAAGTTATTAGTAAGCTACCGGTCGATACAAGAGGTACATTACTAAAAAGATGAAACCAAGTAGTGGCGTTTGCAAATTACGTCTACATTTTATCTCGATCGGTAACAACTGCCAAAGAAATTGGCCTGAAATTTGACAGCATATCAAAACGAACAGAGTTTTATATCAATCAGAATAAAAAAAAGTTCATGACGTAGTCGACAAAAAATACCTCAAATATCCAAATGTCATAGTTGGCGAATACAGTATCAAAAATGTGGGCAAATTTTTATATTTAGGCACCAAAGTAATGAGAACCGGTAATAAAAGAGATGAACTACGCTGAGGAATACAGCTCGCAAATAAAATATTTTATTCATTTTTACGATTTTTAAGAATAGCTGCATACGCAGGAAAACGAAGATCCAAATATACAAATCTATTATAAGACCTTTTATCTCAAGAATCTGCAGATATATTGAAGTCTTCGAAAGATGAGTCCTGAGGCAAATAATTGGAGTGAAGCTAGATAGGAACCAATGGCAAGTTCGATACAACCATGAGCTGTAAGAAATTTTTGATTAGCTCGAGACTTCAACGATTATAAGACTCTGGAAGCTGCAATGGGCTATACACGTAAATTGTAAGGGCAAACAATGGGCACCCAAAATGGTATCCGTTGGGAGAACTGAAGTGCAGAGACCAGAAAGGAAACTGAGGAAATTCTGATGAGACTCGGTTGACGAAGAGAGTTCGTTGCTGCTCGGATTTTGGAATTGGAGGACCCGGTCTATGATCCGAGACAGTTGGACGTACTTTTTGCAGTAAGTCTAGGTTCAAAGGGGGCTATACTGCTACACAGCAGAAGATCATCTTTAATGAGGCTGCAAAATATGAATGAAACAAATATTTTGTCCCGCATATACGGCATAGAGGACTAACATCCTCACTACAATCATATCGAGACTAAAACGTAGAAGTCCAAGTTTATATGTCTTCATGCATAAATCAACAGTGTATATTGCACTCAGTTTGTCAAATTGGTGCGGCGAGGTCCATTCTACTACTAAATAGAGTGTTATATCGTTCACTTACCCGCATCAAAGTGATTTAATTATGAACAGCTTTAAAGGAACTGGTCTTCGTCCACGAAATGATTTACCATCAAATGAAATCAGAAGAATGTATCTAAGAATGGATTTCTTACAGCCATAATGATTTACGTAATTTTTACGTACATTAATTGAAAAGTGAGTTCCTCCTTCCTTGAGCAAACATTGTATATCTGCATCAAGCATATCTTTATTAATTTACCCATCAAATAGTAACATGACATCATTAAAGCAAAACTCTTCACGCTAAACAATAAAGCATGCATGATATTCAGCGATATTATATAGTTTGTGCTTCTACCTTACCTAAGCTTGAGCCTTATTGTGCACGAAATTTACTCGTACATGTTAACTTTATTGACGTCTACTCACTGCACTCCAACTTGATATTTGAGCTGTGGGGTGCTTTCATGCTTGTCTGAATCAGTTTACTAATTACTGCATAGCTTATCCTCACGGAGCCATCTAATATGCGAAGTTCATATCATAACCATATCCACCTGATAGCATAATTTACTTTTGATGTAGTCCTTAACAAAGTTTCCTATTCTGGTTGGAGATTGGCGTTTGTCGTTTATGCATATTAATGTTATATAATAATGTGAAATACTCATGGATACGGGTATAGTTACTTGTTAATTCCAAGGAACTGCATTAATTGCTCTAATTTTACGATGAAATCAAATCTTTTGGGTGTTCATTTACTCGAAAACTTACAAGAGATTTTAAAACGGCAAATTTGATTCCTTTCTTTGATAATTAAAAAGCTTAGTTTTTTAGTTTATCTCTAGCACACATTTTTAAGGACTATTAATATGTTATTAGCAAAAGACCAACATAAACTAAAGTTAAAATTGAAATCACTAAGAGAACTAATATTACAGGGTGGTCCAAGCAAAACGCACGATAATAATTGTAAATAAAACAAAAAGTTTTCAAAGGATTATGTTAATATTTTTTATTATAATAGAATAATCGATGGCAATTATGTATAAAACAAAATATTGCCCAAATACTTGCCACGGCCACGGTGGCATATTTCTATCCAATGGTCTATATTTTCAACGACTCTGAGGTATAATTGAGATTCAATATAGTTAATGTGCTGAATTATCTCATCACTTAGCTCTTGAAATGCTCTTGGCTTATTGACGTAAACATTTTCTTTAAATATCCCCAGAGAGAGAAGTCCAACGGTATCAAATCACATGATCGTGGCAGCCAATTAACATACCCACAACGTGAGATAACACGGCCATTGAATTTCTCGTGCAAAAGAGCCATTGTTTCGTTGGCTGTGTAGCAAGTGGCACCATCCTGTTAGAACTCCATATTGTCCAGGTCCATAACCTCAATATCTGGCCACAAGAAGCCCGTTATCATCTCGCAATAGCGAACACAATTCACAGTCATTGCTTGGCCGTCCCCATTTTCAAAGCAGTACGGCCCGATGAGACCGCCAGTCCATACACTACCCCAAACAGTCACTTTTGTGGGTGCATCGACTTTTCAAGTATCACCAGTGGATTCGCATTTGCCCAAATGCGGTAATACTGCTCGTTAACGAATCCACTGAGGTGAAAAAGTGCCTCGTTGCTGAAAATGAATTTCTTTGTAAAGTCACCATTCCATTCTGTCTGTTCAACCAATCATTCGGCGTATTGCCGATGCTTGAAATGGTTATTGGCTTCAGCTCTTGAGTCAATTGAACTTTGCAAGCGACTAAAATCAAATCTTTATTCAAAATTCGCATCAGTGATGTTCGTGAGATGTTCAATTGTTGGGCACGACGACGAGTCGAGGTTGACGGCTCTTGTGCCACACTTTTGCGAACAACAGCAATGCTTTCCACAGAAAGAACTGGATGATCATGCACAGGTGATTTCACACTTCCTATAGACCCAGTTTGCTGAACTTTGCGCACAATATTCCCGATTGCGGACACATTTGGTCGATTATGCTGACCAATAAATCATGAAGTGCACGAAATGCATTTTGATTTGAACGCCCATATTCGTAAAAGGCTTCAACAACCTCAACGCACTGTTCAATTGTGTACTTCTCCAAAGTTAAATTTGTCAAACACTGAAACAAAGAAATGTCAAATGAAATTGGGCGAAAAACTTGACGTTAAGTTGTGACTCACAATGAACATCGTGCATTATATTTGGACCACCCTTTATATTACATTCTTAGCTGGAACAGAATGCATGCAAATTATAAAGAAAGAAAAAGCGTTCAGGTAAATTACTTGTGGAGTAGACACCTTACTAAGTGGAAATTTTAGACTGGTTGTTGATTCATGCTTTCAGAAAAAAAAATCTGTGCAAATAACCAAATATTAACTTTCAAAGTAAGCTCATCATTAAATTGCTTTTTTCCATAGAAACTCAAAACCGCTTTCTGTCTCCACTTTTTTTCTTTTCATCTGTTGCATACATCCCAAAAACATGATATTGTACAAAAGACTGATCCTTGCAACTCTACCATCCTAACCAAAAGGAAGCATAATTAATTTTGTCTTCTTTTGTCGCATAAGTGCCTAATAGACGAGACGAAGATTATAAATCAGGTACAATTTGGGTACGCAAAAGTTTGTGGATTGGGAAGGATGCTAATTAGATTAGACTCGAAAGGTACTGTGCGGAACAATGTACTGAAGGCGACCCGAATATGAAAGAATGAATGTATAAAGGTTACTTGGGTAGGTGATCATTTTTTTCCTTTTCGTTGCTTAATTAATTAATTATATTTTTTGAGATATAATCATTGAGTGTTAAATGGTTCTAAATGAGCACCAAATTGTGATGACAGACACGCTAGTAAAGGTATTAATGTTAATTAAACGTTAAAGGGAAGGAGTTATTTCTTACCAGTAGAATTTTATATGGTATGTTTTGTTGAAATTGATTCAACTCAAAGGTAGTAGTCCGTGTAGTGTAGTGTAGTGGTTAGGGTGTTCACCAATGGTACAGCAATTCCCAAGTTCAAAGTTTGTTGCTGGCAACTTCTTGTGGTACTTATGTTGGGCTATCAGCCTACATAGCTGTAATGAGTACTGATTGAAAAATCTGGTAAAAATCACATGGTTGAGCATTATACTAACCATAATACATTTAGTACCGCCATCATCATGAAATGAGGTTCCCTAACAAAACTTAAGGATACATTTCGAATTGAGCTACTGCGCTATTGAAGGCAGCATATATAATTTATACATAGTTTATTTCTGCAGCAATCGTTGGACATTTTAATAAATGAATTTTCAATACACAACAAAAAATGGTCGTTTTTTTAGGCTTTGTTAAAATCATTTTTAAACGTTACTGAAATTGCCGTCCGTCTATATATCCCAGTGGATTTTTTGGGAAATTTTTTGGACAACTCAAACGTGGTGACTCATACAAAGTAATTAGATAAAAATATAAATAGTTTTTGAAGGGGCTATCTGTATATTGGAAAGGCCGTTAAAAAAAAAATCTACGGAAGAAAGCTAATATGGATTATAAGCAAAACACATTGATAAGGATTTTCAAGGTATTAAAGATCTGATGACAATATTAACAAATAAATGGGAAATTCGAAGGATTTCTACACGTTTCACAATTGGAAATCTTTGGTCGAAAACAAAAAACAAAACTTGGAAAACCAAAAGTGGATTTTTAGGTCTTTGTAAAAATTTTTTTACAAAGACCTACTAGTTTCGCGACCTGTCTGTCCGTCTGTCCGTCCGTCCGTGCGTCACAGCTAATTTCCTCAGAAACTATAGAAGCTAGAATGCTCAAACTTTGTGAAAAGGTCAGAAGTGATGGTCTCTCAAATTTAAGGCCTTAACAAAAATTTAAAAAAAATTTAAGGGGGGTCCCCCCTAATAACGAATTGGCTGTTGAACAATTTTTTTAATCAAAGGTAGTCGAGTGGGGTATCAAATGAAAGGTCTTGATTAGAACTTTTAGAATCTGAAATAAAAAAATCATTTTATGAATTAGGGGGTCCAGACGAAGGCAAAATGTACCCAAAATTTGTGTCCCCCCCCCCCCCTCGCGATTGGACACCTTTCAGCCGAAAAATCTGAAAATTATCACAAACATCGCAAAGTGGCTGCCCTATGTCCTCGGTAGCCTCACGAATTTCATCTTTGAGATCTTGAATCGACGCTGGGCTATTGGCGTAGGCCTTCTCTGACACGTGGCTCCAAAGAAAGAAGTCGCAAGGTGTTAAATCACAAGATCTATTCAAAATAACACCTCTTATTGGAAAACCCTATATATATTTAAAATTGACTAAGGCACTTTTATTTTCTTTCAATTTTCATGAAAATTTAAGGAATAGTGTTTAACTTGAACATGTTCAATCGGCCGAACATTCAGAAAAATCACTTAAGCTAGATTAAAATGGCGGCTGCACTTTGCTTATGAGAGAAACTGTGCATCTTTTGTATAAATTTGAACGATTTCATATCCAAGTATTGGATGAATAATTCAAGTTATCGATTCACGCCATTAGAAAACTTGTTTCTAACCCTAGGATGTTTACAAAGACCTTCTGGTAGGAGCACTCTCCTGCTTACTCAACTTGTTATGGATACAATTGCTTCCGAGGTCAGGAATCAATAAACTTTTTTCGCAAAAGTGGGTTTTTGAATTTACATTGCCGTTCATAAAATCGTGAATGTGCTAGAAACTTATATCAAGATCGATACTAAATAAACAGAAAATCTTCCTTTTTATTGGGTAAGTACTACTTTTTATTTAATGGCAAATGCGAGTTTCAAAAGGAAGGTCCTTTCTTCTTCAATTCTTTTTTTACAAGTGTTCCTTATAAACAATCTGCAGCCATTTTATGCATCTAAGTTTTTTCCTACAGATAATAATTCTTCAGTGCTAAATGATGGTTTATCAATGATAGGTAATTACCCTAGCTACAAATGTTCCAAACTTAAACAGTGATCCTTTTAGAGGATTAAGCGGATAAAGAATTACAGGTAATTAGAAAAGTTAACAAAATGATCCCTTAGGAAAGTTAAGACAGATAAAATTAGGTAGCATAATTAGGAACTTTACAATTTTTTGAATGGCTTATTCAGAAATTAAGGAAAATAAAGATGATTCGCAGTTGCATATGTCTACATTCATTTTTTTCTTGAGGTTCGTTGTTAATATACCAGCTTTTGTATGCGTCAATTTTCCGCTGTTTTGACACCTCCTTCAACACTTCGACGTTGTCCTCCATTGTTTCGTGGTTTTCCTACATTACGTGCCTCGCCACCATTGATTTTGTTTCTGAAAGTGCTGTATTCCTTTTTCGTGTGCTTACGACTACCCTGATTTCTTTAGTGACCCATAAGTCCAAGAACGGGATCTTACTATCTTCCTCCAATTCCATGCTGAGTTTGATACTTGTGTTTATCTTATTTATTTCGTTTAACGTTTTTTTGATTTCCTCAGTTTTCACAATCGCAATGATGACATCCAGCTGTCTGTACTATATTTTCGGTATTAAACCTTTTTCCTTTATCTATTTCTCTAAAGCTGCCATGAAAATTTCCGCTAGCACTGGTGACAATATGTTTCTAATTACCGTCCCCTTTATTGTTTTACAATATGTACCCCTAAACGTGAAGCAGTTCTCTTGCATGGACAGTCCTGCAAGTTTTATATAGTTTTCCGCCATTCTGCCGTTTTGTTATCCCTTGTGAGCCACTTTTCTAATTTGTACAGTGCCATCTTAATCGGTATACTCATGAACACCGCTTTTACGTCAAAGGATATTATCTTTTCATCATAGTTGATACCGCCACAAGCAGCATAACTACAATAGAGATTCTATAGCTTTAAATAAACTAGTACGTTTTGTTTTGAAATGGAATAATTTTCACACCTACTTGTACGTGCAATGCCGCTACTATCGCGTAATATCGAAATATCAACAATCGAGAAAAAAGCTGTGAGGATAAGAATCGGTTGAAGCAATCAGCGAAGCTAAAGTTATCAGGAGCAACAGAGTGGAACAATAAAATTCAAAACAACCGTTAAAAACTCTCTTGTGTATTTTTAACCGCCATTTATGACGCTTGTGTTAATTTAATAAATGGTAATAATTTTGTTGAATTCGTATTTAATATATTGAAAAAACTTTGTGAACTCCTCAGTGGTGACCCTGACGCGATCCCCTTTGTGAATGAACAAACAAGACATTTATATATTATGAAAAATAAAATTCGGGAAGTGACGATAACAAACTGTTCAAAATGGCTCCCGAATACGCCGAAAACTTCGAAGACTCCAAACGGTGCCCCACCGTTCGCGCCTAGGCTGACGGCATCTGCAAACTTATATGTGGAAGCGTCGTGCATCACCAAAAACTCCGCATTTTATTAGCTAGGCCCGGGATTTTGGTTTAAACAACCGGAGGCCACATTTTACGCACATAATATAACCCAAGATGAAACAAAATTTAAATATGCAATACAATACACCGAGTCGGAAATATTGCCACACGTCATCTAGATTGCAAGGAATCCACTACTCGAAAACAAGTACGATGCCGTTAAACAGCAGATAGTGACAGCGTTTGTCGAATCCAGCGAATCGAAGCTGAGGCATCTGTTTTAACGGTAGTATCTCGATGGAAGGAAACCATTGCATTACCTTCAGCATCTGCGTAATACTGGAAGAGAATAGGTCACAAATCGTATGTTGAGTTTACTCCATTTGGAGTAACTAACAGAAAATATTCGGGTAGTTTTCGCGATTTCCAGCAAGCTCGACATTGACAAGCTGGCAAAAATGGCGGACTTGATAATGGAGCTTCAACAGCAGCAGCAGTAGCATTTTGGAGCAAAATTGAACCACATTGATTGCTTGGAGCTACAAATGTGAGACCGATCGCGTTCAATGCCTCAAAGAAGAAAGCAGTCAAAGTCGAAATGGAAGGGCCCATTTTGTTTTTTTCATAAGCACTTTGGTCAGTGCGCTCAGAATCAATCAACGGACTTCTGACGAAAAGATCAATTCGGGAAACTAAATTTGTCGTCCCGAGTCACGAGGGTTGAAGATAACCAACCGCACGAACGCTGACTTATAATCATGGATAAGAAAACGGATTGCATTTTTGGTAGACCCAGGTGCTGACGTTGCCGTGCTTCCCAAAACAAAGCAGTATAAAATACTTAAAATGTTGAAAATGTATGCTGCCAATAATACACCCATAGCTATTTATGGCGAAAAATCGATGAAACTTGTTCTCGGCCTTTGCTGACAATTTCCTTGGAAGTTCACCATCGCAGATATTTGGCAGCCTATTATTGGAGCGGATTTACTATATCATTTTCGACTATTGGTTGACCTGCGAAGGAAATTATTAGTAGATGGCAAAACCAATGTGAAATTCATTGCCGACATTTGGCTTAGTGTCAACGCTACAGTGCTGTCTGTTTTATTAAATGTGCCTTACCACGATGTGATGATTTAAAAGGTTAAGAGCCACGGTATCTATTATCACAATCTGAACCAAGGACCACCGGTTGATGATAAGTCAGGAGATTGCCCCTGATGAAATTGCGCGATGCAAAAACAGAATCTGAATTTATGCTCGAATTTGGTATCTGCCAGAGCAGCATATGGGCAAGCTCACTTCTTTATGTGGGCTTAAAACCGGTCAAACCATGTAGTAATTATCAGCATCTCAATGCCGTTACCGTTTCGGATAAGTACCTAATCGACCATTTAAGTGATTTCACGCAAAATTTGAGTGGATTCCAAGTTTTCACAACATTAGATCTGACGCGTGCATATAACCAGATTCCCTTGACTCCCAAAGATATCTCGAAAACTACCATAATCACTCAATTTTGGCTTTTTGAATTTAAAGTGATGACATTCGGGCTATGCAATATGGTCCAGACTTTTCAGCAATATATCGATTCTGCATTATGTGGATTAAGATTTTAACTGCATTGCACTGAAATCACAGGAAGAACATCAAAGCACCTCCAAATTGTATTTGAACGGCTAAGAGAATACAGCTTGTCCATCAATGTCTCAAAATGTGTTTTTGGAGCACCATCAGTGGAATATCTGGGGCACCTTATCGACAAAAACGGTATCTTCTTGCACGAGTTAAAACTATTTTGGAATTCCTGAACCATTGATGATTGCCAAGCTAAGAAGATTTCTAGGGGCTTTCAACTTTTATCGCAAATTATTGCAAAGTGCAGTTGAAATTCAGGCGCCACTACATACATTTTTACTTAGCGCTAAGAAAAAAGGACAAATTGAGAACAGCCTAGAGTTCCCAAGTGGCAGCAGCATTTCGACGATGCAAAGAGCAGATAGCAAATTCGACACTATTGCGGCATCATATTGAAAATATCCAATTGTCACTTAAATGCAACGCGTCCAATACTGCCGCGGGAGCTGTGTTAGAGTAGCTAAATGGCAAAGCTTGGGAACCGCTTTGGTTCTATTCAAAGAAATTTACAGAGGCGTAGTACCAATACAGCACTTATATCGGAAGTTACAAGCAATTTATAGTGCTATAAAAAACTTCCGAAATATGATCAAAGGGCGGCCACTTATAATCAAAACGGACCACAAACCGCTTACGTTCGCGTTTAACTAGAAAGTGGAGAAGGCGATCTCGCTAATTGAATTTTATTGGGCAGTTTTTGACAATGTTGGTCCACATTTCAGGGAGTGAGAATGCTACAACAGATGCGTTGTCAAGAGTTAGCGTGATCACAATGCCCATTGCATTAATGTGCCAGGATTTAGCGGTAACTCAAGACCAGGATGATGAGGTTAAACAGTTACTTTGTTCGAAAGTAGCTCTGAAATTGGGTAAACTTCACTTGGATAACTCGAATGCAAATATATATTGCGATGGTTCTATTTCCGAAATTTGTCCGTAAATCTCAATAACTCTTAAGCGGAAAATATTCGAAATGACGCAAAAGAAGTGGTTCCAATTAAGTATTTGTGACCAAGCATGTCCAAAGATATCTTGAAATGGGCTCACATTTGCCTCAAATGTAAAGTAAGCAGACACGCTAAACCACCACATGAACAATTCAGCATACCAGATGTAAAAATTCTCAGGTGCACATCGATATTGTTGGACCATTAATATCTCCTCGAGGATACTTCTACGTCTTCACGATTATTGACCTTTTTAAGATATGGCCGGAAGTGGTTCCGCTCCCATCAATAACAGCTGATGTCGTTGCAGTCCATCCTACTCAAATTGGATGTGTCTTTTAGGTGCACCTGCTATGTTAACATCGTATCAGGGCTCATAGTTCGAATCGCTACTGCCCCAGGTGTTAACACACCTCGTTGGCTGTAAAATAATCGAACTACGGCATATTACCTTTCTGCCAATGGAATGATTGAGTATTGGCACAGACAGACCCTTAAAAGCGGCGATAATGTGCCATGACAATCCCAATTGGGTAGAGGTTTTACCAACTTATCTACTCTGGCTATGAACTAGCGTGAAGAAAGACATCGGTGCCACTCCAGCTAAATTGGTGTATGGTGCTTTATTAAAGATTCCCAGAGCATTTTTCTTTAACTAAGATATGCCTACTGATCCTAATTCTTCATATAAAAATTCCGTTAGCAAATGAAGAAAGTTTGTGCTAATCCAGCAGCCCAACACGATAGGAGAAAAATATTTGTGCACAAGGATTTTTTTCACGTGCACGCATGCGTTTATTCGTGTGGACCGTGTTAAAAAGCCACTTAATTATCCCTATGAAGGTCCATAAAAGGTGCTAAAAAGACAAACGAAGAACGCTTTCACTCTCGATGTCAAAGGAAAACTTGCCAATGTAAACATCGAGCGACTCAAGCCAGCATATTTTGAGGCCACGGCAGAAACTTCACCATCTAGTTCTGATTCATTAACATTGACACCACAAACAATTACAAAATCTACAACTCTGAGGACATACCAGGGTCCTAAAGCTAAGGCAACGCAATGGAAAAATGTTACATTCAAACCTTTATGTATATTTTGACAATCTTGTGATCTTCAGCGGACTAGATTGCTCGGAAGGGGGCACTTTAAGGACATATCCACAATTCAGAAGAAAGCTGGAAGGATTTAATATCAGTTAAAGTAATCAGTGAAGCTTAAGTTGTGAGGAGTAGCAGAGCGGAGCAATAAAATTCGAAACAACTATCAGAAACTCTCTTATGTGTTTTTAACCGCAATTGATGACGATTGTGTTAATTTAACAAATTGTTGTAAGTTTGTTGAATTCGTGTTTGACATATTGAAAAGACTTTAAAAAATCCTCAAGTACAATTTCATAGATGGCTATTGTCAGAATTTCAGCCAAATTGAACTCGTTGTTTTGTTTTGACCGCGTGTGGAAGCGAGCATGTCCGCGGATTTTAAAGAAATGGAGGAATATCAATACCAGTCGGTGATTCAATTCCTGTTTTTGGAAAGAAAATCACGCAACAAACTCAAAAACCACTCGGATACTGTGTATGGTGACTCTGTTCTTGCGATGTAGACCGTAAAAAAATGATTTATTGAGTTTCAACGAGGTCGTACGTTGATTTTTGAAGAGCCACGCCCACGTGCCCCAAAAATGGCTACCACGGAGGATAACGTAACCAAATCCACGAGCTTATATTGGTAGACCGTCGATTGAAGGTGCGTGAGGTAGCTGAGACAGCAGACATATCAAAAGATCGCATAAGTCCCATTATGCATGAAATTTCGGACATGAGAAAGCTGTCGGCGCAATGGCTGCCACGTTAGACCACTTTAGAGCAGTGTTTGAAGCTGTTCAAGTGCAATTTAAAGATTTAAGCTACTCCCGTATGTTAAGAGCCGATACAGGTGTAGATATTTTATTGCTGGCGATGTAAGCAAAAAGCGAGCTTCCAAAACGACTCCTTTAACACTTACCACGTACATATCTCACTCCTCCTGTTTATTAGACTACATCACCCAATTTATTAGGGAGCATTGATTTAACGTGCCCATTTTGTTGTTGGTTTATTGCTAATTTATTACACATCAAAAAATGGTTGTTGCCCCCCCCTTCTCAGAAAGACTACACCATCAACTCCTACCGCGTATTTTACCCACGAGAAACTGTCAAGAGTTGTAATACTAGTTTTGCAACCTGAATAAAGCTAGGGGAAGTTTTTGTTGAGCTTCTTTGTAGAAGTCAATCTGATCGCTCCACTCCTACTCCCAGAAATGCCGGTAATGTGGCTCAAAACTTGAGCTACATCAGCCACTCCCGTGTCTCAAGAGCCAATGCACATGCAGACATTTACTACGTGGTAGATTTTGTTGGTCGTTCCGAACAACAAACAAGTCCCCAAAACCACCCCTTCAATTCTTACCGCGTATCTCACTCCTCCTGCATATTAAGCTACATCATCCACTTTATTGGGGTACCTTGATTTTAGGTGCATATTTTATTGGTAATTTACTACGCATCAAAAAATTTTATTATACGACTCCTTCTCCGGAAGGTTTTTGAAATACGGGGGTGGCTGATGTAGCTCAAGTCTTAAGCGACATTATCGAAATTCAGTAGCTTTAGTCCTCAGGCCACGAAGATTTTGGTAATAGCAAGTTAAGAATGAGTTACTAGGCCTAAGAGATGTTTCTTCTGGAGCGAAAGGGCACAAGATGGTTCCGCTTATGAATCGGAGAGAACTTTGTGACGAATACGCCAGGTGGCCAAAATTCCTTATCAAGCAAGATACTAAGGTTAGCTGGAACAGTCATTTTAAAAGACGCACTCAATCTATTCGTCTTTCCATCAGGCGTAAACTTGGTGAACTAGAGCATCTCAGGACTAAAGTTCAGTTTGTACTTTATATGAGCGATGATGTCTTCGACTGGCGTGCTATATTCTAATCTCGAGAGAAATATTTGTAGCGGTGGGGATAAAGCATACAAGGGGGCGTCAGGTTTCATCGCAGTTATGTTTGCCGTCATATTGCCTCCAAGTAACGGCCCCCGGCTGGCAGATGTAGATCCAGATGAGCCTACATATCTTATCAACAATTCGGTATCAGCATTACCTTAAGTTACAAATGTTGTAACAGAGGTTTCAGACGGGCAAGAAGACTTTGGGTTTGTCCCAATACGAACTAACCGTTGCGGTGTTATAGAAGCTGGCTTCAGAAGTTCAGGATGCTGCTTATTAGATATATATTGTAGATGTTTCGGTTGTGCTTCTTGCTGTAGTTGTCGTACACGATGTTGCTCTTGAGAACCAGATGATAGTTGCTGCTGAGGTTTTTTTGGAATGGCTCCCTTGCTGGCATCAACCACAGCACACACATCAGAGCTCTTGGCAGCAGAAGTTGGCGATAGTGCAGGAGGATTGTTCACTGGTCAGTCTCTACCGTTGATGGAAGGGGTACATACTTTGCTGCGAATTTCTTGTAAAATTTTCGATTGCTCTTTTAATACTCTGAGCGTATCTAAGATTGTCACTCCACGACAGTCATTACTTCATTACGAATTTCACCCGGATGTCATAAAAGGATTCAGGGATGCCTAGGCATTTAAGGTGGAAAGACTTCGCACAATATCCATCACGCTCAATAAATTTGGCTTGTAATGATTCGGGTTCATTGCACTTTTGACATTTAATGTCGTATGTTGGAGAACTTAGAGCCATTTATAATGAAGTAAAAAAAAGAAGCTCGCGGGAAAAAATAAATTAAATTAATTGGGCGAGGGTATTTGTAAAAAAAATCACAAAAAGTCTGAACTTGCTTAGTTTGAATAAATTTCCTCAGGTTAAAAGAATTTATTAAATTGTTGAGGCTGGTCTAGCTGGGATGGAGTAATCTTTGTATTTGTAGCTGAATTACAACGTCTAGATCATTCGTGGTACGTCTTCGTTTTTTTTGTGTTTTTTCTTACTTATTTTTTGAGTTTTAGCTTATTATTGCTACATTTAGTTTTGTTGTTTGCTTACGTTCAAAATTAGCGAAAGGTATCAATATTTAGGATATGTGTATAGCATACTATATTGTGTATCTCTAAGCCTGATATCGTATGTTATTTAACGTTTAGGTTAGGAATATTGTGATAGAATTTTATTAGTATAAGATAAAGTTTTTGATTGAATTTTACTAGAACTAGATTTTACCATATTAGATATTATGATAAAATTTAACTGTTGTGTTATAATCATAATGAATTTTTGAATAGTATGGGTTGGTTTTTCCTCCTTTTTCCAATTGAATCAAAGAATATGTAATAGTTTTAATTAAATTGAATCTGATATTGCTTTTTTGATTAAATTTTTTTTTAATTGATAATGTATAAATTAAGACAGCCATCTGGGCCATTAAGTTTTAGTATTTTTATTGTTTGGAATTTGCTTTGTAATCTTTGAAAATTTATAACGATGAAAATTGAATAAAGTACTTTTGACTTTCATTTTGAAAATGAAGTAGACGAATTATTACAATCACATGATGATGAAATGTCAGCAGAAGCACTTATTCAATTTCTTGAAATTTCTGAGAATATTGAAACTGAAGTTGGTGAAATGTAGGAAAACCTGAGTTTTAGCGCTTCTTTAAGTATTTAAAAATTATCGAAAGGTCAACAATGCTTAAAGAAAGTCAAACAAATTCTTAATTTAGACCTGAATAGAGAAAGGAATGAAAAATTTATACAACCCACCAATGACGTGCCTTTACCTTACAAGAAGCTATACACCAAAAAAAGGAATGCCACAAGGCCACATAACATAGACTCATTCTTTTCAATGGCCTCTTCACAAAAAAGGAAGTTCATCACTGCCGTCGTCAATGAGCGTTTTAAATAAAAATGTTTTCTCCGATCAAAATAATAGTTAGAATGTACAACAGTCATTTTTTTTTGTTTATTTATTTACTGTAGTAATAAATAATATTATTGTCCGTATTTTGTGATTTAACTTTATTTGAGTTGCTTAGACATGCAAATTGCTTCGACACAATTTAAGTTAATTCGCCTTTCCCCGGAACGTATATAAACGAGTTCATATATGTTCAATAGATTATACATAACTCAAGTTCTTGATTCATGTCTTCAGAAAAGTTGTTTTGAACCTTGGCATGGTTAAAAGTCCTTCTTGTAGGAACACTCTCTTACCTACTCAACTTGTTTTATAATGAGCAACAGTTTCTGAGCAAATACAATCCAACTCTAGTATCATTAAATCATTGAGACTTCACTTATAGCAAGAAAAACCTTAATACCTCCTAGGTAGTCTAAGACCTACAATATTTCCGACTACTTAAGTATGTTTCTTAAGATATTAATTGTTTTCTCCGAAAATCTATTTCTTTACAAACTCACCCAAAGACTACATATTCTCCGTTTATAACCTTGTCTATATATTTCCTTCATACATCAAACTCAAAGTACACATGAAAAGTTTTATAGATCACAAGGCGAAACTTTCTTCCCCTTCAGCGAAAGAATTTCCGGGAAAAAATTAGGAAAGGAAGGGCAAATATTTATTTACGTATGTTAACGTGTAGGCGTTAAAAAATATATACATTTATCCTTGCAAAGTTTATCTTCCTTCGTGGCACACATTTTCTGTTATGATCTCGACAAGTATTCTACGAAAAATGAGAACATATGCGATTTTCTCGTTACTGTAGTTGTTTTCATGTAAATGATTAGCAAATTGTAGTGTGAGTTTCCAAAGTATTCCTTGAGGAAACAGGAATTTGAAACATTTAGCCACATCTTAAATAAATGTTGATTACTCGGAATAAAATAAGTTTTTAGACGCCACCAATAATCCTATCGAGGGATATGTAATTAAAGAAGTTTCAGAAAAATATTTGGAACGTTTCTTAGTCCCTAAATGCGACTTTGTCCCAAAATGCGACCGTCTAGAAAAAAAATTATCTATTCATTTAATCCCATGGATTTAGCCCGATGATTCTTTTCTAATTAAGTCATCGTAAACTTTTCCTTTAAAGCGTTTAGATAAAATGCGAAAAAAAAGAAACTTAAAGGAAGAGGATAATATTTTTATTTGACTTTGTAAGTGGTTTGTGAGAAGTGTTTGGCATGCAATTATTTCTGTCAGCAGCAGAAGTGGTGACCTTTTCAACTAAAGTTTTTATTTGTGTTTGCGTAATCCAATCTACTTGCCATTTATCGGCAAATCCTTTCCGTACTAAATGTCAAAGTTTAGCATCAGTATATTTAAAGCAAGACATCAATTTATAGCTTTGAAAGTGAAAGTGACAAAAGGATTTTGCTGTGTGCTTTGTGGTTTCAGAGTTAATGAATTGAGAAAGATTTTTTTTTTTGTTTCAAGATAAATGAGAGGTGAAGAGCTTTATTGAGTAAATCTTAAAAGTTCTTCTGCCAGATTTTCCATATTTCAAGGAAACATATAGAGCAGTCAATAACTTTATTTACTTGATATACGCCAGCTGATCGTCCTTTTTCTTGAGGAGTCGTCGGGCCTTGAAGATGACCCCACAAAAAAGCAAGATCCTATTGTTTTTCAGTAAAAAATAATTATATATATATATATATATATATATATATATATATATATATATATATATAACATAAAAATTTTACCTGTTAATAAAACATAAAAATATTTTAGATATTGAGTCCAAATTTATTGTGGGTGTAGTGCAAGCATTACATTTCATGAGAAAATTCGATTTCGGTCATACGACTACTACGAGCCCGTTTACAGGGGTCGATTCTTAGGACTCAATTTTTCACCACTCGGTCAGAACGTTGGCAATTTTACTTTGGCTATTGTCTTTTATTTATCTTATTGTCTGATGGACCAGTGACTTGATATAGTGTTAGCGTTAGATTGCATGAACGAGGCAACCATTCGACCGGACAATTTTTCGAGCTAACACGTTCACCAAATTTGCCTTTCTATACCTGTACATCATTTGTGAGGCGTGCTGCGTGGCTATTGGCACCATTTTGTTGAAACCACATATCATTGATGCCAATTTCTTCCAATTCTGGCCACAAATAATAGGATAGCACTCTCCATTGACGGTAACATGACGGTCGTTTTCATTCACGAAATAATATGGCCCAATCACACCTCCGGCATGAAAACCGAATCAAACAGTAATTTTTTGTAAATGAAGCGGTGTCTCAAGAAGTACATGTAGTTTTGTTGCTGACCAATAATGCATATTTTGTTTGTTAACAATGCCATTGAGCCAGAAATGAACTTCATCGCTGAAGATGATTTTTTGATGAAATTCTTCATTTTCTTCAAGCTTTGCCAGAACCCAATTGGAGAAGTTTCGGCGTATCGAATGATCAGGTAGCTTTAAGTCTTCAGTCATTCGATCTCGTAATCATGAAGGCCAAGATCTTTTCGCAAAATACGCTACAGTGTCGTTTGAGCGATGCCCAACTCTTGAGAACAACATGAAATTGACTGATTTGGCACGATGCACTTATGGCTGTGGTATTTACCATAGTATACTCAAATAGTAGCCACACCTTTCATTTACCCTGTGTTGCACACTTTTTGAATTTTCCCAGGGGCACGTCAGCTGATCCGGGGCATGACAGCTGATCCCATGTTTCGCGCGCTCAAGAAACAAAGCAAAATGCAAATAAAACTTACGACGCACGTGTTCTTTTACGCATTTCAGAACATAGGAGTGCTGCCAAATCCTAATAAAAAACTAAAAGATTGCATGGAACGAATTTGTTTTTCTGCAATGTTATTGATTTTTTAGCTCTGGCAGCCCTGAAATCTCTCATCGAAGCATATGTTTGTATTCGCACCATTCCTCGCATCAGCGTTTACCATCTACCTGCTACCGAAGATTTATGGCTCGCTGTTCGGCTTGTGTTCGAATTTTACCGGAGGGTTGATGGAGTGTGGTTACTAGTTGAGTATACTATGGTATTTACTTCACTTAGAGCGGTATGACGTGTTTTTGGCAACGGAACGTCAATAGTAAAAATTTGGGTAGGGACTTATCCACTATGATACGCACAACCTGTTGGGTAGGACAATTATCATAGCCGAAAATCGGAGTAACCGCTCTTAAAGTTGCGACCATGGACTCAAAATTTCAGCAGTAACTTTTAATAATCTTCAAACATCTTTGGGTTGTGGATTTTACCATGATAAAAATGTTGACTTTAACCAATGTGATGAATGTACTTTTTATGTAGCTATTGAAGCGTTACATAAATTTAAAGCTAAACATATACATTTTGTTTGCTTGCATCGAATCAAAGAGGACCTTTAGTTTCTTAACGAATTTGACCGATTCATTGTAAAGTTTCTCCTTAAATTGAATTAAAATATGGACGGGAAAGGAGAATGTGCTGGCTCCCTCATTTGTGACAGGACTTTTGTGATCTGTCAATTCTGATAAAATCATTGATCAAGGTTCTCATAAGTACAAGAGCAAAAAGTACTTTAGAACTTTTAATTCACTTAACTTTTTAAATAATGGTTGGTAGTAATCGAGCGGTCTGCAGTGGCAAACTATTCAAGGAACCTTCACAAAAAAGACAATATGAGTAGATTCACCAAGTCTTATACTGATCTTGAGGAATTAGTGAATAACGAAGAGGAGAGCAACGAAACAAAAGGATATGAAATTGTTGAGCATGTTTATTGAATGATGTTCGACTACACAATGTTGTGCTGCTCACTTTTAGAAGTGGACAAAACTTAAAATCTCCACACAATTTCAATCTAGATGTTACTTCCTTGGTTACTTATCTGTTAGCGTCAAGCTAAATCACACGCGTTGTAACCAATCAAATATTTTGTTTTAATGAATCCAGTTAATTTTTACTTGAGACTCTTTTGTATTTGTCCACTTTAAAATTCTGCTCGCAACAGATTATGGGCCCAGGCACCCGAAATCTATCGAAAAGTAAATAATACTTCTAATAAAAGTGACCGTGTAATACAGTATGTGAAAAGCTCCACAACGGCGAAATAAAAATGGCGGCGTCGAGTTCGGTGAGAATCGAAAAGTTAAATAAAGAAAATTTCGATACATGGAAGATCCAAATGGAAGCACTGCTTGTAAAGAAAAATGATTCCTGGTCGTATGCCAGTGGAATTAAAAATTAAGCCCAGAGTCGTTGCTGGCGAAAATGCTGTGACTGACGCTGCATCTATTGAAGCTGTAAATAAATGGGAGAACGCAGACAGAAAAGCAAAATCTGACATCATATTAACAATAATAACAATAATAATGTTTTATTCATTCCATCAATAGCTAGCAATTTGTACAATTTGAACGTCAATTTTATAAAGTTGATTTTCATTTTAAACCATATCTAAAAATAGAAATATTTGGATGAGATATGGCATCTGGCCTTGTTTAATTTTAATTTGATCAAATTGAAAATTCATTTTAATTTTTCAAAGTCAATAATTAAAGACAAATAAAAATGAAATAATGAAATAAAATATAATTAATTATGTTTAAAATTTAGCTCCGAAATATCGATATTTGGAAAAATAAAAAACAAATAGTGCTTTAAGGAATAATTCTTTTTTTCTTTTATTTTCGTATAATATTGTTTTAGTCGCTTGTTGAAAACCGTCATATTTCGGGCAGAAGCTATATGTCGTAGGAGTCTGTTATATAGTTGTAGGCCACTATCATAGTTGCTGTTAATCTTCTGATCATCCTAAGAGTTTGTTATGTGAAATTGTAAATGAATCTTATTTTAAGATAGAAGTTAACCAGATCTAGGGCTATTTTGATGTTCAAACATTGGTAAGTTTCAAAATGGCGGTTTAAATATGACATTTTTTTCAGACATTTGTGGCCCTCTAGCGGACATATTTTCCAACGGTTTTTGATGAAACTTGAAATTGTGGATGTCTGTACTAAACATTTGCCCTGTCTAGAGTGAAACCCCGATTTGAACGAAATTTGGCCCATTGATTGATGAGGCCCTAGCTCACAAAGATTTAAAATAATCCAAAATCAAATAGATTCATTCAAAATGGTGGGCCCTAAAGGTCAGTAGGTAAGCGCAATTCGCTATTTTAATCGCAACTGAAATAATATACACTATATATTTCACGGGAACCTTTTCAATGGCTTATCTTGGAAGATTGTATAAAGCAGATCATTTTTAGGATATTGTCAAAGATTTTTACAATATCCTAAAAAATAATAAAATCACGACCTACCTGTCTGTCCGTCCGTTCGTGCGTCACAGCAAGTTTTCTCGCTAGCCACATGAGCTAGAATGATGAAATTTTCTACTTAGGTCAAAAGTCGTGCGACTCAAAATTTACAGTGCAAGAAAATACTTTAAGGTGTTTAAGCGGGGTCTCCCTATACAGGGGGACCAATTAAAAAAATTTTCAATTTATTTTTGTAGCCCTCTAGAAACCAAACTTCTCAACAGATTCGGATGAGACTTGAAATTATTACAAAACTATCGAAGCCATACGAAAACGAGATCGATATCAGCACGAAGCAATAAAAGCTCACTGTAGAGCAAAAAATTTTTGTATAGATTTACAGTAAATTGATGTTAAAAGGATGAAATGATCAATTTAAAGTTTAGCAAAGACAAGTACTTACAGGAGGAAATTTAACCTGAACATAATTCATAGTTACAAAAACATACTGAGTTCACATAAGTTAGAAAATTAAAAATAACTCTCTCACCTATAAGCATGGTGGTCACCATAACCGGTGTGTATCTAATAAGAGTGATGGCCTGAAGAGAATTAGTACACACGTCGCAACCACCTTCTTCCAACATTTTTCGTCCCTAATTTTTCAGAAAAAATTATTAAAATGATCAACTCAATAATGTAGCTATAAGTAAAGAATATTCATAAGTAATTAAAATTATAAGTTATTAAGGCAAGTAAATTTAACTAGCAGAAAATTATGCAAATTGGATGACTATTAAAAATACCGAAAAATTACAGCTTAATATACTTAGCAGCCGTTTTAAATAAAAATCGGAAATCTTTGTGCTGTTCAGAGTGAGACTCCAGTCCGAATAAGACTCAGCAATGCAGTTGAGACTAAACAATGGACCCCTGTGAAAATAATCAAGAAGCAAACGCTCAAATTCAAAATGGTGGCCCCTGATGGTTCAGAAAAGAATTGATAATGTATATATTAATGGCAACGCAAGTGCTAATTAACCGGATTTTTTTTTAAAATTAAGTATTTAAGCTATCGAAGCCGACAAGTTATCAACTTTGTATGATAACCACTGAGTAATGCGCAAACAGCAAATGTGAGAAAGACGAAACCTGTATTTATATCTTTATAAGAATTTATTATCTGCAGATTTTCAATTAGTAATCCATAAGTGTGCAATTCAATTTTATTAGCAAAATATTTGTGCCTCTACAAAGGGTCTCTAAATACTAACGAAAGAAAGGTACTGTGAGTAATTTTTACTCACACTAGGGATATTTTTGTTGGTAAATCAGCAGGCAGGCAACTTTGAGTCATGAGCCGCTAGCAGTGCTTCATTCAGTTAGTTGCAAGTTATCTGCAGTCGTGATTGCATATGATTGTGTTTAGTTTTGTTCTCTCTCAAGAAATTGCAAAAAAGGCATGTTTTACTCATCGGTACCAACAGCTTCTAATATTTGGTGAGTAATTTTCACTCATTGATACCTTTATGCGTAATTATTTATTTTTCAAATGTATGAATATATTATCAAATTATGACTGCTGCTTATTTTTCATATATTGAATGTAATCTTGATCACTGAACAATTAGGTAAGGCAATAATTCATGTCCTGAATATCATAAATTTTTTTTTTATAACATATTATTTTCTCAATTTTTTATTGGTTTCTTCTTCTTCTCGTAGCACTACCGCCCTTCTTGGGACGCCGCTTCCTGCAAATCGCACTTTCAACTGTCTCGGTCCATTGACCGCGTCCTCCGATTTCGGAATTCGAGCAGCGCTGAACTATCTTCGTCGACCGAGTCAGATCAGTGTCTCCTCGGTTTCCCCACTAGTCCACGGCCTTCAGCTTTCCCAGCGAATACCTTTTTGGGTATCTGTTGTTCGTCCATACGATTCATGTGTCCAGCCCATTGCAACTTCCGCAGCCTTACAATCGTTGAGACCTCTGATTCGTCATAAATTTCATAGAACTCATGGTTGTATCGAATTCGCCATTGGTCCCGGTCTAGCCGATTATTCGCCTTAGAACCCGTGGCTCAAAGGCGTTCAATATATTTGCGGATTGGCATTACATAGGTCTTATCACAGATTTGTATATTTAGAGCTTTGTTTACCTGTGTATTCAGCTCGTCTTCCAGATCGTCAAAACTGAATAAAAAATTTTATTTGCAAGCTGTACTCTTTTGCGTACGAGTATTTCGTCGCTTTCATTACTCGTCTTGATTATTTTAGTGCCTAAATACACAAATTTGCCAATGTTTTCGATACTGTATTCGCCAAGTGCGATATTTTGTGTATTTGAGATATTTTTCCTCGACTGCGTCAAGAGCTTTGTTTTATTTTCATTTATTTTTAGCCCTACTAGTTTTGCTTCGCTGTCGAGTCTCAGGAAGATTTCTTTGGCAGTTGTTAATGACCGTAACAGAATATTGATGTCGACCGCATAGGCCACTACTTGTATAGTAATGTACTTGTATAGTAATGTACTTGCATAGTAATGTACCTCACGTATCGATAGGTAGCTTCCGTATGATATACTCTAGAGCCAAATTGAATAGCAATGGGGCCAGCCCATCTCCCTCCTTTAGTCCGATATTTGTGTCAAAGGCAGTTGGTTATTGATGCGGACATGGGAAGTTGTTGACGTCATTGTCATTTTGGTAAGACGGACTAATTTGGCTTGGATGCCAAAACCAAGCATTATTTGGTACAGTACATTACGATCAATACTGTCGTATGCTTGCTTGAAGTCAACGAAAATTTGGTGTACGTCTATGTTGAACTCTCAGCATTTTCCAAGTACCTGCTTGACTGTGAACAGTTGGTCTATTGTTGATCTACCTGCTCTAAAACCACCTTGATACCCCCCAATAATACTGTTGGTGTATGATCCGATTTTATTTTCCAAGATTTTAGAAAATATTTTGTACGCCGTACAAAGTATTGATATTTCTCTATAATTTTCGCACTGCAGCTTGTCACCTTTTTTGTGGATAGGGAATATAATTTATTGGCTCCACTCTTTCAGCATATATTCTTGTTACCAAAGGTACTGGATGACTTTGTGAATAGCTTCTTGAACACTACTGCCACCATATTTGATGAGCTCCCCTGGAATCTCATCAATACCCGGCGCTTTATTATCCTTTTGGGCAAACTTCATCCAGAGTTAGTGGGGCCAATGGAAGCTCTCCGCAGACACCTATAGGCTCCGATGTTCTGGAGCTGTGCGAAGGATTAAGGAGATTCTTGGATTATGATGCCCATCTTTCCTTAATCCGTTTTCATCAGCGATAATGTTGCCACTGCCATCACGACAGAGTGTGGTTTTGGGCTGATAACCACGTTTCAGGCTTTTCACTACTTTGTATGCTTGGCTTGTGTTATTGCTCGCTAAACTGACATCCATACATCTCAATTGGTCGTTATAGTATTTTCTTTTGTTAATCTTAATTATCTTATTCGCTACTCTTCTGAGCTTTTCATAGCATTCTCCCTTCGTCCTAGTTTTCCTACTTACGTATTCTTTGTACGCCTGATTCTTTTTATTGTTTTTAGATCGGTGTAGTTATGGAAAAACTTCTGAGAAAGGAAGACGTAATATTGGAAGCTCTTCAAGCCCTTGAAGTGTATTATGGATGCCTGACACCCAACAACATTTTCAAACACGCAGAGTGCCTATAGTATCTAACAAAACCGAGTATTTATCACCATTTACCATTAGTACAGATCACTAACTTCAAGGAAAGTGGGTAGGGACAGCGCGTGAATCGTTAGTATGTAAACAGCTGCTGCTCAAAGTAGTCGTTTTGAGGAATCTGGGTGTTAAACGCCCAGTGTGCGCTTAGTGGTCGATAAAGTGGTTTTGGAGCAGATATTTTTACTGAAAATAATGGATTTTTGGTAAATTTATAACGTAAGTATAGGATCTGAAATTTCAGAAATTTTTTTTTCGTTATTTCATGCTGTTATGCATTGCAGATGGCTTATAACTTACGCCAGTGTATGGTGCGTGAGAAATTGATTGAGACGCAGTACGATGAAGAAGATTTTGGTGGCGGGCAAAGTGTAAGTGAAGAGGATGCTTCTGATTTCGACCACGAAGAAAATGATGAAATTACAGAGGCAAAAGAATTCTGTCCTACAAAGCGAATGCGTGAGAGAGAAAACAAGAAAATGAGATTGATAAAACTCCACTTAGCATAAGAATTCAAAGTAAGCCCGCAAGAAGACAGGCTGGACGACCATATTCAAAATTGTATGGAAAAGGCATTGGGAAAGATCGTTTCGTTTGGAGCACGAACCAAGAGTCTCGTGCTTCAGGTAAGAAATAAAGTATATGTAGATATAGGTTCGTTTTTATGTCACGTGCGTATTCATACACTTCGTATTAACATTTAGTATATGTATTGAGGACGATCATATTGAAAGATGCTATGTACGTGTGAATATATTGATGTGACAGAGATACTTTATGTATATATATGTATATTACAATTATATATACCCTATGTCCTCACAGGACAGTAGGAATTTCGGCACGTTAATTCGAAAAAAAAGTTCAAATGCTATTGATTTTTATTGAGCATTTTCATATATGTATCACTTTTCTAGGTACATTGCCGGGATTCATACTTGGACTAATAGGCAATGCTGCTAATTGTGAGACGATTTTTGATTTTTGGAAAGTTTTATTTACTGACGAAATTATAAACATCATTGTTGAATGTATGAATTGAGAGGTAAAAAACAAATGTGCTATTGCAATAGCTGCGGGTAAACAAAATCAAAATTACGAACATCATGCTGATGCAGAGGAAATCAATGCTGTTTTCTCTCATTCTGGTATGTGGAAAACGAATCGAATGGATGTAAAAAGGCTATGGATTTATGGGAATGGAGTGAGATTTTATAGTTGTATCATATCCTGTAGAAGGTTTTTGTTTTTGTCAGAAAATTTACGTTTAGACATAAAAAGCACAAGTAAAAGTGTAGATGAACTCGCTCCAATAAGAAAAATTTGGGATATTTTTATTAATAATCGCACAGCAAATTATCAGCCGAGCAATATGTGCACAGTTGACAAGCAACTTCATGGTTTTAGAGGACGTTGCAACCATCGTGTTTACATGAAAACGAAACCCGATAAGTACAGACTAATGGACAAAACGTTGAAGGATGCACTGACTGGTTACTTGGTAGTTTATCTATTTAATTTTTTTATATTGGAACTGTAAATAAGAGTTGTACTAATTACCTTTTTTTAGATTTTCACCATCCCTTACTTGGAAAAAACCCATGGTTTGTCCAAAGTGGAGTTGGTGCCCGAGTATTTCTTCCGAGCAGTTACAGCACCAATACATGGAACCAATCACATAGTCACCATAGATAACTGGTTCACGACAATTGGATTTTTATTACAAACGTTGAAATCACAGTACAATTTGACAATAACTGGCACTATTAGGAAAAATAAAAAAAAAAATCCCGCATGAAATGAAAATACCCTCTGAAACGGTTCCAAACAGTATGTTTTGCTTTGGTGAGAGTATAACATCAGTTTCGTTCACTCCTAAGAAAAATAAATTTGTTCTGCTAGTTTCGACTTCTATGTCGTCGTCTAAAATTACTGACGGAAAACCAAATATGATTCGTCACAACAATAAGGTAAAAGGTGGCACAGACACTTACGATCAGTTGTGCCATTCATTCACGGCAGCCAGACGAACAAAAGGATGGCCATTAAGAAGATTTTTTGTCATGCTAAATCAAGCCATGGTTAATGCAAGAGTAATATTCATGTGTAAATTGAAAAAAAGAAGGTAAACCTAACAGAATTACAGCACAAGATTGAATGGAAGGCGTGATCGGAAACCTTAGCAAACAGCATTTGGAAGAAAGATATGAAATCGCTACTTTGGAACTTAACATCAAATTCGCAATAGCTTCACTGTTGGGCATTAGTAGACAAGCTTCAGATCTAAATCTATCAGTTGTGATGGGAGATAAATATGCATGGCGTTCATTATGCCCCTTAAAGTGCGACAGAAAAACTAAAAGTCGGTGCGGCTCTTGCATGCGCCCTATGTGCAATGACCACCACCACACAGGTCTTTGCGCTGACTGTGGATGTGTATAAATATTGTGATAAACATAAACAGTCGAGCAGCCCCGTGGTGATCAGGAGTGACTGCTCCTGAAGAGATAACGTGGTCACCTCGTTGAAACTGCTTAGTTTGTTATTTTACTAGTTTAAAGTAAACTACATCCGTCAAGTTTCTATCCTTTTGGCAGAGATGAGTGGTTCACTTCAACCAATTTAACATCTTTAGGTTTGACATTCCCCTTGTAATGCAACGATATTCTTCGGAAAAAGTAACGGTTGATTTTTGGTAAAATGTTTGCATTTGTCTCAAGCCTCCGTGTGCGCTAACTTTAACGAGACAAAAAAAATGTTGAAGTACTGTAGAGCAGTTTAATTGACACATAATATAACATTTCTAAAGATAATAAAAATTTATGGGTACGTCTCGTAGAGTAGAATACGCGTGACAAGTATTTTGTAGTGTAGCTTCGTGGCTCAACAAGAACCCGCCTCATATGATTCCGCAAATCTTAGTCGTCAAGCACGCTCGGTGTTGTTTATAGCTCGCAGACACTTGTGCCAGACCATCGGCACCCGTGTCCTATACGAATTTTTGAAAAAGAAGGAAATTCATTGCAATATGATTTTTTGATATTCCACTTTTATATTTTTGTGTATCAATTACTTATTCTCACTCATTTTATGTATTTTTACAAAACAAATTGATTTAAACTGTAAAAAAACTTGATCATTTATTTTGTTTTTTTTCAACATAAAATTGACTCTTTAATAATAATATTAATAATAATTAGAGTTTATGAAAGCAACAACATTGCAGCAATCATTTTATCAAAGTATAGTATCTTGAGGATATAAATCTAAGTTTTTAGGTTAAAATATTGAAAATTACGTTATTTATGAATTTTAAGTTAAAAAAAGCCAATCTGTCAATTCACATCACTTTGTAGGAGATATTTTAAAGTACATTCCATAATGTGTTTGTAATAAAATATTTCATAGCGGAAGAGCAAATCGGCATAGAACACGTCAGGGTATTGGATACCCATGTGTGCACCTTACGTGATTCCTAAGAAGTATGCACTTTAAGGGCTGGAATTGGATTCGGAAGAAGAAAAGGACAATTCAGAGTGCAACATTGCTGAAATTGATGAAGACAGTGATGCAGATTCGGAAAATTATCCAGAGGTGGACCCGTCAGAGGTGGTCAATTTAGAGGGTGAAATATTTGATGAATTAATTAATAATATTGAAGAAGCTGAAAAAAAGGGTTAGGAATATCCAGGAAGCTGTAAGCAAGCGAAAAATGTAAAATACCTAAAAAAACTCTCAAGAAGGAAAGTACAAACAAAACCACTCCTGATTATGAAAAAAAACGATGAAATATTTTCATCAGTGATCACAACGACTGAAGTTAATTTAATTGGAAGATACGGAAATTTCATTTGGTGTAAAGAGCCTGTTAAAGCTGCAATTGGAGAAAAAAACAGCCGTCAAAAATTTTATACATATTTGCCCTGGCCCAAAAGAAGAAGCCAAAAATTCTTTGTATCCAATCAGTTGCTTCGAAAGCTTTTTCACTACAGATATTTTTGAAGAGATTTTGGCCAGCACAAATAGAAAAATATAAGCTCAAAGAGAGAAGTGTGATATCAATAGTGATGTAAACGTGCCAATTAACGTCAGTGTTAATGGGAATTTGTCTGATATGGACAAAGTCTCAGACGTTGTCAAGAGCTTGCGAACATTCTCTGGAAAACCAGGTGAATTCAGGTCCTGGCGTAAAAGCGTCGATAGGATTCTTCAAACCTTTGACCATCTTAAAGGCACCCCAAATATTATGGGATTCTATCGGTCATAAGAAAGAAAATTATCGGCCACGTGGACATAGCATTACAGCCCTATAACACGCATTTAAAATGGAACAAAATTTCCAAGTGTCTGACTCTCCATTATGCAGATAAGAGAGACTTGGAATACCAAATGACCACCTTGGTCCAAGGAAAAAACACAGTTTCGCAATTTTATCAAGAGGTGTATAACTATTTGTCCCTTATCCTGAATAACCTAGGATCTGTTGAAATGGGACAGGACATCATGACTCAGTCATAACATGATAGAGCCCTCGATACGTTCGTTAGAGGTTTAAGGATCTGCCAAGACTGCTTGCTATTTGTGAGCCAGCAGACCTACTGCAAGCGTTACATCTATGTTTTAAATTGCAAAACATGGGCTGTTGGGCCCAATACGTGAATGATTCGTACTACAATTCGCAAAAACCACGGCAAAACATTTCTCCTCCAATCCCGCCTCGTAAAATTGCGTACAACCATTTCCGGCTTAGACTTGTTCCTGCCCTCTAGAAGAGAAATTCATCCTGAACTATTGCATAGCCCACAAGTTCCGCAGAAAGTACGATTCTACGCAAAAAACTATCAACAATCCCATCATTAGCATACTTTTGATAAACCTCCTCCTCGACCAACTACGGTGGCCAGTTCCTATGGAAGTTGACCAGTTCATAAGGAACCATGGTGTCAGTTACGCCAAAAGGCATCAAAATAAATGTTTTGCCCAAAAGTGCTTTCAACAACATTCGCAAAGGTGGCATCAACCCCAAAAATTCCAAAGACTATATTACACGGAGCCTGACGATACAAATGACGTGACTGAATAGGAATATGAAAAGAACATAAATGAAGAAGACGAAAAGCATGACCAGATCCTAGCAGAGTGCATGGACTCAAATGATGAACCAATTGATGATCAAGTCGAGCAACTAGATGACATTTATTTTTTAGATTAAGACGCTCTTCACTTTTATATTTCGAGCGCACTGCAAGAAGTGGAGAGCTGTTAGCTGTCAAAAAAAAAAAACTACGTACAACCGAAACATATTAAAAATTCGTTACCAAACAATAAAGCCTTCTATGCTAATTCAGTAGGAAGCCACAATCAGATAAAATTCAATTTTTCATCCCTTCGAGCCTAATCACCTTCGACAGCATTATTGGTCATGACACTCTTAAGAAACTGAAAGCCGTAATCCATACCAATGAAATTTATATGACCCTATATCCAAATTAGCATATTGCCTTCAAACAACACCTCTCAGAAACGGTAAACAGCATAAACATCAGGACAACGCACGTAGACTCAGAACAATCAATCAAGTCATACTAAACTACTTACGGAACCCGATGAGAAACTGACCTACACCAGCAGAGTCAAAGGTGAGATACAAATCAAAGCTGATGATTCCGTGTATTCAAGATCATATTCGTATCCCATGGCCCTGAAGGAAGAAGTTGAAAGGGAGGTAAATAGACTCCTCAAAGATGGAATAATTAGAAATCTCCTTACAATGTGGATTGTGCCTTAGAAACAGGACACATCAGGCGAGAAAAAGTACCGAATGGTGATCGACTATCGTAAACTTCATTCGGTTACCATTGCAGACAAATATCCGATACCGGAGATTGGTGATATTTTGGCCAATTTGAGGAAAAAAAAATATTTTTCTGTAGTTGATCTCAAAAGTGGGTTCCATCAAATACTACTTAAAGAATGCAACACACCAAAGACAGCTTTCTCGATTAACGAATTATTCTAAGACTTGATGATGAGGACAGCTACCAGATACAGTATTCTTTCCAAAATTATTCAAGACACACCTTCATTAAGCCTCATTACACCAAAAGCGATATAATAAACATCCTCAAGCGTTATTTATAATCGGGCTTCTTACACGCGAGCAAATTATGGGTCGCATACAAAAATCTACCCGGATCATTTCAGGAGCTATCCAGTACGTTATACTCAAGAAATAGTTGAGGATATACCCGGCGTAGTAGAGTAAGAGGAGAAAATACTTCAAATACACAAAAAAGCACACCGCGATGCTAAAGAGAATCATTTGCAACTCCTTGAGCACTTTTACTTCTCGAAAATGACCGCGAAAATAAAATCCCTAAACAAGCAATGCTGTACCTGCAGGGAAAACAAGTACGATCGCCACCTTAATAAACGTGTATTAAATCCTACCCCAATTCCTGCTTATCCAGGGCATACCGTTCACATCGATCTCTTTAGTACCGAAAAACACCAAGTCCTGACTGCCGTTGACAAATTCTCTAAGCTCGGGCAGGCTAAAGTAATTGCTTAAAAATCTATTGAATATATTAAACAGCCCCTTAAAGATTTTCTCTTCTAATTCTGTCCACTAGAACTTCTCTAATGGAAGACGATCTTAAAATCAAAGTTTACAAAACTCCCCCATATAAAAGAGAGGTGAATGGACAGATTGAGCAATGGCATAGTACCCTTAGTGAAATAATGAGATGCTTAAAGAAAGATGGACCACCCAGATCTTCTGCACCAAGCAGTACACAAATACAACCTCACGATTCTCTGCACTACCGGAAGAAAACCAATCGACCTCCATTTCGATCGAGCTCCAAGGACAGACCTAGAAAGAATCCGACTATCGAGTGACGACCGACAAAAACAGAAACAACAACTGGACATGACAAACAACAATAAGAAAAGACAACCCACTAAACAGTACGAAATCGGAGAAACTATTTATATAAGACAAAATAAAAGAAAACAGAAAATTGTAAAAGAAAACGGAAATTCAACAATTTTGACCGAATCTGGGAGCGTTGTTCACAAAAGCCACATACGTAATTAAAACTTCTCTTACAGACTCTTGCCTTCCATCGTCAACGCGAAAGTCAAAATACTAGGCTACTTGAGTTTCCAAATTGTCACTCTTTATACAGGTAGAGCAAAAATTAAGGATGGACGTTTTAAATTGATTCATACTATCAACATTGACCTATATGAAAATTTCGTCGAAAAAATCGAACCAATTCCTCGTCTCACCTTTTCTACGAGCTCCAGCAGACTCGAAACCTATTCCAAAACCTAAAACTGCGCAAATTGAAAAGATCACTTGACTTTATCGGTACGGCTTGGAAGTGAATTTCAGGCAATCCAGATCACGAGGACTTTCTCACCGTAAAGGCCAAAATTAATAACATGTTGGAAAATAGAAAACAGACAAGTTGCACCAAGAAAAAAATCATAACACTGGAAAAAAGCATGTCTGTTGCATGAGATTTTTTTCATGAATTTGAATAATTTTTCCATGCTGATTTCAAAAATATATGCCATTTTTATGTAGCAGCTCTAGTTAGTTACAAAGTTACAAAGTGACAGGGTTTTTCATTGGAAGTGCACATAGTTTAAGTTTAAAAAATTTATTAAATATATTTATTCTGAATAAAATCTCTTTTTTCTTTGGATTTTCTAGAGTGAGATGTATTATGAGTACTATTTTGGATGATCCAACAATAATCAGCCATCATATGCTCATTCCAGTACCCCTGATACCTCTCCTCCATAGTGCGAATATTCTGGTGAAAGCGCTTTCCTTGTTCCTCGCTCAGGTCACCGAAATTTTTAGGAAAATAGTCTAGGTGGCTATGAAGGTCGTGAAGCTTAATACTCATGTTGCATCCAAGCCGCTGGACGTGTATCAGCAAATGTTCAACGTGCTGAATGTCGCCGTCAGACTTTCTTTTGCCCAAAAAATTTCTCACTACCCAAACAAACTCTTCCCATGCACATTTCTCGACAGCTGTCATACGGTAGATGAAATTTTTATCATCTATCAACTTCCTGATTTGTGGGCCATCGAAAATACCACCTTTGATTTTCTCATTACTCAATTTTGGAAACACTTTTCAATGTATTTGAAGCATTCGCCATCTCTGTTAAGAGCTTTCACGAACTTTTTTATCAACCCCAATTTTATATGCAAAGGAGGCAATATAATTCGGTCTCTGGATACTAGTGGAGCATTGATTACATTTTGCTTACCGGGAATCAAAGCCTCCCTTGAAGGCCAGTCTCTTTTTGTCCAGTGCTCAGGTTTAGCTCGGCTGTCCCATAAGCATAGGAAACAGGGATATTTTGTGTGGCCCAGGAGAAAATTTACCATTTTCAAATCAACACATACAACCTAGTTATGTTCCTTGTACTTGATTTTGTCGAGAACTAAAGATATTGTAGGATATTTTTCTTTAACCTTTGTAGAATGAGCAATAGGTAAGGAACCAAGTTTGTTACCATTATGTAAAAGTACACATTTCAAACTTCGTTTTGACGAATCAATGAACAACCGCCACTGATTTGGATTATACTCTTTTAATCCCATTGCAGTTATTAGGCCCGGAATATCACTACAAAACACAAAATTATCTTTTTTAGTAAAGAAAGGAAGTAAATCCTTTTCCCTGTTACGGTAGTACGATATCTTCGTTTCTCTAGTCAACAAATTTCTTTCTTTCAATCGGGAAGCTAAAATTTCTGAAGCCGTTTTAGACAGTCCAAGGTCCCTGATTAAGTCATTAAGATATCTTGATTTAGTGGTCGGGGACTACCTTAGCAATCAAAATCACTGTCGCTACCACTGCCGTCGTTTTCGGTTTGTCCGCTGCACTGGTCTGGATTTTCCGAAGATGTACATGGCTGCTGTGGCGTTGATGTGTCACTCATACTCAAGACTGGTCTCATGGCAGATTTTAAGTTTGGATATATCCACTTAGAGCGATTTTTGTGGTTTATTCCTATGATTTTCGTTACACAGAAAGAACAGTCGTCATGATTGTTGGATGGATCACGACAAATCATATGAGCTTTGTACTTAAAAGTGGGTCTTTTTTTGTTTGTCCACAGTTGCAAAGATTCAACACAACTTTTGCATAACAAACTTGGCATCCAAGGTTCCGCGTTTGACGGCAACGGAAACCCAAAGTAGTCGAAGTATGTCTTTTTCACAAAGTCCGACACATTTAAACGAAATTTTCGGAACATATATTCTCCACAAATAACACCAAAGCAATCAGGATTATTTAAACACGTCCTTCTTGAGGAAGACATAATGAAATTTATAAAGGAACTAGTTAAGTTACACCGCTATTGATAGAAACTACCGACTACTTATGTAAATTCAAGACGGTACCTGTATCTCACTAACTAGAGCTGCTACAAAAAATCTGAGGGTAGATTTGAAATTAGCGCACCCAAATTAGTAGAAAAACTTCATGCAACAAAAAAAAGGATGATTTTGTTTTTCTGTGTAATGTTACAAAAATTGAAAATCAAATTTTGGAAATATTTAAAAAAAAATAGTCAAACCAAAAACAATATTGTATTAGACATTCAATTTAAACTGCTATCGATATAAAGAAGAATTGGAAAATATTATTATTGGGCAAAATTTGGAGTTGTTCATTCAATAATTTTATCTAAACCCGAAATAAAACTGGCGACAGATATTCTAGATAAGGAACTCCTTTCATATTCCGAAGACTATATTAGAGAAGAGACTTCAGACTTTGCTGAAATAAAAATAATAACAAACTTGTCATCTCTTCTATACATAATTAACATTCCATTAACTACTTGTTAGAACTAGTATAAACCAAACAATGTAAATTGTCATAGTTATCTAAATAGCTCACTAGTTGGAGCTACCGTCAATGCCTTGATTATGTCATTCTGTTTGGTTGAATAATACTCACTCTTGTGTCAACTGTTTTTCTGTGCTAACTAGATTATAAATAAATCTCAGTGTACCAATTTAATCTATTGTTATTTTCGCCCAATCTCATCAGGTTTTGGGCCCATAATACGCGATAACTAAGTGTGCGTAAAGATTTATTTCCTAAAAATCGCAACATTCAAGGAAGACGCGATGTCGCGTGGGGACGAGGTGCCAGTGCCGGCACCATTATCTTCAACTATGGAAACTGGAAGTTTATGATGCGGATATATTTAGTCCATGAAGATTTATGGGATTGCATCGAAGAATCTGCACCGGGTGTTCCTAAGGTCAATGAGAACCGCAAAGATATGTTTGATGGTTCAACCTCAAGTTTTTCCCACGTTAGAAATTCTGCGACTGGTCACGAGGCATGGAACAACCTAAAGGCAGCCTATGAAGACAGGGGGCTGTGTCGTCGTCTTGGACTCTTACGCACGTTATTTGGATTAAAATTCCAACAATTTAGTGACAAGGAAGCGTATATCTTGAGAATCACGGACTTGAATCAACAATTACGACACATAAACGCCCCATTAGAAGATGATTTTCTGTCAGTGTTAATGCTAAGCGGTTTACCCCCAGACTATGATCCGCTTATCATGGCTTTAGAAAATTCGAACATTAAATTGTGCGGTGAAACAATGAAAAGTAAATTATTACAAGCAAATTTACGTAGAGAATTCGACAAGAGTGAAGGAGCGATGTTTACAAACAAGTCTTTCACAAAAAGTGTCAACAAACATCGAAAGTGCTTCATTTGCAAAAAACGAAATCACTTTGCTAAAAACTGTCCAACTAAAACGAACAGTAAAAAAAGTGAAAGTGAAAAGTGTGAGAAAGCGTAGAACAGAACATTATCGACAGCACTAGCTGTGAACATTGACTTGAATGCCTGGTATGTCGACTCCGGCGCTACTTGTACCATGGCAAACAACAAAAATCACACTTCGCGATTAGTACAGTTGCTAATAATCAGAAAATGCATAGTGAAGGTCATGGTGAAGTGGAATAATTGTTGAAAGGACAATTTCAAGTTACAAAATTAAATGAAGTTATTTTTGTGCCAGGACTGTCAACAAACCTTATTTCCGTAGGCAAAATGGCTTCTTAGGGACTTGAAGTTCATTTTGACATTGAAAAGTGTAATGTTTATTGCGGAAAAATGCCAGTTGCAAGTGCTACAAAGGCGAATGGTGTCTTTGAACTAGACACAGTGAGTCAACAATCAACAAATGGTTATAATGTATGCTACAAGATGCAGGTATGGTCCAAAGATTCTGGGCTGAGGCTTTGAATACAGCAATCTTTATCAAGAATAAATCACCAAGTACAGCGTTAAGAGGAACCACACGAGAAGAAAAATGGTCTGGTTGTAAAGTTGATTTATCAATTTTGAGTATATTTGGCTGTGTTGCTTATGCAATGATCCCTGATGAGAGGCGTAAGAAACTAGATGCAAAGAATAAACAATACATTTTTGTAGGATATTGTAATGAGTCCAAAGGATACAGACTAATTGACCCTCAAAATCTCTCCAAATGCATTAAATCTAGAGATGTGTGCTTCTTGGAAGGAATGATGTATAAAGACTTAAAAATAAATCAGAATAACACTACTACTGATTGTCAAATAAATTTTAATGATGGAATAGAAAATGTTGTGAGAACAAATGATGATAACTATGTCGATCCCTTGCCTACTAGAGAGTTATCTGACTCGATCACAACTAATTCAACTGTTTCTGACTCCAGCTCTGTGGATGACCCCAATGATGTCACATAGAATCCAGACATGACTCAACATCAGTATTCTAGTTATTATGAAGACATTGATGAGAGTGTAAACGCTGTAATACCAATGACAGCAACACCTCTTGATGGAGAACCACAGACAATTGAGGAAGCATTATTAGGATCTGAAAAGGAATACTGGAGGGAAACTATTGAAGATGAATATAAATCATTTGAGAAAAATGAAGCTTGGAGTTTGACATTACTGCCTGAAGGAAAGAAGGCGGTGCGCTGTAAGTTGGTTTACAAGAAAAAGCGAGGACCAGAAGGTCAGTTACTTCGGTATAACGCACGCTTTGTAGCAAAAGGTTATACCCAAGAATACGGAATTGACTCCAAGGTAACCTACTTACCTGTGGTACGATATTCTACTATACGTACATTGATTGCCCTGGCAGTAAATCTAAACTTACACATTGATCACATGGATGTAAAGACAGCATTCTTAAACGATGATTTGCAAGAGAATGTTTACATGGAGCAGCCAAATAGATACAAGATGAATGATAAAGAAAACCATGTATTTAAACTCCATAGAGCTATATATGGGCTTAAACAAGCCTCAAAGGTATGGTATGACAAGATAGATAATGCCTTGACAGGTTTAGAAAAACACTCAGTAAGCCTTGTGTTTACATTAAATCAGACAACTCAGGAAATATAATTATATTAGCTTTGTATGTCGATGACATTTCGATTATAAGTGTAGATACACCAGAAAAGAAAGCGCTCAAGGAGAAACTGATCAAAAGGTTTGAAACAAAAGATCTTTGCCAAGCTACACATGTATTAGGAATGAGATAAAATCAAAGACAAAATCAAATTACATTGGATCAGAAAACTATATACAGAAGGTATTAGATCAATTTAATATGACTGATTGTAAGCCTGTAAGTACACCTCTGGAATGTGGCATAAAGCTTGAGAAAGGAGACCAAACTGATCTGGATTCCAAGTATAGAAGTCTAGTGGGATGTATTATGTACATAGCTGTTTGTACTAGACCAGATGTTATGCATGCAGCAAGCCTTCTCAGCTAATTTAATAATTGTCGTTCTAATTCACACTGGAAAGCAGCCAAATGTGTAATGCGATATTTAAAAGGGACTATTAATTATAACATAGTATATGAAAAATCCTCATTGAGTGTTACAAGAATGCGGATTGGGTTTCTAATCAGCTTGACCCCCGCTCGTATACTGGTTATGTATTTAAGTTGGGAAATTCAGCAGTGTCATGGGAAAGCCGAAAACAAAGAACTGTGGCCCTATCAAGCACTGAAGCTGAATATATGGCATTGTGTGAAGGAGCAAAGGAGGCTTTATTTCTTAGAAGCTTTCTTTATGAATGTTTAGGTAAACACTTATCAGTAACTTTGTTCAATGACAGTCAGTCAACACAAAACATTTGTTTGATATTAAACATCATTTTGTACGACAAATTTTAAAAATAAAATTATAATCTTAAAATACTTATCTACTGAAAATATGCCAGCAGATGTCCTAACTAAATGTTTAAGTAAAGATAAACATTTTAATTGTGTAATAAATCTTGGATTATAGATTGTTTAGTTTAAGGGCAGGTGTTAGAACTAGTATAAACTAAACAATGTATATTTTCATACTTACCTAAATAGCTCACTAGTTGGAGCTACCGTCAATACCTTGATTATGTCATTCTGTTCGGTCGAATAATACTCACACTTGTGTCAACTCTTTTTTTGTGCTAACTAGATTATAAATAAATCTCAGTATACCAATTTAATCTGTGGTTATTTTCCCCCAATCCCATCACTACTAACCTCATTTATGATACATTATTGATTAAAGCAGTAAAAAAGAAAGAAATAATAAACGATATCAAATGAAAAAAAATTCTTAAAACATATAAAAACATATTTGGCGTAATTGAAAACTATAAGAACAAAATATATTTGACTATTTGTAAATCAAACGAAATTTTGGATATCACCAACACTTCCTGCATATCAAACCTCTTAAAGAGCCTTACAGCCAGCTGCGACAAAACCAACAACGTACACGTACCAACAATCAAAGAGGTCGCATCAGACACCACACTAATCAACCAATACACCGGACTAATCGAAGCAGATTAAACGGGATGTACCTTCAAAAAATGTATAACACCAGTGTAACAATAAATGGACAAACCTTCGTCAGCCTAGAAGCTACATAAATTAAGGTAATGCCTGCTTTATTGTAACCATCTCCAAAAAGCAGTGCATATCAAGAAATCCTTTCATTTGTGTTAATGAAGGATCTGCACATCAATAAAACTCGAGAAATACAACTTTCTCGAACAGAAACCACTGTGCATCAAATACCGGATCCCGCTTAACAACCCTCATCATATGCAAATTGATTTCAAGAAACAGGACCAAGGCTATTATTGCGCAGATCGAAATAAAACAAACACCAGGACCACCAACAGTCGCTGCAACGCATCTTCCAACACCATCCTCATCTCCGAAGATCGATCCACCAAGAGCGCCTAAAAATGTCAGGTTTAATGACATTCAATTCTTTTAGCGATCAAGGACGATCGCATTTAAATGTGAGCGAGTTAGCGTTTTCTCACGCTAAAATTTATGCTGACGCTATGGCTGCACTCGACATGAAATTGGAGCGGTGCGATTCCAGAATTTGTAGAAAAGCGAATTATGCTGCTGCATCATTTATCAACAAGTAGTTTTAAGTTAATTTGTAAGGCAGTCTTTTGTAACTTGTTAAACAATAAACATCGGGCTCAGTCCCAATATAATTTTTTAATAAAATCCGCGTTTTATTCATTGACTTATATCCAGTGATAATTTTAACTCCATTCCTGATTCGACATTAAATATTCAAATCTCATGTGACACTCAAAACTTCAAAAGAGTTTTAGTTGATTCAAGCAAAAAAATTTGCTAGCTTTAGTGAACCAACTATACTAAATACAACGCAAAGAGTGTTGAATTGATGCAGCAGAGTCGTGACCTTCATACCAATAAAAGCTAAGCAAAGTTGAAGAAATTTCCCTCAATATCATTTAATTTACTTCATACTCCATGACGTTAATTCATTTTCATTTCAAGGATCGTACATCTTAATACACATGACTACATGGCATTCCTTTTAATGAAGCCCAGAGGAAAAACCAACTGGTTTGTTAAATAAGACTCAACTCACTCTCAGAACTACATCATGAACATGGTTCCGCTCCACGAGTTTACTCGTATATCATGTATCACAATTACATTTGCAAGCACACAATTCGAAAAAAATGTCTTGAATTGAGGCCATGATAACATAAAAGAGTGCCGGAGTACATTGTACATAAAAGAGCCCATTAGCGAAGCCTAAAATATGTACGTAATCAACATAACAAAATCATATTAGCAAACATATTCAAGCACCTTCGACGACATGATTGTATCGCTAATGATAGCATTTTATTGCTAATTAAGTCATTTACTGTCTCGGCTAGTCCTGTCATCAAGTGCGTGTGTTCCGTGACAAGGTCCTTCTCTCCTCCCAGTGTCTCCTCAACAGGCAGTTTAATTCAATTCGCTTGAACACATAAATGATTCCATCACTCCACGACACTTTGGTCGTTTCGGCTTGCACGTCGCTTGCGAGACGACATAAAATACCATGAACATAATAACGTAGATACAGCGTAAATCAGGTGAATCCAATTCATGGCTGCTGTAATAAAAAGCGGCTTTTACGACTATCGAAGTAAGCACCGTCTGTCCCTATTTCTATTACGACTACTTGCCATTGTTCACTAGCGTTTCCGTTTCTCCGAGGCAAATCCTTTCGAAAGCCTCCCGGGATCATTTGCCACCCGACGCTGTACCCTAAACTTGAGCTCTAAACAATAACACCGATGAACACAAAGGATATGTATATTTTGAGAATATTTTACTTGTATAGAAATTTCGGATGGGAATCATAGCGAAGGTCTGCAATGCGGGGCGGCACAAAATCAGTGAAACTAGTGCCAACATTGTTCTCCCACACCCACTCATTCATCTTTAGAGATTTTTCTTTTTTTTGTCAGACTAGAGAGCGAGGCAAGGATTCGAGTAGGCTGCCCGGAAACCACTTTGATCAATCGAAAGCCGCTGGGAATATTGGCCCACCCTATTACTATTCATGCCCACAACAAGGACACCCATGAGACGACAAGACGACAGCAAGAGCGGTGATTCTTAAATCCAACCGCGTACGATGGAGCGATTATTCCGATTTTCGTCCTGGTTAGCATTTTTTCTGTGGTTGCTGTACTACCCGCCGAACTGTGTAGTCGTGTTTGTTTTCAACATGATACATTGAACTAGTTTTGGTGCCGAGATGGAACGCAGCGCAACATTAAATGGATTATTTATTGCCTTCTACATGGTAACAAATTTATCAATGCGGCCACTTTATAAGGCCATAAATCCTTGAAGGATGGATTAATTTAAAAGGTTCAAAACGCTGCACTCAAGCAGTTGAAGTAATTGAATTTCAAATGCTTATGTATATTTATTAAGAAATAATTAGGATGTCTTACATAAGATTCGCTGCGGTGATCCAAGTTTTACGATTTTGAGTATTGTAATCCCAGCAACCTTCACATTTGTAACGTTCACTAACTTACACTCCACAAAACACTAAACTAAGTACACTGAACCGACACAATGCAATTTTCATTCTTTAACTTCCTAAGACTTCTTAATATTTAAACTCAACAGAACTCCACGCACATTACCCGTCTTTATTGTATAATTTCATTTTCTTTTCTGTATTGGTTTTCCACTTAACGAGTGATGTTGACAAGAAAATGATGCTAGAATGTTAGCCGGTCTGAGGTCATTTCACTCGATCCATTGCAGGAAGAATATTATTTTTAATAACAAGGGATGCACTAACAGCACTAGAAGTGGTTAAATCCACTTCATCGCGACGCGATACCTAAATGCAAAGGGGCAACCGGCTTCACTGATATCCAGCTATGAAAACGGGTGGAAAATGCAAGACTAAGTCGGTGCCAATCCCCATGGGATATCTTATTACACCCTCTGATTGCTAGCAAATCCACTTAGCACCACTCGACACCTTAACGACTTAATTCATCGAAGCTGATGGTAGCGGGACGTCGATGACCGCTCTATGAACCAGTGACCCATAGACCACCCACTCGGTGCGCCTGCAATTTACCGCGAACAATCACAATTTGCATCGCAGGCTACTTTGACTGTGCACTTGTTCGCTTTCAATTGCACATATTGCACGTTCTTTTTCTCTTGCACACTTCGCACAAAGGTCTGACAAACTTGAGACATCAGCGGAACGAGATGACATGGAGTTTAAATTGTAGGCATACTCGTACAAGCAACAACGGGCTAACATGCATGCATGCAGGTCAGGACTTGGAAAAGTATTCGAATAAAAAGGGGCTTGACGCGGTCGCGAGATCCTCGACCGTAAGTTCCACGGGCAACAGATTATTCGTGACTGGCAAAAAAGCCCGACTAGTGCAACACCACTATTTCATGGACCGCTTGAATATCTTGCCCTGCCTTAAGCCAGCAGAATCTGCACGTTTGCAGCAGCACATGAATGAAGCCTGTGAGTCTCCCCAACGCATCTTTATCACAATCATCCCCTTATCCCAAAAGCTTTCCCGAACCAACCCGACGTGAAATATCCCTGACTTGCGCAACTGTATCCAAACTCTACAGAAAAGCGCCAACTAGCAATGCTGCATATTTTCTTTGGCGCTGGGAAATTTGCAAAGCTCTTGGATAAATGTTTGTCCTGGCAGTGAGACTTGTGCTCTTATAGCCAAAACTTATAATTAATGATGAAATGCTGACAATGTGACTGTTTTCCATGCATTCGGGAAACTAGGATACGTCGCGTCCTTTATAGGATGTGATGTATTTTCCGTGTCCGGGACTTTGCACAAGAAAACTAGGTTTTCCTTGAATCCTTGAGTTCTTCGACAATGGAAGTGAAAGCAAAGAGCAGCGCCATCAGTTAAAGTCTGTTCTCAAAGAGAGAGAGAGAATGCAGAACCAAGCGCCCAGCATCCCATCATTAAGAGTAATGGTTGCCACGTTTTGGGAAAATGTAAATGGACTTGTCGTTTTTTGGTATTCATATCCTGGACGCGATGTGTATCATGGCTTTAGGTCAGAATAATTAATTAATTGCAATAAGCTTGAGCTATTTCCTCCAACGATGTTTGCCCATAGTCTGATGGGCATGACATGATATGAAAGCTGAAAGATGTTCAAGTACATAGTCCTGACTACAGGATGTGCGTTTGCTTGCGCCATTCACGTTTGAGTGGTGTGCAGGCCTTTTAGCTGGTTTTAGTATCCTTAAGCGTAGAACGCTACGAGCATTCAACGGCAAATTAAGTTATCCTAAAAGACTTTTAGTTCTGATTCTTCTTCGTGCAGTTTAATATCAAATATTCATATTTACACAAATTTTAAGCTTTCTGTACTTTTCCATTATTTGGGGCAAAATGTTCATCATGTTCAAGTCTCTTGGGAGTTTCTCGCAATATTTTATACCGCGGGAAAATTTTCTATACATTTCTATACAAATATAAATTTTATTTCTGTTTATTTGATGCTACGTTATATAATTGATTGTTTTAATATTTGGCAAATATTTCAAGAAAGAATTAAATTTAAAGAAAGTTTTCCGCATTGAAATAGATTCTAAAAATGACGGAGTAAGGAGTACGTATACAAAATTATCATTGAATTTCAAACCAAAATAACGTTTTTAAGGTTTTGTACTAAAATAGAAATAGTCCAGTCGATGAAGGATTTTGTCTCCAAAGATTTTCGACCTTTATCGATCTACATGAAAATTGGTGAGTAGTTAGAGGGTGGCTCAAATACAATATTTAAAGTCACACAATGCCAACTTGCATTTTCAGTCTGGGGACGGATGCTATACCTTCTGGGAGTTAGAAATTTTTTGTCAAAAATAACCCTTGGAATCAATAGAAGGATAAATTCCAAGCACTTTTTATTCCATAAAATTTGTTGACAATCAATAGTTTTTGAGTTATTATGGCTGAAACTGTTGATTTTTTGTGAAAAAATGCATGTTTTGAAAAGCGTTTTCACAAAAAGCTCCACAACTATGCGTTTCTCAAAAAAAACAAAATTGTTCTGACCAAAATTAAAGCTAATAAAACAACCAAGAAATTGTTTTCAGACAAACATTACAAATTGAATCCATAGCGACGTATAAGTAGTTAACACTCCAATGGTCGCGTCGTTTAGTAGCACATTGGTGGTCGCGTTGTTTCTGTGAGATAAATGATTTATCGGTCATTTTTAAGGTGGATCAACTTAAGGTTTTGAGTTGTAAAAAACATAAAACGTTACAAAGAACACATGTAAATTTAATGATAGTCCAATAATCATCAATTGATAATAAGTATGGAATATTTCGTTGGTTTTTAAAAATAACAAATTTCACTGAGTAAAAAAATAGACACAACTCCAAAAGTGCAAAACAACTGCATTTTCATTTTGAAATTAAAAAAGAACATTGAATTCGAATTGAAGCATAATATTATCCATAAATCAACACAAGAAAACAGAATAAATCAACTTCAATCATTGATTTCAACATCTACATTTACATCTATATCACATCCATCGGTACCAGAAAATTCGCAGTCTTGTAGGCATAAATATTGGCCACAATCTTTGCATCTGTACTGAGTAAGTCTTGAAATCTTCTTTCCCCAACATACTGGCAACGTTTTCGTGTTTTGATGTTTTCGACTACAACGGACACAATTGGTTCCAAGCTTTGGGGAAGGAGCTCCCGAAGTCTGAAAAATATTGTCCGAGGCAGACGGGGAAGTTTCGAGCGTCTTATCAGCTGCTTATTTATGAGTTCTTTCTCCAGATTGCGAAGAAAGATACGGCGAGGAGGTATGTTACTTAAATTTCCTAAACAAATAACTTGGCTTTTATACCAGCAACATTCAGCAAAGAATAAAAAACCACCATTGGCCACCTTCTTGTACCTCGTTGAACGTTATAAGCTGAGCACATTTTATCCACTACATCGACCCCGATTTTATGCCGATTGTAAAAGGTTATCATTTCAGGTTTCTTTTTGGACCCTGTTACTTCGTTTATTATTGGGTCTGTATGCATGCTGGATATCACTAGGACGTCCTTTTTAGGGTTTTGTAAAATAATTTTACAAAACCCTTCTAAAATCGCGTCCTGTCTGTCCGTCTGTCTGTCTGTCTGTCTGTCCGTCCGTCCGTCCGTCCGTCCGTGTGTCACAGCAGTTTTTCTCGGAAACTACTTAAGCTAGAAGCATCAAATTTTGTATGTAGGTGTAAAGTGGTGCTCTCTTCAAAGTTTAACTACAAAAAAATTTTATAAGGTATTTAAGGGGGGTCTCCCCATGTCGGGGAGTGACCCCCCGAAAAAAAAATTTCATTGAAGGTAGCCAATATGGGTGTCAGATGAAAGGTCTTGATGAGAACTTTTCAAAACAGGTCTTCGTTTGGCAAAGTTTGCTTCGAGGGGCGCACAGGGAGGGGAAGTACACGAAAAATTTGTGTCCCCCCCCCCTCGCGATTGGACACCTGTAATCCAAAAAATCTGAAAAAAATCAAGAATGTAGGCCTTGATGAGTAAAACAACAACAAATAAGTGAGAAGTCGCAACTCACTCAACTTTGTTAGTATGATTTATCGATTTTATGTTTTCTTGAATAAAATCTTAACGGTACCATTAAATTCAATGAAATTCAGTACACAGATGACTATTTATAAGACTGATTCACTCTGTAAGTTTCATAAAGATTGTTAAAGCGGTTTGAATTTTCCTGTATTACTACGAACAATATGCGCTGCATGTATTACTATGGCAACATATGGCTATGGAACAACATGCGCTTTTTACCGACTCAGACACTACAGTTTTGCTAGGATTTGCATGAAAATTTCAGGAATAATAGGTGTCATAAATATCTTTGAGAATCAGTTCAGCTAATGGTATCAGCAATCGCAAAACAAAATAGTGGCTCTTTTAAATGCGAAGATTGAATAATTTTGAGTTATTTTTTCCCAACTTCAACGTTCAAGGTACATGCTTTGAACACTTGATTCAATTTAATGAATGACTGAAGATGAGTACCCACAATTAATACTCATAAGTGAAACAAGTCAAGGAGGTGTGAGAGAGCTCCTAGCGAAAGGGCTTTGTAACAACTCTAGGATTCGAAAAAATTGGCTATTAATCGATGATAACAGTACAGGAGAGTGGCCCCTGAAAAAAAATTTCATCAAACGTAGCCGATATGAGTATGAAATGAAAGTTTTCACGGGAGCTTTTCAAAACAGTTCTTAAACTGTCAGTTTTTGCTTCAGTGGGGGCACAGGGGGTAAATACATGAAAAATGTGGTTTCCTCCCTCATGAATGGACATCTGAAATAATTATCAAGGGAGATATTTATGGGTACAACAATAACAAAAACCTCAGAAGTCTAAATTCGTTCAACTTTGTTAATAATAGTATGATCCTCGAATTTCATATTTTCTCCAATAAAATCGTCATTGACATGCTTCTTGACTTTATTCAATCTGGTGACTGCATTTTGAAAATTGAATACAAAACCCTTCTGACATGAGCGTAGGTCTGTTTACCCTACTTTTATTTTTTTTATTTTGCGGGACATATGAGACCATAGTACCCTCTTTGCGGAAAGCAAAAACACTCGAGAATGGCTGCCTGTGTCTTATATCCTTTAATTCGTTAGGAATCTGCCATTCGTTTCTTTTTTCAATGTTCCAACATATGACAAGTTATATTTTGCGGTTAAGTTGTGAAGGAGTGTAACATTGCTGAACCAATTGTCTGCCGTAATATTCCTGCCAAAGTTTTGAAGCGGAGCAATTAAGCGTTCGACAACGTCAACTGGTTTATTACTAGTTTGGAAAGGACCATCCGGCTGCCTTCCTGCGTAAATTTCCAAATTACAGGTACAGTACACACTTGAACCTACTGCCGCAAATATTTTCATCCCATACTTTGCGGGTTTGGATGGAACATATTGTATAAAACCACACCTTCCTCTGAAGGCATTCAAGCTTTTCATCCATAGTTACGTCTTCTCCAACGAAATAGCACTGTTGGCAGTTTTTTATAAACTTTCCAAGAACTTCTCGAATAGGTGCAAGACGATCGATAGCTTTCCGCTCCTCCCTGCTTTCCCTGTCATCAAACTTTAACACGCGAAGAAAAACCAGAGTCGTTGGAGACTCATAGAGAGTCGAAAAATTTCCATACCAAATCCATCGTTGGCCCATAGATCCTTCAGATTTAGTTTCCCAGATCTATGAATTCCAGCTATATACAAAAGACCGATAAATGCTTTCAGCTCTATTGTATCGGCGAAGCTGACGTCTCTTTCTGGTGAGTACTTTTGTTTAATATTTTCGATGTATTGATTTGTAAATTTTACGATGCTATCCAATGAAGTTTCATCAAACAAGCAAGACCATGCTTAGGAGATAGTATTGACACCACGAGTGCTTCCAACCGGCCTAGGGATCTTCCTTAAAAGGTTTTGTGTTCCCCTTTTTGAAGAGCAATAGGGAGATTTTTTCCATACAAGAGAGTTGATTATTTTCTTTCCGCTCTTTTTCTGCGCGATAAAGGAATCTTCGACTTCTTCATCCTCCGATACTGAATCTACGCCACTTTGTTCCGTTTCTGAATCCTTCTCCTGTTCTTCTATGATTTCGTCAGCAGCCGTCTCACTATCTTCTTCTGGCACTTCATATATCGTTCTATTTGATGTATGTAAAAACGGGCCTGAAGGACCCGGCAACGAATCCGCAAAACCAGGCTCATCATCATCATAGTCAAATAGAATTTGATGTATTTTTGCAATGTCTGTCGGATTATTTAGGTTATAAACCATTTTTTTCATCCATATTGACCTGTAAAAAATAAATGAAGGCACATTCCAAGACTTAAAAAATTTACAGATTTTGGTAGAAAGAAAGAAAAGCTCAACCTAGCAAAATAATGATAAGTGTATGACATATTACTATAACTGAAATGCGTGCTATCAAAATAGGGTAGAATCCTAAAAAGTTTGTTAACTACGAAATGTATTGAAAAAAATGCAATGAGTGCTTACTGAGTTATAAGTGGTAGTGGTTTCCGAAAACACCGTGTAACATAAATAGTTGCGTTGCATCTGAGAGATGTACGCTCAGATTTGCTCAATTAAAAATGTAAGGACTGAATTTGAGAGATGAATATAATCAATACTGTTCAAAGAACATAAACACAGGAATACAATTAAAAATAAAAGAAAAGTCAATTAATTGATAATCTAGCCACGTCGTATCTATGAGATACAAAATGGCACCAATCACACAATTTTTCACTTTGAACGTCACCGAACGACTGCTGCTTTCAAAGCATCTAGCATGAGGAATACACGACATAAAGCGTTGATCCGCCTGCACTTCAGCGTACAATCTCTATATTAAGTTGCCATGTATGTTAAGTTGCCATGGGACCCTCGATTTTTAAAAGAAAAAAGAGAAATAAAACCTACGATATTGCCATGAAGAGTGAAACCAAAAAAAATCCCTATAAAATTAGCTTTATTTTCTTATAAGTAATATGCTCAGAAATTTTTACCGGGTTTGAATGCTTCTTTATGAAAAATAAAATACGATTTAATAAAATCAGAATTTTAAATATTTTTCAAAACATTTTTTGTCTTTTCATATAACTCTAAAGCTACTAAATATACGTGAAAATAGTTCTAATCAAATATCTCAGTTTTTTAAACAAAAATGTTGTTTCTCTCTTTCATTTTTGTAGGATAAAATAACAACCGAGTTATCAATGTTAGAAGTGTAAATTTTATTACGAGGCCCATGTGACCCGAGCCTTTAGACCTTCCACATTTAAAAATAATAATTTTTTAAAAAAAGCTATTTTAAATATGTTAAAGTCCTTAAAATGTTCTTTAAAATCGTTTTTGGATGATCTCGGTAGAATAAAATAAAACGGAGTTATCGTGAAAAACGCAATCGTATTTTAAACAGAGAAATTTTTGGAGTACACATTTTGCCACCCCCGCTATTTTGCGGTGCTCCTTCAAAACCTCCAACTGGGGCCCTTGGACCCAGTAAGCCCACCGAAGACGGGTCGTGTGCCACTCGCTTTGCCAGTGGGCCCCAAATGAGGTCGCCAAAGCGAGAATGCGCCCGAGTCGGAAGGTTCGCACCGGCCTAACCTTTAATCTAATTTTGCAGAGAACCAAACCCTACCTAATCCCGAATAATGTCCCCAACTTTGCCCCGTACTGCAATACGCTTCACGCTCCTACTACATGGGTAATGATCGGGGACACTTTCACGCAGCGGTCGAACACCACCCCGAAACATCGTCACTGTTGCACCAACACCTTGAAAACCTCGCGAGCCAGACCTCACAATGTTCACAAAACACACACTTTTTGTTTTTCCACTTATTTTAACTATTTTATTTAATTATGAATATGTAAATTTTCAATATTTATGAATATGTAAATTTTCAATATTTATGAATATTTAAATGAATACATAAATTTCAATTATTACGAAATTTCGACAAATTAAATACCTACTACCTATCGATTTCCACGTAGTCGGGGGCCCCCAAGTTCCCTCAATGGTTGATTTGTTCGCTGTTCATTTGATTGGCGGGTTGATAGTCGTGACAACTGTTGATTTGATTGGCGGGCTGATAATCGTGAACAACTGTTGATTTGATTGGCAGGTTGATATTCGTGACCACTGTTAATTTGATTGGCGGGCTGATAGTCGTAAACAACTGTTGATTCGATTGAATGGTTGATAATCGTGGCAACTGTTGCTCGTCGTCCCTCCAAGGTTCGCCTCCTACCAATTCTTCTTCGCCGCGTGCTTCCTTGTCGCCATTCCTCCTTGCCGTCTAGCTTCTTCCAATTGATACGAAAAAAGAGCTTTTCCTCGTGCTCCGGGGTCTTTTATAACCTCCGGGGAGACCTGGGCCCCCTATCGTGCAACACACTTTCCAGTTAAGCTTTGCATCCGGAAATGTGGCAATGCCTCACTGCATAACCGCCCTGTAGCTTCCGCATCTACCAGCGGGCAAGTCGTGTCATCACTTACAAGCTTTGCTGCTGCACACATACATTGGGAGTGGAACAATGCACACATTGAGACAAAATTAGATTGGTAAAATAAATATTGTTCAAATCCACAACATATTCCACTCAATGCATTTATTCATGCAATTTGATGATTTTAAGGACCTCGATCGTAGTTTAACTTAACATCGTTGTGCACTGTATTTAAATTTAATGCATTAATTCCCAACACTACACTGAGCTCACAGACAGTTTATATGGGACCTGCTTCACACACACCACTGAATATATCTGTTTGAGTTTCAGCTGCATTCATATTAGCCGCTGGTAGAACATATCTTGAACCGACAATCCTATTGCTATTAATCATATCATCATTGCGTAGTTTTTCCACCGTCCCTGTCAATTTGGATCTTTCAGTTGTAATGTACTTTTCTCAGATATCGAAGATTTATAGTTTTCACAATTTTTCCCCGCATAATGAGAGCTTGAAAAATTCGTACGTTGAGCAACAAATTGCTGTCGTAGGCATTGATTATAAGAATAAAATGTTTTTCCTGATATGCTAGATTCATAGTCCATTGTGTAAAGTATGAGCGATAAAATGCACAGAGCCGTTCGTTTCTACAGATTCCGCTCGTGCATTCTAAAGCTGAATCATATGGCGAATTGTACATTTGCAGCCTATGCTTTATCACGTCTGCTGAATTCAATATGGCATCATGTGTAAGTATCGCGGCAAAGGCTGATACCATGTTATTGATTTGATTGACCTTGTGTATCTTGCCAACGTTTCTTTTGTACTGCAGATAGAATTTTGGTACTATCTTTCGCATTGTCGAATTTAGCACTGTGGACACCTGCAAGCACCAAACCATCTTCATCGCTGTACTTTTTCTCGAGTTTCTCAAGATCTTCTATAAATTCTGGAATGGGTTTTGCCTCCGGATCAGCTTCATTGAAAACTATCTCGAAAAAAGATGGTCGAGTTTGATTTTTCACATCATAAGAGCTCTGAAAATATATCGCGACATTCAACAGGAACTCACCGTAGCGCCTAACAAATCTTGCTTTCAACAGTCACATAGATACATACGGTCGCTCGAAAACGCTAACACCATCATGAGTATCAACGGCTTCATCAACATACTCGAACACAAAATTGGGACCTTGCCGCCTAACATTGAAACCGTTGAATAGCTCTATCACTCATCAACAATAACTTAGCTTGAGCGCTACATCGTCATTATGCTACAAACATGCGAAATTCACTCCGAATGAAATAAAAGTGGTCGTAAGCAATGTAATCATGTGACGCATCTGAAACAACAATTAAGTCTTGAAGATGATAATTATAACAAGCAACCATTACATTGTAATGCATCAACTCAACTGCTTGTGATGCCGATTTCTTCGCTTATTTACTTACCAAGATACGTTTATTTTTTTTCCTCACATAGAAAACCAATTGCAAATTCAGCGCACACTCTGAAATTCCCGATTTTTATGGAAATTAGAGGAAAATTACTGAACAGTATCCAATGCAACAATGACAGCGGCGTAAGATGCGACACAAATTTATGCACTGCTAAAGCACACTTATCGATTGCAATCTCTTTTGCGCTCGATCAAAAGAAATATTCTTACCGTTGAAGCAACGGCAACCTGCAAGCTGCCAATCACAATAACCGCACGTACATCCACTCATTGACGTCTGCCCTTCGACTCCATGCGTCGAGGAACATCGCAACACTTCACACCCATCTTTTGATGCAAGCCTCAAGGTAGGTTGCATACGATATTTTTTCATGTGTGGGTGCGCACAATTAATAGATACGAATAAACAGAATTGCTTCTTGATGGCTGTTTATGTTTTAGCTAATATTATCATCATGCGGTTTTATTGGTAAATTTGAATTCATTTCCAATGTAAAGAAACAATAATGGATAATGCATAATAAAATATCGTAGTTTTTCTTTGGTATCACGTTGATTTGAAACAAAATCGGTGTGCGAACCGTTTATTAGTTCTGGATTATTTTTAAAAAAAAGAAGTCATTAGATATTTAGAAAAGAAAAATTCTACGCCATATAATCATTAATGTCTACTTGTCGCCGTCTATTGCAATATGCTTTTAATCGAACTGTTTTCTGTTCTAGTAAGAATTTCAATTTTCTGGATCATCATGCTGTAGAGGTGACGGAGATAGGAAAATTTTAGAGCAGTTTGATAGGGTAACTGCTCTATTACTACAGGGTAGCTAATTTTCTCACAATCCCAAGGCAACGCGAATTGCGAAGAAGGAGCTGAAGGATCTTCCATTATCGCATCGGTTGTCTTTGGCGTCGCAATACAGAATGACAAATACTAAAAGAAAACACAGTTGATAGACGGACAGACTGATACGTATGTTGGTGTTTTGCCGTAAATAGATAAATCTCACGCGTGCTTGAAACTGTGTGCGGACGGACAGAACAGACGTGGATAAGTATCTATCGGCGCAGATCTTTTGCGTGGTATATCCCAACTTCTTTTTCCTCGGTTCTGACCACGTATAGGACCCGGTACGGTGGCAGGCTCTCACAACCAGACATGAGCCAGCCATCGGGCACCAACTAACTTCCTTTTGTTTCAGGTGACTTCGCGGGTTGAGTGGCCCCAAGCAAGGTGCCTCTTTATGACATATCTCTATGACATAAATTGGTCACCGGGGTATTTCTCCTCTGATGGGAAGGTTCATACAAGTTATGTTGTATGAGTTTTCCACTCAGAAGGGAAATACCTGGTCACTACAACATATATGGATCTTGATCCAGTTGGGCGGGTGCGAGGGGGCACCATCACCACCCAGTTGTCCCTCTCTTATTTGTGAGCCTCGTCGGGTAACGACGAAGTTACACTAAGTCGACCCATTTTTTCTTCTTCCATTTGTTCTCTGAACAAGTCATTTCCCCTCTTTGTGGTTGCCTACAATTTTTGCGACTTCGGTCGCCTTTCTTTTTGAGACCCCAGAAATTCGTGAATGCGAAATTCTTTTGTGGTGGGTCCTTGTGCTAGGGAAATGAACCCACTCCACGACACCGCAATGCTAGCTTGCCAGCGCATTCACGTGTCCCCAGACAAGGGTATTCTCGGCGGATATCTACACCTTCCTCTGCCGAGGCAGCAGACCATCGCTGCAGTCCTTCACGGACTTTGAAATCTATCTATATCACTACACGTTAAAGACCAATATTCTTCATATCTGTTCGTGGCGGGTGTTGTTGGGAAAAATTTGATTCATTCAAGTGTCAAAAGCACATTAATTGGTTGGATCATCAGCTGTGTATAAGTTTTTGTGGATTGAAACCAGACTCAAAACACCATGGCCGACAAGCTGGATATCGAGAAAATGAAAGTGGAAGAATTACATGAAAGTTAGGAGAAATGGGTCTCCCTACAGATGATACAAAGCCGATATTGCACCACCGATCACGTAAGGCAATGCACGCGGACATTGAAAATGCGGACTGCAGCGAGGAATCTAATGCTAGTGATGATGACGACAAATCGTCCGATAGCGATTTCAATGAAGGTAACAAAGACTCGAAGCAACATAAGATGCGGCGAAAATCACTTGACGAAGTATTATTGATTTTTCGTGATGTATGAGAGTCACTAGAAAAATTCAGTGGCGGGAAAAAAATATAAATGTTCTAAAATGGCTTGATGATTTGAAGGAAATGGCAAGGTTGTGTAAGTGGACGGACGTGCAGAAAGTGGTACATGCGAAACGATTACTAATTGGATCTTGGAAGCTTTTTGTGAGATATGAGAAATGTGTGAAAAACACGTATTCATAGCAGAATTTAAAGAAGTAATTGACGGTCATAAAGTACATCGTAAATTAGACTGTCAAAAGAAACAACAAGATGAAACATTTCAGGATTATACATACAAAATGTTCAATATAGCAAACCTAGTGAACGTAGATGTACGCACATTTATTAAGTATATTGTTGAAATAAGAGTATTCCTTATGGTGCAAAAACAGTACGTGGACTTAAAGATAAATTTATGCAATATGAATGCAGAAAAGTAAAATGCAAAACTAAAAAGTGCAATAAAGAGGACATCAAACGGAAACGTGGTACTGGTAAAAACACTAAAACTACTAAATATGATCAAAAATTAAAGCGATGTTATATCTGTGGTGCAAAAGATCATTTAAGTTCTGATTATACTAATACGCAAAAGGAGTTGAATGTTTTAAATGCAGCATCGAAGAGTAAGCCAAAGGAAACCAACATTTTGCAGACAGTTAAGAAGAAACTTGTCAAAGAAGTGATGGTAATAGATACCAAGCTCATCGCTTCAATAGATACCGGTAGTGATCTGATTCTTATGCGAACAGATGAGTATGTTCAAATCAATAGGTATTGAAATCCTAGGCAAATTCATAACTGACATAAAAATGAAGTTTCACGTCGTTCCTTCTACGACATTTTAATAGGAACTGACTTCCTGAATCAAGTAAATCTTACCACCAAAGCTAGTGTAATAGTAATTTCAAAGATTGCCGTAGCAGGTTCAAATGACGATGATGTTTCCAAAATGTTGTGTAATCCAATGATGTTGATTTGTCATAAAAATCGAATGCAAACCATCGTTAGGACATAAAAGAAATGATCGAGAATTATAAGCCTGAAATAATTCGCGATGATGGAATAAAAATAGGACTAATATTAAAGGATGAAATTCCATTTTATTCGAAGTCACGTCGCTTGTCTCTTCATGAAGAAGTTGATGTTGATAATATAATAAAAACATGGATTGACAAAGAATTGCTCAATCATCTACATCAGAATACCCCAGCCCAATCGTAATTGTAAAAGAAAAGAACAGTACCACATGAGTATGTATGGATTACCGGGCTTTGAATAGGAAAAAAAAGAAAGATTGGTACCCTTTGCCGTTAGGCTTACTCCAAAGTACAGATATCTTAGTACAGAGTTTTCCAATAATAGGTGTTATTTTGATATGAAAAGAAAAATGTCATTTTTTAATATAAATGATCAAACGTTTATTTTATTATAAAGAAGAAGGTATGTCGTTAATAATTCAAAAATAACATTAGGCAAATGACCCCAATGACAACGCTTACAGGACCATATCTTTTCCATGAAATTTCCATAACCAAATCGCAAAGTGGCTGCCCTATATCCTCAATAACATCACGGATTCCATCTTTGAGGTCTTGAATCGACGCTGGGCTGTTGGCGTAGACCATCTCTTTTATGTGACTTCAAAGGAAGAATTCGCAAGGTGTTATATTACAAGATCTCGGTGGCAAATTGTGGTCACCTCTTCGAGAGACAACACGGTCCGGAGACCTTTCCCGTAAAAGATCAATGGTTTCGTTGCTTGTGTGGCACGTAGTGCCGTCTTGTTGTAAGTGAACGTTTTTCAGGTCAATACCATCCAATTTCGGCCATTAAAAATTATTAATCATCTCTCGATAGCGCAATCCATTCACCGTAACGGTTGCTCCAGTCTCACTTTCGAAGAAGTAAGGTCCAATGACTCCGCCGGACCATAAACCGCACCAAACAGTCACACGTTGAGGATAAAGAGGCTTTTCAACAATAACTTTTGGATTTTCCGAGCCCCAGATGCGACAATTTTGCTTGTTGACGCAGCCACCGAGGTGAAAATGAGCCTCATCACTCTAGATGATTTTTCGATGGAATTCCGGATCATTTTCATGCATTTCAAGGACCCAATCAGCTAAGACACGACATTGTTGATGATTGACCGGCTTGAGTTCTTGTGTTAACTAAGCCTTAATACGCGAATCTTTATGCAATATACGGTGTAATGACATTTGTGGAATGCCTAATTCCAAAGAACGACAAGGAGTGGACAAACCTGGGTTTTCTTCAACACTTTCGGCTACAGCAGCCATATATAAACCATACATAGATATATGGTTTATTAGAGGTATAGAACTTTAAAGTGAAATAAAATACCTGTACAGTAATAATATAAATTGTTCTGTGTGCCATGAAATTGGATTTATTGATAAGATAATGTTTTGCCATTTTCATTTGAATACGACTGGCTCAGAAAAAGTCCAAACGTGAAGATATTTAAAAGTATATATATATATATATATATATATATATATATATATATATATATATATATATATATAGCTATATATATATATATATATATATATATATATATATATATATATATATATATATATATATATATTTATATGTGTGTATATATATATACACATTTATATACAGGGTGCGTACGGTATTTGAGGACATACATGAATGTGTTCAGATAAGAAACGGCGGACTTCAATATCACTCAAGAAATGAAGAGACATGCTGTCATCGTCACTATATGTGCAAACCATACAGATTTAGAAATCTTTAATTTTCTTAATTGCGATACAGAATCGGTTGCAAAACGCAAAAAGCACCAACAACGTTCTGACACTGTCCGACTTGCAAGTGCAAGTGCAAGCAATCATAGACGAGGACCCTTCAAAATCAATGAAGGTCCTTGCGAGTGAGCTTCATGTAGAGTTGTCCACGAAGACCTTCGGTATAAGTCTTACGTGATGCGCAGAGGACAGTTCATATTGGAACGAACACGGAAACAGAGAGTTCTCCGATCAAAAGTCTTTTAAACAAAATCAAACACTCTGAGGCGCCTAAAATGTTATGGTTTTTTCCCGGCGAAAAAAATTTTGACCACGATCGAAAGACCAATTGCAGAAATGACAGATGGCTATGTTCAAATCCTACGGAGATTATGTTTTATGTACACAAAATTTCCAGCCACTGTTATGGTTTTAGGTGTTTTCAGCAAAGAAGGACATGTTATGCCACCACACTTTTTTACTCAAGGACTTCGAGTGAACTCTACTGTTTCTCGACGTTTTGGAGACGGTAATGAAACCCTGGATATACAATGTAAGTGGAAGCAGACCATACATTTTTCAACATGGCTCTGCTCCTTCACATAAAGCGATGGCGACATAAGATTCGATGGCCGAAAATTTTCATGACCACATAACACCGAACCTATGGCCACCTAGCTCTTCAGAGCTTAATCCTTTGGATTATTTCGTATGGGGCGTAGTTGAGCATGGGACCAATAAGCCTCCTCATAATACCACTTCTTCGCTGAAGACTGCTTTTAGTGCCGTTATGGTCAATATGAACAAGGAGCATTTGATTCGGGCTTGTAATCGTTTCCGGACCCGGATCGCAGAGGTTATTGCTGCTAATGGCGATTTTATTGAATGACTATATAGCCATATATTAATTTAACGTTGTATAAAAAATTCCCGAAATTTCATTAAATTTTGTTAAAAATCCAAGCTAATTCATTTTACTCTTAAGTTGTCCTCAAATACCATACGCACCCTGTACATAGGTAATACAGGGTGATTCATCATGAGGTTTGGTTTTTAATTCTAAATACAAGTAAAAGGCACTAAGTTGAACTCTATTTGAAAAAATTTTTTGTGAGTTGAAGTAACAATCCATGACTTTTACTTTTTAAAGATTATTTTGTTTAAATGTTGACGACGACTGCACTGTAAATGGCTGATCCTGTCCAATTAATGATGACGCATTCTAGCACAGCGACCGATATCTCGCGAATGACCCTAGTAATGTTGACTTCTAATGCGTCAACTGAAGCTGGCAGTAATCCTTCGCTATTGATATGAGCGGTATGAGTACAAGGGTTAGTTGTTAATAGCTGGCCGACGAGAGAATATACGGCATTAGAATATTACAATTATGTGAAATGCATTAATCAATTGAAATGTGAAAATCGAAAGAAAACTTAATTTAGCAATGCAATAATATGGTGTATTCTGGTGGCTAGGAAAGCATCATCAGCACCAGCAAAGGAATTCTCTTGTAAAATTAGACGTAAGTTTACAATATTTACAGTTAGTGAAAAATTAAGACGCAACGCAGATGCAATATTTTACCATTTTTAGATTATGGTACTAGAGTTTGTAACGATGAAAGTAAAAATTTATTGAAACAAATGATGCAAGAGAACATTCTTTCGATCAATAAGTATCGTATATGTATTTCACAAAGTTATGGAAGGATAACTTATTAGCAATTGTTATACTTCCACAAAAGACCATGAAAACCCTCCTTTGCAACTCCACCACTTGCACTTTTCTCACGCACACGCGTCAAAACATTTCGACATAATCCGCGGATTATTGTTTGAAAACTCCGGTGGCGATAAACAACCCCGGACGGAATAAATAAACGCGTTTTGAATGACTCCACGATGCCGGCCGTCAGAGGTTAATACAAAACATTACCTACTGTCAACTACCATAGTTGACATTTGTTGCACAGTAAAAGAGAAACGAGAAGTACTCGAAAGTGTAATAACTGCGTGAAAATGCACCAAACCGCAGTACCACCAATAGGATTGCGCCAAAGGTTAATGCATGCGTTTAAAAAATCACGCGCGCAATATACGCTATTAACCATCCTAAAGCCATATACCCCCGTTTTTGGAGATATTTGCTAAAATAGATTTTTTTACTTTATTTCCTTTCAGCTATTTTTAAAATAAATTCTTAATTTAGTATTCTCGTAAAAAGTGTAAATAAATTGCTATTTATTGTAACAAACCATAGTGAATTTTGTTCCTAGCAGTCCAGCGGCACCCCGCCTGGTACGTAAAGACAAGTGTTTCTTTGCATACGTTGAAAACCAACTGGGGTAGAAATGAATCCTAAATCGCTCAAACGACGGGGACTCCCCGTTTTTTGGCGTCAACGTTACGTGCTTATCTCATTAAAATTTTAGTGTGTTTAGTTACGTTTGCAGTGATTTTTGTGTACCTACACGATTGTTAAAAATGAGTGAACCAAGAAAGTTTCGATATGAAAATAAGCTAACTGACGAAGAACTATTGGCGTCACTGGAAACAGTCGAGTACGATAGTAATTGCAATAAAAGATGGTTCCAGTGATATGCACTAAAGGATGGTTCAAGTGATATCGAAGAGACTGATACAGTGACTGAAACATATGAGGTAGAAGATGTTTTCTAAGGTTATTATGTTGATAGTGGAAAAAAGTTAACAGATTCTACCGATATAGTAGGCCCATCAGTAAAATTGAATACTGATAATCCAAATTTTACGTTGAAGATGGTTGTGTGTGGCCAAAAGTTATACCTACTACGAGGATAAAGAGAAGGAGATGCAATATTCAAAAAAGTTCAGCAGATTTTAGTAGATATATATAGTTTCCAACTTTTCACCATAAACGAAGCTTTCAAACTTTTTTTTTCACAAGATATCGTGGATATAATTTAATCCGAGACGAATGGAAAAGCCGAATTATATTATGCAAAAAATGGATAAGCCTTTTTGCTTTTGTGCAAGAAGAATTGTAAGCATTTATTGGTTTGCTAATTCTTTTTGGAGCCTGGCACGCTGCTAAAGAGCCCATATGTATACTATGGAGCCAAGATCCAACTCGACCTCTAGTATCATCTATGTAAATTTTCTCGCAACAGATTTGAACAGATTATGTGCTTTCTAATATTTGACAGCTTTGAGATAAGAGAAGAAAGAAAACGCACAGATAAAATTGCTCCAATCAGAGATGTTTTTGATAGTTTTGTATTTTTAATCCATCTGAACAGTCATGCGTGGATGAGTAGTTAGTCCCAGGGTAGTGATGGACCTGGCAAACAATTAATTTACAGGATATGAAACAATTACCGACAACTTTTTTTTACCAGTATTGAGTCAGCCAATAAGCTTTTAGATAAAAACATTACCTTGTGCGGTACACTGTGTAAAAATAAACGTTATATTCCGTAAGAACTACTTCCAGTAAGATATATGTTAAGAAGGACTTCAAGCATGTTTGCTTTTATGGAAAATAAAGCCTTGTTTCTTACGCACCAAAAAAAAAATGCAGCAGTTATTCTTTTATCGACAAAATATAATGAAGACAAAGTAAGTGGAGTGGAAACTGATTAAAAACAAGATATTATTGCATCTTACACTACAATAAAACAAAGGGTTAAGTTAATACAACAGATAAATTGGCAGAGGAATTCTCGACACAAAAAAAGTAATCGGTGGCCGAAGGCAAAATTTTTACATCTACTAGATAGTGATGGCATCAAAGCTTGCAAACTTTGGGTGTTGAAAAATCCAGATTGGAAACAAAATCGTTTGGATAGAAGAAAAATGCTTTGTTGGAGTTTGGCCAAGAATTAATTGGTAAAAATTTAATTTGTAGGTACTTAAATGACAAGTCATTACACTCCAATATGAAATAATCCATGTTAACCATTTTGTCAGAGTTAAACGTAAGCAACAAACAACCTGTTCTCGTTATTAAAAGACAAAAGCGATGTTCCTTTTGCTACAGAAGTAAAGACAGGAAATGTAGAAAATTTTGTTTTCCGCGCACTCAGTACGTATATGCAGAGCATCAAAAAAATATAAAAGTTTTTAACAAGTGTGGAAGTTAAATTATTATTTAAAAACTCATGGATACCTGCTTCTTCAAATTCCTGTTTCTTTAATTTTTCTTTTTTTTAATAATCATGTTATACTATTTCTACAAAATGTGTTTACTTATTTATCAATGCTTAAAGTTTACTTATGCGTTAAGTTATATATTTTTTTATAACCAGGAAGTACTTAGTTTTAATATTCCTTAAATATAACATTGAAAACAAAAATAATAATGAACCAAAAAAGTTTTGGGGTACATTTTAACCCCACTTTGGATTTAAAACCACAGGTTTACTAAAGTTAATGTAATTTCCGGTGGATGCAAGGCGTAATGGAACCTTGATGTGCTAGTTGTGGGTCTGTTTCACAAGTAGAGCGTTTCGAGGTGATAACCAGAAGATTGTTATAAATCGGCTGTACTTGCATGCACTTGCCCGATTCTCTTTTCATTGATAGTGGAGGACGTAAAAACTGAAGTTGAGCTTCAGAAGTTAACACCTACGAAGGAAATTGGACGCTTTTTTAATGAATTCGACAAGCGGTTACTCAGTGAAGTTGCAACGGAAGAAGTTTTGGTGCATCATTTTCGACTGGCGAAACAATTTGGTGGCAAAGTGGATAATACCAGTTAAATAATTCAACGATACTATATAATAATTTAATCAAACACCTTCAAAGTCAACATTTGATAAATTTTGTTAGTGGTCGTGTGATTTGTGAGCTTTAAATTTTCTCCACAAAATCTATAGGGAACCCTTTAAGTTTCCACAATTTATGTTTAGTTTTTTTACTAATCGGTGCATATATCCTCAAAAGCAAATCTTAAACAACAAAGTTAAGGCCAATTAAAAATGTTAAAGCAGCAAAACTGTCTAATACCGGGGAGATACAAGGTGTGTCAATTAAGTAATGACACTGATTCCATGAAAACCGTATATTAAAAAATTATTCTACAACTCTGCCATCACCTTCAAAGTAATCTTCTTGGGCAGCTATACAACGATTCGCATTTCCCATGCTTCCTTATATTTTTGGAACGCTTCGAATGGGATGTCCGCAAGTACCCTCATCACGGCCGCCTGGATGTGTGTAATCGACTCAAAATGGTGTCCTTTGACCATCGATTTGCAACATGGCGGTCCCTTTAGAGGCCAAATACCGGCACCCGTTGAGGGCGGTATAGTGTGGTTCTTTGAAACCATCTTCGTGCACAACTTTTTCATCCCAAAGTCGTCAGTTAAAATTTTTCTGACTGTTTCACAGTTCATATCCAGTTAAACGCTGATCTTCATGAATTAGGGCGTGCTTATGCTGCGCATTCACATCAGTCGGCATTTCGGCTGGTCTCCCGCTCCGCGCCTCGTCTTCCACGCTTTCATGCCCTTTCTTAAACTCTTTATGCCATCAGAATACCTAGGCATGACTAAGAGCATTATCGGCATGCAATTTTAACGTACGTTTTTGAAGCTTTTTCGCCCAATCTGGCGCAAAATTTTATCGTGACGCATTTCTCTTGATTTCGTTTCTCCATTTTCGTGACGAGCAGCACCAACACACGTCTACTCAACACGACACAGCAGACGAACTAAACAAGCTAGAGCGATGTTAAATACATCAATGGAGAAGAGAAGGATGCCGGGGAAGGAGAAGGGAGTTTCAAGGTCGCAGGCAATGAAATCAGCATTACTAAGCGACCCGGGTGCTACAAATGTGCTCGGATTTTCAAGAATATTGCCGAAATGGCTCAGTAGATTAATTTGCCATTCGGATTGCTCTATCAACAAGGTTAGTAAAATTGAGACAAACTGACAGCAAAATTAAGTACACGATAACCACATATTAATTCTTAGTTGCTATTTGTAGGATATTGTTTGATTTATCAATTAATTTAAGAAACTCTTCTGAAAGAGCACTTCCCTGCTACTTCAGTCTGTTTTATGAATACATTAAGACACTTACTCCAAAAATTGCATAATATTAATTAATGGAAATAAGTTCAGCGTAGAGTAATGTCAAATGATTACTTGATTGCTGAAGGTTTTGAGCCATATTCATTTTGTCAGTCATATTTTCTGTTCTTAACGAAGGAAATGTTCTGTATTCGAAGGTTTTTGAATGGAATCAGGAATTTCACCCTTCTAACTGGTAATTATTTGATCTTTATTAGACAGAAGGTCATTAGCTGGGCTTACTAAACCATCAAAGCTAATACGCGAACTACGTGAAAAGAATTCTATGTGAAGATGGAAAAAATTGTTCTATTTTTTTTTTGTTTTTGAGAGAAATACATGAAAAATTAAATGAAAGTGCTTAGTAAGCCCAGCTAATGACCTTCCGCCTAATAAGCACTAGACGGCTCTCACATTCAAAACAGGTTGAATGATTTTCATTCGATGTAACATCTTCTCTTTCTTCGGCATCATCACTGACCTTTTTGGGCCATCAGTTAGAGGTAGTTAGAGCATCTCATTTCTAGATCGAATGTATCGACACTCTGGAAGGTGGTTTAGTTAGTACCATGCTATGGCTGTATGTCCGTCCTTCCAGCTGCGATGCGTTCTTATTTGAAACCAGTACGTATCAAAACTCAACGGGCTTATAGTCCATTTGAAGTATCGCTCGAAACAAAGCTCATTGTCACCAACGGGGCTAGAACCAGGGACCTTCGGCTTACGGGGCTAGTGATTCGATATAACTAGTAAATGCGAAAATTAAATGCAATTGACTTGAATAAAAACTAAAAAGTTATATGCATTACATAACATCTAATTGAGATCATGATAATTCATCGAAGTCAGAGTTAACATCTCATGACGAAATCTAAATGTCAGTTGTTATGCATTTCTCTCAAAAACCAATAATAATTAAAAAAAAAACTTTTTTTTCATCTTCACTTAAATTAGAATATACTCGTATTTAGGAAAACTTATTCGGCTCTCATAGGGCTAACCTCATCAGCGTTTAATGTTTTCTCCTTTGGGAATCGATAGAGTAATATCTCACGTTCCAAACTAGAGCCTTATGCAAAATCCGCACTGGGCCTTAATGCCCGTTTCGGTATGCCTAAATCCTTAATCAAATTTTTAGTCAGTATAACAGCTTTTACGCCTCAATAAAAGTTTATAATTTGCTTTCTGGTAATTTTGCGAGTACCTTGATTATTAGAAGATTTATTGAGTATCTTTTATAAGAAGCAGTTTCTGTACTTATTCGCTTGCATAAATGTTCTAGCACGAATATTCTCCTGCTTAATTTATTTGTCAATATGTTTTCATCTTATTTCTGATTTCAAAATAAGATATTTATATATTTGGGGAAGGTAGCTCTCAGATACAAAGAATGGATGTTTAATTGTAAATAACTAATATATCGCCATGTTTATGTATTTTCAAATTGAATAACTAGTTAACGAACTAGCGTTCAATAAATACTCATGATGATATAAATGCTTTGCCTCCAACCGGACAGCACATATGCAAGTAAATCCATCAACGCATTGTGCAAATCTGACATGAAATTGAGTTATTACAGTAAACAGCTAAGCCTATTACAAGTCCTGCAAAATTCTTCATATCATCTCTACTCGTATACCACTCATGTGTATACATACGCAGGAGATGGTAAAATTTGTTGTTCCTCATATTTGATGAAGTGTCAACTAGGGAACTTGTAGCTCACCCGCACCAATTCCTGTCTCTATTGCAGTGGATATTCAATCACTGTTTAGATCCCGATACATGATGAATTTATATTTTCTATTACGAAGCCATTAGCTGTCATTCCGATAGTTGGATACACACCAGTAAATTTGCTGAAGGGAAGGGGCTTCAAATAAATCCCTAAATATCTGATCAGAATTAAACGACGGTAGTGTATCTTATTTTACATATAAATTTATGTACAGTTACACAGGATGCTGGGTTATTGGTCAATATATCTTTGACGTCGTTCTGAAATTCAAATCACTTTCATACTGTTTACGTACTTATTCGTTAATCAAATATGCATTGAACTGCTGGAGTGTGAATGCTGTAATGAGGTTTACACAGTATAAAATGAAAATTTGATAGAAACTATTTGATAGTGATAAAATATTCAACACGTGGAAGCCTTCAAGAGTTAGTAAAGGGCAAACATTTTTGATATTTTATACATTATTTCATGAAGAGTTGTCTCGCATATACTACTAATTGATTTTTATAAACATCATGTTTGATAGTACAGATAAATTTCGATTTGAATAAAAATTTAAAACTTCCTACCATAGAAACCCAACTGCTAAATATCCCCAGGCATAACCTTGAGCCACCATGAAGGGAAACAATTGAATCGCGCTATTGATTTATGGAGTCAACTCAAACCATCGACTTCAGTAATTGACCTCAGGCATACAAGGGTCAATTGTTGAAGTCGATAGGTCAACAGAACTGTTGACCTAAAATCATCAGATTCTTCGGGGCTTCTAAAGGATGATTGCAAGATTATTCAAAATAGAAATAAAACGGATATTCTTGGCAAAAAGGATGAAATTTCTCAAGGGAGATAACAATTATATGGAATTTATAAACATAATTAACGACTATTGAATGCATCCTGGAAATATTTAAGTCAATGATAGATTGTTGATTTTTACTTTCATCTCTCTATTCAACTTACAACTACTCGTATTAGTGTTTTAACCAATACCGCGGCAATTCTCTTTACTTTGAACAGAGTTAAGATCTATGAATAGTGAGTTGTTTATAAAACCGTTCTAATTTTTTTTGAATTATTGTATTAGTATCGATTTGAATCCAATAATGAAAGCCTGGACAAAAAATTACTTATGATGGACTTTAAAATCTAGTAACTTATGGATGCCTCTTTCAAAAAATTTTTTTCTGGTATAATTTTGTAGGTTGCGTTCTATGTTGTTACAACCATGGAAGTCACTGCAAGTGCAGACATTAAAAATTAGCAGGAGGATGCTTAATCTGGGTTGGCATATTGAGGCAAGCTAAAACTCAGTCGTGTCTGCTTGTGCTGTGCCATCCTACACATAAAATCGCGGCCGAACGTACACGAATGTACTCCGTAGCAAATTCAACATAAATGGCATCAGCTATTTTGAATCAAAATCAGGGCAGGGCACCATTAACAGACATTCAGAAAACTAAGCTTGCCAGCGCTGTACTCAGCAAATACCATCGGCGACAACCCGGAAAAGCGCCTGTATGTCTGGACCGCACCACAAAAACCTGGTGTACCCCATCCATCATTTCGAGGCACCTCATCATCACACCTCCTCAGAAGCAGAGCCTCATGTTACAGGCAGCCAAAGGTATACCTATTATCCCCTTCGGCACCCAGCAATTCAAGCTGGAATTTGGGTTACACCACCCATTTCACTGGCTTTTCGTTATTGCAGACGTCCAGACAGCCATCCTGGGAGCCGACGCACTCAACTATCATGGCCTGCTTATCGACTTGAATCGACACTTCTTGGCCGACCGCACCAACCTCTCTATAGTCTGCTTGCCAGTGCATAGCACCAGTGGCGTGGTCAAGCCATCGACCTTGGAAGGCACTACTGGAGGAATATACAAGCAGCTCATCGCAAAGCACGCAAGCACACCTCCGGGACCCGTGAGTTAGCTTCAATTGCTGATCTTCCCATTCACCACCAGATAGTCACGCATGGTCCACCCGTCTTCGGAAGACTGTGTTGCCTAGCCGGAGAATGCCTCTCAGCAGCAAAAACAGAGTTCGACTTCTTGTTGGAACGAAGCATAACTCGACTTTCGTCAAGAGGCTACCGCCAACTAAATGCTCACACTCCCCAGACCACTACCCATTGCGCATTATCGAAGATCTGATCCAGGAGGCCAGCGGTTCAGTCTTCTTGGTCATCGACATCCAGCGGGCCTTGTATCAAACCCCGGTAGGACTAGAAAACATCTGCGAAACTGTTTGAATTTGTAGGAATGCCACTCAGCTTACGCAAAATAGTCCAAAAAATGCTGCGACGCTCAATCACCTGCTGAGGAAGCTCGACTTTGTATGCATCTACCAAGATGACATCCTAGTATTCACCAGCATCCCCTTGAGCAATTTCTTTCCATACTGCAAGTAGCAAGCTCAAGCCTTTTTGGAATAAATGAAAGTTCAGCCTACCGCAAATCATTTTTACCGGGTACGTTACCTGTGAGACAGGTTTCCAACCATAAGCTCCCAAGATGAAAGCCATCGCAGACCTTCCCAAACCTTCTGACTCCTCACATTCGACGCGTTTTCTTCGGATGCTCAAATTCTATCGCCACTGCATATCACACGCCGCTGAGCTACAAGCACCACTTTCAGAGCTGCTGAAAGGTTGTAGCACCAAGAGATCATAAATCACTTGAATACTCGATGCTGAAGCCGCTTTTGGAAGCTGGAAGCAAAGCATTGCCACAGCAACTACTGCAGCATTCTTTTCACCCTCGCATCAGTTGGCACTACGTACAGACGCATTTGATCAGCAACGGGAGGACGGTGCTTGGATACCTCTTTCAATTTCTCGAGGAATTTATCCAAAACCGAGCAGCACTAACAGAAAATTTGCTTGAGCCGCTCTTCTAAGTTCTCATGAGTCAATATAGCACAGAGAACCTAGGCAAACTTTCTACGAGTCTTCAACTACAAGTTTCATTCTATATATATACATATATATATATATATATATATATACATATATATATATATATTTATATATATATATATATATATATATGTATATATATATATATATATATATATATATATATATATATATATATATGTATCTATATATATATATGTATAAATATATACATATATATATATATATATATATATATATATATATATATATATACATATACATATAAATATATATATGATTCATTATGAAGTTTAGTTTTTAACCTCAAATATAAGATATAAAGTTGAATTCTATAGGAAACATTTTAGTGTGAGCCAAAAGAACAATCTGTGACATTTGCTCATCAAAGATTATCTCGTTTAAATAATTTTTGACGATGCGTTTCAGCATAGCGACCGGTATTTCGCGAATGACACGAGTGATGTTGGCTTCCAAAACGTCGATTGCAGCTGGCTTATCCCTGAAAACCAAAGACTTCGTGTGACCCAAAAAAGTAATCTAAAGGTGTAATATAACACGATCTAGATGCTGGTCCAAAATTTGAAAGCAGGTTTGATTTTTCAATAAGTACGTTGTTTCTCTCGTTGCTAAGGGGCACCATTTTTTCTGAAACCAGAATTCACCGATACTTCGGCCATCAATTTCAGGTAGCAAAAAGTTCGTTATCATGGCGTGATCTTCTTTTTTGTAGCGCTACAGCCGCTGTCAGGCCTTCGCTTCCTGCAAATAGCGCCTTCAACTGTCTTGGTCCATTGACTGCGTCCTCCCATTTCGAAATCTGAGCAGCGATGAACTATCTTCATCATTCGAGTCAGACCGGCGTTTACTCGATTTTCCCAATGGTTTCCGGCTTTCAGTTTTCCCAACGAATACCTTTTTGGGTATCCGTGCGATAGTGGTCACTATTGACGGTTATGTTCTGATTGGATTCATTTTGAAAGAAATATGGAATCACTAAGCTTGGATTTTTGCGCATAAAGTGTATAATATTATCTAGAAAATAAGGAATAAATTTTCAAATGGCAATCAGCTCTACAATTTGCCATTACGTAAACCTTTTTATTACTTCGGGGAATTTCGTAAATTGTATGGGTAATGTTTACGTTTAAGGATTTAAGAAGGATATTCTAAAAAGAGTCAGTAGTAAGTGAAGAATGAATGCAAAAAATATCATACGATTCATTCTAAATCATATTGAATTGTATTTATGCAGCATTAATAGTTAATTTATTGATTATTTCCAGTATAAATGTACCGTTCTTGTAGACAATTAAGGATAATGATCATATCATCCCTGACCAACTCATCCAGTATCTCCATCAAATCCTTGAAAAATGCAAAATAATTGGCATTTTTCGCTCGCAAGATCATTATAGTCCAATTTCTCGATATCAATGTTCCATATTAAGCTGTTGATATTTACAAAGCCCTTAAAAGGATTACAGTTCTGTGCCGAAACATTTTATTCCAATATATTGTCCTTCATTCAAAACCCCTACAATCAAAATCCTTATATGCATTGATTATTTACACTGATAAATCGGAGTTAAAGTCAGAACTTTTTTAGTTTTAATGGTAAAAATCCTTCACCGTTATTACATTTTTTGTCCTTTCAATGGGACCTAATGGACAAGAGCGTAGTTCTGTCTACCCAATTTATTTAGGACTATGTTTGTGTTGGAATTTCATCTTATGGAAGCTTTCCTGGTTTCTCAATTTCACTTACTATTATAAAAAATTACTGACTTTCCCCATTAAATATTGTTACATGTACAAAAAATTCTGCGAGCAACTGTCGCAATTGTTTTCACAACAATGAAGAACACGAATTTACTCGAAACCACGAGAACCCAACAAGCATGAGCAACATCTGAAAGTGAGTCACTGCTCCATTCATTTGCAGTCGCTCGAATGTTTCCGCGAATTCGCCAATGTACGAGAACTGGGTTGAATGACTACAGACCCTATATAAAGGCGAGCTGAATGGATGGGGGGATCATTCATTCGACCGCGATAAGAACTGCGATTGTTTGTGGGAAGCGATATTTTTCGATTAGTAGAAAAGTGATTTTCGTAATAGTGAAGTGATTTAGAAGACAATTGCGATACGAAATTTATGGACATGTGTTAGATTTTTCATAGTGAAAATTAAAATTAGTAAAAGTGTTAAATTGATCATTGTGCACTTTTGTAATTAAATAAACTCTTTTAATTTAATTTAAAAAGACATTGCGTTTTCACTTTCCCGGAACATTAAAATTATTGGCCGCGAACCAAAAACACGCGACAATATTAAAGTGAGATACACAAACAAACCATCAATACGAGTGTTAAGTGCGCCTGCATGGATGCACCGAGGGACTGGTATCATCCTCACGTGTTTAGAGGAACATTTCATTTGCTCTGATTGACAGAATTTTGAGAATAAATTGACATACGAGTACATGTATGACCAACTTATTGATCTCATCGATAATCTAATGGAAGAGAAGAATCAATTAATCGCGCGGCAGCAATCGAAATCTCGAGCGAATGATGAGAGCTTTGTTGAAATGGCTTGTAGCTTTGATAATCGGTTGATCTCTATGAAGGAGCAAATTGCAACCATCCAACAATCGTGCAAGGAAGACCGCCGCGAAGAAGATTACCGTAAAGAAGGTTACCATAGAGAAATGTTGAGTGATATGTTAACAAACATCACCAAAAAACTATCCGAGTAGGAAGATTGCAACAATCGGAAATGTTAACAAAACTGGCAAATACTGAGTAAAAGTGTGATTCACTAGAAAATAAATTACAGGAGCAGCGTGAAGTACACCACACATTTCCAGTGGAGAGTGATGCAAACGGTCTAAATTCGAGAACCGAAAGCATCAATTTAAGCACCAAATGTCGTAAAATGCATCTTCAAGCTAGGCACGTTTTGGTCAGTGGATGAATGGAATGTAAGGCTACAAAAGTTGGAAGCAGCGAACGCCAAAATAGCTACTGAAGCAAATTATGAATCATTCTTCCTACATAAAGCACCAAAAGATATTAGCGCCACTGCAGTTCGAACGTTTTTGAAGAAAAGTCTCATGCTCAAAAGTTGCAGAGTTGAGAACGTATCAAAGGGGAATAAGCGTAAGCGTTCAATCAAGGCTTTCATCTCACATAAGTATGCCTGGCTTTTCTCCAAGTATCAATCTGAAAACAATAGTGTCAACTAGAATGGAATGACCTGGAAAAAGTGGAAATCACAAAAGCCTGTTTACAACAAGGGTCGACCAAGTAAATCTATGAATAGTATAATAATAGCTCCCACTAATGATAAAAATACCAATACTAACATGACTTACAAAATTCATTCAAAGATTACTAATAAAACAGTAAATCCTTCAGATGGTAGTCTAGTGACAAACAGTACTGTTTGTCATAGTTATCAACCGAGAGATAGTGTTGGTTCTTCACATGAGCATTCTATTTCCACTCCTAAACTGAAGACTATGAAACCGCACCCCAAATATCCCAATTTCGTAAGTGATGGTCTTCAAATATCCACACAAGGATCAATACAGCTACCTAGCACATCAAATAACTCGTTAGCCAAAAAGGAGTCCTTTTGAGACGCTCTCTTACTTCCAGCTGTAAAAACAACAATCAACTTTAGTAATGATCTTGAAAGCAGGTATCTCTTATCAAGACTGCGAGAGCATAAAATATATGAGTTTGTTCGACTCTACCTGACCTGATTGCATAAAGCGCCAGATACAGCACGCATTGACGGTAAAACGAAGACCAATCTTAAAGTATTGATACAAAGATAAGGTTTTCCTATAGAATTAGATGCTCTTCGCAAATTATATTTTAAATATCACGAGCGACTAGGTATCAACCCAGGACAAGCACAAAAAGATCTTGAGACCTACGCTTCACATGTAAGCTCACAACATATATCTTCGCTTCAAAGGACTCGAGAAAAGCATCACAAATTTTTTCGCCCGCAATAAAAATACTTCCTCCAAATGCATCAAAATGTTGTGTGGTGTATGTCTGTGGTGGTATGAGAAGTAAACTCAGCAAACTTTTTCTTGGCGCTAAGTCATGCCCTTTTACTGTCCTTGCTCTAACGGAAACTTGGTTGAATAACTTCTTTCGAAACGAAGAGAATCTCGATATTCGTTGGACTACATATTAGAATGATCCAGACTATCAAAGTACCGGGTTGTCACGAGGCGGTGGAGTCCTAATCGTTGTATACAACTGGATATTGAGTGACCACGTCGCTTTGACCAGATATAAACATTTCGAGCATACAATCGTTCGAATCAAACTGAAAAAATTTGACTTGTACATTGGTGCATTTTATATTCCTCCAAAGTTCAATGAGGTCGTTAACAATGATGCATGTTTAGTTATTTCTTCACTTGCTGGCCTTTCTAATTAAGAAGATAAAATTATTATACTTGTAGACTTTAATAGGCCCAATTTAACGTTTATAGTCGACGAACTTGATAATCGTTTCCTTTCAGTCAATCTTCTGGACGACAGTGATTACAACCTTGTTTCTACATTTTATGGCAATGATTTAGAAAAAGGAACTCCGACACCCAATTGCAATGGTAATTGGCTAGATCTTATCTTTACCAATGCTTATGACAATGTGGTGGTTAATTTAACCAGTGAGGTGGAAAACCTTTTCTCAAACACACTCCACAATTCCACACTTTCAGTTGAATTTTCCACTGCTAAAGCTACAAATACTCTTTCGTACAATAACTTAATTGTATTTGAGCACTGGAAAGCATATTTTTAATACAGACTGGACTGTCGTGCTTCTAACGTTAGATATAAATGATGCAGTAAATTTATTCTATCAGCACATCCTTGACGCCGTTGAAAGACATGTTCTTAAAATCAAGAAAAAGGAAAAATTATCAGTGCTCTGGGTGGATAGTGATCTTCGATCTTTAAGGAACAGAAGAAATAAACTGTATAAAATTATGCAAATTGGATCTGATGTGAATGACGAAATTAAAAGAGAGCATGATGAACTGTTAAAAGAATTCCAATTGAAGTCGCGCGAGGCCTCTGAAGTATATATTAATGTTATAGGTGAAAACATCATCAAAAATCCCAAGAAATTTTTCGAATTTGTGCACATCAAGCGCAAAGCTCATGGCTATCCTAAACAAGTGACCTTTAAAGACTGCAGTTCTACTCTCCCTGAAGAAATCAGTAATTATTTTGCAGACCATTTTCAATTAGTTTACTGTTCAGCAAACAACTTCTTTAATTTTTCACCACTAGACAAAGAATGTGGGCCTGTACTCCAAGAAATTTCAGTTTCAGAGGGTGATATATTCGTAGCAATTGAAACTCTTGATTTTAATCATGGACCCGGCCCTGATTTACTTCCTCCATATTTTTAATTTCAATGCAGAGAACAATAAGTTTTACCTTTTTGCACCATTTTCAACAAATCGCTATCAAGCAGCAAGTTCCCAGCATACTGGAATTCCTCCTACTTAATTCCAATCCATAAAAACTAAGCAAAGGAGCCGTTGAAAATTATAGAGGGATTGCCATACTATCCACAATGCCAAAGTTATTTGAAAAAATAGTATGTTCCAAAATATCAACTTATATTGCACAGCGTCCTCAATTCTTCAGAAAGAATCGATCCACAACCACCAACTTAACAATTTTGGTCTCTAACATCCTTTGTGCAATGAAAAATGGACACCAGGTCGACACAATTTATACTGACTTTAGTAAGGCTTTTGAACGTCTCAACCATACGATTTTGTCTCATAAATTATATAAATTTGGAATCACTGTCTCCCTACTTCATTGGCTGGACTCGTATCTCAGAAATCGGACTCAAACCGTTAAGTTTCAGGGATATGTGTCAAACGGAATTCATGTCTATTCCGGTGTTTCTCAAGGCAGTCACCTCGGACTTCTTCTCTTCAGCATTTTTATAGCGGACCTTTCTGAAGTGTTATCCGTTATACCACACTTATTTTATGCGGATGGTCTCAAATTATATCATGTGATAGCATCCCAAAGTGACTCTTTGTTACTGCAGGACAAAATAAATACTCTATTAGAGTAGTCTAACAAAAAACTTCTATATTTGAATTTTGAGAAATGCCAGGTGATAAGTTTTTCTCAGAAAAGTACAATTTTATTATCTGATTATCACCTCAATGATACAAAGCTTTCAAGAGTTATTAGTGAAGTAGATCTTGGTGTTCAGTTGGATGAGAAACTCCGCTTTAATTTTCACTACTATGAGGTTCTCTGCAAAGCGAATAAGCTTCTAGGTTTCAGCAAACGACGCGCGAAAGAATTTAAGAACTTGTGGGTAACGTAAACGTTATACACATCATAAGTGCGCCCAATTCTGGCATACGTTGTGTCGTTTGGAGCTTGGTCTTTGATGTTCACTCCGAGAGGTTTGAGCTCATTCAGAAACAATTCCTACTATTTGCTCTGAGATCCCTCGATGATCCAAAAAATTTTCATAGTTTGCTATCATGCGATAACCGGTATCACTACTCAATATGACACCACTTGCCTTCCGTAGAACCACATTATGCTCTTACTTCGCATTTGATGTCCTTAGAGGAACCGTTAAAGTCCAATATCTAATCGGAAAAATAACTTTAAACGAGCCAGTAAGATTTACGAGACATTCAATTTTGCTCGTATAAAGTAAACATCATAATGTCTATGGAGATAATGAGCCGATAAATAGGTGTGTCGAAAATTTTCAACAAGATGAGCCATATTCATTCCAAAACCATATCCAGATCCCAATTTAAATCCAATTTATCGAAGTTTTTCGGTTCCTAACCCTTCACTGCAAATGTAAGTTTACTACTACTACTGTGCCATTTGAATTTAAACTGCGCGCGTCGAAGGATTTGGAGAATATTTTTTTTTAGGTTGGTAGTACTGTCAGTGACATCTATGTGAAATTTACACGTCGTTTGCGTAACGCTATCCGCCTAAATAGGCCGGAATTGTGGAAAAACAATTCTTGATTTTTGCACCAAATAATGCACCATCCCATACAGCACTCGTAATTCTTGATCATTTCGCCAAAAACTCAATCCATATCGTTCCGCAACCACCGTATTCAAGTTATCTAGTGCCGTGCGACTTTTGGCTGTTCAGCAAGCTCAAAAGACCGCTCCGGGGACACCGTTTTGATACGATCGAGGAGATAGAGGAGGAGCCGCAGCGAAGACGGAACTGAAGGCCATCCCGGAAAGTGACTGCAATCAATGTTTCGAAGATTGGAAAATCCGTTGACATAAGCGCATTGTATCGGGAGGGGATTACTTTGAAGGGGATGAAATTGATTTGGAAAATAAATAAAGAATTTTCAAAATAAATACAATGTCACCCTATTTTTCGGGCACAGTATATCTGTATTGTAAAAAAAAATTAAATAAAAACACTGTAATATGTATTTTAATAGAATGTAAAAAATGTATACCTTGTTTGGTAAAATAAATAAATATCAATTATACTTTATTCAATGAGTTACAAACATACTTTTCAACCTCTTCGTTAATAAATGCTTGAACGTTACTTCACTGGAGTGCCATGGAAATTATGTGCGGTTGAATTTTTTCATATTATTATTTTTGTTGAAGCACACTTATTGGCTTGAAACATTTTTTTGTTTAAATTTTGTTAAACTTTCAATACGAATTTTCTATTGCTACTCTCAACATCCCCACGCAAATGTCTCGAATATATCTTCAAGAAAATATTTTGTTGTCTCAGGTACTCAAGGGGTGTTGACTTTGAGGTAAAGGTATTGCCAAACTCATGGCAGATAACATGATTTAACGACCAGCTTTTTTGTTCAAAACTTGTTTTCTTTTGAAATTTGAGCAATTTGCTGTCTTCATAGCAAAAATTATTTACATGCCAAACAATATGAGCAAATTCATGGAGCCAATTTGCTCTTTAGACAACACAAACAAGATTTTAACAAAAAAATAGGATAATCCTATGCCAATGAACTGTCTGGTAAAAGCATCTTTTCGGAAAAATCTCTTGTCTTATGTATACATTCTACATGCAAACCAACTGCCTTGCCAACATAAGTACATTACATTCACATATGCCTCCTTGGCATCTTCTGTTTTACTTGTTATCATATTCCAAACTCGAAATTACTTTTGCGCATACTTGACTTTTTTCAAGTCTCGGCAGCTCAAAACTTTGTCTGCCGTGTCATTTTGAGCGTGAAACAAGAGCGATTCAGCTGCCGAAAAATTTGCTATCCATGTATGTAGGAGCAGATAAAATAGAAAATGTTCATCTCCGCTATAAATGGTGCATATGAAGTTTGATATTCAAAGAGTTGCCCTGAAAAGTAGATTCCTCCATGCGGTTATGCGTTTTCGCGCCAATTTACGAACATGAAGCTATTTATGTTGATGGGGCAAATTAGTATTTTAAAACTTTAGCTTTCATCAACAATTATAATTAAGCAACTAATAGAAAGCAGAATTTTCTACGTAGTCATTATGGCTGATGCTTTATTAGTGGGGAACCTTTCACAAACGACGATCATTAATATCGCATATTTGTCGGGAGTTCTATGATGGAAATCATGCATTTTAAATAAAGCGAATATGGCTGGCGTGCTGATGACAAGCATTTTCATGGAAACGTTTTTCTGTTATGAATTTCAAATTTAACTTCTCGTTCTTTCGCCGAACAACAAGATTCCAAATCAACCGAAAAACAAGCACTCATTTCGATGCCAGCATTTAAAAGGCATACGCCTACAATCAAGGAAACATTTTACAAAGCTAATTTCCTCGTAATGACGGTTTCCGTTTTAGCTTGGTAATTAGCATGCTCATTGCACAGTAATCTAAGGGTGTTGTTGAGCCCTAGAGTTTGACTCGTCAATAAATTTTGCAATTATGCACCGTCGTTCCCAAGCATTGAGTGAATTCCCGGTCATTTCAAGGATTCCTTCGTTGGCATCTGCTTCAACTCCTCCCGTTCCAGGAGCTCTGCTTTACTGAACTGTACGTGCAATGTGTGGTAGCTACTATTGTCGATGGTGCAACCATTCAGTTGAAAACCGCATACCACATAGCCGGGGAGAAATCTGCAGCAGCAACAGCATCGTCATCAACAGTGCATTGTCCTCGGATTTTCAACTTCATCTCCTATTTGAGCCGAGTAAAATGCGTTTTCATCGATTTTCCTTCATGCTTGACTAGAAGAAGCTTAGATTTTTCAAAGTGTTGCCGATGGTTTCATAGCAATTTCTTGAAGATAGAGAGTCATTAAGGTAATAAGTGTGGTATTAGATGAAAGGCATACATAAAATGCTTAATTTGCATTGATTACAATTTTGAACGGAGCTTAACAAATATTGAATTAGATGGTATGTTAAAAATGACTGCCTGGCTATATAAGTTACTATGGCTATAGATTTTCCGAGAAGCTTAAAACCTCGTATATCTATGTAGTGTTTTTATTTATAAAATATTATTTTTGCCCTTTAAACGGTTCTTTAATATTCAAGTCTAGAATACGCGGTGTCTAGTGGGTATGCCAGATAAGATATTTTGTTAAATGTTTTGTATCCTGGCTTTATTTGAAGTATTGCATATGTGTTTGCTGCATTGTTGCAAAAATTCATTAATCACATTTTCACACTGAAATAACAAACTGTGTCGCAAGAAAACTAATTTTTTGAAAATTTTGATTTTGGTCGCACCCTTTGCTGCACTTCAACGATTGTAAATTGATTGGAACTCCATTCTGATTGGATGCGTAGACTTCCTTAACTGGAAGCACTTTTAGCAAATGGTGAAATGTCCTTGCTTGTCTCAGGTATCTAATATGATTTTACATCTTGTCTTTGTTGTGTACAGACGAATTTTTCAAAAGCCCCTGCCCCTAATTTAAAATTAATTGATTTTTGTAAACACCTATTGAAATATAGTTTTTTGCTGGAAAAAGTTTATTTTTTGTCGCATTTTACAAACAATTGATTCACCGCTTAATATCATCAATGAATTAGCAAAAGGTTCTCGAGGCGAAAGGAATCTTGACCTCACCACTTAAAATGTGGATGGAGGAGCCGCACGATTATTTAAACGTTAGGAGAAGTTACTCGTAACCTACAAATTCAACTGGTAATTTTTAAAATGAAAATAACGCTGGTTCCTTAACGACTATACTTATTTATTTTTAAAAGTAAGTACACATTTCCACACGGAACATCCAGTCTTCTTCAGTACACTAAATAATATTACCTATTGATCTAGTATTTATAAAACTTACTTTTTCCTACAGCAATCATAAACTTAATCCTGATCACTTTACAAACAATAAATATATTAATTTTGAGTCACAATTTCCGACATCTCCATTCAATCTTCAGTTCGCAGGTACTTTTCTCATTTCAATACTTTCACATACATCCAGTTCATTGCTCCTTAATCCCTCTTTAATGACCCTAAGGTTATCCATGGTTATTTTATGTCCTTCGCTTACTATATGCTGAGCAACTGATGATTTTCGTACTATTTTTTTTTTGTTCTTTATGCTGGCGGCTTCCTTAGCCTGTTCTTCAAACCTTGTTCGTACGAATCGTTTAGTTTGACCCAAATATACTTTTTCTCAAGCCGGACACGTAATTTTGCATATCCCGCTTTTTTCGTCCTTGAGTTTCCGATCTTTTTCGCTGCCCAACTGTGCTGTGATGTTTCCGTAATACACTCGCCAGTTGTCCATACATTGTCGCTTGCATACAGAGTGCATCATTTTATTAGTTTGAAATAATGTTGTCATGCTGTTTCTCTTTATTTGTTTCTTCTTCTTGTTTATCATATTTTTAATAGTAAAGGATTCATATCCATTCAATTTCGCTGTGTTGATGATGTGGTCCTTTTTCCTCGCGTATCTCTCTGCCGCCAAAAGAATGGTAAGCAATCGATGAGCCATTCTGCTATAAGCCGCTAATTTTTGGGGTTGCATATGACACGAGGTTACCGGATTAGTTCTTTGAAAGTCAGTTGGTTTACGATAAATGTCAAACTCCAACCTTCCCTCACTCCGAGTGATCCACATATCCAAGAAGGGGATACGGTCGTCTACCTCCACTTCCATGCTGAATTTTATGTTGTTATGAATGCTACTCAACTTAGTAACTAGTTCATTCACTTTTTCTTTGGGGACTATCGCTATAATATCGTCAACACACCTATACAATACTCGTGGCATCCATTCTTTCTCTTCAATGATCTGTTCTTTGCTTGACATAAATATTTCCGCTAGCAATGGTGCGTTCATTCTATTGAGGTATTAAATTTTTCGAGCCATTTGACTAATTAGAATATCGCCTGTTTTGCTGGTGTGCTTGGAAACAATTTCTGCACATGAAAAGACACTAACACTTCGTTATCCATAGCGGTCACATTTCGCAATTTACTAATTAATTCTGTTGAATTTTTTATTGATTTCAGTCAATATGGATTGCCAAATTTTTTTGCAATCACTGATTATCCATTTTGCAATATTATACGTAGGCGAGTTACTATCCGCTATTATTTCACGCAACTCTTCTCCTATTTTATGGGTTTTTAATTGACACGTCATTCTGGGTAGCAATAGGTTTGGCATTTTCAATTTCCCCATGTTTTCAAAATTTTCGCCAGCTTCCCTTAGTGCTTTGTTAACCCATTTCACGCTTTCTGTCAATGGATTATTTCTTAGTTGGAAGAAGTTTCCACTTTTCAACTTATCCATAAGCAATTGCTATTTATGCTTCCCTATTATTACCACTTGGTTACTCTTGTCCGCCTTCAGAAAATAAAATTCTTTTAGTCTCAGTTGCTTCATCGCTTTTTCTTCACTTGAATCTTTACGCTTCCCTAGATCATATCTTGATATAGCTCTTTTGACATATAGTCTTATATCTTCCTTTTCATCCTGACTTAGCCATGTTATTCCTGCTTCGATGTCTATTATAATATTTTCTAATTCAGGCTTAGACTTGATTGCATTGTTGAGTCCCTTATTTAATAAATGTAATTCATTGGCTGTAAACTCTACACTTGTTTTATTTACGACAAAATTTGGCACCATTTTTACAGCTGGTTTCAGTTTTTGAGCTATTTCTTGCTAATTTTTAAATTTTCAAATATTTCTTTTCCTAATTAGTTCCCATTCATAAGCTCTCCTTATTTTATTGATAGCTACTTCCAACGTACCTCCATCTTCCGTGATTAATTTTGCAAGTTTCAAATGTTTTTTATATGATTAAAAAGTAGTTTCGTCTACTTTGCTGTGCAAAATCCCAATACTTTGTCAAATTAGTTTCATTTCAATATTTTTCTCATAACTTTTTGCTCTATACCGCCCTGCTTTAATAACAATCTTACGTGACTTAGGAGTCAATCTATGACGTATACAATTTTTAGAAAAACCAACATCTTGGCTTAGTCTTGCCATTTTTTGCTTCATTTTTAATAATTTTTTGAACTCCGAATAAGGCTTGGTTGCCATTTTATAACTTACAATTTTTGGACCCACCGGAAGATTTATAGTCGAACTTTACTTGTAATTTAAAAAGAAAATGTCAAAAATAAATAAGTATAGTCGTTAACAAAACAATGTTGTTTTTATTTTAAAAATTCAATGTAAAGTCCGACTATAAAGCTTCCGATGGATCCAAAAATTTTAAGTTACAAATTCAAACTTTTCCAATCCGGAAAACAATATTTATAATTTTCAACCACCGGAATCACCAAATGAGAAGCTGGGGAAGAGAAAATATAAGAAGGAAGATATTAGTACTCGCCAGAACTGGCCTTGCCTGAGGATGCATGGATGCGCTGGTACGCTAGCGCTACGGTATCGTGAGGCGGGCTCTTTTCCCCAGCACAAGGGTTCATTACAAAAAATTTCGTATTCTCGAATTAAAAGATACAACGTTGCGGTTCGACGGTGTCGAGGTCGAGGTAACTTACTGAAGGGGTGGACTACTAAAAAGCCACTGACCGAGCCTAATGAACGCGCGTGGGACTCGAGAGAATTACGACCCTCAAATAAGAGTGGGGCAAATAAGTGGAAGCGGTACCCCCCGCGCTCCCCAATCCGGATCACAATATATTGTGGAGTTGGCCATATATTTTTCATTTAACACTTTGTGGGGTAATGTATAAAAGCTCGATAATTTAGAAAGTTTGTTTGTTTATATTTATATTATTTCAAATTATATTATAAAATTCAGGCAAACATTTTTTTTCATTCAGGGATACTTCACAAGGGCATGGTATACTTTTTGTACCACTACTCATATCACAGAGAAAGGTACATTTGAATGAATGTCTTTTTACCACTCATACAGAGGGCTACATGGCAAGAGGAGCATATCCCTTCTGTTTTTCGCTGATGTTTTATGACATTGTCATGAATGCAGTGGCGTGACGATGTCCTTTCCGGCAAATGCTGTCCTTTTATTCGATACGGTACGTCGAAAAATGGCTTATTTTTACGTTTCTGAATCGGCGTATTTGCGGGTTTTAATCCTGTTTTTCGTGTTGGCAAAGAAATGCTTGTCAAGTAGGATATTAATTCTAGCTTGAAGACTTTAGCGTTTCCTTTATAGCTTTCAAATTTAGCAATGATCTATGCGTTTACCAAGGTCACATTAAGCAGAGGATAGAAAATTCTTGGCCACCCCCTTCGACTCCTACGGTCCAAACCACAACGTTATTCATGTTCCAGTTGCAGTCACGTCTTATGTGTGCATCGAACGGTTTAGAGGGTTTCATCGAAGCCATGTCTTTGCGCTTTAGTTACGTCAAAAGGATTGTGAAAGTTTGATAAAACTTTAACCGCTTTTTTATCCATCGATTTCAAATAAAGAAGTCCAATTTTCCAATCAAAATCACCTTTGTGTAAATGCTTATTCGCTAGTGCTTTTTTTTTTTGGTCTGTACGGTTCCACATGCATAAATCCCCCTTTATTTTAGTTTAACAAGAAGATCATGTTTGGTGGTAAAATTATCGAAGCATAATTTATGATTTCGATTGCTTATAATTGAAGACAAATCTAAAACAATCCGTTCACCCAAATTTTTCGTTGTTGCATTGTCTTTTTTGGCAGTGTATACTTCAAAATTATAAGTATGGCCACTTTTATCACATAGCATTCAAACTTTTTAGCCCCTTTTTATTGGTTTCTTTGGTATATATTGAATTTTATCATAGAGACGTCTATAGCAACATATTAACCAAGTTCAAAGCATTTCTGATATCTCTTCAACAACATGTCTAGAAAAGATTGCAGTTTGTCAAGCTGATTATAATTTGGTGCTCCTCTCTGAGGCATAACAGACGCATCATTCAAGTGAATATTATTTAGTAACCAGCTAAATCTCTTCGCTAGTATCAAATTCGCAATAAATGCATCGTTTAGTTCTGGATGATTTGGGCTATAAACCCGATAATTTGCCTGACATTTCACGACCAGCAAAAAGTTAATACCAATGAATACCCGTATTTCTTGGGAATTTTTTGACGTGTTTGGTTTTCCCGATTTAGGCCATATAAAGTCATCTGAAAAACAAGAGGGTGGTCCAACCAAAACGCATGATGTTAATTATAAATATAACATAAATTTTCAGAGAATTATATTAATATATAATATAATAGAAGACTCTATGACAATTATGCGTAAAATAAAATATCGCCCAAAGGCTCGCCACGGCTACGGTAGCATGCTTCTATCCAATGGTCCATATTTTCAATGATTCTGAGACATAATTGAGGTTCAATGTCGTTAATCTGCTGAATTATCTCATCCTTTAGCTCTCAAATTGCTCTTGGCTTATTGACGTACACTTATTCTTTTGAATATCCTCAGAGAAAAAAGTCCAACAGTGTCAAATCACATGATCGTGATGGCCAATTAACATCGCCACAACGTGAGATAAAACAGCCATTGAATTTCTCACGCAAAAGAGTCATTGTTTCGTTGGCTGTGTGGCGCAAAGGAGTCATTGTTTCGTTGGCTGTGTGGCAAGTGGCACCATCCTGTTGGAACCACATATTATCCAGGTCCATAACATCAATTTCTGGCCACAAGAAGTCCGTTATCATCTCGCAATAGCGAACACCATTCACAGTAACTGCTTGGCCGTCTTCATTTTTGAAGAAATACGGCCCGATGATGCCGCCAGCCAATTAACCGCACCAAACAGCCACTTTTTGTGGATTTATCGGCTTTTCAACAATCATTAATAAATTCACATTTGTCTAAATAAGGCAATTCTGCCTGTTAACGAATCCACTGAGGTGAAAGTTTGCCTCGTCACTGAAGATGATTTTCTTTGTTAAGTCACCATTCCATTCTGTCTGTTCAATCAACCATTCGGCGTATTGCCGATGCTTGAAATGGTCAGTAGGCTTCAGTTTTTCGGTCAATTGAACCTTTCTAATCGTATAAATTCAAACCTTTATTCAAAATTCGCATCAGTGATTTTCATGAGATGTTCAATTGTTGGCAACGATAACGAGTTGAAGTTGACGGCTCTTCTGCCACACAGCAACAGCAATGTTTTCCTCAGAACGACCTGGGCAAGCATGCACAGATTATTTCACATTTTCTATAGACCCGATTCGCTGAAATTCGCGCACAATTCTCCCGATTGCGGACACATTTGATCGATTAGGCTGACCAAAAAATCACGAAGTGCACAAAATGCATTTTGATTTGAACGCCTATTTTTGTAAAAGGCTTCAACAACGTTAACACGCTGTTCAATTATGTACCTCTCCATGGTTGAATTCGTCAAACACTGAGCCAAAGAAATGTCAAATTAAGTTGGACAAAAAACTTGACGTTAATGCGTGACTCACAATTAACATCGTGGATTGTGGTTGGACTACCCTTTGTTTCAAATCGATGAATGGACTCTTAAGGCATCTAATTAACGATGAAACAGATCTCTAGTTCTCAAAGTTAGAAAAAATGACATTGCAAACTATTGACAAAATAATTTCCAAATTTAAACATCGAAAAAATATGGAACGGTATGCAATACCCACCCTCATAATGATTAATAAGCCTTCTTTTCCTACGTGTCAACTGTATTTATCGCTAATTTCTGGACTACAACCAACCGGTGTTGGCTTTGTTGAAATTACACCTTAAGAATGTCCGAAACATAGACCATTCATACTAAGGGAGTGCAGGTAGCAACCTATGGTTAGAGAGATTGAGGGGTACTTGAACAAAGAATCCCGATGATGATTCCACATAAATAAAAAGTATATTTCATAAGAAGACTGAAGTGAATGTGTCAAATCGTAAAGTCACTAGTAGTGAAATAGAGCCTTTCTATCTAGGGTTGGTACTAAAATTAATAATAAGACTTCGGATATAGATGCGAACAGGGTTGTGTGTGATAGTTTACAGAAGTTTGCTTTGATTGAATCTTATTTTGAATTGGTTCATCAACCAAACCCTGAGAAAAGAAGGGCAATCCTTTCAGAAGTCATGGAAATAAAAGTTTTCGATTTCAAAATAAGATAGAACCTATTCTTCATTTTAATAAAACATTGACCCCCAACATCATATTGAGCGTATGTTTAGTATTTGGCTGGATAATCAACAAGGAATCATGTAGTATTGATGGTATTCTGTAAGAAACCTAAGCAGTCGACCAGTCCCGCTTTGATTGCAACTCCTGACGAGGAAAGCTTTATTTGTTGTTTTACTAGATTATAGTAAACTGTACTAGTCAAACTTTGTTGACAAGTATAGATGTTAGTCTACCAAGCAGCAACACAAGATAAGCATACAAAGTAGTGAAAAGCCTGATACAAGGTTATCAGTCCAAAACCACGCTCTGCCGTGATGACATCGGCACTTTCATCACTGATGTAACCAAGATTAAGAAAAAATGGTCATCATTTTTCAAGAACCTTCTTAATTCTCCATGTAGTTCCAGAATATTGAAGCCTGTAGATAATCTTGGAGAGCTTCCATTAGCCCCAATAACTCTAAAGGAAGGTTGTATCACCATAAAACCCCAAAAGAATAATAAACCACCGAGCATCCATGAGATTCCAATGGAATTCATTAAATATGGCGGCAGTGGTGTTCAAAAAGCTATTCAAAAAGTCATTAAGCACATTTGGGGACAAAAAAATATACCAAAAGGGCAAAGCTTATCAATTTTATTGCTTATCCATAAAAAGGGTGACAAGTTACAGTGTAAAAACTATAGAGGCGTGCCACTTTCAAAAATGATCGAAATAAAATCGGATCGTACACCAACAGTATTGTTGGGGAGTATCAAGATATTTTAGAGCAGGTAGATCAACAATAGACCAATTTTTCACTGCGATGCAGGTACTTGAGAAATGCCAGGAGTTTCACATAGACGTACACAAATTTTCGTTGACTTTAAGCAGGCATACGAAGCATTGATCATAATATACTGTACCAGATAATGCTTTGGTTTGGGATCCCAGCCTAATTTGTCCGTTAAACTAAAATGACGTCGACGACTTGCCAAGTCCTTATCAAAAACCAACTCACCGATGCCTTTGACACAAATATCGGACTAAAGCAGAGAGAAGGGCTGGCCCAATTGCTATTCAATTTGTTCTGGAATACATCATCAGAAAGTTACTTGTCGACGCATGAGGTACATTACTACACAAGCTGAGCCAAGAGGTAGTCTATGCGGAACAACATCAATTTTGTCACGGTTATTAACAACCACGAAAGAACTCTTCCTTAAACTCGACAGCGAAGCAAAACTAGTAGGGCTACATATCAAGGAGAATAAAACAAAACTCATGACGCAGTCAAGAAAAATACCTCAAAATCATTAAATATTACACTTGGCGAATAGAGTATCAAAAATGTGGGTAAATTCGTGTATTCAAGTGCGGAAATAACGAGAAACAGTCATAAGACTGACGAAATACGCCCAAAAATACAGCTCGTAAATCAAAGTTTTTATTCAGTTTTGTCGATTTTGAAGACCAGTTACATACATAGGCAAACAAAGCTACTAGGATACAAATCTGTTACAGAACCTGTCTTATGCTGAGTGCAAGGCAAAGAGCTTAACTCAAGTATCTGCAAACATATTGAACGCCTTCGAGTGATAGGTCCTGAGCTGGAAAGTCGGTGCAAAGATCGACAGGGACCAATGGCGAATTCGATACAACCATGCGCTGTTTGAAATTATTGACGAGTTGGAGGTCTCAACGGTTGTAAGACTGCGAAAGCTACGTTCGGCTGGCCATGTGAATCGTATAGATGATCAATGGATACCCAAAAAGGTATTCGTTGGGAGAACTGAACGGTAGAGACTAGGGGGGAAACTGAAGAAACATTGGTCTAACTTGGTTGAAGAAGACAGCTCATGACTGCTCAGATTTAAAAATTGAAGTACGCGGCCAATAAACCAGGACAGTTGGAGGCGCTATTTGCAGGAAGCAAAGGCCCAAAAGGCGCTGTAGTGCTTCGAAGAAGAAAAAAAAATAGAAAGAACAACAAAGAATCTTTTGTTTTCATAACAGCTTTAATTTTCAATGAAACATTTAGTTTCAATCAGGATTTTAAACGTGATTTTATTAATTAGCATATGTCATAGTGAAAACATAGGTAAGTTTTCAAATTTTACACAGGAAAGTGTACTTTTTAGCTCAGGAAAAATTTTTGCGGTAAAACAGGGACAAGAAGTATCTGGGATGAAAGTGTTAAGATTTTTTAATAGATTATGGATGAAAAAAGTTTGAAATCTAAGGAGCAAGTGTTGAGCTCTTATAATGAAAGTTTGCTCCATGGTTACGTCACTTTTCAATATTTTCTTTTCCCTGAGGTTGAGTAGATTCAGTGCTTGAAAGTTATTTCTGATAGCCGTTGTCATTGATTCAGTGTATTTTGTGTGAAGATTTGAGAAGTAAAGTGAGTACTTTAGCTATTCCAAAATTTAGGATTTTCACTTCTGCCAGTCATATTCTCGCTTGGTGGCTTATTTGACGCCCTAGAGACAAATAAGTAGCACTGCTATACTTACCTCTAGACGAGCTAAATCAGGTGGAACCCTTTCAGATCGTAGTGTCACAGTTCACACAGCGCCGATTGTCTGATTTTCCTCTTCTTCGTAGCACTACAGTCCCTCCTAAGCCTTTGCTTCCTGCAAAATGCACCTCCAAAGGTCACCGTCCGTTAGCTGCGTCCTCTAATTTTAAAATCTGAGCAGTAATGAAGGGGCTTCATCAATCGAGCCAGACTAAAATTTCCTCAATATTTCCATTGGTCTCCGTCCTTTGATTTCCTCAACAAATGCCTTTTCGGGCACTTGTGGTTAGTCCATTGTAGCTTCCGCAGTCTCACTATTATTGAGACCTTTGGCTTGTCGAAACTTTAATACAGCTCATCGTTCTATCAAATACGCCATCAGTCACCATCTAGCTTCGCTCCGATTATTCACATCATGAATCGTCTCTAGAAGGTGTGCAATATGTTTTTTGCAGATGTTTGGATTAGGGTCTGTCTTTTACACACATAATAAAGGAGAGGCCTTATCATAGATTTTTATAATTGGAGCTTTGATGTTCTGTGTATGCAGCTGGTCTTCAAGATCGTCAAAACTGGTGTGTTTCGTCCCTTTGGTATCTAAATACACAAATTTGCCCACATAATCAATATTGTATAGGCCAAGCATGATAGTTTGGATATTTGAGGTGTTTTGCCTTGACTGTGTTATGTATTCTGTTTTACTGCCATTGATTTGTGGCCCTACTAGTTATGATTTATTTTACAGTTCCACGAAAAGTTCTTTGGCGGTTATTAATACCATAAAAAAATGCTGATGCCACCTACATAGGCTACCACTTCGCTCAACTTGTAAAATAACGTACCTCTTATATCGATAAGTAGCTTTCTTATGACGTATTCTAAATTTTGGTTTGCAATGACAATATTTGTTTGTCACGTTCCTGCACACTATCAAGGCTGAGAAGAACATAAGATTCGAAATTTTTCTCTTACATTCTATCTCTTTTTCATTTAAACTTACCGTGACGGACAAAAGTCTTCGATAATTCCTTATATGGAGACACCAGTCAATTGGATAGTTTAATCGAAAATCCATTGAAGTGCATTTTTCAGTAACGTAAATATATTTACAAAAAAATAAAGATAAACACTTTTCATACCAGAACTAAGGAGAAAGTCCTAAAACATAAAAAATTGAATGGAAAAAAGCCTGCGACAGTCAGTGTTGACTCAGTTGTACACAAAAAATTTCCAGCTAAACGTAACGGAATGTTATCAATATTTGTTTACTTGGTATTCTTATCATTCCGTTTATGTGCTGCTGCAATTTTGTTTTAATTTTATCGCTAGTATCTAACTGTAAGGACTGCAAAATGACATCGCGAAAATAAATGTCTAGTGATATCCGAAATTTGGTCGTACAGTATAAAAAAGACAATAAATCGTGCTTGGAAATCGCAAAATCACCGAAACTTAAACGAATTTCTGTGTATACAATCATCAAAAACTTTGAAAACAGTGGTTCCATGGAAAATAAGCCGCAAACTGGCCGACCGATAAAGTTGTCGCGCAGAGAAATTAGTTTTATCCTAAAAGAAGTGAACAGTAATCCAAAAATAAGTGCTCTAAATTTGACGAAACAAGTGGCTACGGAAAGGAAAAAGTATATCCATGCAAGAACCATCATTAGAACATTATATATTAATGGGTTTCACAGTAGAACTCCACGAAAAAAGCCATTAATATCCGCCAAAAACCGACTTCTGCGTTTACAGTTCACCAAGGCCCATATTGACAAGTACAATGATATTTGGAATCGCGTCCTTTCCACAGATGAGTCCAAATTCAACATTTTTGGAAGTAATGGTTGCAGTAAAGTATGGAGGAAAAAGAACACGGCTTTAGAGACCAACAATTTGATTCCTACTGTCAAGCACGGTGGAGGTAATGTAATGGTTTGGGGAGCCATCACTGCATCTGGGGTTGGCAGATTGGCTTTTATTGAAACTTCGATGGACTGTTATGTTTACAAGAACCTGTTAGAACAACATTTGAAGCCATCAGTGGAGAAGTTGGGTCTTAGAGAGAGATGGATTTTTCAACAAGACAATGATCCAAAATATACAGCACTTTTCGTCAAGAACTGGTTGTTGGACTACGCTCCCAGGCAACTTAATACGCCGCAGCAAAGTCCAGATTTAAACCCAATAGAGCATGCACGGGAGCTTTTGGAACGTAAAATTTGAACATGCCACATTAAAAATAAAAATTTGTTGAAGAAAGCGCTTCTTACAGAATGGGAGAAAATCACATCTGTAAAAACTGCTAATTTAGTTGCCTCTATGCCCCGAAGACTGCAAGCAGTAATTGTTGCGAAAGGGGGTCCAACCAAATATTAAGCCAGCAAAAATTTTTAAAATTTCCAATGCGTTTAGTTGAAAATATTTTGTGTACAAGTCAGACACCACTGACTGTCGTAGATTTTGTCCATTCATTTTTTTTTTCACGAATTTCTCCTGAAGTTTGTTATGACATGTTTTTGTCTTTGTTTTTTGATAAATATATTTACGTTACTGAAAAATGCACATCAATGGATTTTTGTTTAAAGCTTCCAATTAACCAGAATCTCAATATTAGGAGTTGTATAAGACTTTTGTCCGCCACTATACGATGTGAAATTTTTGTTTCTTTGTAGATGGCATGGGCGTAATTTTGATAGAATCAAGACTTACGCAAATATTTTGCTACCAGTTACTGACAATGTGAAGTACTTCCTTCATGATTCTATCTCTCTAACTGCCCTCTGAGGACGTATAAATGCGGGACCGAAATCCCTACATGTTGTTTAGTTGCTCTTAAATGACATAAATTCCCAACACAAGTTCAAGCACTTTATTTTATGGTTTTCTCGATGCTGTTCAAAGTTTAATCCTAACCACTGAGTGAAATATAAAACTAGTACCCATAAATTGTTTTTCCATACTTGTAACATGCAATTCCTTCATTTTTCTTAAAAGTCCAAATAGTCTCAGCACAATCGCATTAATCTTTAAACCGATTACAACGGTAACACCTGCTAACTCCCGCTGCAGATATATTCATATCCGGCTAAAAAGGATGCCACAGAGCTTCTACCATCATCTCAAAGCGCAACAAAAACAGTAAGCAACGAGGAATTATCCAGCCGCATTTTGGTTTTTATCCTTTTACCGATACGCTAACCGTCGACGGCGACAACAAGGACGATGCAATTGTTTGCGCTGCTCCCGTCCGTGTATGCCGGATATCATTCGTCTCTGGCGACTGACTTTACCTGCAGAGTATAGTTGGCTTGGCAAAGCATGAATCGAATCGAGAGGATTCAAAAGGTGTAAACGTAAACGGGCTGACATATGACAGATGCATGGCATATAAATATAGTGAAAGGAGCATAACGCAAGGACCCCCTAGGGATATTGCTGCTGGCAGCACGATGACCGTGATAAACTGCAATGACGGGCACCGAGGTGGGAGGGCACTATCAATCTTTTATAGTTGTTTAGACTTAAAGTTTTCATTCAACTGTTTTATATATTGTGCTTCATTTTTTTGGTTCATTTTGAATTTCATATCTTCGTCTTCTTTGTGTAGATGCTGGAACAAAGTTTATACAATGTCTTGTCGTTTATGATGAATTATTTATGATTTAGATGTACTTAGAGCGCTTTCGTTATGAAAGATGGAGCAACTTTGTCGTTTAGCGAGAATGCATTGGAAAAAATTTTTATGAGTTTTCTGTTGAAAAATGATGGCGAAATGGAGGTGCAACTGAAAGCTCCAATTAGAATGCACCTTTGACGTTGAAACTCACATACCATGCTTGTACTTTGTGAGAAGCGGAAATTGAAATGATTTCTTGGAATTAGTTGTGCTAAAGGATGAAATAGTTTGTTGTGACGCTTTGATGAATATAACAACCAAAGGGAAGAATCAGAGTCAAATTATACCAATGAATGAATTCCAATAAGTATGATATTGTCTAGTTGGTTTTCAGCTAAAATAATAATATGATCATGAAGTTCTGTTGTTAAAATGCCCTTTATACCGATGTTTTAGCATTGCCTGGAGGCACATGTAGGAATCGACGACGTGTGAAGAGTCAGAGATGAAAGAGCGATGGGGAGAGTGGTAGAGAATGGAGGCATTTAAAAAAAGAGGGATTAGTGATAGCTGATTAGCTAAATATTTCTGTCCTTAATTTGTATTTTTTCCATTAAAACGGTATTTGTTTTAACTTGACATACATATATTTTGTGAGCATTTTACTTCCGAAATATATACATGTCAAATATATATAAATAGCGTTTTAATGGGGAAAACATACAGATTAAGGATAGTTTGAAAGCGCGAAACATGGGAAAATACACACGAAATATTCCTGTTTTTAAAAAAATTAGTTGAAGCTTTTAAATATTTTTGAAGTTTATTGCCACCTATGATGCTATGGACGTTCCTTTTCAAGTTCACAATATACTTTTTTCGAATAAATGCCTGTTAGTAACAATTAACAATTTGTTTACCAGAAATCTTCAACACGACCCTCTGTTGGTTGATTGACAGGTCGAGAAAGTTAAAGAGAAAAAGGATTGGAACACACGATCGTTCAGTTGATAATTCGAAGAAAAAGAAAGATTGAAACAAAGTATCGTTCCCCTCTCAAATAGTTTCGCCTTGTAGTCTCTTCAATTACAATCAAAAGCAATTTGTATATATTTACAATGGCACGTGCGTTTTGGGATACTAGCCTGAGTAGAAGTGAAAGAGTCAAGTTATCGAAATCCGAGTCTGTAAAGCTTTCTCATACAGATGGTGAAGTCAAACGTGCAGAGCTGCCAAAGTACCTCTCCGTTTGTGATTTGGCGTCGAATCTGACAGCTTTCGTCTTCGGTCCAACATATGCTTTGAGGAAGGAACACTGGAGTGGAACATCAACTCAAATTTTGTCATCATTTCCCGATGCGCCACGAATGCTGCTCTTTTGATTTAATTTTCGAAGGGTGTAGTTTAAAAAGGGAGCCGAAATTCAGAAATATTTGAATATGTAAAAGTTAACTGCCATTGCATAATTGATTGATAATGTTCCTATTTCAGACTTGAATAGTTTGCAAAATTTTATTTAGATAACAAGAAACCTCACAGCGATACTTAAAAAGCAAAAAATAAATTTGTTTCTTAGGTAATTACAAATTCAACTACTACTAAAATTATAATCGTTCATTCTTTGATACTTTTTTACCTCCCTTTTCCTTTCATTACTAGGTTTGGATTATCTTCGGTGGAATTAAGGTGAAATGTATTATCATTGAGCTTGATCATGTAGTGAGAAAACTACATGCCTTGAAGGTGTACTAATTTGTTGAGATATCGCCTCACAGAAATTTACTCTAATTTTTATTTCGCAATGTAATAGTATCTTGTATTAATATATTACTCTGCTATAAGCTTAATCAACAAGCTGAAGTGTCGTTTGTTAATCGTGTGTTCACCATATGCAATAAAGAGTTGCTTTCCGATGCATGTCACTTGAACATTTTTAAGTATATTATTTGGAGTAAATAAAAGTTTCTCGAAGCTGGCAGTAAATTGCCTTACAGTTAGTATATTGCTATAGGCGAGACTTGATTGAATGGATAAAAAATAGCTTGATGTGATTATACGAGGGAACAAATTCGAGCGTACTATTGGTTATAAATATGTCGTCTATTGCTGTTGAATTTCTCAAACCAGTGATTTGAATTTCTCAATCCAACGCTTTTCTTTGAATGAATTACACTGCGCCCCGATAATAAATTTATCTCGTTGATATAGGCTATAAAATTGATCGAAAGTTTTAATACGAAATTCGAATTATTTGTACAAAGCATATTTTTCAAGAGTTCATATACCCTTCTGCTTGTTAATATAAAGACTAATTATTTCGAAATTATTTTTAATCATTTGAAAATTCAATAATATAATAAATGGAATTCATGCAATATATGCCTACAGTTAAAAGAATAATACTAACAACTCCGGGATTCTGCTTTCTGCTTTCGAGGTTGAAATAGCTTCCCCATCCAGAGAGGCGCTTGATATCAATACTGTCGCTAAGCTCGTTGCATTTGCCTGCAAAAATAAAAATATGTCTGAGATCCAGATGAGATTTATAAAAGTAAACAGTTTACCGATTGTTCTCCATTAATAATTTTTCATCTTCATTTATTCGTATTCGTATGTCTAGTATCATTTAACAGACTCCAGAAAAAAGAAATAAAATTGATTTCATCAATAAAATTATTCAAGCAATATGCTAAAAAAAGTTGCCCCCAAAATGCAGGCGCTACTACGCGAAAACTAATCGAATAAAATGGTCGCCCCAAAATGTAAACATAATCATGCATGAATTGGAAGTAGTGATTTGAGTGACAAAACACTTCTTAATGTTGTATTTTGTTTAACACGTTTTATGTTGATACTAACCTAGGAAATGTTACTCCTGTGGGCTGAAGGCGCATTTTGTTATTGCATATTTTTACAATGCACCTTATTTTAGAAACTTTTTTGCATTTTCCTGCTTTTCCGTCAAAATATAAAGTTTTCTCACGTGCAATCTAACCGATAGATTGTCCCTTATTGTCTTGTTAATGAACAGCGCACAAATCACGAATTTTCACTGATTTTCACATCAAAATCACACAGCAAACGAGTTTGTTTACGCGTTTTTACAGCCGAATTTGACAGCGAATGCAAAAAAATCATATGATAATATGACGATTTCTCCTTATTGACAGCGAGAAATGATGACAAGAAGAATCAGTGTTCCATTAGCATCGGGCCGTTCCTGTTAGCTACCTGTTCCAAGAACATATGTTTTTCTTCTGGACGTAATCATATTGTTTTTGTTTCTTCTGGTATTCGATCTAAATTTTGATTTGGAATAAATGCTGGCTTTAGACATTGCGTTGACACATTTATTTCCTTCAGTTTCTTTTGAATTTGGTACACACTTTCCGGGATTCGGTTAATTACTTTGTGTGGACTGGTACAAGGCTGTGGAAGAGGTTTTTGTTGCTAGATCTTTGTCTACGAAAATTCTGTCAAAATGGTGATGTGTTGCTGGTGTTGGTTTTAGTCTTCTTAAATTACGCTTGAATTTTTCCAAAAATATTTAAGGATCGTTGGGTACTTTGTTCTTCACGAAGAACTCTTCAGGCAGTCGCAGCGTTACTCCGTAAAGCGTTTCGGCTAGTGAGCCCTTCATTTTCTCCTTGTAGACGGTGCGCAATGTGAACAACACGGTTGGCAATGTAGCGATTCAGTTTGTTGTTTCATGGCACATGAGAGTGGCTTTTAATGTTCGGTACCATCGGTCTGTCATGCCATTTGAAAATGGTTGATATGCTGTTATTTTGATGGTTTTCTTTCGTATTAGGTTTGCAAGCACTTGGAAAAGAGATGACTTGAATGGACTGCCTCTGTCTGTGGTGATTATGTGTGGTGCTCCGAATCGCGCTACCTAGCCAGCATAAAATGCTGTCACCACTGTGTCAGCCAAAATGTCAGTGATAGGTGCTGCTCCCGTCTAGCGTGAAAATTGGTCAATCATCGTCACTATATATCTATAACAACGGGTTGTAGGCAACGGTACCACAATATCAATACGCACGTCATCGTATCAATTATCTCTCGATGCGAATAAGATTGGGGGTTGTACAGTATGCCAGTTGATTTTGGATCGTTGACAGCTGTAACAGCTTTTTACTTATGTCCCAATGTTTCGATTCATCTTTGGCTACACGTAGCGCTTTGGAATCAGTGAATGAACATAGTCGAGCGCTTGTCGGCGAAGCAGCTTAGATATTTTTGCTCTCATGGTTTTCGTTAATACATCACAATAGATAAAGTGATCATTATTAATAGGAAATTTTTTGATTTCTACAGACAAATCTGTTTCTATCATGGTTTTAAATTCTTCGTCGCGGTTTTGTTTTTTTGCGAAATCGATTGGATCCAAAGCAATGGTCGCAATCTCCTTGAGCCGAGATAGAGCATCAGGTTCAATGTTGTCACTTCCTTTTACATATATTATTTCCGTCGTAAACTGAGTTATAAAAACAAATTATCGTGTTTGTTGTGGTGATAATTTTGACAACTTCTGTACTTATCCTAACAAAAAGCAAAACATAGCCTGCTCATCAAAGTACACGAGGAACTTCTCTGAACGCGCAGGCATCCGCATCATCAAGATCAACAACTCAATGCTCTACTCTTAATCAGCAACTAGCACCTACAAACTCAACATCAAACTTATCACGTCAAGAAATCAACAATCACTTGGGCTATTACAAAGAGTGATGACGCCCCCTTTGCAATTATTTATATCTGGCTTATCAATTGATACGCCGCAAAAGGAGATTAAGGAATATATTGTTTCTAAACTCAGCTTTACCCCTTTTGTGCTAGATTATGTTTAAGAACAAAGAAAGAGGACAGAAATAGACTCGTAGCGTCGTTTAAACTTACAGTTCTAATGGTATTACAAGAATTTTCTAAATCAGACTTTTGGCCAACTGATATACTTGTTAAATATTTGGAGCGAAGGCCGTTCAAAAATTTTCGGTCAGCCAACTGAACAAGAACCAGAAACTGAATGAAAAATACTGTGAGACATCAACTAATTACCTTAACTTGTATTATAAAAATGTTTGCGTTGTGAGAACCAAGCTGAATGATACGACGTTGCGAACTCTTCCATCTACATAATGTATATCGTGAAGATAGATACCAAGCTATATCCAGTAAATACCATGGTGTAGGTGTCTTAATTGTGGTCCGTAAATCTTTTAAAAGTTTCCTCTGGCGAGACATTACATTCTTCCCTCCTATTGAATGCGTTGTAATTGGTTTGAGATTTCCCCCAGCTTACTTGTATTTATTGTTTGCATCAATGTGCCTTGCAGCTCCTGCCAACAAGTCAATAACCTCTGATTTTCTTAACTTTCAAAGTAGGTTAATGTTTCATACTCCTCTACGTCCTTTATGATCTGCAGTGACTTTAACATGCCAACGGTTGAATGTGATCTAAGCTCTAGGATAATTGTGTCACATAATGAAATATCAATTTTATTGTCATCCTTTTCATCAAAATATTTCCCAAATTTAAACAATAGATTGCTGGACCGCATTTTCAGCAACAATCTCATGAGCATTATCAAACCAGATTCTTACCATCCTCCACTTGAAATATAACTATCGCTTTGCATCTCACGCCATAGGAAGAGCAAAGCTTTTTTTTAATACAACATCCACAGCACAAACTATGAAAAAAGAATGCTCCTTAGTTCACAGCAGAGGTTTCAGAAGCTTTAAAGCTAAAAGTCATTGCGCGTAAAAAGTTACAGAGTTTCGGTTCAGATACGTATCTTTCATCTTATAAACATCTACGTAAGAATGCGAACACCATTGAGATCTATTCACAATCGAACAATCCCAAATCTTTTTGGACATACTTCAGCTCCCTCAAATCCACTTCAAATATACCTAGCTCTATTAGCCTGCATGGGAAACAAGCATCTGATAGTCACGCTATATGCGATATATTTGCAGACCATTTTGCTTCTGTTTTCCAATCATCTTCGTCTTCCTTACCCATTACCCCAACTAACGCTTCCTCGCATTTGAGCACCATTTCGACAACGCCTTCCGAAGTCGAGAGTAAAATAAGCTCCATTGACGTTAACGTGAGTTTGGACCCAGATGGAGTCCCGAACTTTTTTTCTGAAAATGCTGTTCTCATCCCCAAGTTTACTCATGTCAATTTTATTTAATACTACCCTGTTTGAAGGGATATTTCTAGCAATTTGGAAAAGAGCCAACATCTTCCCAATTCACAAATCAGGGGACCGTTGCTCAGCACTTAATAACAGACTTTTATCCTTACTCTCGTAGTTTGTGAGCATTGTTCACAACCTAATATATGATGCAATCTCCAATGACTTCGCTAAACAGCAGCATAGTTTCGTGAAGCAACGATCAACGGTAACCAATTTGGCTGAATTTACCAATGCCCTATTTCTTGATGAAGGGCAGCATATGGACGTGATTTATATGGATTTCGATGAAGCCTTTAATATGATAGACCATTACCATTACTGAAGAGATTTGAAGTTTTTGGCCTCTCTGACCCTCTTCTTGTATGGCTATTTTACTTTCTGACAAATCGTTCTTCATCGATTACTAAGTGTAGTTTCTCGTCATATGTTTTCTGTCCTTTTTCTGGAGTACCTCAAAGTTCGATCCTCAGCCCTCTTCTATTCAATATTTTCATTAATTATCTACCAAATGTGTTGACGTTTGATTCTCTGCTCTACGCAGATGATTTAAAAATCTTTCTAGTCGTCTTTTCACAAATGGACTGTAGTGACCTTGAATCTGACTTAGACTCTTCCCTTCTATGGTGTTCTATGAATTGCCTTCCTCTCAACGTGTTAAAATGTCTACATATGTGTTTCACCAATAAGCGTACGCCTTTTGTCAATGCGCATTTAATTAGTGGATTGCTCCTATCAACGGTGGATCATTATAAAGGCCTAGGTGTTATCCTGGATACACATATGAAATTTAATGTACATATAGCTGACATAACCTCTAGAGCATCACAAATTGCTGGTTTTGTATTACGATGCTCTCATAGAATATTCATTACTCATACCATTATTCACATTTTCATCCCGTTGGTTCGCTCCATTCTCGAGTATGCCTGTCAAGTATGGTCACCTCGATTCATTTATCAATCGGAAACTATTGAATCAGTCCAGCACAAGTTCACATGCACTCTTTTATATAAATATAATCTTTCCTATTGCTCCTACAGTGATTGTCGAAATTTCTTTCATATCCCAGAGGTCTCTTAACATCGAACGTATGCAATACATTCCATACACGTGCGCCAATGAGGAAACGGTCATCCGATCAGTTTGTCATTTCATTTGCAAAAACCGACACGTATCGACACTCGGCTTTCGTGCGATTTGTGAGAGCCTACAATAATCTTTAGTTTGGTCCTCCACTGCATTCTTTGGGAATTTTCATATCTGTAGTACAGGGTGCTCTCAATATTAATGATTAGCGTAACTTTCTTTTTAATTTTGTGTCTTCTTAATTCTCGCTTATTTTGTAATTGAATTACCTAAATCTGGAAATAGGATTTTCTAATAAATAAATAGATAAACAAGTTGGGTAAACAGACCTATGCTCATGTCAGAAGGGTTTTGTATCCAACTTCTCAGAAATGCAGTCACCAGCAATGAATACCGTTAAGAAATATGTTAGAGATGTGCTCGTTCAAAAGAAAACCCATTGTTTTTCTACTGTCAACGGTCGCCATTTTGTTGCAAACCGACAAAAATCACTCAAATCAGGAATTCTCAAAAATATTACTGTTTTTGACCTTATTGGAAAATTTCAAGAAGATCAAGTCAAAACTGCAGTGACTAATTCGATAAAAAGTCCATGGAATATCAAAATCATGTGTTATTATTGTTGTAATTGGAGGAATTTCAAACGGCTATAACTTTCGTGCATATCATTCGATTTTCATGAAACTTACAAAGTTTAAGAACCCTTAGTAGGACGACGTAAATGTCGTTCAGTTTAAGGGTCCTGATGCGATTTTATTGGGGATAATGTGAAATTCGAATATCATACTATTATTAACAAAGCTGAGCGAATTTCCACCTCTAAGGTATTTGTTGTTGTTCTACTCATAAACATCTACCACCATAATTTTTTTCAGATTTTTCGGATCGCAGGTGGCCAATCGCGAGGGTGGGGACCCAAATTTTTCCCTGCGCGACTTTCGAAGCAAAAAATATCAAATTAAGGCCTGTTTTCAAAGTTTCTCATCAAGACCTTCCATTTGATACCCATATCGGCTACCTTTGATGATTTTTTTCGGGAGCCACTCGCCTATATGGGGAGACCCCCTCTTAAATACCTTATAAAATTTTTTGTAGTTGAAATTTAAAGAGGGCACCACTTTACACCTGCATACAAAATTTTATGCTTCTAGCTTAAGTAGTTTGCGAGAAAAAGTGATGTGACACACGGACGGACGGACAGACGGAGAATGATTATAAAGCCTTTTTGCTGAGAGGTCTCTTCTGCCTCCTCGACTTTTTTCACGAATGAGTATTAATTGTACGTACTCATCTTTAGTCATTCATTAACTTGAATCAAGTGTTCAAAGTATGCACCTTAAACGTTGAAGTTGAGGAAAATTAACTAAAAATTATTCAATCTTCGTATTTAAAACTTCCACTATTTTGTTTTACGATTACTGAGACCACTAGCTGAACCGATTCTCAAAGATATTTATGACACCTATTATTCCTAGAATTTTCAGGCAAATCCCAGCAAAGCTGTAATGTCTGAGATATTGGTCCATAGCCATATGTTTCCATAGTAATACAGCGCATATTGTTCCACAGTAATACAGAAAAATTCAAACCGCTATAACTTCGTTAAATACCATTCGATCTTCATGCAACTTTCAGCAAAAATCAATTGTTGAATTTAAGGTTACCGTTAAGATTTTATTTAAGAAAACATAAAATCGATAAATCAAACTATTACTATCAAAGTTGAATGAATTTCGAATTCTCTTAGTGAATTTGTAAATATGGAAAAAATCGGGCCTCGTTATGTGATACAATGCTTTCATTTGAAAGGTCTAAGTCCAACCGATATCAAAGCCGAGTTGGATTCTACTCTTGGAAAGTCCGCTCCTTCATTTACAACGGTCAAATATTGGTTAGCTGAGTTTAAGCGGGTCGTACGAGCTGCCAAGATGAACACCGCAGTGGTCGGCCAAGTGAGGTCACTACGGCAGAAAATGTGAAAAAATCCACAAAATAGGATTGGATGACCTTCGACTAAAACTGCGCGAGATAACAGACATGGCAGGCATTTCAAAAAGTGCTGTGCCTCGCATTTTTACCGAAAATTTGGACATGAGAAAGCTATGCGCAAGATGAGTGCCGCGTTTGCTCACAATGGAGCGCAAACAGCAACGTGAGGATGTTTCCATCGAGTGTTTGACAATGTTTCGCAGCAATAAAGCTTAGTTTTTGCGTCAGTTCATAACCATGGATGAAACATGGGTCCATCATTTTACACATGAGACCAAGGAGCAGTCAAAGCAGTGGACTGAAAAGAGAAAACCGACTTCAAAGAAAGCAAAGACAGTTCAGTCTCTGGCAAGGTCATGGTATCCGTTTTCTGGGATGCGCGTCAAATAATATTTATTGATTATCTCGAAAAGGAAAAGGCATCAACGGCACATATTATATTTCCTTTATATTAAATCTAAACGTTTCCTTTTAATTATATTCTTCATGAGATTTAACTTTGATTACTATTTAAATTCTTTTTCATTTTTCTTTCCTTCAGTTAATTTTCATTTTGAAAAATTCAAATCTGTAAATTAAAATTTCGGAAATGGGAACACTGATTTAATGCATTCCAATGGTGTTTTTCATTACTTAATGCAATCGAACTCAGCTGATTCGATTTACAGTTGCGACACGGAATGGCAGAAAGAAAAGATTTGGACGGGGGAGAGTCATCGCGGAAATGCCACGTATAGCGCACGTCGCGAAAACCGCCCCGGCAAAGAAAAAAGTGCCATTTCGGGGAAAAACCAAGTAAATTCATTGAAAGTAGCCAAATTAACTTGGCCATCGTAATCTGAATTGCATCTCACCCTTTCGTGTAATCGAAGTTACGTACAAACGACGGAAGTTCTTGCACTGGACGTGTGTTGTAGTCCGGTGCAAATCTTGAGACAGTGCGAAGAAGAGCTCACGATTGTGGACAGTGATTGAGCGTTCTTACGCTTGCGCCAAATAATTTAATCAGGGTGCAGTTCGCACAGCTTAAAATTCAAACCTTAACTTGAATTTGAGATTTCGCGAGTCCATCCACTCCATTTGTCCATCCGAGAAACAATAACGTAAATATTATATCGGCCTACATATTTGCGGTGAATTCTTGAGGGAAGAGTAATCGCGAAGAGCTCGGCGAAAAGCAACACGGTTTTTGTTTTCCAGTGGATCTGGTGAAGTTAGCTTATTTGTTTAAGCGGAACAGTTTGGATTTCGTTGAAAATAATTCAATGCTGCGAGTCTAATAGTTTTTGTTGTTGGCTTCTAAACTTCGTTTGGGATTGCGAAGGAACAGCGCGTGTGCTCAAGTGTTTGATCGGCTCGTCCACACATTCACCCGGTGCTCAATTGAACGTATAGTAAAAAGTGCTTAGACTCGAAATAAAACTTCTGTCAAGAAGCATCATAATAGCAGGTGTTGGTAATGAGTTAAAGGGCTTTATGGAAAGGAGATAGTACCGGTACAATTCTAGAGCGGTAGTTATTGCAAATTATATCTTTTCTGAAGACGGGAACTTATTTGAGTGGTAGTGCATATGTCATTTTCGAATTTTTCTGTGAACACGGGCGGTAAATTAACCAAAACAAACTGAAATTAATTTCTGAGTAAAGTTAAAGCCTATTATGACATCTTCCATTGCTATTGTAGTTGTTTTCTTTTCCATTCTGCTTACTGTAGTCTCCAATGTACCAAGAGAACATTGAAATACGGTCGGCATTTCAAGAACGTGCACTTGTCACTTTTCGTGACGAAGTATAAAGCAGTGTTACTTTTCCCCTTTGATGAACGGAATGCTGTACTGTGGTTGCTGTGATTAAGACAGGAATACCAAAATTGAAGTGCCCGAGTATACAGCACTGCGGGGCAAATTCATTAGAAACTTTAGGTGGAACCATATAAAGTTTCTTTACAAACAACGCTTCAAATTCGGTGAGCCTAGGCATAAGTGGAGACACCGTGGAATGCATCGTAGTCACAGTCGTGCATTCAACGAGAACTGCGAGGGCGTTCATATTCAAAGTCAATTATAATACCACCAAAGGAGGTGTTGGCATTGTAGATAGACTCTGCCAAGGCACTAATACGGGAAGTAACATTTTGAACATTGTTGCTGTGAACTCTGATTTAGTTTACCTACATAACTTTTACAAATATCGACGAGAAGGAAAACTGCTTTCCAGATTTGAATCTATGATGGAGTTGGTGCAAACTCTGAGTGAGACTTGGATGGCCGATCGGCTCACTCTCCCAATTCCAGCAAATTTCCGCAAGTGAATCTTGATTTGTGGAGTGCCAGATACTTCAGGAAGTACAGAAACACCACAACAACAAATTACCAACCGGACGTATTGCAACTTTTGCCATTATGTGAAGCGAAGGTAGACCCAAACAATCTGCAGTGATTGCCATAAACCGAAAGGTGATAAAAATACGATCACAGTGTTCCTGCAATGCAAATGATTCTAATGCAACAATCGTAAGATTATATCTTCATATGATTATTTTTACATATACATGCATACATACTATTATAATAATGTAGCATAGTAATTGATTTTTTTTTCGAGCCATTGAAGTATTTTAGGCTGTGTGATGTTTTGAATTTTTGAAGTAAAACTTCCTAGTTTATCAAGTTATCTTTCGTTTGTTATTTGACTCAATGTACATTGAAGTGGTTGCAATGAAAAAAAGTTATTTTTATGTAACAAGAAGGCTGTTAATTTACTAAAAGACTGAAAATTTATGAACAAAAACAAAATAATATTGTTAATTTTTATAAATTATTTTGAACAATTGAAAGATTCCTACATATTTCATCATAAAATTACCTCTGGGTCAAAATGACTCACGGTTACCAACCCCAGCATGCAAAAAAGGGTTACCTTTCCTGGGTTAAATTCAATAACTCTCAAGGTGAAATTATCTTCACATTATTTTAAAGAAACTTATATCCAGCATTTTTATGGAAAACAGAACTTCAAAAATGGAATCCTTTAAGTAAAGTAAGATAGATGATATTCAGTCCTCCTGGGCCTTAAATTGTTTTATAACAAGAATCACCCTTCAAAGCAAAGTTATTCTTAGAATATCAATCCAAACACTAGAATATATTTTGAATTAGTTCATCCCATAAGTCCTTGGAGAGTCTAAAATAACGGAAAACCATACTTCATGTTAAATTTGCCTCAAATTATCTCTCACGCTCTTCTTCTCGCAACAATATACATACATACGAGTACGAGTATATGCTATCGGGTTATTATCATAACAATGTCACCATGCATGAAGCGGAAATATTGTTTCGGCGAAACATTTATTCCACGGTGGTTGCTATTCCCCGAAGCAAAGCTGCCATCCACTAAAATCTTCCACTTGAGTCATCATGCTATCTCTCAAAGTTCAAGATCCTCTCTACAAGCATTTTCGGGAAGTATCTCAAAGATTAGATAATGAACTGTGTGCGCTACGTGTCTTGGTAAAGTTTTACGACACTTTTCTTTCATTTTTCCCATCTTTTCGGGCACTACGCATGGTTTCAATGGTGGCCAAGATATTTATTATGTAACTCTTGTAAGGTATCATCATCATCAGGACAACGAAGTGGAATATGAGCAAAGATGAAAAATGAAATAATAAACTCGGTCCGACAATAAAGTGATGTGACATTTTGTTTTTACATATTCGTCCGTAAGTCGTTGGACTAAAGGCGACAATTTGGTAAAGGAAACGTTTGAATGTAGGCAAATAAAAAGTTAGCACACGATCAAATGTAATGTGGCAAGAAAAAGATACTTTAAGTGATTTAAGGTGGAAAATTGGAAAAGAAATTGCAGTAGACGTCCCTGGGGTACAACCGAATTGACTAGACGGAAATTTATGACCGTATATAGAATAAAGATTGCATCTTGATTATTAACTGGTCATAAATCTACTATATGTATGTGAAACGTTGATAAGTCCTTGCAATGTGTGAAAATACGGCGGACAAAATTCTCACATAGAAACTAGACGGACAAATGAAAGCCAGGGTTAGACACCATATTAAATATGAATAATCATGGAACTTGTAATGAGGAATTCTCAGGACAACTTAATCATCTAGTACACAGAAAATATATTAAAAGTAAAAAGCATAATCCTAGCATACGCTCAGCGCATTCGATATCCTCGTCGAAATTTCGTATTTATAGTCAATTATTTTGTTAATTGACATCGTGCTTATTTTCACCATAATTTTACATAAAAAGGAAAGTGGTAGTATCAACCATATTTTCTGGGAAGCATAAATGTAGGAGCATCAAATTCATTTAAAGTCAAAAAATAGGGTTTTCTATTAAGGGCATACCAATAAATAAATAAATTTCAATAAATCGATTGTGAGGCGTGCTGTGTGGCTAGTGGCACGGTCTTGTTGAAACCACATATCGTTGATATCAAGTTTATCCAATTCTGGCCACAAATAATCTTCCAACATACCACGATACCGCTCTCCATTGACGGTAACATGACGGTCATTTTCATTACGAAAAAATACGACCCAATCACACCTGCGGCATGAAAACCGCACCAAACAGTAATTTTTTGTAGTAAAAGTTTAAAAAGACAGTTTCAATGCAAACAGTAAGAAACACGTTGAAAAGTTTCGAGTTTCATGGCAGGGTTGTAAGGGAAAAACTATATATCAGGTTTTTTTCATCCGATAAAATTACGGTAGTTAGTGTCGGACCTGGCAATGAGTAAAACTTCGAGAGTGACTCTGCCTACGCACAAATACTACACCAATAGGCTCGCACTGTCAACACAACTGCGCAAATTTGTATGCCACCGTTTTGAAAAGCTTCTTCCGATGCGTGCAGCAATTTTTAAAATAAATACCGAATACGGATAAGCTACCTTTGGTATGAAAGCGATCGAGTTTTTTGGTTATAACATCAACAGACATAGCATCTCTCCTGACGAATCCAGGCTATACTTGAGTACAAACTATCGTTGACAGTCAAGGACTTTATACCAGTGCTTCATCTGAGATACTGCTATGTTGCAAGCACTGCTAAACAGCTACCTGTGCTCATGTCAGAAGGGTTTTGTAATCAACTTACAAAATGCAGTCACCAGCAACGAATAAAATCAAGAAACATGTCAAAGACGATTTCACTGGAGAAAATGTGAAATTCGAGGATCATACTATTTTTAACAAAGTTGAACGATTTTTAACTTCTGAGGTATGTTTTATTGTTATACCCATAAATATCTCCCTTGATAATTTTTCAAGATTTTTCAGATCACAAGTGTCCATTCGCGAGGGAAGAAACACATTTTACATGTATTTCCTCCGCCCCTGTACCCCCACTGAAGCAAAAACTGTCAGTTTAAGAACTGTTTTGAAAAGATTCTATAAAGAACTTTCATTTGATACTTATCGGCTACCTTTGATGAATTTTTTTTTGCAAGGGCCACTCCCCTGTACTGTAATCATCGATTCATGGCAAATTTTTTCGAATCCTAGAATGGTTATGAAGCGGTTTCGCAAGGAGCTCTCTCCTACTTCCTTGACTTGTTCCACATATGAGTATTAATTGTAGGTACTCATGTTCAGTCATTCATTAAATTGAATAAAGTGTTCAAAGCATGCACCTTAAACGATGAAGTTGGAGAAAAATACCTCAAAATTATTCATTCTTCGCATTTAAAATAGCCACTATTTTGTTTTACGATTACTGGTACCACTAACTGAACCGATTCTCAAAGATATTCATGATAGCTATCATTCCCGAAATTTTCATACAAATCCTAGCAAAACTGTATTGTCTAAGTCGGTAAAAAGCGCATATTGTTCCATTGCCATATGTTTCCATAGTAATACAGCGCATATTGCTCCATAGTAATACAGGAAAATTCAAATCGCTATAGCTTCGTTAAATATTATTCTATCTTTATGAAACTTTTAGAACAGATCATCTGTGTATTGTGTATTTTATTGAATTTAAAGGTACCGTTAAGATTTTATTCAAGAAAACATTAAATCGATAAATCATACTATTACTAACAAAGTTGAGTTAATTTCGACTTCTCATGTATTTGTTGTTGCTGTACTCATAACGGCCTACATTCTTGATTTTTACAGATTTTTCAGTTAACAAGTTCGTACATTTCCCCTTCCCCTGCCCTCCTCGGTACAGATAAGGCAATTTTAAGACTTGTTTTGAAAAGATCTCATTAAGACACCCTACTCAACTACCAATGGTGAAATTTTTATTTGAGGGGACCCCCTTAAACCCCTTTGAAAAAATTTTCCACCCTTGAGTATTCAAGAAGTCACAATTTCTTACCTTTCTACAAAGTTTCATGGCTGTAGCCTCTATAGTTTCGGAGAAAAAGTGCTGTGACATACAGACGGACGGACGGGCAGACGGACACAGGTCGTGATTGCAATAGGGTTTTGTATTTTAGTACAAAACCCTAAAAAGGTGACAAAACCACAACTCAATGGTCAGAAAACATCATTCAAGCCATTGAGTTATGCAAGCAAAGTCCAGCTCAGTGAATTCTTTTAGTACATTTTTCACTCAAAACGACATTACAACTTGTCATAGGTGCTTCGGGTATTGAGTTAGCTCAGTTCTGGAGCAAACATTTGATTAGCTTCTTTTTCTTCGTAAAACTTCAGGCCCTTGCTTTCTGCAAATGATGCCCCCAACTGTCTCCACCCATTGACCGCGTCCTCCAATTTTCAAATCCAAGCAACGATAAAATGTCGTCAACCGAATCAGACCAGCGTTTTCTCGGACTCTCCACTGGTCAACGGCCTTCATCTCTCCCAATGTATACCTTTTGGATATCCGTTGTTCGTCCATACAATTCATGTGTCCGGCCCGTTGCAGCTTACGTAGTCTTACAATCGTTGAGACCTTTGGCTTGTCAAACATTTCATGCAGCTCATGCTTATATCGAATTCGGTATTGATTCCCGTCGCTCTGATTATTCGCCTCAGGACTTGTCGCTCAAAGACGTTCAATATAATTGCGTATGCTTGGGTTAGGGTCCATGTTTCACACCCACAGCAATGCACAAGTCTTATCATAGATTTGTATATTTGCAGCTTTGTTTTCCTGTGTGTGTGGCTGGTCTTAAAAATTGTAAAAAATGAATAAAAAATTTTATTTGCAAGGTGTATTCTTCAGCGTATTTCCTCTCTTTTGTTGCTGATTCTCGTTATTTTGGCACTTAAATACACAAATCTGCTCACATTTTCGACGTGGTGTTCGCCAAATGTGATATTTTGTGTATTTGATGTGTTTTTCCTATACATCGTCATGAGCTTTATTTTATTCTCATTGATTTGTGGCCTTACATGTTTTGCTTCACTGTAGAGTTTTAGGAAGTATTCTTTGGCAGAAGTTAATGACCGTGTCAAAATGTTGATTACGTCCAAAGAGGGTACCACTTGGCTCGACTTGTATAATAATCTTGCCCGTTATCGATAGGTAGCTTCTTTATCACGTATTCCACAGCCAAATTGAATAACAATGGGGCCAGCCCATCTCCCTGCTTCAGTCCGATATTTGTGTCAAAGGCATCGGAGAGTTGGTTATTGATGCGGACTTGGGATGTCGTTGACGTCATTCACATTTTAGTAAGACAGATTAATTTAGATGGGATGTCAAAGCAAAGCATTATTTGGTACAGTACGTTACGATCAATATTGTCGTATGCTTGCTGAAGGTCAACAAATATGCAGTGGACGTCTATGTTGAACTCCCAGTATTTTCCATTTACCTACTTGATAGGGAACAATTGGTCTATTGTCGATCAGCCTGCCCCAAAAACACTTTGATACGCCCCAATAATACTGTTGGCGTATGATCCGATCTTCTTTTCTAAGATCTTTGAAAATATTTTGTACACCGTACAAAGAGTGATATACCTCTATAATTTTCGCACTGTAACTTGTCACCTTTATTGTGGATAGGGAATATAATTGATTGGATCCACTCTTTCGGCATGTGTTCTTGTTGCCAAATTTGCTAGGTGGCTTTGTGAATAGCTTTATAAACACTGCTACCACCAGATTTGATGAGCTCCCCTGGAATCTCATTGATGCCTGGTGCTTCGTTATTCTTTTGGGTTTTGATGGTGGAACAAACTTTATCCAGAATTGGTCGGACCAATGGAAGCTCCTCGTGGATATCTGTGGGGTCCAATGTCTCAGTACTATGCGGAGGATTAAGCATGCATTGATATGATGCCCATCTTTCCTTAGTCTTCCACGACAGAGTGTGGCTTTGGGCAGTTAGCCACGTTTCAGTCTTTTCACCACTTTCTATATTTGTCTTGTGTTATTTTTCGCTGGACTATACTTCTATGCTTCTCAATTGATCGTCATAGTATTTTCTTTTCTTAAATCTAATTATCTTATTCACTACTCCTCTGAGATTTTCATAGTGTTCTCTCTTCGTCGTGATTTTTCTGCCTACGTAATCTTTGTATGCCTGATTTTTTTTTTGTCTAATGCATTCTGGCGCTCATCCTCGAATCAATCATTTGTCTTGAGCTGGGCTTGATGACCGATTCTGTGTTCTGCCACCGTCTGATTGCATGAGAGCCAGCTGGCTATCGAGGGTCTCCTTGCATTTTTTTGCACAGACGCCGTTGGGAGCCTTTCGTTGTAAATTTTTTGAAGCGAGCTGGTCTTTGCTGAACACATCTTCGACATAGGACAAATACGCTGACTCAAATGTTGAACAAAACAATGATCTAAGTTTTGTCCAGATCCTTGTTTATCCTCGAATCTAGATACATAACTTTGCAATTACAATAATAAAAAGCAAGTATCGTTTCCTTCACCTGCGATCAAGGGCACTGGAAGAAGAGTACCTGTGGGAGATGAAAGCTTCGTCCCCAAGTGGCACCCTCGTAAGCAGCTGCTGATCCCTCGTACCAAAGCGATTGGAAACACTGCACAATTAACGTCATTTGCAGTGTCGGACTAAGGCTGTCAGAGGCCGGGGCGGAAAATCTTCTTAGCTAATGTATAGTATGTTGAAATTTTCATTTGATTAAGCTCGATATTATTGTAATATTGTTTTAATTTAGAGTGCCAAAAGGGCCATTAAGCTTTTTGATTTTATAATAATCTTTTTTTTTCGGTTTTATATGATTTATAATGATTTACGAAATAAAGCAATTTTGAATTTAAATTTGAGATGAAATAAAAAGCAATATTGTACATCGTTTTTATTTTTGCTAGTAGTTATTTAACATGTTTTCTTGCCTTTATTTTACTAAACTCTTCAATAATGCCAGTGAAAGCAATTTCTTTGGAAACTCTTCTTTTAATTGAAAGCATGGAAAAATTGACTTACTAACTTTTTATTAGTTTGAGTTTGGAAAAACTTCTGTCGCATGATGCAACTGAGACGCAAATAGTCAATATGTACTCAAGTATGACCGATGTACTGGGTAGAGATTCTCTGAAGTCCTATTTTATTTCGAATTGTGGGCTGTTCAGCTGGCAGTAATGTCCAAACTCGTATTCGTGGGAAGTAGATGCCTACGATATCACTTTATTTCTTGCAACACCTGCTCTTTATCGAACTCATCGTAATTTTGTACCAGCTTGTCTGCTGATACAGCCAGAACATCGTCAGAAGCTTCCAGCATGAACCTTGTTTCAACAATTTCGAAAATTTTGCTGATATCATTTATTGCCACGTATCGTTGGTATAATTCTTTTATTAATCGATCAATGCATTCAAGCATTGATCAACGTACTTTCTCTTGAGTTGTCAAAGCAGCATCAAGAGCTAGTTCACCCGGCTTTATGTTTCTTACCCTCCTTCTACCTCTTCGCTCGATGTCAATCTCCATATCATTACATTTTATTGTGCCAAATGTAACAGCATTGTCTACAATCAGGATTCGTTCTGTCTCTAAATAGTTGTTCAGGGCTTTTAGTTTAGTGAGTCTTTTATCCAAAGTCATTTTAGGAGACTGTAGGTATTGTTACACTACTCGTTAGTTAACTTCTTCTAGTATGGTGTGCCAAAATTTAATCTATATTAAAAAGCTAAAGTCACAAATAGCTGGCAAACGCAAGCTTGCTGCGTATCTAGTATCAAAACTGGATTTTGATGGATCTTGTATATATATTCTAAAGTACTCACAATTATTTCCATGTTTTTCTCTTTGAGTAATTTCTGCCTCTGTGGAGATGATGAGAAGAATGAATATAGCCTTTCTACAGTTGCAAAACATGCCACGCTAGAAGAAACACAGGTTATAAAAATTTCAAACTTCACTGATTTCAGTGCCTGGAAAACTTCAAATTGTATGTTCTTGGAGAGGATTCTGCATTCTGAAACAATTCAACTGGTTCAATGTATGCAGCTGATTCCTAGCAGGAAATTCGAGCCAATTCGCAGTAAACAAACATTTTTAACCTAAATGTAACGTTTCGAAACGCATTAAATCTGTTCAAGTTATAGAAATGGTACCTAGCTGAAGGACAAAATAAAGTTTAAATTTGAAAGATTTGTATTCCCCGAGTATCGGTCGCTGTGAACATAAAAAATATTTTTAGGGCGTCAAAATTTCAAATGACTTCATTGTTGATCTTGATGTCTACACTTAATTAAAAAAGAAGATACTTTCTTAAACCTAAAATGGCTGTGGTTGAATTTTTGTCATTATTCATAAAACATTCATATAATACTAAACTGTAACCTTTTGCAAAGGATCGTAGAAAAATTGAAAAAGTGTCAAGTTTATGACGGTGAAACCGAATTTACTGTGGGGTGTAGTAATATAGTGGCCAATAGACTCAGCAGTTGATGAATATCGTCAGAATAAAGATACTATAAAGAAAGGTAGATTGGCAGTGGAAGAAACTCCAATTTTACAAAAGCCATTCAAAGTTTAAAATTGTAAATAGCCGATCTAAGCTGTTTTCCATTTGTATCTACGAGGAACGAAACTTTGAAGCGCCTCTTACGAAGTTACTGAATATATTTTCAATCTTGTTTAGAATATGATTTAAAGAACTGCTTAAGGTTTGAAGGCACGGAGTGGACCGCCCCTGCCGCCCCCCTTAGTCCGCCAGTGCTCACTCGCATGACGTATGACAACACAGCTGATTTCATTGCACCACTTTTGACGCAGTTTTGTAAACCACTGTAGCAGCATCTAGCAACTGCCATTTGCAGCACACTTCAGTGAATCGTATGTACAAGCAGACATGTGAATTTCATCATCATGTTTACGTCGTGCCCTTTGTTGTCCTGGCATCCAAGTGCCACTTGCAGCCATTCGAGAATATTTCTTTCCACTCCTCGTTTTTAACTTATGTGGTTGATTTCATTCTCGTCATTGCTCAAAACACCAAATTATATCAAATAAATGACAATATTAAAATATAAGACAACAGGTACATTACGTTGGATGGTTTGAAATATCTCAATTGGTTGGTAAGTGGCCACGATAAAATCTAGCGTTGAGAATATGTGATATGATTGGGAAAAGAATTTCGATGATATATACAATAGAGCAACTATGTGGAGGCTATTGAAATTAAAATTTTTAGTTTACAATTTTATGGCAGCAATGCTTGAATAACAGAAATAAGATTTAACGAGTGGAGGCACCTAAAATTTGAGGGGGACAAAAATATATTTACAATGCTTGTTTGGAATTGAAAAATGGGAAAAGAATGAATTTAGGTTATCAATTAAATGCATAAAAAAGAATTTTTAGATTATCAAAATCCATTGAGTGAAATCTTGATAGCTTCTGCACTAAGATTTGAAGAAGAAGAACTGTCATGGCTCTGCGATCTTAAGTGAAGAAAATGCAACTCACCCAAACTTCGTTGTAATAAAGAGAGTCCCTAAAAAATAATCACGTGCACAAGAAACAGTGTTCACCGGATATAAAGAGGATATAGGAAAAAAATTAGAGTTAAATCTGTGGGTTCACAGCTTAAGGGTTTAGGAAGTAGTGATGATATTTTTGTTCAGAACAAATAATTCCAAGACAGTATTATCACAATTAATGATGACCAAATGAAAGTAAATAGTCTCCGGGTTGCACACTGGGTTTGGTGGTCCTCCAATGATGGGACATTAAATGACGAGAAACGCCAATAACTGCAAGTACACCTAAATACCTGCTACGAAACTCTACTTACACGTCTGTTGTGGTGATCGTTGGTAAATTTTCCTTTTTGTAGAAAGCTGACATAAGAGCGTGAAGGTAAGTTTTCTGCATCTGATATGGAATTGAAAGTAATTACCATGCTGACGAGATGGAGGTTGGGTGGCATGCGGAGTCTACGTCCCTGGGAAACAACATGGTTTCAAAACCTGCAACAGAGGCTTAGTATAAATTAGATCTACGGTGAGTATCTTGGAACCGGACTAAAGACTATGGCATTAGTATCTGGATTACTTTGCTGTAAAGGACCTTTTACAACAGGCCAGTGATTATAAATTAAACATACTAGTGATCCAGGAAACGAACTTAACTGGAAGTGTTATTGAAGATATGAGATCGCACACAGTATCCATAAGTGGGAAGTGTGCTGTGAAACGATAATTCTAAAGAGCCTTGATTATGTATGATGACAATTTGAAAGCAAAATTTTTCAAAATTTTGCTGATAAATGTACCACTCCAACAGAAGAAAAGGAGGAAGAAACGAAAAAAATGTTCTATAATCACCTGGAAAGACTGCTTGAATCACGAATCATACAAAAATTGTTCTAGGTGACCCCAGTTGTAAGGTTGCCAATGAGTTATCTCATCAGGGAATGATTGGAGAACAGAAGCTCTATGATGACACATACAGTAACGGCAAGCGTCTGATTGACTTTCCATGTTACAGAAATCTGTTCATACTTTGAACTTGCTCCCCATATTAACATATACATAAAATGGGTATCAGTAGATGGTACCACACAAAACTACAGGGTGCGTACGGCATTTGAGGACAACTTGAGAGTAAAATTAATGAGCTTGTATTTTTGACAAAATTTAATGAAATTTTAGGAATTTCTCATACAACGTTAAATTAATAAATGGCTACAAAGATATTCAATAGAATCGCCATTAGCAGCAATAACCTCTTCGATCCGGGTCCGGAAACGATTACATGCCCGAATCAAATGCTCCTTGCTCATATTGACCATAACGGCATTAATAGCAGTCTTCAGCGTAGAAGTGGTATTATGAGGACGCTTATTGGTCTCACGCTCAACTACGCCCTATGCGTAATAATCCAAAGGATTAAGGTCTGGGAGCTAGGTGGCCATAAGTTCAGTGTTATGTGGTCATGAAAATGTTCGGCCATCCAATCTTGTGTCGCCATCGCTTTATATGTAGGAGCAGTGTCTTATTGAAAAATGTATGGTCTGCCTCCGCTTTCATTGTCTATTCAGGGTTTCACTACCGTCTTCAAATCCTCGATGTATGCAGCAGAGCTCACTCGAAGTATTTGAGTAAAAAACGTAGGTGGTATAACATGTCCTTCGTTGCTGAAAACACCTAAAACCATAACAGTGGCTGGAAATTTTGTGAGCATAACAACAGGAACCTCAAAAGGATTTGAACATAGCCATTTGTCATTTCTGCGATTGGTCTGTTGATCTTGGTCCAAATTTTTTTCGTCGGTAAAAAACCGTAACATTTTGGGCGCCTCAGGGTGTTTGATTTTTTTTAAAAGACGTTTTGTTTGGAGAACTCTCTGTTCCTGTGTTCGTTCTGACGTAAACTGTCCTCTTCGCATCACGTAAGACTTATACCGCAGGTCTTCGTGGACAACTCTACGAATAAGGTGCTCAGAAACACGAAGCTCACTTGCAAGGACCGGCATTGATTTTGAAGGGTCCTCGTCTATGCACTTGCTCTAAAAATTCTGCAGATCGGACAGTGTCAGAACGTTGTTCGTGCGTTTTGCGTTTTGCAACCGATTCTGTACCGCCTCCTGATGCTTCGAATTCACGGCGAACCTTATGCCCGAATGAACGGGTGCAATTAAGAAAACTAAAGATCTCTAAATCTGTATGGTTCGCACATATAGCGGCGATGGCAGCATGTCTCTTAATTTCTTGAGTGATGTTGTAGTCTGCCATTTCTTATTTGAAAAGGAAAAAACATTAAAAAAAATTCTTGAAGTTATAGTCACATTTATGCATGTCCTCAAATACGGCACGCACCCTGTATATTAACCATGTTCTGATCCAACAAAGAGGGACCTAGAACATATTTGACGTACGCAAATACCGAGTATCCAAATGTCACTCCGATGACTACTTCAGCAAACTAACCCCTCAATATCGTATATTAAAGGCGTGTTGGGCGAGGATCAGTCCTATACAGGGATTCCATATTGAAAGGTTCACACGTTTTCCATAGCAAAAGCTTTCACGGGAACCCTTGAGAATCAGCTTGCTCCCATCCTATCAGACACATCGCTGGAAACAAGCAACGAGCCTTAAGTCAAAGTGTAAGAGGCGATTAAGACCAGGGCAAAACAGACAATCGGATATCAAGCCCGGCACAAAAGAAATGTTTGGTTTGATGATGAGTGCCAGAATGCATTTAGCAAAAAATGTGCACAAAAAATATGTAGATGGAAAAATCAGGACAAAAAGAAAAATTCTGAATATCTTAGAGGAGTAGCGAATATGATCATTAGAATTAAAAAAAGAAAATACTATGACGACCTTAGATATAAGTCTAGCAAATATAAACGCAAGGCAAGCCTACAAAGTAGTGAAAAGCCTGAAACGAGACTATCAGCCCAAGATTACGCTCTGCCGTGATGACATCGGCAACATCGTCGCCCATGAAAACAGGATTAAGCAAATATGGACATGGTATTTCAAGAACCTTCTAAGTCCTCCATATAACTACAGAACATTGGAGCCTAAAAATATTCCCCGAGTATTTCCAATGGCCTCACCAACTCGGGATGAAGTTTGTTTCACCATCAAATCCAAATAGAATAATAAAGGGCCATTCATCTATGAGATTTCCGTCGAGTTCATTAAATAGTGGTGTTGAAAAATCAGTCCATAAAGTTGTCCAGCACATTTGACAACAAGAACATATGCCGAAAGAGTGGAGCCAATCAATTATATTTCTTATCCCCAAAAAAAGGTGATAACCTACAGTGCGTATAATTGAGAGACATATCACTACTTTGTACGGCGTACAAAATATTTTCAAAGATCATAGAAAATAAAATCAAATCTTGTGGCAATAATAGTATTCAGGGACATCAAAGTAGCTTTAAAGCAGGTAGATCGACCAAAGTCCGATTATTTTCAATCAAGCAGGTACTTGTAAAATGTTGGGAGCTCAACAAAGACGTGCATAAAATTTACATTGATTTTAAGCAAGCATACGACAGTTTTGATCATAACGCACTGTAGCAAATAATGCTTTGCAGCCAAATAAGTTCATCTTACCAAAATGACAACGACGTTGACAACCTCCCAGGTTCGCATTGATAACCACCTCACCGGCGCCTCTGACACAAATATTGGACGTAAGCAGAGAGATGGGCTGGCATGATTGCTATTCAATTTGGCTCTGGAGTACGTTATAAGAGAGCTACCTGTCGATGAAAGAGGTACGTTACGTTACAGGTTAAGCCAAGTAGTAGCCTATACCGATAACATCAACATTTTATCAACAGCCACCAAAGAAGTCTTTCCTAAAATTCAACAGCGAAGCAAAACCATTTGATCTGCAAATCAATGAAGAATGAAACAAAATAATTCAAGTGTCCAAAAAATCACAGTTTGTCAATATAATATAAAAAAATTGGCAAATATGTGTATTCAGGCGCCAAGAGAAGAATACAGTCCACAGTTGTGATGCTCTGCAAGACCAGCTGTATATACAGGAAAACAAAGCTCCAAACATACAAATCTGTGATAAGATCTGTGCTATGCTATGGGTATAAAACATGGACCCTAGTCCAAACATAAGCAAAATTATTGAATGCCTTTGAGTTATGAGTACCGAGACAAATAATCGGAAGAATCTAAGCAAAAAGCAAAGGCAAACTCGATACATCCATACACTGTATTTTTGATCAGCTGAATACCTCAACGATTGAAAGACTGTGGAAACTGCATGTTTGTACAATGGATACCCAAAAACATATTCGTTGGGAGAACTGAAGGACAAAATCCAGAGGAGAAACCGAGGAAACGCTGGTCTGACTCGGTCAAGGAAGACAGTTCATCGCTGCTCGTATTTCAAACTTGGAGGACTGGGTCGATGGACCGAGTCTGTTGGAGGAACTTATTGCAGGAAGCGAGTTCCTAAGAAGGGCTTTAGTGCTACGAAGTAGAAGAAGATTATCACAAAAAAGCTCTGTTACTCTTTGAATGCGTTAAATCTTTCACTTTTTTTCTAGATTTATTTGCTCTTCTTCCATTAATGACATTGATACTTTAACTTACTTGCCTTTCGTACAATAAATCCAAATGTATCTTTAGGCCTTATCTACAGTTAGCAAACATCACCATATAAGCTTCTGTGAAGAAACCTCTCACCGCGACAATAATATACTTCTAATTCAGCTAATGGATGTATATAAAATATTGTTTTCATACAAGTAGAGTCTTTTCTAAAATGACGTCTCCTATTGAATTTATCCCGAATTTAATATAAAAGAATTGATTCAAGTCACTCACAATTTTCAAAAATGTGTTACAAAAGAAGCAGTTTGGACATGGCAGAAGAGAAGCTCTAATTTACTGATAAATTCAATACATACCATTCAGTCACTATCTCAGCTGAAGTGATAGACTCTTTCTCAGAAGGGCAGTCTTCAAACTGAAATACTTCCAAGCAGCAAACATCAAAGCCAGCATATAAAAACATTCACCATTCCAAAAACCTGACTGACATTACAGGCATCACTCTCTGTCAATACCAAACATAAATTCCAACATACATGACATACTTCACTTTTGATCGAAACATTTTCTCAATAAAGAAACAAGTGGCAGCCGGCAAACCTCTTGCTAAGATACTTGCTAGACAATTCGCATGTACCATTTTCATTCCCCAATACATTTCGCTATCGTCTAGTGCTTATCCTTTCTCATCTTTCACAATGCAAACGTTCCTACCTACGTGTAGGTACGAGTACAATCTCATGGACTTGTCCACAAATACATGGAAGAGCATTGAAAAAATTGGAAAATTGCTACAAACGACTAGGACAATAAGGATGAAGTTGAGGATATTGTAAGCCGATTACCGGAAGTCTACTATTCAATGGGGATAGGACTAGGATCGAAAAGGAAGCTTCATTTTGTATGTAACGGAGGAGTTGAAAGCAATCCAATGGGCTTTGACGAGACATAATGAAAATTTAATGAATGAAGGAGAGGATCTTGTTGGGCAAAGGAATACATGTACCAAGTGATTGGGAAAAGTGAGAGCCTACCTAAATGAAACCCAATACCTTTTTGAACAGGTCGATGTTGAATGTTGGTTAAGCGCTTGAAATCTTTGCCCATGATACCAGATTATTTTCTAGAAGTCTTATTGGGATAGTTTCAATATCAATATTCCTGTATACTTTATTCAAGTATACAAATTGAACGCCTTATTCTACAATGGAAAATGAGTTTCGAAACACGATACAAAAGGTCTTGTTGACATTTGTCAATTTCTTGGATTTTATGACAAAGTTTCGAGAGTATAAACATGGTTGAGCATTTGTGACGTGTTTCTGATGAATTGGATTCCTGGAACAAATTGATGATAACATTTTGTTTATTTACAATAAATGAGCTTTATATCCTTAAAGTTTGAATATTTATTTCTTATTGCAGAAAATGAAATAATAATGTTTTGAAATAGTTTTCCTATTCAAATCTAGATCCTAATCGTATATGCAGACTAATGGTTAGATTTTGGATTAAGTTTTAACTTGGATATTTAGGAATACGGAATGAATTAATTTTGTTTTTGTCTTGTAGCTTGGCGATTGCTCATCTCAAATTATATATTTAAGGAACTGGGAATATTTGCATGATGTAAAATCCAAACTGCACAACGACGTTTTCGGCTCATTACAATCAAAGAAATATCTGGTTCACTAGTTCAATCATATTATATAAGAATAAATTTATATATAAAAAATTTTAAGAGAACACCATAAATACTGAAAAAATATAAAACCAGAACTAAGAATTGCACATTGTCCGCTATGAATTATTCCTATAAATACTGCTACAGATAATTTCAAACTGGAATTTTCACAAAAGTAGTCATCTACTGACCGACTACAGAACTGAAAATGTCGATACCAAGTATATTACAGTCAATAATATTGTTTATTTGATATCCGTAGGCCTATTCCCATTTTTCTTGAAAAGCCGCCGGGCTTGATTTGTTGGGAGAGCAGACCTGTTCTGATTTCTTTGAGTCATCTTCAGTGTCCAAAGGATAAATGGAAGGAAATGGCTTTAAACAGGTGTAGGATAGTTTCAACAGGTAGGTCCTACGTTTGGCCAGGTAAAGGAATATTACGTTTTGTCTTTTGGATAGTTGGATGTCCATTTTCGTTTCGTCAATTGCGTCGAAGTTTGTAAGAAATTAATCATTGATAATGTAACCATCAATCTTTCTATGCTTATACCTGGTGGGCAATAAAGCAGTTTCTTTGTAAATCACATGTTATTTTGACGCTGACAGCTGTTTGCCGCTCAAAATTATGTTAATGCGTCAGTATTACCCTTGTGCGGAACGAAATGACTAGATTTACACTTGAACAACGTTGGAACATATTTAAAACGAACTGGATGCCGATTCTTTCCAAAGAATCAATTTTTCTGATGAGGCACATTCTCTATGTGAAAAAACAAAACTGCCGCATCTGGGGCTCGGTCAACTCACACGTGATTGTCGAGAAGCCAATGCATCCTCAGCAAGTTACAGTGGTGTGTAGATTCTGGAGTGGTGATATTATTGGACCATTTTTCTTTGAAAATAAGGCTCGAAATGCTGTTTCAGGCAACGGGGAACGCTACAGAGCCATGATAATGGACTTTTTGTGGCCGGAGATTGAGAATTTGGACTTGGCTGACCTTTGGTGTCAACAAAATGGCGCCTCATGCCGTACAGCTCGTCGAATAATCGATCTTTTGTACACAAAATTCGGAAATCGTGTAATCAGCCGCCTTGGCGATGTCATTTGGCCGCCTCAAAGCTACCATTCGACGCCGTTGGACTTCTTTTTTTGGGGCGTATGAAAGATCGATGTTATTCAAAAAATCCGCAAACAATTCAAGCACTGAAATAGAATATTCAACAAACCATCAATAATTTCTTTGAAAATTGGGCCAAGAGGACGGTCTACTGTCACACCATCGGCGGCTGCCATATGAATGAAATTGTATTTCCCAACTAACTGGAAGGTTTGTTCTTGCGAATGAAGTCAAAATATAGGAAAAATATTTGATTCTTGTGTTCATTTTATTGAAACTTGGATTCGGCCCACCCTATATATTTCAAGTCTTTCTTCGATGTTGTTTCGGTTTTTTGCTTTGTTTATGTAACAATGTCATAAAGTTTATTATAGCGTCAGGCTTGTGTGCGTAGTTTTGAAGGTTTGTTGCATGTTTGTAGTCTGCATTGTTGTGTAGAAATATCGCAGTACTTTCATGTCAAAGTCAAAAGCGAAAGAATATAAAGCAAATTCCAAACAATAAAAATACGAAAAATCAATAACCCAAAAGGCTTTCTAAATTTATATGTTATGAGAGACACACATTTAATCAAAAAAAAAACCATAGCAAATTTGAATTAATTAAGATTGCTACATATCCTATGATTCGACCGAAAAAAGGGGAAAAACCAACCACCTACGCCTAACATATTCTAACCTGATTCTAATAAAAGGAAGCAGTTTACCTCATCGGGTTCTTAAAATAACTTGGATTCAGCGAAGTCTCCAATGTAATCATGTGCAACAACAATCAAAGTGCCAGGAAACTTGCTCTCAACCTAAGATTCCACGCTGGATCTAAGCACATAAATATCTGACATCACTTCATCTGGCAGGCTCTACAAGAGCATCCAATCGACGTCCGTTGTACCCCTACCAACGAGATGATAGCTGACATCCTTACAAAATCTTTAGCGCCATCGAAGCATCAAAAATGCAATTTGGAACTCGGTGCTGCTGGCATTACATTCGATCGGAGTATGATGTTAAAATATATATTTAACTAGATGTTAAAATATATATTTAACTCTTTCACTCGACTCTCATCTTTTCATTTACATAATACATGAATACATGAAAAGTTCTCTTTTTGTTTTATTAATTTTTTTTACTGTAGTAGACCTGAATTTAAACACATCGGACGTGTATAATTACACTTCGCTAAATTTTTCGCTCGGTTCGTTTTGTACTAAAATACAAAACCCTATTGCAATCACGACCTGTCTCCGTCTTTCTGTATGTTACACCACTTTTTCTCCGAAACTGTAGAACCTACAGTCATGAACCTTTGCGGAAAGATCAAAAGTGGTGACTTCTTCAAAGTTTTGGTGTGGATAAATTTTTCAAAGGGGTTTATTCTTCAAAAAAAAAAATTTCACCATTGATAGTCGAGTAGGGTATCATTAGAAAGGTCTTAATGAAATCTTTTCAAAACAAGTCTTAAAATTGTCTTATCACTACCGTGGGGGGCAGGGGAAGAGGAAGTCGCCATCCATCCAAATCTTAACGGCACCTTTCAATTCAATAAAATTCAGTACACAAATGGCTATTCAGAAGATTGACCTATCTTGAAAGCTTCACAAAGATCAAATGGTATTTAACGAAGTTCTAGCGGTTTGAATTTTCCTGCATTACTATGGAACAATATGCGCTATATTACTATTGAAACATATGGTTAAGGAACAATATGCGCTTTTTCCAACTCAGACACTACAGGTTCGCTGGGAATTGCATGAAAGTTTCAGGAATGATAGGCATTATGAATATCTTGGTGAATTGGTTCAGTTGGTGGTATCAGTAGTCAATAAAATAAAATAGTGACTTTTTTAAATGCGAAAAATTAATAATTTTGAGTTATTTTTCCCCAACTTCCACGTTTAAGGTATGACAATTTAAGGAATGACTGGAGATGAGTACCTAGAATTAATAGTTGCAGGTGAAATAAGTCAAGGAGGTAGGAGAGAGCTCCTAACAGGAGGGCTTTGTAACCATTCTAGGGTTTGAAACAAATGTTTTGATGCCATGAATCGATGATTTGAATTATTCACCCAGCACTAGTATAAAAAATCGTTCAAATTCATCCAAAAGATGCAGAGCTTCGTTCATAAGTGCATTACAGCCACGATTTGTTTCATGTTAAATAATTTTTTGGAATGCTCGGCTCATTGAACATTCGGAAGTAAAAATTCTTGTCTTTAGCTTTTAGTCTCTATTTATATTTTACTCTTTGAAAATGACAAAATTTATTTCTTCCTTTTTGTTTACGACGAGGTGACGATGAAGATGATGAATAATGATGTCATTGTGGTTGATTATAAATGATGATGTAGTTGATGATGATGGTGATGGTGATGATGTTGATGATGATGCTGATGATGTCGATGATGTTGTTGCTGGTGATGTTGATTATAATGTTGACTACGAACTAGTACGAAGTTTGCCTAGGTACTCTCAAGTATGCTAATTCATGAGAAGCTTGAAGAGCGGCTCAAGCAAATTTCCCTTTCCTTTTCTCTTGAGACAAGGGTCTGTTTACGCCGTGAAGCATGCGCTTACGTTGGGATGTTCTGAGTCGCCAAAAACATATTCAAGTAAACCACTTTTCCTTAAATTTTCATGAAAATCCGAAGCAAATAAGAGTGCTTTGGTCGATTTGAATTATATATTAATTACAACATGTATTACTGCTTTTGTAATTCCATGTAATTGAAATGATCATAACTCACTTAGTTATGATTTGATTTCTATGAAATTTTGTACACGTAAGAGTCTTATATCAACCTACGTAAGTGTTAAATTTTAAGAAGCTTAAGGGCACTGTTTCAATTTTCGGGGGAAAATCTAAAGTTTACAATCATGCCATTATTAACAGAGTTGAGTGAATTTTGATTTCTGAGGTCTTTGTTGCTTTTGAGCTCATAAAGACCTACTTTGATAATTTTTTCGGATTTGCGGCTCAAAGGTGTCAAATCAAATATTGTTCGTGCATTTGCCTCCCTCTCCCTTTCTGGACTCCTAATGAAAAAATCATATATTTTTTCAAACCTGACAGTGCTTAGAACTTTCATTTGATACCCTACTCGACTATATTTAATGAAAAAAACTTGTTAAAGGCCACGTCGGTATAAAGGGGGACCGTCTTAAAAAATGTTGATATGTTTGCTAAGACCTAAATTTTTGAGAACCCATCACTTCTGAGCCATTTGAGTAGTTCTTCAAAATATTATTTTATTCTATAAGTTTCAATAAAATTTGCCGACGTTATAGCCATTTAAATATCCTCCGATTACAACAATTCCATACGGTTTTTCTATTTTATGAGCTTTCCATCGAAGCAGACACTACACTTTTGATTGAATAGAAATCAAAAGGAAGATTTTGTTTTTTTTTATTTTTCAAAAATACATTTAAGATTGAGATTAGTAATGATTTTAGTAATATTGGAACAAAATGTTCGCTGGTTAAAATGGAGTTTTTTAAAGCAAGAATATATTTGTTGTGCATGTCATAAAAACTTTTATTGAATCAAATTATTCTACTTATATTGTAGGTAAATTCAAAACCCTTTTGACATGAGCGTAGTTCAGTCCATCCAACTTGTTATGTATATGTTGTTTGTTTTATTTTGCCGTCCATTCAGATACTTTATTTCTTTTTATCTAGAAAAGATCGGGAATTTTTTTTTTAAATTTTTTCCGTGATCCCAAGAACCGTCACTGTTCGTGACCAGCTAGACATTCCCATTGTCGCCAACGACCAAGCTACTTGTCTTTGACGAAACCTGACTTGCACCTCTCGTTCTAGCGCCGGAACGGGATCACGTCCAACTGCAATTCGTAAGTTCGCACAAAACGAGTTCTCTGGATGATATCATACTTGCTGCATTTGTCGCCGTGGTGGTAATTGGGTTGCATTTGGAATGTTGGGATTACTTCGGCTCATTTGCATAGAACGGACGTTATTGTTGTTGTTGGAATAACTGAGCGTTCTGCGTGATGGGCATTTACATGTTCTGATAGGAGGGGTTGCGATTGCGATTAAGCTTAAATAATTTTCTACTAGCCCACAACATTAATGTGCACGAATATAAAAATGAAATGTTTGCGTTTTTTATTTAAATTTTATTTTTGATGCAGATTGAGAGCACATGAAAATGTAAAGCAGTAGTTTTTATGTAGAAATGCATAGTTGCATGTAAATTGGTATTTAGTTCATTTATTAAAAGAATGAAAATGGTAGGTTTTTATCTTTAATTTGTCTCCATTCCAATTGTTAGGACATATTGGTATCGTAATTCGTAATTTTTAAGAAGTTCGATTAGCATTGCACAGAATAAAAATTGTAATATTTGTGGATCTAATTGATTTGATTTGATGTATTTGCTTGTAAAATTATTGAAATTCTCCTGGCGCATAGAAGCAGATAAAATTGCTGAGTCCTATAAAAGTAAGTAGCCCATCACATTTTCTTTACTAATTGGTTGCAAATTGCTGACTTCATTTACTTTGTAGCTGAATTCTTGAATATACCCATTAGCATTATCATTGTATCGTTGTATGTATGGTTGCAATTTACATAATAAATGACAAATTTCTTTGGCCGTTTACATTCCCAATGAGCATTTGTCCACCTTGCTGATATCACCTTTTCAATTTCAATTAAAAGTCGCAAATATGCGCATTGATTCGATTTCGCGTTAATCTCACATTTTTCTTGGAACTCTTTCGCAAAGTCATTGCTTGGAATAAAATCAAAATCACGTTCTCCAGTATGATTCCAAGCACTGGCAATAATTTTCACTTTCTCTTTCATAAATGTAAACGCACTTGCCGTGACTTGAAGTGGATATCAATGTCCGTAAAGGACTGCAGCGATAGTCTGGTACCTCGGTGAGTGAAGATGTTAGTACTCGCCGAAATTGGTCTTATCTGAGGGTGCGTGAATGCGCTGACAGGCTAGCGTTGCGGTGCTGTGGGGCAGGTTTTTTTTCCCCAGCAAAAGGGCACACTACAAAAAAAAAATTCGCATCCACGAATTAAGTAGTCATAGGACTTGGTTTGACGGTTTCAAGGCTGAGGTAGTCTACTGAAGGGATGAATTGGCAAAGCAGAACGACCAACTGGGCCTGGCGAACGCCTTGAGAGGAACTCGTCTTTACCATGTATACTTAGGACCCCCCAATAAGAGTGGGGCATCCAGGTGGAAGTGGTGCCCCCTCGGTCCCCCCATCCGGACCAAGATCCATTGTAGATGTAGCCATATATTTTCCATTTAAATGAAAAACTCATACAAACATAATTCGCATCAATTTTTCTTTTAAGTGAAAAACATGAACGTTTCAAATTTATGCTAAAGTCTTATATAATGGAATCACATAACACTTTAGTATAAATTGGAAACTCAAGCGGGAGGCCACTCTATGAAGGGAATTTGACCGATAAGTTATCTACGACTTTTGCCGATTATTTTAAATCACATCTAGCCCCAGCGGAAAGAACTCACAATTGCTCAATCGTTTACTAATAGTAAACTGGCACTACTTTCAAATTGGGCTCCTTAGATGCATGTTTGGCATCCTTCACTCTGATTGGGAACAACCTGAACAGGCGTTAATTTTTATTGAGGACTAACAACACAAGCCGTCACTATAGCAAAGGCACTTCTGTTATAACCTGTTCTCGATGTACCCCTGGCCTCTTCCAGTAGCACCCTGGTCTCCACTTTACCCTACAGAACCAAGTCCTTTAACCTCCACCTTTCAGAATAAAACACAAATTGTACGCAACGATTCTACAATGTTTTCCACAAAGTATTAAAAGTTTACACGATGTAATAATAATTATGTTTTTACTCATTTATTCTCAAGGCTAGCAACCGTGTTTCTTTTCCAGCGCCTTTGTAGAGCTTTAACCTTGACCTCCCAACTGAGTTGCCGGTCGATTATGTGGGCTTCTTTCCTGAAACGGCTGTGTTCATTCCTGATCCCCGCCAAGCGTGCTAGCCGGTGGAGGTTCATTGTGGCCTCGGCTCAATTCCCAGTGGCACCGACGCGTATAAAGACTCGTAGGAAATATCAGCAACACGTAGAAAAATACTGGAAATGACAGAACCGTGTCCTCGGCTCAATGCCTAGTTACACCGACGCGTACTAAAACTCGTAGAAAATAAAATAGCAGCAACACGTAGAAAAATACTGGAAATAACTGAACTATCTAGTCAACTCAATGCCTAGTAACACCAACGCGTATATGAGGCTGGTAGAAAACAGCAGCAACACGTAGAAAATATTGGAAATTACTGACCTGTTTCCCCGGCTAAATGCCTAGTGACACCGGCGCGTATACAAAACTCGTAGAAAATAGCAGCAACACGTAGAAAAATACTGGAAATGACTGAACTGTGTCCTTGGCTAAATGCCCAGTAACACCAAAGCGTATATAAGGCTTGTAGAAAATAGCAGCAATACGTAGAAAAATACTGGAAATGACTGAAATGTCCTCTATCACGAACCGTTGCTTTAATTGGGTAAAAAAGCCGACGGTGCGTAAACGTGAATCCAATTATTCCATAAAGTTTGCCAACGCTGCTGATTGAAGTCCCAATTTTGTAAAAGAAATTGTTGTGGAATCCGCATACTGAATAAAAACCCAGTTCCATAAGTTCAACCAACGCCCCTTCAATACCTCAATACCATTTTTCTGCACAATATGCATTTGCATTACTTTCAACATTCCACGTCGGTCAGAAAATCATATCAGCATTTCAGTTGTTTACTACGATCAAGGACCACAACATCTGTTGTTATGAAATTCGACCGGGGGATTCCTTCTTACTCGCATTGTTTATTTTTTAACTCGTGACGACACAAGTTGATAATGCGCGCTTGTATGCTTCGTATGTCATTTTCATGTGGTGCGCATTAATTTGTTTCATTTTTTGGTTTATGTTATGTTGAGTTGGTGGACACTTTCCGCTAGATATTATTTTTCGTGGTGAAGCATTTTGTTCTGGTTTTTATGCGTAATATTTGATATTTTGTTTGGTCACGCGGTATGTTTATACATGTGTTTCTGCTAAATATGATTTTACTTAATCGGGCGGTTTTTTTGGTTTTATGCGTAGTGCTTGATATTTTCCTTAGTCACGCAGTTCGTTGTTATATTTGTTTTCTGCTGAATATGATTTTACTTAATAAGTGGGTTATTATGATTTTATGCGTAATGTTTGATATTTCGTTTAGTCACACGTTATGTGTGTGAATGTTTTGTTTTTAGACAGGGCATAGTGACGAGTCCCTAACACATATTACTGAAGTGAACATGTTAGTGATTTCTTAAATTTAACTGCACAGTAAGAGCCCCAATGCGGATGTAATGGGACCCGTAGTCAAATATTACGCGGTCCATGTTGCATCGTTCCTCTCTGTGTACTGTGAATGACAACATGCATATATGAAAAGCTGCGAAGCGTAATCAAAGCATCTGTGGGTGCATTAGCAGAAGCACACAAGACTTCGCAATCGAATGTACTCCCTCAGCGGAACAAATTCGTTACACGCATTTGGAATAAGGCAAATTGAGCGAAAACTTGAGCGTTATGGTTGCACCAGTCACAGAGAGATGGCACTAAAACACATTGCACTTTGAACTTTGATCATTGACTATTCGAAATTGTCTTCATTATTTTAGTTGATAAGCAATTAAGCCAGCATGATTATGCTATAAAAGAAAATAAAAGAAGCAAGAAAATTGAGAAGTACTCGTATTTCTCCATTCGCAGGCTCAAGGCGTGTGCCCGAGCTTATTTTATCCCAAGGCACTTAGCAAGGCATAAGTGAATTTAAAATACTTTTAACTGCGTACTTAAGGTGTCCGTCTGAGTATTAGCACCCCAAGGCAGTCACGCCTGGGGCCTGTAATTGAACTAATAATTGATTGATTTATCAATCTGACTGCAAACTCAAGTCGTTAGCCTGAGTATTAATGTCCCAAGGCTTTGCACCTGGGGCTTGAAGTTGGATTTATAATGAATTGATTCGTAAATATAACAGCGTGCTCAAGGCGTCAGCCTGAGTAACAGTTAAAACTTTAAAAGGTTGGTTTCTCCGAATTTCTTTTTCTCTCTGAATGACTAACAAATATAACTAAAGTCAACATAAATCGAGTAAATTAACTGTTCCATTAATATTCCAAATATGTACTTATGTAGGCATAAGTCCGCAATATCTTGTTTTGTTATAAATTAATTAGCTATGAAGAGTTCATTGCAATTGCATAACCAAAAACAGAAGGAAATAAAACTCAACTCATTAAATAAACGAGCTCCTTTTCACTGATCTAATTGACAAGTATGAAATAGCAGGTAAGTGGTCATACAAGAAGATCTCTCTCTCCCAAGGAGCCTTGATGTATAATATAGGATACACATCATATCAAGCTCCCAGAGCGTGCAAGTATACATAGGGTATACTAGTTTTGTGCAACACGGAGACTGTCAGAAAATGATATCGGGAAGAATCGAGTTCATGTGACCGTACCCACGGGATCACAGCTTCTCACTCCCAAAATCACTTTGAAACCAACGCACTGCATGCACAACACAATCCAATTAGATTTCCCTCCTTGAATTGAATTGCATTTACTTGTGACTTTTCCGCGGAAAGTATTCCTCCCTTACCACCAATATAAGTTCCACGCACAATCCGAAATTGCTTCAAGGGTTGTTACCCTCCAGTTACCCTCCGCGTGGGAGTTCCTCCGGCTAAGGACCTCGGATGCGGCTTGCCATCGGAGACAGTCGTAGGAGGCACCACTCGCTTATCCCCTGGTCCTTAAAAGCCGCCAAGCGAGAACGTGGCCGCCGAATACCCCTTACACAACTCGGACTTACACTCTTTAATTTCTTTTCTAACAAGGGAGGACTAGTCTCACAGGGTGACCAGTTGCACAGTTTGCCGGGCTCAGATTTCCCGGCGTAACTCACACCGAGCAAAAATCGAAGGTACATACCTGCGCTAAACAATCCTGGAATAGTTTGGATTGGTAATTTCCTCTCGATTGCACTTGTAACTCGCACCGAGCAAAAAACTAAGAAAAGAAACACTTGCACTTAAAGAAATTCCGCAATAAGTCACAAGGAAATTCACCCTCGAACACACCTAAGCCAGGTGTACAATAAACATGCGCGGCAATCCTACTTTTTCTTCAATGAGCACACAAAAAAACTTCCACTATTTCACGATATACTTAATTGCAAAGTGTTAATGAAATTCAAAAATATAATGAATTAAAATGTGAAAATACCACTTACTCTACCTAAATGGGGGCCCCCCGAAGTAATCTGCGTTGCAATCTTCTGCCAGTGCGCTTATAGCTCCTTGATGTCGCCAATCTTCCTTAATTGGATCGCTGTTGAAATTTTTCTCCGATCGCAATTCCTTCCCTTGGTGGATTTCCCAAAAGTTTCAGTGCGCTATCCTCGCTTAGTCCTTCGCTGTTGACTCGTACCCGCCAGAAAAGAGAAAGAGGCGTTCTTTCTTTTCTGATTTTTCATCGGCTCGGTTTCAACCGGCGAGCCGTTGACTTTTCCCTGGGCGATTCAATTTTCAATTAAGATCCCTCAACTGGCGTGCATCGGGCAATTGAAATCTACATTTCCCTTTTTAGTACACTCGCCCATCAGGTGTAAAATGTCAAAGTGACTGACACTCTGTCAGTGTTGTGTTTCGTTTATTTTCGTGCAAAATGTTTTGAGTTTGGGAAAATAGAAATCGTGGTCGCGTCTTGTTCTCAATGTCGTTAAATTAGTCGGTAATGTATAGTTGAATGCCATAACGCGGTAATGTGTAAATGAATGCCATAACGCGGCGATGTGAAGTTGAATGCTATAAAGCGGTAATGTGTAAATGAATGCCATAACGCGGCAATGTGAAGTTGAATGCCATAACGATTGGAGGCCTCTGGCGGTTGTACTTTCAGTAGGTATAAAAGACTTTTAGATGTTACTCGTTTGTATAAACGTTCTTTCCCTGTTTTGAAAGTATATTATTACTGCCACCAGTATCTCCAGCTGGTTCATGTGTATTGCAATTGATCGATTGTAAAGGTGGCATGCCATTCTTGTCTTAAGGCGGATACATATTCAAGATCTTCGATAGAATTCAAGCAGCCTGAACAGGGTACAGAAGGTTTATCAAATTTCGAATTTTCTCCCATCGTTGCGTGTTAGTATGTTTGCGCCGCGATTTCGATTCTGAATCTTTCGAAGACGGTAAGTTTCCTGTCCTATTGCTCAGTGATTGATTCGTTCCTTGATATTGTTTCAGCACGTTTTACATCGCTCCGGATAAGTAAGCGATCAGTTGTAAGTCATGGTAATCGGATTTTGTTTTCTTTTTGTTTTTGCCTATTTTTACTTTACATTTTTATTTTAATCTTTTAACATTTCGTTTTTGCCTATTTTTATTTTAATCTTTTAACATTTCTTTTTTTGCCTATTTTTCTTACTATACATTTTTATTTCAATCTTTTAACATTTTTATTTTATTACTTTAACATTTCGTTTTTGACCATTTTTACTTCACATTTTTATTTTAATCTCTCACATTTCGTTTTTTTACCTATGTTTTTTACTTTACATTTTTATTTTAATCTTTTAAAATTTTTATTTTATTATTTTAACATTTTTATTTTTAATGTTAACCTTGGCTCGGGTGGTATTTCAACAACCGCTGAGAAAATAAGGAAAAAACAACAAGATGCAAATTGTTCCCGTGACAGGGTACGAGCGGGGATAACTATTCACTGGGATCCCGATGGTCTAAAGTGCTAATAGATGTAAGGGGGCCTTGTGGAACACTTTTTTATTGCTCGGTACTTGACTAGATACAGACAATGTACGGCATGGAGACAACAAGTGCAAAGCACTTCATGAAGTCACTACACGATTTTAAATACGTTTGTTCAGGTACGACGTCATTAGATAACCGGAACTTTACAATCGTTTGAAGTAATATTTGCTTGCTAGAAATTTGTATAGCGACATTCAAAGATGATAAAGAAGAAGAACTGTCATTGCGTGTCATAACAAATAATTGTCAGAGTGAAAATTTGCTAAATATTTGTTTAAAATAAATTAAATTGTCTGTTTTTAGTGAAATTTGATCAAAATCAGCAATTATTATTACATCATATTGAAGTGAACTGAATTTAGTGAGTATATAGTATTGATACGATTGCTTGATTTTCAACCTAACCTTAGCAGTATTCATTTATATATTTGGTGCTCTGTTTTTTTTTCAATATAATGTCGAATAAGTGCGGAATTTGCAAAAAAGTGGTCAACAAAGGCGATTTCGCAATGAAATGCGACAGTCTGTGTGGAAAATGGTTCCACACAAGCTGCTTATCAATGCCAGACACTGTCTATAATACCTTGAAAGAGGCGGTCAATTGGTGTTTTTGGGTGTGCCCCAGTGAAAAAGCCGCTGCCTCTAAGCTGTTAAAAGCAAAGCAATTAACAGCGAGTCAAAGCCAAGCTGAAATAATTGATAAAATTTCAGGTCTGAATGACACTAACAGAGAAATTGCAAAAAAACTAGAAGATCTGCAATCGCAAATCTCCAACAAATCAGTGCGGCCTGTTTCATATGCAGCAGCATTGTCCCAGAATCCAATAGGAGTAGCGCCGAAATATAATGGAGGGGTTATAATAAAACCGAAAGAAAGGCTAGCTGCAGACAAAACTATGGCAAGAATAAAGGAAGCATTTAAGCCAGCGGCGGCTAAAATTCCGATTACATACAGCAGGGAAATTACTGATGCTGGCATTTTACTCAAAACTGAAAGTTTATCTAATACAGAGGCTCTTGTCAATTCATTGCAGGAATGCCTAGGTGATGCTTATAAAGTGGTTCCCACTAAGCAGATGATGCCTAGGTTAATAGTGCATGGATTGGAAAGAACATTTGAGAGTGATGAGCTTTTGGATGAGATAAAGGCTCTCAATCCAGGTATTCCTGATAGCTCAATCAATGTAGTCAAGCACTGGTAAAGCAGAAAAACATCTAAATATTCATTAATCTTTGAAGTACCGGGAATTTTATACAAGCGATTGGTTAATACATTTGTTAATATAGATTTTAACTCATATTTTTGTAGGGAAGAATTCAGCATTAGAAGATGATTTAAGTGTCAAAAATTTGGCCACTCTTCAATAAACTGCAGAAGTAGCATAGAGGTTTGTGCCAAATGTGCCGAGCATCACGACACAAGAAGCTGCTATTCCGAATCTAGTAAATGCTCTAATTGCCTGTCAGCAAAAAATAATCAAGTTTCTCATCCAGCATCTCATAAAGAGTGCCCTGAATATCTCAAGGCTATTAAGTCGTTCCAAAGAAGAATCAATTATACATCTGAAAATGAATAAAGCATTAAATATAAATATATTTTATGCTAACATTCGAAGCATTAGGAACAAGTTTGAAGACTTTGAGGTGTTTTGTAACTCACATGAGAGTCTGGATGTCATCATATTGAATGAAACTTGGATTTGTAGTGAGGAAATTAGGTTATATAACGTAAATGGATTTCAGTCTATACATAATTGTAGGGATCAAAGTCAAGGTGGAGGAACTGCTATTTACATAAGAAACAATATTAAGTATAGAGTTCTTCTAGTAGATAATAGATATAATACGATAGTTATTTCCCTTCAGGATGGGAGGCGAAAAATAAAGATTGGAACGTATTACAGGGCACCTAGTGAGAATGTTAATGAATTTATTGAATACTTAGATGATATCTATCAAAGTCACAAAAATTTGACGGTCATAGCTGATGTGAATATCGATACACTTCATAGCAACAGCATTAGTATGAACTATTTAAATATGTTAAATATGAATGGAGCACGGATGATTAACTATCAACCTACAAGAATAACGGATAACTGCTCTACACTTCTCGATCATATCGTTACTAACTTGAATACATATTCAGTAAACTTCTTGGTTAAATATGAGGTTTGGCCGGACTTAGACCATAGCGTCTTATTTGTTACTGTTGAGGGAGTTAGAAAAGTGTTGATACTCATGGCAAAAAAAAATGTTTACAGCTTAGATAGAAAAAAATTTTGTGAACTAGTAGATAGTAAATTTAAAAACTGCAACCATTGGTTACACATTTCGGAAATTATTAAAACCATCCGAAGCGCGAAAGACTCAGCTACTACCGTCAAAATGATACGTACTAGAAGTAACACTTGGATTACTAGGGAAATAATTAGAGAAATTAGGAAGAAGCATACTCTATTTAAACGTATGAAGAATAATCCAAATATAGATAAACATATTTTGAACTACAAGAAACAGAAAAATAGGGTTAACTCATTGATAAGAGCTGCCAAAAGAGAGTCTCTTGCTAAGCGAATTGCTTCTGCTGATGAAAATGCTAGAAAAGTATGGCAGACGCTTAATAATGAAATTTTGTCATCAGGTGGGGAAAGCAAACAAAATACTGATATTAGTGCTGAAACCCTGGGGGTACATTTCAGCTCTATAGGGAAAAGATTAGCCGATGAACTTGACCAAAAATTTAAGTTAATGAATTTTAATCGATATCAGATTCCGCTTAACGTAAAATCAATTTTCCTCGAACCTACATTCGATAATGAAGTTATATCAATTATAGCTTCGCTAAAGAATTCATCTTCAGGCAGTGATGGTATTTCTGCTAGGGAACTTACATTGATAAGAGAAATAATCGCCCCACACTTAGTCCTCGAGTTCAATGAATTTATGGCATGTGGTGAGTTCCCATCGGAACTTAGGGATGCAATAGTGATTCCTGCTTTCAAATCAGGATGTGTAAAGGAACCTTCAAATTATAGGCCTATTAGCCTCACGAACACTTTGAGCAAAGTATTTGAAAAAATAATTAATATTCGGATCACTCGATTTATTAATGACTCATTAGGGTTTGATTTGAACCAGTATGGGTTTATTGAAAAAAGTAGCACAATATCTGCTACTACGGATGCCTTACAATTCATCAATAACGAACTGAATGACGGAAAATATGTTGCCACAATATTTGTAGATCTAGCTAAAGCCTTCGATACGGTCGACCTTGACATTTTGCTTTTGTGCCTAAGCGAATTGGGCATCAGAGGCCCTCCGTTGAATTTGATTGGCGACTTCCTGGGTAATAGAACTATTTCAGTTTGTGTTAACAAAGAAATTAGTTCTAAGTATAAGATTAACATAGGTGTCCCTCAAGGTTCGATACTTGGGCCAACTCTTTTCCTTTTATACATACACAACATCTATTTTTCTGGTTTGAAAGGGAAATACATTGTATACGCTGATGATACACTGCTTCTTTATTCAGATTCATCTGCGGATGCTCTTGAACAAAGAATTAATGCTGATCTTATATCTTACGGTACTTGGTTATTAGGGAATAAACTTACTATTAATACGAGTAAAACTAAACTTATGATATTTAAACAAAAAAATAAGGTGGACATCAATTTAAATGTTAAAATCTATGAAGACAAAATTGAACGGGTTTCCTCGATCAAGTATTTAGGTGTTGAGGTAGATGAAAAGTTATCTTGGTCAAAGCATATTAGTAATTTAAAATAAAAGTTAGTCTTTTGGATAAGAGTTTTCAGGAGTAGAAGCTATTTAGATATTGGTCTCAACAGATTAATTTATAATGCACATGTTTTGCCTCAGATAACTTATGGCATATTGAATTGGTGCCATGCGTCGGAATCGAACATTGACTCAATTCATAGAATGCTGAATAAGATTATCAAGGCAATGCATGGTCTGGATAGGTTGACACCCAGTAATAGTCTTTATTTATTGACTAGAAAGTTTAGTATTAGACAGTTGATTTTTATGGAAAAGGCTAAATTTGTATTTAAAATCAGTACTAATAGTTTGAAATCAGGTATAAAACTCATCAAACATAGAGATGTCCACTCTTACAATACGAGAAATAATGACTACCTTAAATTATCACTTGCGCGGACAAATAGAAGACTCCATGATCCAGTAAGGCTGGCCATGGAATCTTATAACTCGTTACCAACTGAGTTGAAGAATGTCAAATCATTTCCCATGTTTAAAAAACTTTTGAAAGAATACACTGCTAAAGTTTGGATGGGTTGAGCTTTCTTTATTATATTTAGTTGAATTTCTTTACTTCTGTTTTAATTATTCAGTTCTTTAATTAGTCATCGTAGTTATTATTAACAATTTAATATCTTCCCTTATACCAGCAGCGTTCTGTTGCTGACTGGGAAGTGGGATATATGTGTAAATGATTTTCAAAAATAGAATTTGAACTGGTTTAACTGGATAATTCAAATATGAGCTTCTTCTTCTTCTTTTATGTTTAACAACTAATAATCTTTATAACAAGCTTTATGTCAAGTCCTTCTATCCCATATAAGTAGTTGTACAAGTCTTTTATAAGTAAATGTAAAAAAAAGTTAACAAATAAAAAAAAAAAAAGATTTATATATATACTAATAATTTGTGATATTGTTAGTGTGGATTTGGAAAACCTTTCCTTAATCCTTTGTCCTGTCGGGAAGTCATGAACAAAGGAGGTGCTAATTGCTAGATGGTACCGGTGTTTCGCTGGTACTACATGAAGAAGCTCACTATCCATATATCTGATCCCATTTGTGAAAAAAAAGTCAAGAAATTCCAGAACACTTGGCTGGAATGTTACCGAACATCCAACGGAGGAACAACACACAAAACATGATGAACCGCGGTAACTCCGATGACACACTGCCATGCGGGTCCCGATTCATAATATTCCCGCTTGTGTCAACAAGCCTCTTCATGGTGGTAATGGAGGTTTTCCTCGTCAAGGTAAACTGCAATTCTTTGCTAAATTGCGTCACAAAGGGGTTGCCAACATCAAATTTTTTTTGTGATTTTTATATAATTTTTCAATTGTTTCATTTGGAATCAATTTTTCTAGTAAAAGAAGCGATGGTAGTGACAGGTTTTAGTATGGTAAATGGTACTTTTTCTACAAAGGTCTTTTGAGCAGTTTGCCTAGGTGATGGCTCGATTACTACACACTGACCTGCAGTGATGCATGTCCACAATCAATAAATATTTCATTTCGAGGTTTTTCATCGGGTAGGTCTTGCTTATAAAATCCATATTGTAGAGCTATACATGTTGTCTTATTCATCAAGCGTAAAACATTGAGACCAACTATCATTAAAGCATCGAGGAAAACTTGCCATTCAATATTTGTAAAGTGTGTAGGAACAGCAATAATACAATCTTTAACCTGCACTTGTTATCCAATTGTTTAAGTTTACTTAAGTTTTGTGAACAACATTGCAGCTAGTCGTGCTGATAAATTGGTTTCTGTGGGCATGTTGTAATTACATGCTGATGAAGTGGTTCCACTTGTTATATTTGAATATGGAACTCGGGGTTGATATTGAGTAGCTTGTTCGAATGGTTGTGGGTAGTCATATTTGATAGTTGACGAGGCAGGATTCTGGTTGCTTTGGTAAATCGAATTTGTATAACCAGAAGACTCATAGAGTTACTGTGTCGGAGGTATGGATGGAGATGGTGGATAGCTAACAGGCATTTGAGGCATCTACAATTCAGCCGTATGATAAGTGAGGATGGAAGAACCACAAGCAGGTTAAAGTGGAGCCTTTGAGCCCAACGGACCTAATCTTATTGGTAGAGCGAATGTGTCGGCGCTTGACATTTTATTATTGTTGAGAAAATCTTTCAGTTTTGCTGCAGTTGGACTCGGCAGTGATGCATTATTTGCATTTGCACGTCGAGCTCATTATTTGCTGGCGCTTTTTTTTTGCACATCACATGCAGCTTAAACCCTTTTCGTGGATATCCCTTGAGCAGTTTGCCTAGGCGGACTCCTCCATTACAACACGATGGTTGCTGGCGAGTAAAGACAGCGCTCTCTCGACGATTAGCAGTCTTGGGTGAATTTCGCGATGAGAAGGTGGACTGCAGGCCCTCACACCATATGTGGGACCATGGCTGAATCAAAAACATGCTGAGATTGACTTCTATCTGACCGAGCTTTAGAGTGGGCATGGGTATTTTTAGTCTTACCTGCACAAGATTCGTAAATCACGGTCCCCCGATTGTCGGTTTTATCCAAGAGAGGAAGACGATGTCTGCCACATATTTTTTGCGTGCACAAAATGGAAAAGCTTCGATGGGACTTCTACAGGGAGATGGAAGAGCTCACTCTGGATAGTACAGTCGCGATGATACTTGGACCGATTGACAAATGGAACCAGGTGGCACATTATGTTCGGGCAGTCCTAACAGTTAACAAGGACTCGCAGCACCCGAGGACGATGTTGGGGCTGAAGGATCACTTTTCTGGTAATTTATATTCTCCCCTCCCGATCCGCTGGAGGAGGTATCCCCAGCTTGAAGGCACCTCACGGCATAACAGAACGAGACTTGGCCCGAAGTAACGTGTTAAACGATTCCAGATTATTGCTTCTACGATTCCAAGATTATTGCTTCTACAATATTTAATTCTCCAAATATTCTGGTTAACGCCAACTCTATCTAAGTGATGTGTATATTGTTTTAAGCAAAATTAAGGAACTAAATTTAATTTACTGTCCATAATTTAAAATTATCTGAATGAATGCTAATTTGAAAATATTTCCAGGTATCTTCAGTTAGCAGAAGCATTAAGCACTTAATATACTTGTTGTTGAAAGTCGATGCTTTTACACCGCAATGTAGACTTGCGAGAATTTATGCTAAGATCTATATTTAAATCTTCCATGAAAAGGAGGATGTGGTGTTTCCAGGGTACACTTAGTAATTTTTTCAAAATACTCTCTAATCTTACCAATGTCACTATTTGAAAATGGAATATTCAGTAAAACAATGTAGAGATGCATTTGATGAACTCAGCAATACAAAATAAAATTTTTCAAGCTGATTTCTAAAAGGCATCCATTTAAAAAGCTGGATGTAAATGTTTCCATAGCTCACACCTTTCACTACAACTTTCTGAATGCAGTTCACGTTTCATGTTGCAGTCGAGAGTTAAGTGAGAATTCATTAATTTAATTACCGTTGAATCTTATCCATGTTTTACAGATCCCAAAAGTATTTTAGATTTTACATAGCAGCGCGAAAACATCTTGGAATGTTTTCCACGAATTAGACAGCTGTAGAATCTGCACCAGCGTCAGCAACGGAATCACGGAAGCGATTTAAACCAAAGAAGATACTTTTATTAGGTGCAACGTGGAGCATTTCAATGTTTACGTGTGTAGAAATACGAGAAGCGAATTAATACATTTGTAATTATACACCTTACAAGGACGCTTTAACATTACTTAGAGGGATATTTTATTTGAAAGTGCGAAGATTAAAGGAATGGTTTTCTGTATCCTGCTAGAAGTACGCAAAATGCATGTTAACTATATTTAGGATTATGTACTCACGTTAAATGATTACAAATTCAGTTATATGAGTAAAGTTACAAGTTGGTTAAAAGGCATGAACTTATGTAGCCTGATATTAAAGTAACAATATTACTTAAAAATAATATTCCTTTAAAATTAAAATCTTATAAAATTTAAAGTAAAGAGCACCAACAACTAGAATCTGTTTCATTTAAATTTGTCAAAAGAATGGAATGACCTAATGAAATGAAAGACTCCAATTAAACGACGCGCATTTCCTGGTAAATTCGAAAGGCATTGTTTGCAAATAATCGCGCTCATTTGCCAAAGTTTCAACCAATTTGCTTAATATCACTTATACCGACCAAATAAAATAAACTTCCAACAAAATCACCATTAACAGCCGCACGAAAACATCTCAGACAATTTCGACATTCAGATTCAATAAGCATTCGTCCATAAATCCAAAGCGTTCGTCCAAATTAGGTGCGTATATCTAAAAATTCGGCAATTATCGCTCACTAATTTCCTTAGTGCGAAAGGTAGATGGCCTAATAACATAATTTTCATGCTGGGAAAGTTTATCTCGAGCCTGGTAACGGCTCATAAGAATTCACAATGGCTGCCCTACCCTTCCGGCTGGCAACGTAGTTGCGTTCACGTACCAACTGCGTATGTGAAATACGAGTTTCCGAATTGCCATCAAAGCCCCTATCGCTCTAGTCCCAGTCACTTTCACTGTCAGGCCCCGGTGACTGTGATAAAGGACGGAACACAATAGAGCATGTCGCATCCTGTCCCATATTTGCCAGGACGTTGGTCCTTGTAAATGTTAATATAATAGTCGTCGATTAAAACGTGGTAGCAAGCAAGAAGATTAGCCAAATATTTTACCCCGCAGCTATAATAGAATTATTTTCAAGTTTTATGTCGACCATTAATTTTATTGTATAGCAGGGCGGAGTATTCATAAAAATTTCAAGAGCGAGATGCACAGAGAATGGAAGCTCGAATGTTACGACATCCTAATGAGAATTTTCCAATTTATGTTGAGAATGTTATCTTTATCGAGCTATAAAATTACTAGGAAAACTTGGAAAGTGGGCACTCAATGTGGATTTCATTTCAGAGCTAGCATGAAGCAATAGAATAAATTGTTTGAGCAAGAAATGTGATTTGTGGGGGCTCTAGGAGCAAGAGATAGAGGATGTTAATCTTTTGTTTATAGTTCTTAATGACAATGGTTGAAAGTTTGAAGAGAGTTGAAGTGTGAAATTTCAATTTAGTACAACTCCTTCAAGTCCATTCTAGCGATAAGATCATAATGAAGGCATGATCTTATTAGAATTAGAAGTTTATAAGGAAAGAGCATCCAAATTTAATATGTAAATTCAGAAGATTTTGTGTTTGTACAAAGCGTCAAAAAGTTCTGAAATGTTTATTCTTTTTGTGCAAGGAAATTTGTGCCAATTATTGTTTTATCTGTAGTGAAATTGAAAGTGTTTTGTATGTCTCGCAGCGATATTAACTGACCCAGATAGCAAAGATTTCGAGTTGCGCTGGAATGACCTTGTCTGACAACATGTACGCGTCCTGGCAGCCAGCTCTCTACGGGGTCATGGGTCGGGTCTTTTTCGCCAGCGCAAAGTTAACACTACAAAATTATTTTCACATGAAAGATTTAAAAAATACCGAGGCCTGATAGAAATCAAAGGCGGTCTTATAACTTCCTGATTAACCCACTGCTGACACAAGTCATCCGTCCGTTTTCAACGGGAAAGATGGCTAATATGAGAAAATGTGGAACCGGATGGATTTGGCGCCCCCACGCGCCCTCCCGACCGGACGAAGTCTAGATGACTAAGCCCACCTTCAGGGGCCTATCATCACTTTACGGAAAAGCCCCTTAACCAAACGAGGAAGGTGGGCAACTTTATGAGAGCTACATCAAGGTATATAGAAAGTGTCCAACAATATCCCGAAGGTGGAATGCCAGTCAACAAGGGCACTCTTGGAGGCAAACATTCTTTGGGGAGCGCCACCCCACCCTTGAACAAGTTGGGTAGACAGACCTATGCTCATGTCAGAAGGGTTTTGTACTCATCTTACTAAATGCAGTAACCAGCAACGAATAAAATCAAGAAACATGTCAAAGACAATTTTATTGGAGAAAATGTGAAATTCGAGGATCATACTATTATTAACAAAGTTGAAAGAATTTTGACTTCTGAGGTATTTGTTATACTTATACCCATAAATATTTCCTCTGATAATTTTTTCAGATTTTTTAGATCACAGGTGTCCATTCGCGAGGGAGGAAACATATTTTTCATGTATTTCCCCCCTGTGCCCCCAATGAAGCAAAAATGGTCAGTTTAAGAACTGTTTTTAAAAGCTCTCATAGAGAACTTACAGTTGATACTCATATCGGCTACCTTTCATGAAATTTTTATTTCAGGGGCCACTCGTCTGTACTGTAATCATCGATTCATGGTTACAAAGCCCTATTGCTAGGAGCTCTCTCCTGCCCCTCCGACTTGTTTCGATTATATGTACTCATCTTCATGATACCTATCATTCCTGCAATTGTCATGCAAATCCTAGCAAAGCTGTAGTGTCTAAGTCGGTAAAAAGCGCATATGGCTCCATAGCCATATGTTTCCATAGTAATACAGGGCATATTGTTCCATAGTAATACAGGAAAATTCAATTCGCTATAACTTCGTGAAATTTTATTCGATCTTTATGAAACTTTCAGGAAAGATCAATCTTATAAATAGTTAGCTAAATTTTATTGAATTTAAGGGTACCGGTTAGATTTTATTCAAGAAAACATAAAATCAATAAATCATGCTATTACTAACAAAGCTGAGTGAATTTCGACTTCTCATGTATTTGTTGTTGTTGTACTCATTAAGGCCTACATTCATGATTTTTTTCAGATTTTTCGGATATAAGGTGTCCAATCGCGAGGGGGGGGGGGGGGGTACGCGAAAAGTTCGTACATTTCCCCTTACCCTGCCCCCTCGGTACTCAAAAGGCAATTTTAAGACTTGTTTCGAAAAGATCTCATTAAGACCTTTCTAATTACACCCTACTCGACTACCAATGGTGAAAATTTTTTTTTGAGAGGTCAATTCTCTATATGGGGAGACCCCCCTTAAACCCCTTTGAAAAATTTTTCCACCCTTGAAATTTCAAGAAATCACCACTTCTGACCTTTCCACAAAGTTTTATGGCTGCAGCCTCTGTAGTTCCGGAGAAAAAGTGCTGTCACATACAGACGGACGGACGAACGGACAGACGGACACAGGTCGTGATTGCACTAGGGTTTTGTATTCTAGTACAAAACCCTGAAAAGATTTTAAAAATATCCACAAAAAGAAATAAAAAATAATAACAACGACGACGCAACTAGCGGTTGCAGCCACGATGATAACAACACATCGAGAGCGGTACTAACCATGACAAAAACGACGAATTATACAATAACAGTGAAGACGGACGAAAAACGGAGATTAGCAGACAGTCTGGTTCAGACTGAGATTCCTGCGGCGTTCGGGCGCAGCAAAAATTATGCAAACACCAGAGCGTCCTATTAAGGAAAAGCAGGAAACTCTGCAGGACGCTTCAGGTTAATAGAAAGAGCATCGAAAACTCAATGCTCACTGCTGCGATCGTTACCAAAGCGACCGATGCAAGGATCGCAAATCCCGACATAGTAAAGAAATATCCTGAAGCCAACGAGGAGATTACGGTACGAAAAGCAACGACAGACTAGATAAATAAAGCGACGTTGCGTGATCGCACCACCAACGTCGAAAATGTGGCGGAAGTACTGCATTCGAAAACGAAAAGCGATAACCTCTCCCAAGGATTGTTGCAAAGTACAATTGCCACCCAGCGATACGAAGAACAAAAGCTATTTGGAAATAGTTCTTAAAAGAATACAACCTGCATGTGACTCCCCAAAAACCAGCAAAGCAGAGGAGCTCTCAGATCGCATAGAACACTATCGGAGGAGCTGGTTAAGGGCCGAAGAAGAGCAAAAGGCTGAACGGGCGCTGGAGGCGAAATTCAAAGGCCACATGCAGATAGCTCCACCATTAAAAATCAATAAAAGAATTGCGTCTAGCCCAATCGAAGGAGATCGGTATAAAAGAAGGAAGGAAGAGGCACTTGACGGGCATAGAGCACCAGATCACGGGTTCCAGATAGTGCTTACAAAAGGAGCGAAGAAAGCCGCAAAGAAACTCATTTATCAAGTGCCAGAAAGTAAAGTTCACACGGAAATCCAATCAGAAAGCCCCGACGAAGACCTCGGCAGCAAGCACTGCTCGGACAGACCCAAGATGGCAGATCCTATGCGGAGGTACTGCAGGACATGAGGGGAAACTTAAGGCCTAAGGATACCACCTCTACCATTAATGTAGTACGACCAATGCGGTCGGGCCACATACTGGTTGAATTCGGAGCAGAGGCCGAGAAAAGGGATGTATTCTCCGACGCAGTAAAATAAGTCCTCGGCAAAAGCGCAACTATAGCCACGCTCGAACCAATGGCAACGATCGAAATAAGAGACATTGACTGCGCGACGGATCTGGACGAGGTTGGAAGGGCTATCAAAAGCGAGTTCCCTAGCGTGGAAAGGATCAAAGCGAGATTGACACCAGAAAACAACAGGGGACAACGCATGGCCATAGTTGACTTGACTTAAAAGAACGCCGAACAATTCCTGAACAGGGGCAAAGTAAGAATAAGGTGGTCTGTAGGATACGGCGAAGAGCAACGCTTCTTCAATGTTTCAAATGCCTTGGCTATGGATATCACACAAGTACGCAAAGGACTCGATAGAAGTTCCCTATGTTACAAATGCAGTGAAATAGGACATAAAAGAAAAGATTGCACGAAGGAGGCACACTGTAATCCCTGCAAGGATGCTAATCCAAGACCTGATTATGGACATGTCTAGGGCCCTAGCCAAGGCAAAATCAGAGCTTCGATGACCCCATCCTGCAGCTAAACCTACACCACAGTTCAACTGCCCAAAATCGACTTGAGCAGTTTGCGAGGGACATGAAAGCCAACTTCTTGGTGCTGAGTGAGCAACATCACGATAAAAGTCCTGCATTATGGTATCCTGACGAAACTGGTACTACCGCCATCTGGATTCGGAACAGTGATTTCCAAGCGGAGAGTTGTGGACGGACGAATGGTTTCGTGTGGGTTCGGTGCTCAGAGACCACCTTCTTTAGTGTGTACCTAACGCCTAACGAATCGATATCATCTTTCCAAACCAAGGTTAATGCTCTGGTGGGCGCTATCTCGAGCGCAGAGGGCAAAGTGCTCGTTGGGAGTGACTTCAACGCTAAAACAATCGAATGGAGCATGCCTCAAACGGATCCACGGGGAAAACGAATCCTAGAAATGGCGGCCAGGGTGGCGCTCGTCATAATAAACTCCGGAATTACGCCGACTTTCCGCCTTATAGGCTGTGAGGGAATCATGCCAGACGTGGCATTCACCTTGGAGTCCTTAGTACGGAGGATACACAATTGGGAGGTATTCGAGGACTACTCAGCCAGTGATCATCAATGCATTCTGCTTGAGGTAAGTGATGTTTTCTCCCGATGTCCGTGCTCTCGGCCTTCTGCAACTGGATGGAACATCAGAAGGATGGACATCGAGAGGCTTGTCAAGATGCTCACAGCAGGTGAGTCGCTGCAGGGAGCTTCGGAGGGGACGGAAGAACTGGCAGCTCAAGACATGGTGAACTCTTCTATGAGCATCATCATGACTGCTTGCTGTGCTCCTATGCCCCGTCAAAACCCCGGCACGGCAAGCCCCCAATGTACTGGTGGTTAACTGAAATCGCTGGAAAGCGAAGGGAGTGTCACAAGCTTCGACGTGAGGCTCACTGGGCGCGGAACTGTGACGAGGCATGCAACTGGGTGGCAGCATATATGTGGGCCAGGAAATGCCTTCGCAAATTGACCAACAGTAGCAAGGTTCGCTGCTGGCAAGACCTAGTGGACAGTGTGAACAAAGATCCGTGGGGCCTTGGCTACAAGCTAGTTATGCGAAAGCTTGATGCCCAACGAAAGCCTTGTATGCATGACGTGGAAAAGAAGGACGCGATAGTGTGGTGACTCTTTTCCGCCCATCCCGTCCGTGTTAAGGCTGCCCATGGTGAAACAGCAGTCGAGTGTCCACTCTTCACACAGCCGGAACTGGAAGAGGCAGTCCTTTCGTTGAAACCGAGGAAGGCTCCAGGCCCAGATGGTGTTCCAGCTGAGGAGTTGCGGCTTGTCTATCACCATTGTCCTGACTCGATGCTCAGCACATTCAACGCTTGCCTTCGCGACGGGGTTTTCCCGATACGATAGAAGGTAGCGAGGCTCGTGCTGATCAGCAAGGGGAAGGGAAACCCCGAATCACCGTCTGCATACCGCCCGTTATGCATGCTAGACACGGCTGGGAAAGTGCTAGAGAAACTCATCAAGGGAAGACTCACTGACGCAATTCGTGCTGCTGGGGACATATCTCCTCGGCAGTACGGCTTTAGAGCATGACGTTCTACCATTGATGCGATTGTAGAGGTGGTGAACGCAATCCAAAAGGCAGAGGCATATAGCCGCACCAAGCGACGGCTCGTCCTGTTCTTCCCCTCTTCCCTCCCACTAGGTAAGGGATCCCCCAGCTTGAAGGCCGTGAGACTTGGCCCAAAGTAATGTGTTAAACGGTTCCAGGCTGGACTCTCAGGTTGACAGAGGAGGTGTTTTGTGGGTAGTCCAGTCACTTGCGAGCACGGGAGCCCCACACTCTGTGCATAAACGGTATTCACTGCCTTACCACAAAAAAAAAAAAAAATATATATATATATATATATATATATATATATGTATATATATATATATATATATATATATATATATATATATATATATATATATATATATATATATATATCTGTCTTTGAACTTGTCTTGGTTTTTTTACAACCATTCGTGGATAAGGCATTAACTGTTTCCGGCTGACCAGATGAAATGCTGCTTTGTCCAAAGAATCATTTACTGTTGCTTGCTGTACTAGATATGAGGTTGTAGCAGTTGGTTGAGGTAGAGTGTTTGCTGAAGAATTTAAGGCAAATAAGTGGCCGTTTGAGTATCAGGAGCTGATGATATTACTCTTGGTGAAATTGTCAGTGTTTGTTGTGAGATTACTTCTATTAATAGCGTTGGAACTGTATCAGCATCGGGTTCCTTCCCAGCATTCAATTTGATTTCGGTGGCCTCCGCAGCAAAGTTATCTTCAGTGAAAATGTGTGCATTATCAAGCAAGATCCCACATGCTTTAAATGCATTAATTGCAGTTGACATTGTTGCTGCTCGAATGAATGCTTGCCTGAAGAATTCAGCCACTTAAAATTGGGAAACTACTTTCCCAGAACTTGATCTTAACCATGCTGTTAGAGCCTGATCACAAAAATATTCAAAAGCCGCATAAAATCAACATCTGCTGGCTGTAGTTTGTGAGCGGTGTGTGGTGGGAAGAATATTATTGTCACGGCAGGTTTACGTGCTTCATCGATAAACAGCAAATTTTGTGTGTGCGAGGCATGACCATCTAAAATTATCATGAGTGGGTTGGTTTAAGAAGCGTTGGTGAGTTTCACAAACTTCTGAAACCATCTTGGCAAAATGTTTGCAGTAGTCCACCCAGAATCTGAACATTCAGCCCATGAGTTCGGTGGAGCTCCATTGAGCAGTTTGAGTTTGATACGTTTTCTGGGATATATAAACATAGGAGGAAGGTATGTTCCTGCAACGTTGAAATAAATTTCAATCGTTATAGTTTTGCCTCATTCGTCCAACTCAAAGCTCCCACTTGCTTTTTAACCTATTGCTGTGATCACATTGGACCGTGATTTTGGCACCACCGAAACACCTGTCTCGTCACAGTTATAAATCCTGTCTGGAGTAAAAGAGTTATCATCAAATCTTGATTCTGCTAGCATTGCATTTTTATCCGTATTTTCAAACCGAACGTTGAGTGAAGTGATTATTGCTTATCCAAATAAGTTTACATTTTCAGGTTAGTTGCGATTTTCGTCCAGATAATTGGTGCAATATTTTTTTAAATGCTAAACTCAGCAAAATAACTTTTGAAGCGGTGACTTTATTTTATTTACATATATTTTTCTTTAATACCTCCACTCCCTTCCACTCTCACCATCACTTTTTCATCATCGCACAATGCTCGGGCGATCTGCACTTCACACGTCGTCAATTCCTACGTGTTCCTCCAGGCAATGATAAAACATCGGTATAAGGGGTCACACAAAATGCTGTGAAGTGTTCCCTTCTTGCTAGTCTAGTTCGATTCGTGAGCAGTTCTCAGAGATAAAAAAAAATGTAATACGATGCAATGAAAAAAAAACTCTGAGTTTATAAAAACTAGCTGTCTTTAAGTATCTCGACGTTAGTGTTTAAAATGTCCTATGATACTGGATTTTTGATCCTCTGGACTTATCATTAATTTGAAGTTATTAGATGTTCCTTAAGCGATTTCGTAAAAACCAATAATTAGTTTGCATTTTTCACTGTTTCTGGAGGATTGTTGTATATAGGCAGAGCATCATTCGTTGCATCGTTCTTTAGTCGATCAGCTTTGGCATAAGCTATTACAAAATTGTAGGCATTTCTTGAATTATATGGATCAATTTGTGGTAATTTTATAAAGGGGCTTCGTTGCAATTCACTGGAAATTAGACATTTGAAGATAAACTTAGCTTTCTCCATAGTAATTATTTGACTGAAGGTGGATGCATTGGTCCGTTGATACACTAATCTTGTTGGAGTGAGAATTGGAAGCTTTAGAATATTTTTATAGGCTTTGGTTAGCATCCTGGATATAATATTAAGGTTTTACTTTGACGATTGACTCCAAATGACCACCGCATAATGTAGCTTTATCAGTACAAATGCATTTAATACAAGTTTCTTTATATGCATTGGAAAATCCCCACATCTTCTCAATATTCCTATCATTGGTGCTACTTGTCTTCTCAAATTATTTATGTGTGGCAACCATGTCAAACGATGATCTATGGTAAGACCAAGATGTTTAATTTCAAATACTCTTTGCAAGTTTTCGCTGTTAATTTTTAGGGCAACTTCTATGTCTTCCTTGTTTTTCTGTTTAAAAATAATGCATTTTGTTTTTGGAGTATTCAATGCTAGCTTGTTTTCGATAAGCCATAAATGAAATTTATCAAAATTCTCGTTTGACGATATCCTCCATGGCGACTTTATCATGTCCTGAATAAAGAAGTACAGTATCATCAGCATATAATGTGTGGTGAGCTTTCAGTTTACATATATTCAAATTATTGGTGTATAGCAAAAACAAGGTTGGTCCAAGTATGGATCCTTGAGGAACCCCCGATTTCATTAGTGCTAGATCGCTCAAGACATTATTAACTGATGTTCTTTGGAATCTTCCTTCTAAATAGCTTTTAAAAAGCTGTTTCAATTTTACTTGTATACCCACGATTCAAGTTTTTGAAGTAACAGGTTAAAATCAACCGGATCGAAAGCTTTCTTCAGGTCCACGAAAATTGCAACAACATAATCTCCTTTATCAAGACTCATGGCAAATTATCTTTTACTTCATTTATTATTTTCCATATTTCGTGTGAGTTATCCGCCGATCTTCCAATCTTCTGGAGTAATATGAAAATTTGGCTTCTTGAATGAGGCGTTTTGATTCTTTTAGGGCTTGGTTATACAGGTGTTTAAGTGCTTGATCTACAGCGTTCTTTTTGAATTTTTTTATAAGCCTTCCTTTTGTTAATACCAGCCTCAACAACTTTCTTTGTTATACATGTATGATGTCGACATCTGATCTTTTTCTCAATGGTAGAATCATGCTTGGAATCTGTAATCATATTTTTGAGCTCCATAAGGTTTTCAGGTTTTCGGTTTGTTAATTGTTGTAACTATTGAAATTTTGATTTGAAAAGATCCTTGTCTAAATACCGAAATATTTTATGAATATGTTTTTACTTTCTGAGACTTTTACCATGGACGAAAATTTTTACAACACGATGATCTAACTCCGGCCAGTCTTCAAGTTTCAATTTAATGTTTTCTGCAAGTTTTTTTAATCATTTGTTTCTATATTATCCAAGCAGGTACTTTAAACCGGCCGAGTAATTTTGTCCTTATTGACAATGACCGCTCCGTTTGTTTCCAGGGTATCCTTGTACATCCTCGATTCTGGAGACTCTGCAATCACGTCTATGTTTGTGTCAGCAACTGTGATTAGATTTTTTTCAGTAGATTTAATTGCATCTATGACTGTGCAGAAGTCATGCGCATAGAGACGATTGAGATTATAGAAAGTACCAATGTTTAGTTTCTTACCTGCGCAGGTTATTTCAATTATTATTATATTATATATGTCAGATGTTACTCTCTTTGTCATGAAATAAATCGTATTTTTTATATAAATTGCTGTACCTTCTTCTCTTTTGGGCCTGCAGGAGGAGACGAAGCTATATCCCGGAATATTGCAATACTTTGATTCTTGAGGATAGATCCATATTTCGTTAAGTATAATCAGATCTGTTTCAGGATTTTGCTGCAGAATAATTTGAATATCGATCAACTTGTGTCGAGAGTTAATTTGTCGCTTGATTGAGTTTTGTGATTAACAATCATCATCAAAATTGTAGTCAGTGCTTCTCCGAGCAATTACAATCCTTCTTTGATACTCTGGGCAGTGCCATGAGTCTCCTCTGTGCGAGTGATCAGTATTCTTATTATTACGCATACAATTGTGGCAGTTCTCATGTGTGCTCTGCATTCCATGAGCTCATGCTTGCCTCCAGATTTCACACAGATTTGTTCTCCTTCGCATTTTGACGTCTTATGGTTATATTTTTGACACTTAAAGCATCTCGTAACGTTAAAGTCTTCCTTCACTTACATCCTTGAAAACATCTCAAATTTTGCAGCTTTTTTAAGGAAATTACGAGGTGTGATAATTAATTAATTTTATTGCCGCGCTTGTGGTAACCCTGCGACCGTGAAATTTCCTTCTCCTTTCCCGGCATCCTTCTCCTCTCCATTGATATATTTACCATCGCTCAAGCTTCTTTAGTTTACCTGCTGTGCCTTGATGAATAGACGTGTGTTGGTGGTGCTCGTCACGAAAATGGAGAAACGAAATCAAGAGCTAAAATTTTGCGCCGGATTGAGTGAAACAGCTTCAAAAACGTACGCTAAAATTGTAAAAATGCATGGTGATAGTGCTTTAAGTCATGTTCAGGTGTTTTGATGGCATAACGAGTTTAAGTAAGGGCGTGAAACCGTGGAGCACGAGGCGCGGAGCGGGGCACCAGTCAAGGTGCCGACTAACGCGGATACGCAGCGTGGACGTGCCCTAATCCATGAAGATCGGTATGGGTATGAACCGTAAAACAGTCAGAAAAATTTTAACCGACGATTTGAAAAATGAAAAAGTTGTGCGCGAAGATGAACCAACCTTTCTGAGAAGTCCTCAGCGTATCTCAGTATTTGGCCTCCAAAGGGATCGCCGTGTTTCAAAAGCTGCCTTATTCGCTCGATCTGTTACCCTGTGACTTTTTTTGTTCCCTATAACAAAATCGGTTGTCAAAAAACCCCATTTAGAGTAGGTTACGGCCATCCAAGCGGCCATGTTGAGAGTACTCGTGGACATGCCAGTCGAAGCGTTCCAGAAATGTTACAAAGCATGGAAAACGCACTGGAATCGTTGTATAGCTGTCCAAGGAGACTAATTTGGAGGGGATGGCAGAGTTGCAGAATAATTTTTAATTATACGGTTTTCATGGAATCAGTCTCATTACTTAATTGTCATCATTTGTAACATTTTCGAATGTCGGATAGTGTAGTGCAATGGATGAAATAAGTAATTTTTTGGTTTCCAAAATGCGGTAAAACATATCAAAGGTAGAATTCCATCTAGTATTTGATTCCTGCCTAAGGTTAAGAATTGAGTGTCCCATTTTCTTTTGCATCGACTTTAGTAGAGTAGATGCTTTTGGGCATTTTTGGAAAAATTGGACGATTCTTTTCACCTTTTTCTGTATTGGCTCAATTTGTTTATTGTAGCTTCAACCACTTAGTTCAGCGTGGGAGCAAATTGGAGCACATGATTCCACGGTGTTTTTCCAATGGCAGCAATTATATTGTATGCGTTATTTGTGACCATAGCTTGAATTTTCTCGTGGATCTTCCAACATTCTGTGACCCTTTGAAGTTCATTGCAAAGATTCACTGCCGCATGACTGTCAGTATAATTGCAACACTCCATATTTTTGTCATCTTTTTGAAATTCTGGGTGATGAATTGTGCTTTTATCGATAAGTGGTTTTCGTTACCCTTTGAGGTCCAACTATCAGTTGCCACACAAATTGTTCTTGCCGATTGAAGACTGATTTGAACTTCTTCTTTTATTAAGTTGTAGTGCCATGGAATAAGAGCTTTTGATATGGTTTTTTCAGACGGCATTTGATATGCGGGATTCAAAGCGTTAATGTATTTTTTGAAGCCTGCACTTTCAACCATTTGAAAGGGTGAGTAGTCATTGATGATAGTTTCTACCAACAATTTATTAAGATCGCATGTTTTTTTCTGGCTCATTAGCTTTTGGAAAAAATTGATGATTATCGAAGATCTTCCAAGAGTTTCAAATGCCATAGAAGTTTCCGAAGACAATATACAACATTGAACTGACATAGAAGCAGCTGGAATTTGTAAAGGAGAAGTGGGTGCAAGTAGATCGCTTGCATTCTTGGCTGTACAGCTCTCGTTTCTGAGCTATAAGCGTGAAAACGTTTCGGCTTCAAGTGACGTGTTAGAGAAAAAGTGGAACCTCCTTTTCTGGCTAAAACTTGCGAACAAAAGTTGCGCTTTGCTGGTTTCTTATCTACTATTTCTTTAAAGTGCACCCCAACAAAACTGCTCGTCTTTGTTGGTTTTCTGTTGCAGCTTATGTTTTTTTAGGGTTTTGTAAAATAATTTTACAAAACCCTACTAGTTTCGCGACCAGTCTGTCCGTCTGTCCGTCTGTCCGTCCGTCCGTCCGTCCGTCCGTCCGTCCGTCCGTCCGTCCGTCCGTCCGTCCGTCCGTCCGTCCGTCCGTGTGTCACAGCAGTTTTTCTCGGAAACTACTTAAGCTAGAAACATCAAATTTTGTATGTAGGTGTAAACTGGTGATCTCTTGAAAGTTCAACTACAAAAAAATTTTATAAGGTATTTAAGGGGGGTCTCCCCATATAGGAGAGTGACCCCCCGAAAAAAAAATTTCATTGAAGGTAGCCGATATGGGTATCAAATGAAAGGTCTTGATAAGAACTTTTCAAAACAGGTCTTAGTTTGGCAAAATTTGCTTCAAGGGGAGCACACGGAGGGGAAGTACACGTAAAATTTGTGTCCCCCCCCCTCGCGATTGGACACCTGTGATCCGAAAAATCTGAAAAAAATCAGGAATGTAGGACTTGGTGAGTACAACAACAACAAATACATGAGAAGTCGCAACTCACTCAACTTTGTTAGTAATAGTATGATTTATCAATTTTATGTTTTCATGAATAAAATCTTAACGGTACCCTTAAATTCAATAAAATTCAGTACGTGGATGTCTATTTATAAGATTGATCTATCCTGAAAGTTTCATAAAGATTGAATCATATTTAGCGAAGTTATAGCGGTTTGAATTTTCCTGTATTACTATGGAACAATATGCGCTGCATTTATTACTATGGCAACATATGGCTATGGAACAATATGCGATTTTTACCTACTCCGACACTACAGTTTTGCTAGGATTTGCATGAAAATTTCAGGAATGATAGGTGTCATGAATATCTTTGAGAATCGGTTCAGCTGGTGGTATCAGTAATCGTAAAACAAAATAGTGGCTGTTTTAAATGCGAAGATTGAATAATTTTGAGTTATTTTTTCCCAACTTCAACGTTTAAGGTGCATGCTTTGAACTCTTGATTCAATTTAATGAATGACTGAAGATGAGTACCTACAATTAATGCTCATAAGTGAACCAAGTCAAGGAGATGGGAGAGAGCTCCTAGCAAAAGGGTTTTGTAACCATTCTAGGATTCGAAAAAATTGGCCATGAATCGATGATAACAGTACAGGAGAGTGGCCCCTGAAAAAAAATTCATCAAACGTAGCCGATGTGAGTATGAAATAAAACTTTTCATGGGAGCTTTTCAAAATAGTTGTTAAACTGTCAGTTTTTGCTTCAGTGGGGGCACAGGGGGGAAATACATGAAAAATGTGTTTCCTCCGTCGCGGATGGACATCTGAAATAATTATCAAGGGAGATGTTTATGAGTATAACAATTCTAAAAACCTCAGAAGTCGAAATTCGTTCAACTTTGTCAATAATAGTATGATCTTCGTATTTCATATTTTCTCCAATAAAATCGTCTTTGACATGTTTCTTGATTTGATTCGATCTGGCGACTGCATTTTGTAAATTGAATACAAAACCCTTCTGACATGAGCGTAGGTCTGTTTACCCAACTTGTTTATTTTTGCTTTACGGCACTAAAGAAAGCATATCTAAAATTTGTAAAGCCGCTATTAAAAATAAGAACTAACTTGTTGTCATAGAAACACTCTTTTCATGCGGTCGTTAAAATACTGCGCGAGCCAAGATTATAAAGGTTAAAATAAAAATCTTAAAGTGAAAATAAACAAAAATGAGAAAAAAATTGATTACATTTAAAAAACATAAAATAGTTGTATAAAATAGAATAGATAGTTGAATGCAGTAGGTTCTTAGAGAAGTCGGAAATTGGTTGAAAAATAAAATGAATACATCTCCGAACGTCAATTTTAACGCCTCACAACTACCCAACAATAGTTCGAAGTCAAAGATACATGGAAAAATTCTTCAAGGAACTCAGGCAAAATTGGATTTGATAATACTTAATTCTTTTTTACTATATATTAGTATTCTTATACGCACTAAAGGATACGATTTCTAATTGATAGCTTGTCCATACAACGCTGTAAATTGACATTCATCCTGAACACATTTCCTTGTCTTTTGTCGCAGACAAAGTTTCATATAGTAAGATCTCAATCCGCGTTTCACTCAGCCAGAAGAAATAATAGTAAAACTGTGAATATGTGATGTTGCCAGCCGTTGCGGTACGACCACCGGTTTCATGGGCCCAGCAATTCAATTTCTTGTATGTAACGATAAATGTTGATTGCAAGTACGTCGATTATAAATTCACAGAAAATAGCATGCATCTGTAGTAGACAATAAACCTTATGAAGGTACCTTAATCTTCCTTCGCAACAGAAATCCAGATAAAGTGCAAATTGGGGTTGTGGATCAAAAAACAGTTCCGCTGCCATCTGCTAGCTTGCAAGTGATTCCTGATTGCGGCTCGGCTATAAATCATGGTAATAATGATTACATGGTGAAAAAAGAAACGATGATAATATGAACAGTAGCAATAGTGTGATACAAGTGTGATCAGTAACAGTAATGGACGACCTAACGTGCCAACCTCATGTCAAATTATGACTTCAGTCACTTTACTAGCATAAACTCCATTGAGCAACGAAGAAAATATAAGGCTGAATCTGAAAAGAACTACACAGAGTACCAAGATTTAATGCAAATAATAGAAGGAGTCGCAAAGAAATTCAAAATGTTTGCTTTACAGGTGGGAGAGAACAAGAACAATCCATGAACTTATCGGGAAATACGGCGAAGAATTTTGAGTGAATATGAGAAAAAAAAAACATAAGATTAAGGCCAAATTCGATTACTAACCTGCGAAGTTAGCTCATAGAAAAGCTTTGGTGCATGATTTCGACCGAACTTTGACATAATCAAATGGCAGCGGTAATGGAGCGCCGCTGCAATCATCACTGCAACAAAACTCTGACTCAATGAAAATTTTGGGAATATGAGCCCAAGCATCAACAAAAGTCCAAATCCGAGCAGGAGACACAACGCAAGTTCATCTTCACACAGATCCTTGTCGTCGGCGATCATGAATTCGAATAGAAGCAATTTCCCACCCGGTATGCAGCACTTGTCATCGAAGAGTTACTGACGATTGTTGATAATTGCGGTGAAAATAACACACAATACTGACAAAGTGTCAGTCACTTTGGCGTTTAGACTCTGATGGGCGAATGTACTAGATGAAGGGAAATTAGAATTTCAATTGCCCGATGAACAACAGTTGGGGGATCGCTGATGCAAGCCGTGCCGTAATTAAACGTGGAATTGCCCAGAAGGAAGATCTTACAACAGCGATAGACGGACGTACTTTACCACAGCGACAGGGAAATAATTAACATCAAAGACAGGGAATGTTGGCGGTAGAAGTTTAACAAGTAGCGTACTGGAAGTAGAACTTTGCAACAAAAGATACTTCGGGGGCCTCCAAATAGGAACAGTAGACGTAAGTTAAAAACTGGTATTTATATCGAGCTTTTGATTAACTAAAATTCATTTTTAAACTTATGGGTGGTATTTTGTTATAAATAAAATCGTGGTTTTTATTAGAAAAGAAATATTGATTCTGAAGTGAATTGTACACCTGGCTCGGGTGTGTTTGAAATTTTAGCCCGGGTGTGTTTTGGATTTTAGCTGCGAGTTACGTCGGGCAAACTGATACTGGCGAAATAGTGCAAAGTGGTCGCTCCGGCTTAAACTAATTCTCCCCTCTTAGAGGAAAATAGTGGGTGTTATTTTCAGCTACGCGAGGGGTGTTTGGCGGCCACGTTTCTCGCTTGCTGGCTTTTTGGGACCAGGAGATAGGCGAGTGGTGCCTCCTACGACCGTCTCCAATGGCAAGCTGGGTCCAAAGTCCCTAGTTGGAGGAACTCTCACGCGGAGGGTAACCAATATTTACACAATACTAAACAATTTTCGCAGAAAAAAAAACCAAAAATCAGAAATTTTCACACCATACAACAAATAGTGCTTATCCTTTTATATGATACGTTTTATAGAAAAAAAGGTCGAGGCATATTCCCAGATAGCACAATAGTGATATAATATTGATCTTTTTTTTGAAACTTCAGTATCACAGTATCGATACCTTTAGTATACCACTATTGACGATTTTATATGAACGATGTCCGCATTTTCAGTGTTCTGATTGGTTGACATTATCGAAAGGGGAAATGAGCATTGATGCCTGGTAACAGTGATATATCGGAAGAATATCAAACCTGCTGAATGAAAATTAATGTAACGTTATTGATATATCTTAGATATAATACTGAAGACCTGTATTGATACTGTAAGGATGAATATTCATACTTACAGTATCAATGCAAGTTTTCAGCATTATATCAAAGAAATATAAACAAGTTACATTTATGTTTATTCAGTTGGTTTGATATTCTTTCGATATATTATTGATGCCAAACATATACTACATATGTAATCAGAAATAACAATAAAAGCATTCACGTTGATTGTTAAGCTCGTGTCATTTGTACCATATCTGTTCTTTTCTAGGAAATACTCCAGAAAATAGTACATACGTATAACGCAAACAACACGAGTGCAGCAAACATTGCGAGTGCTTTAATTATATTATTATTTTTGAATTTTTGCTAATGCTTCATTATATTTCATGTATAACACTCGGGAAAAGAAATATATATATATATTTTTTTTATTTTTTGACTCTTACTCACAAACTTACACACAAGACAAACGTAAAAGAAATATATTTTTTATTTTTTAGTTTTTAATCGCAAACTTACATACAAGACAAACGTAACAAACTTTCTTATTATATATATCAGCCTTTATGCATTTTATTTCGAAAAACTATTTTATTTACCAATTTAAATACTAATTGTTTTGTTTCGTCCTTTTATTGAATCGAACCTTGCCATCTCGCAAGGCTTTTTTTAATTCGGCCATAAATTGTTGCAAACCATAGCCATGCTTTTAAAAGCACTCTGAAACCAAGGTTAACTTATTAGAAATCATAAGGCGTTTCTGCTAATGAATCTCAACAAACCAAAAAGACAAGCGCAAATGCGCTCAAAGTTAGCGAATTTCTTTTTCCTCCTTACTCCTCGAACATTATATTGGCTCTGCACACTGAAATGTATGAAGTTTTTAAGAAATGATTTCAATTCTGTTGAGCTTCTTGTTTGCAGAATCCACTGTTTCTCAAATTTACCAAAGAGACTTTATTGTAAAGACACTGTAACATACCATGTATAAAATATAATCTAGCACAAAGCCTGTACAATGAGTGCCAATAAGGTTTTTGGAGAGAAAAAATGATAATAATATTCACATCGGCACATCGACTGACGAGGTTCCACCTTCAAATTACCAATTTTTCTTGATTTTCGTTTATAACCAAAAACTCTTCAAGATTTTGGAGTTTCTGATCCTCTTGAAGGGAAAATTCAAACGGCATTGGTAATATCAAGGTCCTCTCCTCTGGCAAAAAGAACTTCCACAAGCGATTGATCATCATTCCTTGCTTAGCAACAGCTTTTTGCAAGGCAGAGATCTCCTTTTCTTGATTATTCATCGTGATCACTAGCATTTCGCATAAAATGATTCGTTTCAATATTAATGTTGCATTCATATAAATTAAAAAACGTAACAAACTCATAGTTTTTAAAATCATTCGAAACAGTGTCACCGCGATTCGCATCCTTCACCTCTGTATGAGTGCTTAAAGCATTGCAATCAGACTCAAAATGCTATTCCTGACCTTCGTGCAGCATTTCTTGAACAGCATCTTCGTCGTTCTCATTGCTGCTGTCCGCTTCGTTCGAGTGCCGTTGTTGCTCCGGATCTAACGCCTCGGCAACAGGCATCAGTTCTTCTGTTGTTAATGAAACGGGTTCTTTGCTGGGCTTATCAAAAACAGATATCGCTGAAAATATACAGTTGATGTTTTTTGGATCAATTTTGGAAGCTATTGTAGCTGTTTTAGCATTTAGAATGCATTTTGGATTACAAAACTTCGTGATACAGTGCGGTATACTACTTACATTGTGACATTTTTTCGCCGTCCGCTTCACGTGGAATGCCCCTATTCACAAGATATTACTTCTAGTTAAAAATTTTAGCACTAACTTTAAACAATTATCTTTAAAAATACCACAAAGATCACACAATTTAAGAGATTTTAATTGATACACAGATATTTCACATGCAATCTTCTCTAAAATTTCCAAAATACGTTCTTACATTAACAAAAACGAGCTACGATATTCCTTAATTCGCACGATTTCCAAAATGCGCACTTAACACACACGCAACGATACCCCTAATTTGCACGATTCAAAATACGGACGGCGTTAACATTCAAACAGGAGCCTTGGTAACGAACATTCACGAGCAACGGCAGCGAGACAAAGCGATGTTTACACGCAATTTCCCATGTGTCTTCAATAACAGCTTTTCTTGGGAATTGAGATAACAACGAAAAATGGATCGTAGTAGTCTTTGCGTATAGACGTCTTTTAAATCGCTCCTGTCAAAAGTTTTCAAAAATTAAATTAATTTTTTAAAAACGTTAGTCCGAAGTTAATTTTTATCGGAAAAAAATCTTATATTGTCGAAGTAATCGACTCAGGAAATTTCTATCGAATATTTTTACTTCGATTGGTAACCTGGGGAAATGACGAATACAAAACTGGCGACAATCACCAAAAGAAAACATAACGAAGAAAACTCCGTCGATGGAGGGTGCAAGCTGCAAATAATAGCGGACAATCAAGAAATGGCCAAATTGCAGAAAGAAAATGATGAACTAAGGCAAGAGATACAGTCTCTCAAGGATCTTTTCAAGAAAGGGATGAAGCCTCAAAAGACGCAGCCACAAAATCAATGGCAACAGGTAACAAAGCCGAAGAAAAGTGCAAAGCAAGTAAATCCAGAGGAAGTTCTAACTGCTGGTGGCACCAACGAGAGCCAAAATTATTTTGCAGTGCTGGAGGGATTAACCGAAGATATGGAAATCGAAGAAAACATCGGAGGTAATTTTAATCAAGATAATGACGTTAATTTTATTCAATATTTAAAGAACAAAAATAAGGAGAAAAAACCAGCCCGCAGTTCTGCTGGTTCCTCTGAAAAAGCTTCCAACAAGACAGAAAAAGTTCCGCCAATCAACGTGTTCGGACAAACCGGGAAAGATATGGTTCGGCTATTGGCAGCCGAAAATAAACTGGCCAATTTCGAAATAAAAAGAGTTAATGCCGAAAAATTAACTATAAGGACGAAATCACTGGTTGATTTCAAGTCAGCAAAAGATGCGCTGATTTCTGGGGAGGTTCCACACTTCACCTATACCCCAAACAGTGAAAAAAATCAGAACTTCTTGTTGAAGGGTTTGGACAGCGGAGAGGATACGGTCGATCTTCTTCAGGTGCTTAAGGATGCTGCACCAGATATTGACTTTGTTTCAGTCAAAGCCTTTGCGATAAGAAGGTCGACCATAGAAAGGAAGAATTTACCTGGTACAAATTGCAAATAAGAGCAGTCCAAGTGCCCTTCAACAAATAAGGTACTTGAATTTCAGAGTGGTGAGGTGGGAACGCCTCCAGAAAAGAGAGGTCAACCAGTGTTACCGGTGTCAAAGATTTGGACATTCGGCTGCCAATTGTGCCATGCACTATCGTTGCGTTAAATGCAAAGACGTCCATGCTCCCGGTGAGTGCAAATTGGCTCAGACGGAGCCTAAAGAAAAATTATACTGCGTTAACTGCGGTGTTTTTGGTCACCCAGCATCATATCGAGGATGCTCCCGATATCAAGATGCAAAAGTTAAATTTGCTCCAAAGCAAACACAAGTACACCGTAATATCATACCTTCCAACTTCGTCAAGCCCGGAGTATCATTTGCACTCGCCGCTAGAGGACCAGCAGAAAATGCTGGAAATAATGTAAATAATGTAAGTGGCAATAATGAGCTGCTTCTCAAAATTTACCAGCAACTTAATTCTTTATCGGAGAGAATCGACAAACAAGATTCAAAAATTAACTTTGCTTTTCAGCGTTTAGGTCTTTCAAATGCCTAATAATAACTTGTCATTCAGTCATATTCCCATGGATAGGCTTCGCCTCATATCGATCAACGTCAACTCTATTGTTGCTATACATCGACGTGATTATCTCCTTGAATTTGTTGTTAAGCAAAAGCCTGACATCATACTTCTCACTGAAACCCACCTCAATTCATGGCATTCCATGGAATTCAAAGATTTTGCATTCGTAAGAAACGATAGGGTAATAGGTGATGGGGGAGGTAGCACCGGGATATTGGTTAAGAGACCCTATTGTTTCCAAAATATTGAAAAAGTCGAATTCAAAAACTTTGAATTTCTTGAAGTGTCCGTCATCAAAATTTCACTGCCAGGTGGGGGTAACCTCTTCGTTATCTCTGCCTATGCAACTGGTCAAAATGTTCTCAAGTTCAAGGAGGAACTCAATTCCTTGTTTGAAATACTTGAATTGAACAGGCTGCATAATTATTATAATTTTGCCGGTGACCTGAATGCCAAGCATACATCATGGCTGAACGCCACCAATAATCCAAGAGGTGTATTCCTGAAGTCATGGATAACAGAGAACCAAATTGAATACAGGTGCAACCTACATGGGTCGAAGTTCCCAACATACCCTAGGACAAATTCATATTTGGACCTCTGCATTGCTGACGCAAGACTTGAATTCAGCTTTAATAGTCCTCAACGGAAACTGCAGGTGCTTCCTTACGATAGCGACCATAACGCAATCGTAATGGAAATCAATCATCAAAGGGATGATTTCTTCCTCATTCCAGTTCAACATGAAAACCATCGGTTGAATTTCAAAAAAACAGACTGGGGAAAGTTTCAAAAGAAGTTTAATCGGGAGTACCAGAAGCAATGTCCCTCTTTTGATGATGGCAACGCTTGCTCAATGGTTCCTAATAACAGAAATCTAACTGACGATGAAATAGATCTCTATTTGTCGAAGTTAGAGAAGCTGATGTTGGAAACGATTGAGAAAGTTGTTCCCAAGATTAAACATCGAAACAATATGGAAGGATATGAAACACCAACCATCGCAAGGTTGAAAAGATTGAAAAGCCTTCTTCTCACACGCGTCAACAATATTTATCGACGATTTTTGGACTAAAACCATCCCTCGTTGGCTTTGTTGAAATTACACCTGAAGAATGTCCGGAACCGAATCCGTTCATACTTCAGGAGTGAGGTCAGCAATCAATGGGCAGAAAAACTGAGGGGTATTAGCCCACAGGACCCAGATGGCGTTTTCGCGAAAGTGAATAGCTCATTCCGCAGGAAGTCTCGAGTGAAGGTATCGAATCTTGAAGTCGCTAGTGATGAGATAAATCTTCTCGATAGAGCTGGTATCGAAATTGATAGTTCGACTCCGGATAGAAATGGAAACAGGATTATATGTGATGGATTGCAGAAACTTGCCCTGATTGGAACACATTTTGAATTGGTCCATCTGCCAAACCCAGAGAGAAGGAATGAAATATTTTCGGAGGTCGTTGAAGCAAAAGTTTCCGACTTCAAATCAAGCCTGAACGGCCAATCAATTCTTCATTTCGATGAAACATTAACATCTGACCTCATACCAAGCTTGAATCTTATTGATTATTTTGTCAGCTATGAAGACTTGTGTTTCATATTTCGCAGAATAAACAACAAGAAATCATGTGGAACTGACGGTATTCCAAATATAGTTCTCCGACATTTGCCTGAGGTTGCTATTAGGAATTATTGCATATTGTTCAACAACATGTTGAACAATTCATATTTCCCAAATGAGTGGAAAAAGGCTAAGGCATTTTCGATCTTGAAGAAAGGAAAAGAATCTTCATGCCCCAAAAGCTATCGCCCAATCAGCTTGCTGCCTAACATCAGCAAGGTGTTTGAAGTGATACTGAACAGAGCATTAAACGCCCACATTGAGAAATATGAGTTGATGCCGAATTGCCAATTTGGTTTTCGTGCCAGGCGTTCGACCATACATGCAATAACGAAAGTAACCTCAGACATCTGTTGGAAACTAAACAACAAAGAATGTGTTGGAGCATGTCTCATTGATATGGAGAAAGCCTTCGATACGGTGTGGTTAGACGGACTAGTTTTCAAACTTCTTCAGGACAAGTTCCCCAGACACCTTGTCGCCATGATGTGTAATATGTTATACGGGAAATCATTTGTTGTAACTGATGGAAATCTGACAACAATGCGCGAATTCAAGGTCTTGAATGGTCTACAGCAGGGAACAGTTACTGCGCCCCTGCTTTTCTCAATATTCATTCGCAAGCTATTGAACAGCTTTGATTTTAATGTCTCGCCAACGCGATCATTGGTAGCGTTTGCTGATGATCTGATCATTTATACGGCAGACCGAAAAGCTACAATAGTTCAGAGCAATCTTCAAAAAATGTTTAATGATGTGCAGCTTTACATCGACAATTGGCAAATGAAAATCAATGCGCAGAAGTGCGAAACAATTTTGTTTCGGACAACGCTGCAGGGGGCCAGTCAAGACCTGAAACGTAATTGGAAGGATTTCCACATTATGGCTGGTGAGGGTAGTTCAGAACGGGTTCCACATAAATCCTGTGTTCGATACCTCGGTGTTCATCTCGATCAGTATCTGTACTATACTGAACATGTCAAAATTATGCTCAGTAAAGCACTAAAAGTAGTCATGGCTCTTCGGCGACTCTTTCATTCCAGATACATTGATCAAAAAGTCAAAGTTATTTGTTACAAGACCCTGGTTAGGCCAGTTTTGACATACGGATGCCAGATCTGGTACAACCAGAGTGCTAGTACAATGGAAAGATTAAGAGTTTTCGAAAGGAAATGTCTTCGCGCATGTACTGGTTTGTACAGAAAGCCTGAGACGGATTGGAAGCACTATATATCGAATAGAAAAATTTATCAAACCGCTCAAGTGACAAGAGTCGATATCTTCATATTGAAACTTCTTCGGAATCATATCGCAAGATCTGTAACTGTGAGTGAAAACCCTTGGATTTCACAGCCGTTCCACCCTACAGACGGGTATATTGTGACTTGCCTCACTACTGGCTTCGTTCCTCCAGAAGCATTCGTGTATTTGGACATGAATCGATATATTTTTGATTCTGACGGCGTCCCAATCATATATCACATATACCGACGGGCCACCGATAAGAAGATAAAATATCCTCCGAATCTGAGTTCACGAGACCAACAATTCCAATGGAGATACTCATTTGCTAGATTCGTTGAGGCTGGTCGAGCTGAGATGGAGCAATCTAGGTATTGGTGGCTGAATGACAATGTCTAAATTATTCGTGTTTATTTTCTGTTTTTGTACTTTTTCTCGTTACTTAGTTTTTCAGATTCATCTCATTATTGCTACATCTAGTATTGTTGTTTATTTGTATTATAAATTAGGTATAGGTTTCAATATAAGGTAATTTTTTTTTTTTTTTGATTGAACTTATTTAGAATTAGGGTGTAACATATTAGGTATAGGATATAAGTTCATTGTTGTGTTAGTAGTATAAGTAATTTTTGAATAATGCTGATTGGTTTTTTCTCCTTTTTCCAATTGAATCAAAAAATATCTAATAATATTAATTAATTTAAATTTGCAAGTGTATTTTTTTTCATTAAATGTGTTTAACTGTTAACGTATAAATTTAGAGAGCCATTTGGGCCATTAAGTTTTTTTTATGGTTTTATTGTTTGGAATTTGCTTTATGTTCTTTTAAAAATTTATAACGATTGGTATTAAATAAAGCGCTTTTGACTTTGACTTTGAGATAACAACTTTTCTTTGGGATTGAGATAACAACTTTATTGATACCTACCATCGATAATATCGACGATATTATTGATGGTAGGTATCAATAAATTTTCAATGTTGCATCGATCCCAAAGAAAAGTTGTTATTGAAGACTTACTGTTACACCAGGATCGATATCAAAATCTTATCTGGGTTTAAACTTTAGTTTCGCAAGGTCTTCTCGAGTCCTCTTCAGAATACTCAGAAAAAAGAAAGCACGGGCTTTTTCGGCTTCTTCTTGTTTAGATGAAAGTTAAAAATCTGAGAATAACAAAGAGCGAGTTTTACGATGCAATAAATACTCTGGGAATAGTCGAAGCTCAGTTTTCATAGTTCAAATCAAAGGGAAATATGTTTCACGAAAAGCGTCTGATGCAACAGAGCAACTAAGAATTTACATTGAAACATAGGTCAGTGCTGTCAAACATTACATCCCTTTTAAAGTTCTTGATTTGTAAAGTTCTAAAATTGTATAATTGATAGATAAACAGAACAATAATATTAAGTAGATCAACAGAACAAACTGCTCGAAAATCTTTTCCGAGTTTCTTATCTTGAGATTGAAATAAAATATTCAAGTTAGTAGCAAAACGTTTCTACTATATTCTATGTTAAGGGCTGAGAGCTTGGCAAAAAAAATTGTTTTTGCTTACAGAAAATACACAAAAATAAAAAAAGAACCAAAAAGATGCACTGTACTGTCTACTGACTACTGAGCAATTTATACGTTGTATGTTAATAACTATTCACCGCACAATGTACTCCACGCACTATACTGCACACTTCGGTGAACTGTGCGGAAAGTACCTTACCCGGATATATTCGTTCCCTCGTGTCGCGGTATAATATTGTATTTCACGACGCATAAAACAACCTTCCGAAACATTGACAACCAGCTTCGCTTTCATTTTTGGTATGTGTTTATCACTCCGCCGCATGTTCTGGCAAAACCTGGAAAAATAAAATGTTGTTTTCCTTTGCTTGCCTATTTATTCACTTCTTGCATGTGTGTTGACAAAAGCCAACTTCTGTATGCAAATGCAAGACTACATCCTTGTATAGCAATTTATCCTCTTTTATTTGATGGTGAAATTCTACTGTGCTGGGTACAGGCTCGTTATTGAAACTCAAATCGATTGCTTACCATATCTTGCATCATTCAAATATTCTGAATTCAAGGTTAGACCAGAAATTACCAGACAAAAGAATGGTTGATTTCAAAGTTGAATTCAAACTTACTGGTCGATTTTGAGCTTCAAATGCATGAAGGAATATCCGGCTTTCCACTTATTGGAGCAGCTGCCCTTGAGAATCCAGTCCTTTGGAAGTCTAACAAGGCTCTTACGCTTACACGTGTACCTCCAGCAATAAAATCCGCGACCTAATGAGAATCATTTAGGGGATGAATTGGGTGAATAACATCTCTCAAAGTCACTGACAATCCTTGGGTTCATCCATTTGACTAGGATTCGTTTTGTATTTACGAGGAATCGAAATGTAATAGCATAAAATGAGCTCTTCTAGCAAAAAAGATTAAAGGGCATACTTGATCGTCTTTGACGTAGCATTTAAATTTTTGCTGTTGTAAGGGAGCCTTAATTGAGTAGAATAAAGCTACAAGATAAATTTAATCCTTAAAATTAAATTTGAGTTCTACATTTTTAAAAGCTTTCAAAACATGCCAATGTTTGAATAAAAATGGTAATAAAGGCAGGAAATCCCTAACTTCCTCAATTTCCTTCGTAATGCTCAAAAATTTCCATAAAATATATGCACTAAAATAACATACAAAGTTCATGCCGCTTGCAATATTGTTGCTTCACTGCTAGCAAGATAGCGCTTCCACTGTCTAAATATTTTCTTTTTTTTACTATTTGAACTCCTTAACTGCACAAAATATCGTTTTATTGCTATGTTCGGATTTTATGATGCAGCATAACCGCAGGAAAAAATTAAAACACATAAATTTTGTGAAAAATCGAAAAAAATAGAAAAAAAACTAAAAGCTGTTTCGTTCATATCGTACGTATCGAAGTGAAGTATTGCATTGATAAAGGAGTTTCACTTTTGTCGGTTTTTCAAGGGAAACGACAAGACATAGAGTTTATATGGAGAACACTTATAACGAAGTGTGATGCTGGTGGGGTCAAATTGGTGTCCAGGACGTTGCTTGGTTCAAAGTGTCAGGAAAAGTGACCAGGAATGAATGCATCGGAATGCAACTGAAAATTCCATGAGAAGTTGTATGTTCTGGCACTGGTAGCTTTTGGCTTCCAATATCATCTCAAGTTCGTCTATAGTGTGGTCATTGTGGCCAACATTGAAGCGGGCATGTATCCTTTGACCCGGAAATGGATACATTTTAAGGCAGTGTTGAGAAAATGCGATATAAAATGTTTGCTCGTCACTACGTCGACAGATGAAAGATTTGTTGGCTTCCAATAAAAATGGACAAATTGAAGGATACTGCTCTTTGGTTGAAATTCGTTCTATACTTGCTGAGTTATTTAATATTATATGAAAATGGCCTGGCTAGTAAGCTGGCTTTATATTAAATACGGGACTTTATTTTTCAAAATATTGAACATTAGTTTGACCATTCCGATTAAATTTTAATATTCTTAAAAGAATCTCAAGTAAAAGTAAGCTGACTGAGTAAATCAGCCATAGTATTTTCTCCTCGCTTTTCTTAAATATTGTCGCGTGTTCCGGTTCACGGCCGATAAATTTAATGTTCCAGGAAAGTGGAAACACACTGTCTTTTAAATCAAGTTAAAAGAGTTTATTTATTAAGAATGCACAACAATTAATTTCACTATTTTACAAATTTAATTGTCACTCGTCTATGAATTTATGTTTCAACTGTCTTCACAAAAATCTCTTACTTCGCGCTCTAAGCTTATTGCAGTTTTACTATACTCTTCCACATTCATTCAGATCGGCTTTATAAAGGGGCTCTAGTCATTCAATTCATTTCTCGTACGTTGGTGAAGGTTTTGAGGAGAAGTACCTGGTATATTCGAGCAATCCTGAACACCCACAGTGATGTCACTTTCAGATATTGATAATGGATCTACTTGGTCGACTCTTGTACTTCGCGTACACTCGTTTATTGATCATGATGTTATTAATACTTGCAAAAACGATTGTTTGGACATGTAACACTGCCCCTACCTCAGTTCTTTTTGCCTCAAAAAGATGTGTCGCCAGTTGTAGTTAAGTCTCCCTGGTGTTCCTGTATGTGATATACGACGTAGTTGATTCGATTTGTAACTTGGTATGATCCCTCCCAATCATGCTGCAACTTCGTAGGCCTACCCTTCCGCCGTTGTGGGTTGTATAGCCACACCAAGTCATCTTGCTGGACGCTAGTAGAATTTGCCTTTAAATCATACCTCGTCTTCATTAGGTCAGCTGCCGATTCGAGGTGTTTTCGCACTGTCCAATGTATCTGGTTCAACTGTTTCCTTAGCTCACTTGCGTACTCCAAGATCGTTTAGGGGTTTTTCGGGGTGTGTTCTGAACTTTATATCAGCCGGCAGACAAATAATCTTTTCGAAAATGACTTTGGCTGGGACTTTGCTCGTCGATGCATGCTCGGCAGCTCAAGTAGTATGGGATGTGCCGGATCCAGTCCCTCTGGTTCTCGTCAACCATCTTGGTCAGGTGTTTATTGAGTGTGCCGTTGAAACGTTCGACCATTTCATCGGATTGGGGATGCAGCGGTGTTGTCCTCGTTTTCCGTACACCCAGCAGCTCGCACATTTCACCAAAAACTAGTGACTCAAAGTTTCGACCTTGATCTAAATGTAGTTCATAAGGTACGCTGCACCTACGGACCCAATTTAACATTAGCTGTACGGCTACAGTAGTTGCTTCCTGGTTGAGAATGGGGTAGACCTCGGGGCACTTGCTGAAATAATCGGCCACAACAAGCTTGTATCTATTTCCCCACTCGGATTCAGGAAAGGGTCCTGCGATGTCCTTTTGAACGGTTATAGGTTTGCATTTGTCCCCTCAGTCGTTGCTTTGGACCTTTAACTGAAGCGCGAATTGTGCATCCACAACACCAGAGTTCTAGATTTTCTAGAGCGTGGAGCCAGTAAGACCTTTCCCCGCAATTTTGCTAAGGACTTATAAACACCAAGGTAGCTTCCGAGGATCTTTCGTGCATTTCCATAGCCACATTGTGGATTCGGCTTTTGGGAAGTATAGTTTGCACCCTGCAGGAGCTTCCATCCACTGTTTCCCATTTCCGCTTGAGTACGCCATCCTCCACCTAAAGGGAGTTCCATTGTGCCCAATTACTTTTAGGTGGGTGCCATGCACCGAAACGTACTTCCACTCAGGCCGCCCAGTTGTCTCCTTCCAAACGAGTAATGGTCCGATGTCTTCATTGGCTAACTGAGCGTTTCGAATATCCTCAACTGACCAACCTTCATCGAATTCGGCCGTTATCACTCACAGTTCTATGGTCCGCTCCTTTCCCTCAATCCGTCGGCAATGCTTGCAGTTAGTTGAACATGGACAACAGCCCTTCCGATGAACATTGTTGTAGTCGTATGCCTGCAATCTTTCGATTCATCTTGAATCTTGTCCCTTGGGGTTTTTGAAGTTATACAACCATCTCAGCAATGCATGGTCTGTACGAAGAACATTTTTCTGTTCATATAAAGGGTGGTCCAACCAAAACGCACGATGTTAATTGTAAATAAAACAAAAAGTGCTGATATGTTATTTTTATAATAGAAAAATCTATAACAATTACGTGTGAAGCAAAATATTACCGAAATGCTTGCCGCATCTACAGTGCCGTACTTCTATCCGATGGTCCATATTTTCAATGACTCCGAGACATAATTGCGGTTCAATGTCGTTAATGTGCTGAATTATCTCATCTTTTAGGTCTTGAATTGTTTTTGGCTTATTGACGTACACTACTACTCTTAAATATCCCCAGAGAGAGGAGTCCAACGATTTTAAACCACATGATGGTGGCGGCCAATTAACATCGCCACAACGTGAGATAACACGGCCATTGAATTTATCGCGCAAAAGTACCATTGTTTTGTTGGCTGTATGGCAAGTGGCACCATCTTGTTGGAACCACATACCGTCCAGGTCCCTCACTCTATTTCTGTCCACAAGAAGTCCGTTATCATTTCGCAATAGCGAACAGCATTCACGGTGACTGCTTGGCCGTCCTCATTTTCAAAGAAGAACGGCCCAATGACGCCACCAGCCCATAAGCCGCACCAAACAGTCACTCTTTATGGGTGCATCGGCTTTTCAACAATCTCTTGTAGATTCTCATTTGCCCAAACGGCACAATTCTGCCTGTTAACGAATCCACTGAGCTGAAAGTTGCCTCGTCGCTGAAGATGATTTTCCTTGTAAAGTCACCATTCCCTTCTGTCTGGCGAACCAACCATTCGGCGTATTGCTGACGCTTAAAATGGTCAGTACGCTTTAGCTCTTGAGCCAATTGAACCTGTTAAGCGTGTAAATTCGCATCAGTGATGTTCGTGAGATGTTCAATTGTTGGGCACGACGACGAGTCGAGGTTGACAGTTCTTCTGCCACATAATTGCGAACAACAACCACGTTTTCCGCAGAACGAACTGGACGAGCATGCGCAGGTGATTTCACATTTCCTACAGACCTGGTTTGCTGAAATTTGCGCACAGTTCTTCCGGTTGTGGACACATTTGGTCGATTATGTTGACAAAAAATCACGCACGAAATGCATTTTGATGTGAACGCCTCTTTCTGAAAAAGGCTTCACCAACCTAAACGCGCAGCTCAATTGTGTACCTCTCCATGGTTGAATTTGTCAAATACTTCAAGAAAGAAATAAAAAATTAAGTTGGGAACGAAACTTCACGTTAAGGTGTGACTCATAGTTAACATCGTGTATTATGGTTGGACCACCCTTTAGGTACTTGTGGAACTGCTTGATGACCTCTATTACAGCCAATAGCCCCTTCCTGCTCACGCAGTAGTTCCTGTCACTTTTTGAGAGAACTCGACTGTAATACGAGAGGACTCTTTCTTCGCCGTTTGCCCGCATTGGTGTCAACTATAAACATTTTCCCGGGTTTTGGATACGCCAGCACGGGTTAATCACACAGCTTCTCCTTCAATGTCTCAAAGGCTGCCTGGCATTGTTCATTCTAGACAAAAAGATGGTTTTTCTCGTTTATCTGATGGAGGCACTTAGCTATTTTGGCAAAGTCTTTGATGAATCTTCAATAGTAGGTTGCCAGACCCGGAAGACTTCATAGTTGGCGCTTGTTGTTTGGTGTTGGCAGGCTTTTCACGGCTTCAGCCTTCTGAGGGTCTGTTTTGAACCCTTCTGCTGATATAACGTGTCCCAGGTATTTTACTTCAGCTGCGAAAAGGGTACACTTGTTGGGACTAAGTTTCAGATTTACCAGTTGCAATCGGTAGAACAATTCTTCCAAGCTCCGCACATACTCGTCCAATGTTCTCCCGATAACAATAATGTCATGTAGGTAAACTAAGCAGGTTTTCCAGGTTTGGCCTCGTAGCACGTATTTCATCAGGCATTCGAAGGTGGCTGGAGCATTGCAAAGCCCAAATGGTATCACCACAAGTTGCCACAATCCGGTCAAAACTGAAAATGCGGTCTTCTCTCGGCCCTTCCTGTCGATTTCTACCTGCAAGCAGCCACTCTTGGGATCGAGTGTAGAAAACCATTTCGCGTCCGCCAATGTGTTCATGATGTTGTCGATGCGTGGAAGCCGGTAACTATCTTTCTTAGTAATGTCGTTAAGCTACCTATAGTTCTAAATGAGTGCTTCCATCCTTTTACTTTACTAGAATTACCGGTGTGGCCCATGGACTAACAGAAGGCTCGATAACACCTTGTTTGTCCAAGTCCGAGATCAATGTGCTCACTTCTCCTTGTTCAGCTATTGGAAGACGTATCGGTACTTGTCGAATCGGTTCGGCTCCCTGTGTTTCTATGACGTTAGTTACCATACTTGTTCGGCCTTGGTCGTCCGGGCTTGTTGATAAGATGTCACTGTACTTGGTTACCAGATGAAGGGCTTATTTGAATAACTGAACTGACAATTTGGTCTGCTTCAATATTGCAGACGTGAGTTCCCGGGATTTGTCTGTATCTTGCCTTCTTTTCCAATGATGGTCGTGAGAAGCTTCCAAAGAGGTGATGGTGGAAACAAGCTGGCAGCTGCTGATGACTTCTCCCGCTCTGATGCTCGCGGTTGAGTTTACAGTGTTAAGGACTCTAAGCGGCACGTATTCGTTCCATATAGACTTTACAAGGCTTCATCCTACAATCAAACTGCGGAACGCCAATGTCTTCGTTGGCTCTATGAGATAAGATTGGTGGTCTCTACAATCACCATAATGCTTGGCCCATACAATCCTCTCTGAAGATTTCGGTATATTAGTGTCGTTACATACTACCACATTTATCTTGGGAATTTGAACGCTGGGATCCTCCATCAGTACTTCGACATTCTGCCATTTCAATACACGTTTGCCCAAACCTAACGTGGTTCTATGTGGTCGCAGAAAATCCATTCCGAGAATGCAGTCATCCATAAAGTTCGCGACCAGAAAATTATGTCGGAACGCTAGACCTCCCTACGGTATCTGGAGGTTGACCTCTCCATGGACAGGTGCAGTTTCTCCCGTAGCTGTTCATAGTGAGGAAATCATGCCCTTGTGAAGTAGTTGTTGCCTCACATAGGTCTGGTCGGGTAATCGATCGGGTTGCACCAGTATCGTTTGTTATGGTGCAATGCTCTCCATCAACTTGACCCACAAGGCAACAGTCCGCTTCTCCACAATGTAGTCTTGACACCGTGATAGTGATGCTGAAGACGTCGATCATCCAAGCCAACCTCTACCCCATGAAGTCGGCTCTCGCATGTTTCTCGACCCCTCAGTTTGAAGGGCTTCCATTCTGGGCTCCTGACTCGGCCGGGATCTCCTCCTAGCTGCATACCCTGGACAATAGCTCAGGTTTCTTCAGTTTTTGCCCTTCTCTCCATAATACCAGCATCTAGGCGCACCATTTGCCTGCGGGTCTTGCTCGATTTCCACGCGCTCACACCTGCACTCGTCCGCTACTACCTTGCAAACGCGGGCAGTGGTATGAGTCACATTTTCCGCTGCCTTAAAGTTCAGACTATAAGCCAATGCATCCTTAACTGTTTGCTTTTGAACCAAACGCACGATTTGTTGTAATTTCTGGTCGTTTAATGATCGTCTCCATAATGCATTTCAAGCGTATTCATTGTAGCAACCGAGTTTAGTGCAACTCAGCGAGGATAGTCTGCAAAAGCTCGGCAGCTAGGTCTCTTATAGCAAGTATTGATGCGGTTGCTCATTCTTGCTCATTCCAGTGATTTGCCCTAGCAGGGGCTAAAAACTACGTTTTGTAAATGCTCCAGACTGTTTGTCCCTCGAATATTGGTGCTTTCACATTTCTGGATGTGCTTTGCCCTGCGGTTATAAGCGGAGCTGGTGAGGTGGTTGCTACTGGCTTCACTGCTTTGATTTCCTTTTTCACTTTTTCCATCTCATGATTGATTCTCTCCTCAACCGGGCTGACCATCTCCTCGACCTGGTGAACTTTTTGCTCGACGCATTTAATTTTGTTTGTTCAGACTACCGAGCTCCACTTATATTTGGTTGACTGTTTTTAAGAAACCTGCCTTAATATCGATCGCTTGTTGTTCCAGCTTTGCTGATTGTTCATTTAGCCCGCTGATTGTTCATCTAGCTTCGCAGTTAAACTGAATGACTGTTCATTTAGCTTGGCACTTAAACTGAATGACTGTTGTCACTGCTCTTACTGCATCAGCATCAACATTTGCATCAGCGCATTTTCTGGTTCCTTTGATTGTGATCCTTCTACTTCTCCACCTTCTCTGCCTTTTTCCGCATCTGAGGGCTCACTCAAATCCAAATACACGCCTTTCGAGTTAATCACGTTACGCAAGCGTGCAATGAGTATGGCTCTTGTACCTTGTGTAGCCAGATTTTGCTGTTCCAATTCCTCCTTTAGCTCCAATATGGTCAATTTCACTAATTTTTAAATTTAAATTTTGTTGCATTTTTATTGTTTTGGCTTTTTACCACCAGTTTCCACGTAAAATATTCCTCTTTTGCACTTTAAAAATGTTCAAAAGTTTCCACTTACAAAATTTTCTTTCTCACTTCTGACACCACTGTCATGTGGAGACGCACTGCCTTTTTAATTAAGTTGAAAGAGCTCATTATTAAGAATGCAAAATAACTAATTTCACTATTTTACAAACTTACTTTTCACTTGCCTATCAATTTATTTTTGAACTGTCTTCATGAAAATCTCTTACTTCACTATTAATTAATATCGCCTTCAATTTGCGCTCTAAACTTTTCGCAGTTTTTACTATTGCCTGTTTTACTATTACTCTTCCTAATTCATTCAGCTCAGCTTGATATAGAGTCTCTAGGCATTCAATCCATTTCTCGTATATGGCGAATGGTCTGACGAGAACTATCTAGAATATTCGAGCAATTCTGAACACCCGCAGTGACGGCACTTTCAGATATTGATCATGGATCTACTTGGTCGATTCTTATGCTTTCGAGGACACTCGTTTAATGATCACGACGTTGTTAATAGTTGCGACAACAATTGCAACAACAATTGCGACAGAATGCTTGCAGAATTGTTTGAACATGTAAGAATATTTTGAAAACTAGGTATTAACTTGAAAATTATGTTAAGATTTATTTGAGACCCTCATAATTGAAGCTTTGATAGGATATGTCACGTGGAACACTTTAGAGTTATGAAAATATTACTCATTTGATATTGAGTAACAAATACGAGTACTTTGAGTGAATATAAGTATCGAATACTCGTTAAGGAAAGTATTCGATATTGGCATTCACTCAAAGGGTCTGCATAGGGTCTTTAGCCCAGTGTGGACGCTACATCTTTCACAACGTTTTGTTTGCACAAACCAAAACGTTGAAGGCAAAATGTTGCATTTGGACGAGAAAGACGCAATGTTTTAGAACTGTGCAGTTGCAGTGAAATTTGAGCTGGTAGGGCATAAATATGCGTGAACAGCCCAAACAAGTTGGTACTTGTAGACGGCTAGCAATGTGTTTGCCTTATTTTTAAAAGTATGTCCAAGCTTCGGCAATGCTCCCGGAAATTTCTGAGCGAATTTATTCCATTGTATCAAAATTAACCGTATATTTGGAAAGTTATTCTCAAGAATTGGGTATCGCTCAAACGACACTGTGGCATATTTTGCAAAAAAATCTTAGCCTTAATGGTTACAAAATCAAATTGAATCAAGAACTAAAGCCACATGATCATTTAAAATGCGAAAACTTCTCTAATTGGGCTCTGGCAAAGCTTAAAGAAAATGAAGAATTTCATCAAAAAAATCATCTTCAGCGATGAAGCCCATATCTGGCTCAATGGCTTTGTTAATAAACAAAACATGCATTATTGGTCAGCAGCAGACCCACATGTGCTTCTTGAGACACCATTGTATTCTTTTTTTTTGTTTTTTGGTAAGGAGGTGAATGGAATTTACGCACAGAGTAAGGGACTCCCATACTCGAAAGAAGCCGACTGGACTACCCCCTAAACACCTCCCCTGTCAACCTAAGAACTCAGCCTGGAACCGTTTGACACATGGCTTTGAGCCAAGCCTCGTTTTGTTACGCCATGGGGTTCCTTCAAGCTGGGGGATACCTTTCCGAGCAGGACGGGAGATGGGAGGAAGAAGTGCCATACAAGCGATCTCTCAGCCCCAACGCCCCCAGCTGCTGTTAGTCCCTTTTATCTTTTAGGACTACCCGAGCATAATGTGCCACCTGGTTCCATTTGTCAACCGATTTGAGCATCACAGCGACTATATTATCCGGGGTGAGTCCTCCCGTCTCTCTGCAGAGGTTACTTTGCAGCCTGGCCCATTTTTTGCACGCGTAAAATGTGTGGCAGGCATTGTTTTCCTCTCCTGGACAGTAGCGATAATCGGAGGACCGTGACTTACCAATCTTGTGCAATTAAGACTGTAAACACCCATACCTGCTCAAAAGCTGGGTCAGATATAAGTCAGTCTCACCATGTCCTCGATTTAGCCATGGCCCCACCTCCGGCATGAGGCGCGCAGTCCACCTTCCCTTCGTGCAATTGGCCCAAGACTACTGCCAATAGTTGAGAGAGCGCTGTCTCTCCTCGCGGACAGCCGTCTCCCCCGCATCCTCGTTTCGGCGCAGATAAATAGCGCGTCGCTCTCTAGCAAGGAGGCCGATAGGTTTCACGCCTGCAATAGCTCTCACCGCCGAATCAGTGACTGTCGGATACGAAGATGCAGTCGTCAGTGCTCCTCTTCGCTGTATCTGTGCCAAACGTTTTCGATATACCTCCTTGCTGAGAGCGTTGCCCCACACTTCCGCTCCGTACAGTAACACTGACCCTACAGCACTCATCAAGAGGGATCTTCTTTATTGGCTGGGTCCACCTACGTTGGCCATAAGTTGACTCAGAGCCGATAGTCCTGAAGAAACCTTCTCAGCCGTTGCCCTGATTTGCTCAGAGAAACTCATCTTCGAGTCGATCAATAGCAGCAGGTACTTCACCGATGGCTCCAATACTGATCATTCTTACTCTAGGGACTCTCTTTTTTGTCAAAATGACCACTTCGGTTTTCTCCAGTGCTAAACTGAGCCCATGAGCAGTCATCCAGTCCCTCACTTGGCGCATAAGCATACCTAGCCTAAGTTGCGCCTGTTCAACGGTGTATCCAGCGACCAGAGCCACCACATTATCCGCATAGCCAACCAAGCGCGACTTACCTGGCATCTCAAGTCTCAATAACCCGTCGTAAGACACGTTCCATAGGTCCGGACCAAAGATAGATCCTTGAGCAACACCCGGTGTAATTTCCATCCTTTGTTGGCCCTGTGTCGTGTCGTAGAGCAGGCTTCGGTCCTTTAGGTAGTCCCTCAAAAGCCACATTAGATATTCTGGAACTGGAAAAAGGTTTTCCAGCGTATCCAGAATATCCACCCATCTAGCGGCGTTGAAGGCGTTCCTGATGTCGATCCGTCACTTGTTGCAGCTATATGCCTCTGCCTTTTTGGACCGTGCTCACCATCTCTGCAATTGCATCAATAGTAGAATGTCCTGCTCTAAAGCCATACTGCCGAGGAGATAGGTCCCTAGCAGCACGAATCGCATCAGTGAGTCTTCATGCATAACGGGCGGTATGCAGATGGCGATTCGGGATTTCTCTTCCCCTTGCTGATCAACGCGAGCCTCGCTACCTTCCATCGTATCGGGAAAACCCCGTCGCGAAGGCAAGCGTTAAATGTGCTGAGCAGCAAGTCAGGACAATGGTGATACCAAGCCGCAACTCCTCAGTTGGAACACCATCTGGACCTGAAGTCTTCCTCGGTTTCAACGAACGGACTGCCTCTTTCAGTTCCGGCTGTGTGAAGAGTGGACACTCGACTGCCATTTCACCATTTACAGCAACGATAAGGACAGGATTGGAGAGGAAGAGTACCCGCACTATCTCGTCCATCTTTTTCGCATCATGTATAGTATACAAGGTTTCCGTGGGGCACCAAGCTTCCGCATAACTAGCTTGTATCCAAGGCCCCACAGACCTTGTTCACATTGTCCACTAGGTCTTGCCAGCAGCGAGCCTTGCTGTTGTTGATCGATTCGTGAAGGCATTTCCTGGCCGACTTATATGCTGCTGCGCGGTTACTTTCCTCGTCCCGGCTCCGTGCCCGTATAGCTTCTCGCCGAAGCTTGTGGCCCTCCCTTCACTTTTCAGCGATTTCCGTAGACCACCAGTATACTGAGGGCTTGCCGTGCAGGGGTTTTCGATGGGGCATAGAAGCTTTGCAAGCAGTCGTGATGATGCTCATAGTTGAGTTCACCACATGTTGAACTGCCAGTCCTTCCATCCCCTCCGAAGCCCCCCTGCAGCAGTACACCTGCTGTGAGAACCTTGACAAACCTCTCAATGTCCATCCTCCTGACGGTCCATCCAACTGTAGAAAGCCGGGAGCATGGACGTCGGGAGGCAACATCGCTTATCTCAAGCAGAATGCACTGATGATCACTGGCTGAGTAGTCCTTTAATACTCTCCAGTTATGTATCCTTCGTACTGAGGACTCCGAGGCGAATGTCACGCCCGGTATGGTTCTTCCACAGCCTATACGGTGGAAGCTCGGCGTATTGCCGGTGTTTAGAACGACGAGCACCGTTTTGGCCGCCATTTCTAGGACTCGTTTTTCCCGCAGATCTGTTTTAGGCATGCCCCATTCGATTGTTTTCACGTTGAAATCTCCCCGAACGAGCACATTCCCGTCTGCGTTTGAAACAGTGCCCTTCAAAGCCTGAAGCTTGGCTTGGAAAGATGATATTGATTCATTCGGCGTTAGGTATACATTAACGAAGTTGGTTCTTAACGCGCAGAACCCAAACAAAACCATCCCCACGTCCACAGTTCTCCGCCAGGAAATCACTACTTTGAACCCAGATGGCGGTAGTACCAGTTTCATCAGGATACCATGATGCAGGACTTTTATTATGATGTTGCTCACTCAGCAGCAAGAAGATGACTTTCATGTCACCCGCAAACTGCTCAAGTAGATTTTGGGCGGTTGAACTGCGGTGTAGGTTTAGCTGCAAGATGTGGGCCATCGAAGCTCTGATTTTGCCTTGGCTAGGACTCTCTGGAAAATCCGGCAATTTCCTGATCCCATAGCGGGTCCAAAATCGAGTCTTGGATGGGCATCCTTGCAAAGAATACACTGTGCGTCCTTCGTACACTCTTTCCTTTTGTGTGCCATTTCACCGCATTTGTAACATAGAGAACTCCTATTGGGTCCTTTGCATACTTTTGCGGTGTGACCATAGGCAAGGCATTTGAAACATTGAAGGCGCGTTGCTCTTCGCCGTATCCTACAGACAACCTACCCTATTCGTTCTTTGCCCTTATTCAGAAATTGTTCGGCGTCCTTTTCGGTCAATTCAATTATGGCCATGCGTTGTCCCCTATAGTTATTTGGTGTCAGCCTCGTCTGGATTCCATCCACGCTAGGGAACTCCCTTTTGATGGCCTCTTCCACTTCGGCCAGATCTGTGACGCAGTCAATGTCTCTTATTTTTATCGTTGCCATCGGCTCGAGCGAGGTATAGCTGCGCTTTTACCGAGGATTTTCTTTACTGCGTCACAGAATGCTTTCCTTTTCTCGGCCTCTGCTCCAAATTCAACGAGTATGTGACCCGACCGCATTGATCGTACTACTTTTATATCAGTTTAAGTGTCTTCAGGCCTTAGGTTTCCTCTAATGTCCCGCAGCACCTCCACGTAGGATCGACGATCTCGGTGTTTTACGAGCAGTGCCTGCTACCGGGGTCATCGTCGGGGCTTCTTTTTCTCCTGTTGTGCATCAGGTCCTTTTTCTTGTTGGGTATCCGTGCAAACTTTAATTTCTGGAACTTTTTGAAAGAGTTTCTTTGCGACCTTCTTTGCTCCTTTTGTAAGCACTGTCTGGAACCCGTGTCCTGATGCTTCACGCCCATCAAGTGCCTCTTCCTTCCTTTTTTAATCCCGATCTCCTTTGGTTAGGCTAGATGCAATTCTTTTATAGATTTTTAACTGGTAAACTTATCTGCATGTGGCCTTTAGATTTCATCCCAACGCTTCTTTAGCCTTCTGCTCGTCTTTGGCTTTTAACCAGCTCCACCGATAATATCCAATGCGGTCTAGGAACTCCTCTTGTTCAACGAGCCCAATATTTACTGCTTTGCTGACTTTTAGGGAGTCGCATTCAGATTGTATTCTTTTAAGAACATCTCCCGCTTTTCTTCTTCGTGTCACTCGGCGGCAATTGTACTTTACAACCATCTTTGGAAGAGGTTATCGCTTTCCGAATACAGTACTTCCGCCACCTTTTCGGCGGTGGCGATGCAATCACACAACGTCGCTTTATTTGTCTGGTCACTCTTTTCTTTCCTGTCGTAATCTCCTCGTTGGCTTCAGGGTAATTCTTAATTATATCGGAATTTACGACCCTTGCATTGGTCGTTTCGTTAACGATCGCAGCAGTGACCATCGAATTCTTGATGTCCTTGATATGTTCCCCCACCGCTCAAACACCTGAAGTGTCCAGCAGAATTTCCGGCGTTCGCATAATTTTTTGCTTCGCCCGAACGCCGCAGGAATCTCAGTCTGGATCAGAGTGCCTGTTAATCTTTGTTTTTCGTCCGTATTCACTGTCATTGTATTATTCTTCGTTTTTGTCATGGTTAGTACCGCTCTCGATGTACTGTTAACGTCGTGGCTGCAACCGCTGGTTGCGTCGTCGTTATTATTTTTTAATTCTTTTGTTGGTTTTTTTTTTTATCTTTTATATATGTTTTTGGTTGCTCTAGTTTTATTGGATCCCCCCTCGGAGCCGCTATCTCCGTTTGTGTGTGTAGTCGCCTTTTTGGTCCCATGGTTAACTTTGCAGAGCAGGGAGGCCATGCGAGGGCTGGCACAAGCCCTTATGGGGACAAGTGCTCAAAGCCAGACCAGCGCTAATCGGGAGTCTCAAAAAATTACTTTTTGGTGCTGTTTTCATGCCGGAAGTTTAATTGGGCAATTTTTTTTCATGGATGAAGAAGATCGTCATGTTACCGTCAATGGAGTGTGCTATCGTGTTATGTTGGAAGATTATTTGTGGCCAAAATTGGATGAACTTGACATCAACGATATGCGGTTTCAACAAAACGGTGTCACTAGCCACACAGCATGCCTCACAATCGATTTATTGAAGTTTATTTAATTTATTGTTATGTCCTTAATGGAAAACCCGATATACCAAAATTAGTTCAAATTGATTGAACGCATATAACATTTGGAATTGGAAGTTGGTATATCGAGATCAGTTTATATAAATAAGTAACACCAGAACAACCAGAGATTTTTCTTTTAGTTCAATCATTTATTGGTGTTGAGATTCCGGCAATATACTCGTCTTTTTGGTCCTTTGAGCCAGATTTTAAATGAAATTGCTAGTTCGGATTTTTGAAAAATAGATGAGTAGAAAAGTTTCAATACTTGACAATCAGACTAAATTAGCAAAAGTGATTTTGGGGCGCGAGTGCTCAAAATATTAAAAGACATCAATTTACTGTTTTAATAAAAGTCTGGTGAGCCTTTTATCCTTCTTTGCCTTTTCTGTATAACAATGATAGTATCAACCCGTCATTGTAAACAATGATGATATTTGAAAGAAAAGTAGCTACTGATTAATAATATATTGCATGCCATGTATGTATTGTTTTCCACATGCACAAGTAGCAGCTTTGCGACCTAGGTGTTAAGTGAAATGCGGTAACTGAAATTGTCTTAAATTTTTATAAGCTTACTATCCTGCAAAAATATAACTTCTATAATCAAATTTACATAATCATGATGGCTTTAACTCTTTCCCTAAAAGACTTAATCCTTAACAAACCATGAAAACTAACATAAACACCTTTCCCGTGTAGCACATGTATTAATCCACCTTTAAACGTACATATATTCCTTGAAATTTCTTATGTTCCTTCCTTTATTCAGTTATTTCTTTTCCGTAAATTCCATGAACGTATACGACATTAAGTGGTTTTGGGTGATACCATACCCACAGGAAAGTTCTTTTGCAAACCAGCATATCTTCCCATCCGAAATATCGACGGTGTGATGGGTGAACCCGTTTGTTTCCACCAAAGGTATGTAAGCCCATCCTATACTGGCAAAGTTGAAGTATTTTGATTTGCCGAGAAATGGAGGAATGCGTTCCAAGTATTTCTTCTTAAGAATTTGAAATAACATCGCTATTGTAGTAGATGAAGTGCTATTTGACGGATTCTCCTTGTGCTCGAATGTTCTCCGAACGATTTTTGGCGTAGTAGAAAACTTTCTTACCGTAAATGTTTATTGTGCACTTTTTTTTCTTCTTGCCAAACTGAAGGATCAAAATAATAACAGGATATTTGATAGCAATTCAAAGGAAAATTTCATAATATATGATAGAATTTTGGTCTTTTATGGGCTTGTCAACTGAATAAAGTTAAGGTAAATGAATAGACTGATGTAGCCTAATTTGCTTATTCATCATTTTGAATGCTCAAGGAAGCATTGAGTACGATGACATCAGTTAAATCACTTAAAGATCTCCATTTGCTGCCATCAATTTGGAAAAGATTTATTGAAAGTGCCTCTTTGAATGTTGGTCATTCAATATGTGGAAAAAATACGTCAATTTCTTGCATAAATCTCTATTCTGTCCGAATGCACCTCTCTTATGTTCAATAGTGGATTATCGGAAGGAGAGCAACTTCAATAAAGAGTGCCGTTAAGAAGACCAACAACAATATTAAGCTGCATATAACATCTATAAAATCCGATTACCAAGCGAAATTCATCTTGCAGCTCTTTTTGTTCGCTATTCAACTGGAGTTACTGTAAATCGGCTTAGCGCACCTTTCTGTTAAGCTGAATAGACTGCTTCCTCGATTCTATCGTGTGCTCTCTACAACGAAATGCATGGCATTTTGCCCTTTCAGCGCTCTGCATGCATGCTAGTAAGAACTAACATACTCTCAACCGTAAGTGGAAAAATAGCTGATACCGCAAAGGATGAATGCGAAAAAGGATTTTTATTGAAAAATGGCCTGCAGCATTCCAGATAGTGAATTCCAACAAAATTTTTGTTATGAGTATCGTTAGGAATCGAATGTTTTTATGAAGAGTGCAAAATGTTGATATTTATTGTGATAGATTTATTTGTTGATGAGAACGAACATAGTAAGTTTGTAGGGTTCAATACAATTATGTGTTATTCTTTTCAGCGTATGTCTACAGGATAAATGTTGGTGATATTTTAAGTTTTTTTTTTGTCCAATGATGACCGACGTTTCCAGCAATGCGCTGGTGCCAGCAAAACTGTGGTTTCATCGAGGATGATGGGCACATCTCAGGAGCTGTCACAATCCATCATTCTCGACCGCATGGTCCCATGGTGTAAAATGGACCCTTCACATATACATGCCCAACATGCAAGTTGCGAGGTCGTTGAAGGTCGTGGCTTGAGCATGTGATAACTGGGTCCCTTGCGAACAGTGTGGCTTAGTTTTGTCGGAAGTGCATGTTTCACGCGCGTGCTACGACCATGAGTGAACGTCAAGTTCCGACCGCCGTTGCGCAACGTTTTGTCATTCGTTATTTCAGTGTGGGAAGTTGTTAAAATCACGGAAAATTTTCTGCATTTGCGGAATCAATTCAGTAGTGGTAGTCACAGGGTGATAGATCCGGACTGTAAGGGGGGTGTTCCAGTACCTCCCACCCCAATTCCGATATTGTATCGAGCGTGAAATGTACGGTATCTGGGCTTGCGTTATCCTGGAGAAAAATCGCACTTCATGCTGGAGTGCTCCTCCATTTCGAACGAACAGTGGGTTTCACGTGTGTTTTCAGAAGGTTAGAGTAGTATGCAGCACTGATGGTATGTTTTATATGCAGGAAATCTACATAAAGCACGCCTGGCCGGTCCCAGAACACACATAACCTTACCCGTGGACCTCTTTGTCTGCGTTTTGAATGGCGCCCCTTCCTCTACTCTTTGGACGACACTTTGCTTTCGGGAGTGTAAAAGTGTACCCATACCTCGTCTGTAGTGTAAACTTGCGTTTAAAAACCATCCCCCCACCTCGTGTCGTGTCAGCAAGCGGCAATAAATTTCTAACCGTGCCATTATTTTGCGAAATTGAAGGTGTTCGTGGATGATAGACTCTACCAATACTGATGCCAAGTTCAGCCAAAACGTCTCGAACATTCATCCTACGGCCCTCCAAAATGAGTTGTTCTACGTGGAAAATGTTGTCTGGTGTGATGCTGGTTCACGGCGGACGATCATGCGGCTCATTTTTGCCAGTTTCGTGACCATCCTTGAATGCTTTGGCCCATTTCAACACAGCAGCCCTACTCAAGAACTCACTGCCAAACTGATTTCGCAAACGCAGAAAAATTTTCGTGTTTTTAATGCCTTGCCACACTTAAAAACGAATGACAACACGTTGCGGCAGTCGGCAATATCATTCACTCATGGTAATAGCACGCATGTGAAACATGCACTCCGGACGAAAGATAAGCTTCGACCTTCAAAACATACATGCGCACCGTCTACAGCGTTTATCTCCATCATATTTGTACCGCCCTCGTATATCGTCGAGCTAAGCTTCCACAACAGACTGTGGTTTAGACTCAAAGTGCTTAGAACAATAGTGCCAGTCCATCGTTCTAAGCATTTTGATTCGACGATAGATTCTGACAGCTCCTGAGAAGTGTCCATCATTCTTAACGAAACCACTGCTTAGTAAAGTTGGTTGTAGTTTCAGATAGTTGGGATATCTCACTATGAATTTTTTTTTTCTTGAAAAGCCGTCAGGCCTTGCTTTGTTGTGTTAGCAGACGCATTTCGACTCCTTTGAGTCATCTACAATATCCAAAGGCTGTGTTAAAGGGAATGAGTTTATATAGTCGTAGAATAGGTCAAGCAGGTCTATCAATTCTTTACATATCTCTTATGCAATGTCGGCGAAAGTTTAAAACAATATCTGATATTCTATTTATTCCCTTATTTTCTTCCCTGTTTCTCCTATTCTGTTTTGTTATTATTCTCTAAAATTATTTTATATATTAAATTTCTTAATAATTTCATAGTAGAATTTTGTAGCAGAGCTGTAGATGCATTTACAGTTAACATACTAGCATTTCTCGGCATTTAATGTCCCATTATTGGGGATTCAGTGAACCCAATGTGCGACCCGAAGAACGTTTGCTACCATTTAATTGGGGGGTTTTGGATGAAGAATCATGAAAGCTGTGGGTTGGTTAAACAAAGGGTTTCCCTTTTCTTCTCTCAAACGGGTTTGGGACCGTCTACGGTGGACGCAAGATGGTGAAAGCGAATCTTTGGCACCTAATAATGGAATCGACGTAATAACCATGCCACAAGGATGGAGGTTAAGCGTGGGGCTAGCTCCCCATCCCTGGAAAACCTTAAAATGCTTCAAAACCTACAGATGGGCCTCCGAATGAATTGGACTCACAGCAACGACCTCGCAAACGAAAAAGGGACTATGGCACTGGATCCCTGGTGGTATTAAGGAGCTTTAACAACAGGTCAGCCAATATAAATTAAACATACTAGCAATCCAGAAAACGAACTGGACTGGAAATGACATTCAAGACATGAGATTGCACACAATATTCAAAAATGGGAAGCCTACCGCAAAACGAGAATTCGGAATGGCCTTCATTGTAGATAGGGAGTTCAAATAACACATTATTGATTTTAAAGCAGTAAGCGAACGGTTGTGTGCGATTCGTATAAAACCGAAATGCTTCAAAATCTGGCTGATTTATATTCACGCCCCGATCGAAGAAAAGGACGAAGAAATGAAGAAAACGTTCTACAATCACCTGGAAAGACTAATCAACTCATTGCCTACAAATGACACAAAAATGATGCTGGGTGATTTTAACGCTAACGTTGGCAATGAGCGTTCTCATTGGGGAACGACTGGATGATATAGGTCATACGTTCGACTTGCTTCCCACATCGCCGTATTCATAAAATAACCTGGGTATCACCGGATGGCAACACACAAAACCGTACATACCGAGGAACCAACTGTTATTCGGTAATCGAAATGCTCCAAACGGCGTCCTTAGCAGAAAATTTCACGGAAACCCCAGGCAACCAGCTGGCTTCCATCTTATCAGACACATCGCTGAAAATGAGCAACAGGCAATAGGTGGAAGTGAAAATGGAAATTAAGACCGAGGCCAAACAGACTATTGGATATCAAGCCCAGTTCAAAAGAAATGGTTGTCTCGACGATGAGTACCAAAATACGTTAAATAGAAAGAATTAGGCGTACAAAGATTATTTAAGTAGGAAAACCAGGAAAAAAAGAGAACATTATTCAAATCTCAGTAGAGTAGCGAATACGATAATTAAAACTAGGAAGAGGAAATACTATGACAACCAATTGAGAAGCTTCAATGTAAGTCTAGCGAGCTACAACACAAGACAAGATTACAAGGTAGTGAAAAGTCTGAAACACATTTTGCCGTGATAACATCGGTAACACCATCGCCGATGAAAATCTGATTAAGGAAAGATGAATATCATATTTCAACAACTTCCTAAATTACCCGCATAGCTCCAAAATATCAAAGTTTAAAGATGTCTCTGGTGAGCTTCCATTGACCCCACTATAGTGTAGATTGTGTGATATGGGTGTAATGCATTTCAACTTTTGACGATTAATTTCGCCCCCATTCCCATTGGAGTTACTAGGTTTCTATAAATAGGCTTACCTCTCTCAGAAGGTGGATAATCTTCATTGGCTCTAAGTATCCAAGTTGCTGCTAAGGTAGGCAGGAAGTTCCCAGAATGCTTTTCTCTCTCGGAAACAGAGCTCCACAGCACGTCAAAAGATGTTTAGATGTTTTATCTGAAAGCCTGCAGAACCAGTAGTGTTTTCCTGAAGGCACATTTTCTTAAAGTATCCTCCAAGTCTACAGTGCTTTATCAGGAACTAGTTAAAGATCCTTAGTTGATTCTTGCCTCATTTGTTACACAATTTGTATCGTTTCTCATTCCAGGCACTAAGGAACGCTTTTGATGTTTTAAGTCCAGAAGAGCTACTTCAGTGTTTCATGCTTTCTCTAGTTTGCAAAACTGCGGTTTCGTCAAAAATGATGGGCACATCTCAGAAGCTGTCACAATCCATCATCCTCGACCGCATGGTCCCAAGGTGTAAAGTGGACAATTCACATATACAGGCCCAACATGCAAGTTACGAGGGTGGCTCAAATATGATGGAGAGAAACGCTGTAGATGGCGCGCATGTGTGTTTTGAAGGTCGTAGCTTGAGTATGTGATAACTGAGTTCCTTACAAACAGTGTGGCTCAGTTTTTGTCGGGAGTGCATGTTTCACGCGCGTGTTACGACCTAAGCAATGTATTGTCATTCGTTTTTAGTGTGAGAAGGCGTTAAAAACACGAAAAATTTTCTGTGCTTGGATAATCAATTCAGTAGTGGTAGTCGCAGGGTGATAAATCCGGACTGTAGGGGGAGGATGTTTCAGTACCCGTGTGTGTTTTGAAGGTCGTAGCTTGAGTATGTGATAACTGGGTTCCTTACAAACAGTGTGGCTTAGTTTTTGTCGAGAGTGCATGTTTCACGCGCGTGCTACGACCTGAGCAATGTATTGTCATTCGTTTTTTAGTGTGAGAAGGCCTTAAAACCACGAAAAATTTTCTGTGTTTGGATAATCAATTCAGTAGTGGTAGTCGCAGGGTGATAATTTCGGACTGTAGGGGGAGGGTGTTGTAGTACCTTCCACCCCAATTCCGATATTGTGTCGACCGTGAGACATGCAGTATGAGTTCTTGCATTATCCTGGAGAGGAATCGCACGTTGTGCTTGGATGCTCCTCCGTTTTGAGCGATAAGCAGGATTCACGTGTGTTTTCAGAAGGTTAGAGTAGTATGCAGCATTAATGGAGCGTTAGATGCGCAGGAAATCGACACACAGCATGCCCTGCCGGTCCCAGAACACACATAACCTTCCCTGTGGACCTGGTTGTCTTCGTTTTCAATGGCACCCCCTTCCTTCTTCTTCCTCCACTCTTTGGACAACACCTTGCTTACGGGCGTGTAATAGTGTACCCATACCTCGTCTGTGGTGAAGATTTGCGTTAAAAAACTATAGCTTATTAGAGTCCTATGGTATACATCCCAGTTGTTGTTACGTTTAGCTGCATTGTAAAGTTTCCGTACTTCCAATCTGAGTAGCATTAACCTTTTGTTTCACCACTCGGTTGCTTTACCCTCTTTTTGGTACGAATGGAGCAACTTTCTTCGTAGGCGTTAATTATTGCCTCGCTGAGTTCTTCTGCTACATATTCTAGCTCGAGAGGATGGCTTGGAGTTCTTTTTACTGAAGTGTGTTGTAGGCTTTCTTCCAAAATGGTTTTCTCAGGTCTTCCAAAACGTACTCCAGAGGTTTGTAGTCAGATATTGAAGGTTTTGCCAACATTTTCCATTCCCTTACCATGGAGGCAATACTAATATACTAAAAGTAATATCCAGTACTTCCTCTCTTGCTCTTATGATGAAAGTGGGTATATTCCCCAGATTGAAGATGTTCATATTCGATTTCGATATGAATTCAAACAGATCCCTACCTCTATTGTACAAAAGATTGTGCGCATTTGCATCACATCTTACAAAATATAATAAAATAGATAGATTCTTCCTCTCACAATGCACCGCCAGTCTTTGTACCTCTACTAGAGGAGTTTGATTTATATCTCTTGGGAAATATACTGATACAGTAACTATGTTGTGAGTATTGCTTCTATCAAAATAGAGGTTCTTACGTAAACTAGATTTAGTATAGATGTCGATGACCTCCCATGTCTGCATCGACAATCAACTTATCGATGCCTTTGACACAAATATAGGACTAAAGCAGGGAGATGGGCTGGCCCCATGGCTATTCAATTTGGCTCTGGAATATGTCATAAGAAAGCTACCTGTCGACACACGAGGTTCATTATTATAGAAGTCGAGTCAAGTAGTAGCTATGCGCATGACATCAGCATTTTGTCACGGTAATTAACAACTGCCAAAAACTCGTCTTGAAACTCGACAGTGAAGCAAAATAAGTAGAGCTACAAATCAATAAGAATAAAACAAAGCTCATAACACAGTCGAGGAAAAATACCCCAAGTACACAAAATATCACACTTGGCGAATACAGTCTCGAAAATGTGAGCAAGTTTGTGTATTTAGGCGCCAAAATAATGAGAACCAGCAATGAATGAGACGAAATACGACGAAGAAAACAGCTCGCAAATAAAATATTTTATTCAGCTTTGACAATCTTGAAGACCAGCTGCATATACAGGCAAACAAAGCTCTAAGTATACAAATCCATGATAAAACGCGCATTGTGCTATGTATGTAAAACATAGACCCTACCCCAAGCATCGGCAAATATATTGAACGCTTTTGAGCGACGGGTCCTGAAGCGAATAATTGGAGCGAAGCTAGACTTAGACCAATGGCGAATTTGATAAAACTATGAGCTGTGTGAAATTTTTGACAAACCGGAGGTCTTAACGATTGTAAGACTGCGGTAGCTGCAATGAGCAAGCCACGTGAATCGTATGAACGAACAACTGGATATCCTTTGTTAGTATTGGTTAGAGGAACTGAAGGGCCGGATACCAATGAAGAAGCTGAGAAAAAGCTAGTCTGGCTCGGTCGACGAAGATAATTCATCACTACTCGGATTTCGAAATTGGAGACGTGGTCAATGGACCGAGACAGTTCGAGACGCTATTTGTAGGAAGCGAAGGTCTAAAAGGGGCTGTAGTGCAACAAAAAAGAAGAAGAAAAAATTAACCATAATTCATTAATTCAATAGTTTTGTCAAAACGAATAAATCATCCCAGTGGATATAAAATATAACAGGAATCCAACAACCCAAAAAACAAAAACATAATATCTCTCTACTTGCTCTATTAATAATTTAGTACCTACCAGCTTAATCCATCCTACACTTATATAAAGTAATTTCCTTCCACACATCCTTTAGACTCTGTAGGTCACTTGAAGAAGGCGAAACACGTCTGCTAAACCAACAAAGCAAGGCCCGGCGGCTTACCAAGAAGAAAAACGTATATAAAATATCTTTACTCTATAATTCCAATGTAAAACAAGTATTGAATTACCAAACTAAACTCTCAAATCACACCACCCATCCCTATCTATGCTAATTTTTCCATATTACTGTAATATATTGCATCAATTGACTATACTAGTAGTTCCCCTTATGCAAAGCTTGAAATCGACAACGCTATATTTTGCGTTTCCTTTCCCAGAGACACCAATCGAACAGCTTAAATCTGCTGATATGAGCTTAAATCTAGGACTCTTATACGCTTGCATATGAGATTATTATTTTTTCCAGCACTTTTCCACCTCACTTCACCTTATACGGTGTCCGTTGACTACACGCCAGAAAACTACAACCTGTCGTCTTGGGCGTCACCTTGGAGCCAGGCCAAGTTGCGATTGAGAGTTAGAAAAATATTACCAAGTTTCCGAAAATTGAAGGCAAAAGGAACTAGGAAAACGACATACAAGTATATATGAGTGCTACTACCTGAAGCCTATTGAATATGTTTTCTAACTTCCGTTGTATATCATTCCGACGACATCTTGACTTTTCTACAAGTTTTTAGTGTACGGTTTCATAGTCGTAAAGGACTATTTCTCCGAATACTCTCACGTTTAAGTGAAGGTTGAACGTGGTTAAGGTAAAAGCATGACTGCCCTTTTTCGGAAGCGAATGAATTATGTGTACAATGTTCGCCAAACCTTGACTATTGGTCGTCAAATGTCTCCGCAAGGAGGTTTCCTTGGAAGTCAACAAACTTTGGCGATAGGAATTATGAACCATATGGATGATGATTAATTTGCTATGCTTACTGGTATAAATACCAAGAACTCTTTTAAGAAAAACTAAAATACACGTGGAATACACGCCCGACAAAAGTAAAACATGAAGCTTTTTAAGTTTATATACATATATATATATATATATATATATATATATATATATATATATATATATATATATATATATATATACATAAATATATACAATGTATATATATATATATATATATATATATATATATATATATATATATATATATATATATATATATATATATATATATATATATATATATATATATATATATACTTATGTTTACACTTCAGCTAAATGACTTATATTGATTCTGAAACTATATGACAGTAGCTTTCCAACACATAGTTGGAAAGGTGAATCACTTGAATAAAAATCAAGTTACGCCATCTGTTAGAAAACCGCACGAATTAACCGGTACTCTTATTATAATTTATGCATACATATATTTATAGACTATATATATTTACTGCATATGCAGATTTATAAATATAAATGCATACAATAAATCGAGACTATTAAGAATAAATCCAATCAGCAGGAGGGTTCTCCTACTAGAGGGGCTTTGTAACCGTTTTAGGGTTCAAAATAAATTTCCTGATAGCATAAATTGTTGACTTGAATTATCCCTCTTATAATTGTATAAAAAATCGTTCAAATCTATCCAAAATATGCTGTTTCTTTCATTCGCACATGACAGCCATCAGTTTGTACCAGCTTAAATAATTATTCTGAATGCTCATGAGATTCCAGTTGAGCTCTTTAAATATGGTGGCAGCAGTATTCAGAAAACTATTCACAAAGTCATCTAGCACATTTGGCAACAAGAATATATGTGATGAAAACTAAAGGAAATATTTAATTCTTTCTTCGTATAATTTGCACCACGAGAAAAGAGTGTATTCTTAAATTTAAGGAGTCTCATCCTTATATGGAGAGGCCTCTTTGAAATACAAGTACTTTAGAATGTTTTTCGACTATGAAACATTCATTCACTTTTGAGCTGTTTACAAGATTTGGTGCTTATAACTTCTATAATTCCAGAGAAAAATTGCTGTTAAGCACTGATGGCTAGACAGGCGGACTGTGAGATACCGATATTTACAGGATATTGTTAAAAAATTTACAAAAGCTTAAAAAATGATCGAATGGAAACATTTATTGCATAGTAAGAAAAATTTTCGTACCAAAGCACACCAAGAAGGTGAATAAAGAAAACAACGTCCATGAAAATAACGCTACCGCCAGAGCCAATCAAGCAAGCACAGTATTAGTCATGTTGCTGGAATTCATGCCTGCAAAATTGGCATCTCGGTTTGCTTTTAAAGATTTCTTCAGAGATGGCAAAATGCACATATGCTTTATTAGCCCTCATTGCACACTTCACCACCGAAATTGTGATTCTAGACTCACATGCTACACATCCATTTATAACATTGAAGGGTACACTAGTAAAGCATCTCATCTCATCTCAAGAACATAAAACTACCAGAAAAAATTGTGATTGGTGATCAAAAATTGTCTTATTACCTTCATGAATTGTGTTTGCTAGGGGAGCAATATTTAGTGACGATGTAATACGTACGGTAACTGCTAAGGAACTCGTCATGAAACTCAACAGCGAAGCAAAACTAGTAGAGCTATAAATCAATGAAAATAAAACAAAACTCATAATGTCATGTGCTTAAAGTCGAAAAAAATACCCCAAGTACACAAAATATCACACTTGGCGAATACAGTATCGTAAATGTGGGCAAATTTGTGTATATGGACACCAAAATAATGAGAATCAGTAATGAAATATGCCGAAGAATACAGCTCTCAAATAAAATATTTTATTCAGTTGTGATGATCTCAAAGACCAGCTGCAAATACAGGAAAAAAAGCTCCAAAAAAGACCTGTGCAATGCTATGGGTATGAAACACGGACCATAAGCCAAGCATCCGCAAATTTATTGAGCGCCTTTGAGCAATGGGTCCTGAGGCAAACAGTCGGAGCGAAGCTAGATGAAGAACAATCACAAATTTGACACAACCATGAAGAAGACAAAGACTGTAGACTGTAGAAGCTGCAATGGACTGGACACATGAAAAGTAAGGACGAACAACGGATACCCCAAAAAGTATTCTTTGGGAGAACTGAAGCGCGGAGACCAGTGATGAAACCAAAGAAACGCTGGTCTGGCTCGGTCATTTCGAAATTGGAGGACGTGGCCAATAGACGGAGACAGTTGGAGGCACTTGTTGTAGGACGGCTGTAGTGTTACAAAGAAGGAAAATCCACACGATATGGTCAAGCAGACTTTCTCCAAATATTCAAGCGATTTTATCCACGCAGCAAAATCAAACTCTTGATTAGGTTATCGATCTGGTCGCTATTATAGCATCAACTTTCAAAAGTGGCGCAAAAAGCGGTGCAAAATCTCGCAAATTGCGTCATCGTTGAAGCTGCGCTCCCTGTGTGAATGTCGAAAGTGACGCTAATTCTTTACAAGGGGATGACCGATATAGTAAGACAGGAAGTGAATGTACTAAAGTAGGCCAGATTTCCGACAGGAAGTTGCACGCATTCATGTTCACGCAATCTTTCTAGGCGTCAGAATAACAGGGAGCACTGCTCATATCACAATGTTTTTGGCAATGTACGTAACAGTGCAGAACTCACTATAAGCATCGTAAATTAAAAAGTAAGAGTGGCTGCCACAGATGTGATTGCAGCCTGAAATACTGCCGCGTATTTTTCACCAAACATTTCCTTGCCAAAAATGGAGCTGACCTGTGTATCTGCAATCGTCAATTCTTAGCCCACTAAACAGAACCTCCTGTAAATGAGCAGCAGCAAATAACCCTCCACCTGGGTTTTCGCCATTCCTTCATAAGGAAATTTGTTATTACTGGCATTCCATATTCCATCATTGGGGTAGATTTTCTGAAGCATTTTGGTTAAAACGTCGATATCTTAGACATTCAACTAATCGACAAGCTGACGGAACTCACGTTCTTTGGGCAAACGCCAAACTTAGATATGCAAAGCGAGAAATTTACATGACTTACCCAAATGGACACGCACTTGAAGTATGTCACAGGATACGGCATTATATCGAAATGGTACAATGAATGCCGTTAGCAGTCAAACTTGTCACCGCATAAAACGAGTTTGAGATGAAGATCAAACTAGGCATAACTAACCAATCATCAAGCAGGTGGACCTCACTATTACACATGATAACTGGTGACCCAATCGATATCTGGCTCTCCACATCCACGACTTCACACATAAGCTACATGACGTACTTGTAAAATTTTCTCGAAAATTGGCTTGGTGTGGGCGTACAATTCAATTCCTAGTACCGAATAAGACATGAAAGCAATCGCCATGACGACTTTTTTTCGGGTTTTATAAAATAATTTTACAAAACCCTACTAAAATTGCGACCTGTCTGTCCGTCTGTCCGTTTTACTCGCAAAGTACTTAAGCTAGAAACACCAAATTTTACATGCAGGTGTGAAGTGGTGCTCTCTTGAAAGTTCAATTACAAAAAAAAATTTACGAGGTATTTAAGTGGGGTCTCCCCATATAGGGGAGTGGCCCCGAAAAAAAAATTTCATCAAACGTAGTCAATATGGGTATCATATGAAAGGTCTTAATGAGAATTTTTCAAAACAGGTCTCAAACTGACATTTTTTGCTTCAGGGGGTGCACAGAAAGGGAAAATACATGAAAAATTTGTGTGAAAATGAGCCTCGCGCAAGCTACAATGTTCGTGCTTCCGAAAATCAGCCCTCAGCTCGCGGCAACATACCATGCTTCTGATTTCTCCATCGGAGCAGGCTAGCAACAACAAGAAAGAAAATGGGAAACGCTAGGACTTTTCCCGAAAAAGCTCATGTAAGCGGAGATATACCACAATACTTTCGGCTGAAAACTTTATGCGATCTATGTGGCTACTAACCAATTCCGACCCATACTCGAAGCACTAGTCTCCACAGTCCATACTGACCACAAAGCTTTGCTTTCTGTCAAAAGCTCGAAAAAAATCTTCTCAACAGTTTTGACACCTCAATTTATCAAAAAACGTACTACAAACATACAAAATATATCAGGTACGAATAATTTCATCACTCACGACTCTTTTTGCACATAAAGTCCACCGTATACGGTCACAAGCCCGTTTGAGAAAGGAAAAGGGAACGCTTTGTTTCCCAAGCCCATAGCTTCCATGATTCCTCATCCCAAACCCTCCAATCAAATGGTAGTAAATGCTCCCGGAGTCACACATTGGGTTTACGGGTTTCCCAATAATGGGACATTAAATGCCGAGAAATGCCAATAACTGTAAAAACATCTTCAGCTCTGCTACTAAATCCTACTTACACCTCCTTCATGTGGGTGAAGGCGAATCTTTCATGCCTTAACCATGCCGCCGGAATGGTGGTTGGGTGAAGTGCTAACTTCCCGTCTTCGGAAAACCTTTAAGTGTTTCGAAACCTGCATATGAGCCTCGGAATGGATTGGACTCACAGCAACGACCTGGCAAACGAAAAAAGGACTATTGGATTGAATCCTGGAATTTCAGATCACCCAATTACCCTGATGCTGCTAAGGACCTTTTACAACTGGCCAGTCAATATCAATTAAAAATACTGGCAATACAAGAAATGGATTGGACTGGAAACGACATTCACGACATGAGATCGCACACAATACTCAAAAGTGGGAAGCTTACTGGAAAACAAGAATTCAGAGTATCTTTTGTTGTGGACAGGAAATTTCAATCGCATGTTATTGATTTTAAGGCTGTCAATGGACGGTTTTGTGCAATCCGTATAAATGCAAAATTCTTCAAAATCTGGCTGATTAATGTTCACGCTCGACTGAAGAATTTCAATCCTAAGGTTGGCAATGAGCTATCTCATCGGGGAACTACTGGAGGATGAAGCCTCCACGATGAAACAAATGACAACGGCCAGCGCCTGATTGACTTTGCATGTAGCAGAAATCTAGTCATAGGTTTGACTTGCTTCTCACATCGCCGTGTTCATAAAATGACCTGAGTATCACCGTATGGCAACACACAAAACCAGATTGATCATGTCCTGATCCAACAACGTCCATAAATACCAAGGAGCCAATTATAACTCAAATCATTACTTGATCAAATTAACCTATCAATGTCGTATGTCAAAGGCATATTCGATGAAAACCCGCCCGCTACAAAATTTGACATCGAAAGGCTCCAAATGGCGTCTGTGGCGAAAAATTTCACTGAGACCCTCGACAACCAGCTGGCTCCCATCTTATTAGACGCATTGGTAAAGACAAGTAAGGAGCTCTGGATGGAAGTGAAAGCGGTAATTAAGACCAACAACGGATTGAACATCAAGCCCGGCGAAAGAGGAATGATTGGTGAGATGATGAGTGCCGGAACACGTTAGATAAAAAGAATCAGGCGTACAAAGAATACGACGGTAGGAAAACCAGGACAAAAAGAGAACACTATGAAAATCTCAGAAGAGTAACGAATTAGATAATGAGGATTGAGAAAAAAAAATACTATGACAACCAATTGAGAAGTATCGATGTAAGTTTAGCGAGCAACAACACAGGAAAAGTATACAAAGTAGTGAAAAGCCTGGAACGTGGTTATCAGCCCAAAACCACGCTCTGTCGTGACGACATCGGAAATATCATCGCTGATGAAACCAAGATTAAGGAAAGATGGGCATCATATTTCAAGAACCTTCTTAATTCTCCGCACAGCTCCAGAACATCGGAGCCTATATATTTATGACGAAGATTTATGAAGTTTGTTCCATCATCAATGCCCAAAAGAATAATAAAGCGCCGGGCATTGATGAGATTCCTGTGGAGCTCATCAAATATGGTGGCAGTGATGTTCATCAAGCTATTCACATAGTCATCCAGCACATTTGGCAACAAGAACATATACTAAAAGAGTGGAGTCACAGTGCAAAAATTATAGAGGCATATCACTACTTTGTACGGCGTACAAAATATTTTCAAAGATCTTAGAAAAATAAATTGGATCATACGCCAACACTCTTATTGAAGAGTATCAAGGTAGTTTTAGAGCAGGTAGATTGACGATAGACCAATTGTTCACACTCAAGCAGGTACTTGAAAAATGGTAGGAGTTAAACGTAGACGTACACCAAATTTTCGTTGACTTTAAACAAGCATACGACAGTATTGATCGTAATGTTTTGTATCAAATAATGCTTTGCTTTGGCATCCCAGCCAAATTAGTCCGTCTTACTTAAATGACAATGACGTCAATGACCTCCCAAGTCGCATAAATAACCAACTCACTGATGCCTTTGACATAAATGTCGAGCTAAAACAGGGAGGTGGGCTGGCTTCATTGCTACTCAATTTGGCTCTTGATTACGTCATAAGAAAGCTACCTGTGGATACGCGAGGTACATTACTATACAAGTCGAGCCAAGTGATAGCCTATGCAGATGACATAAACATTTTATCACGGCCATTAGCAACTGCCAAAGGGCTTTTCCTGAAACTCGAAAGCAAAGCAAAACTAGGAGGGTTTCAAATCAATGAAAATAAAACAAAGCTCATGACGCAATCGAGGAAAAATACTTCAAACACACAAAATATACTTGGCGAATTCATTATCGAAAATATTAGCAAATTTTTGTATTTAGGTGCCAAAATAATGAACACGGGCAATGAATACAGCTCGCAAATAAAATATTTTATTCACTTTTGACGATCTTGAAGACCAGCTGCATACACAGGAAAATAAAGCTCTAAGTATATATATCTGTGATAAGACCTGTGTTATGCTATGGGTGTGAAAAATGGATCCTAACCCAAGTATCCGCAAATATATTGAACGCTTTTGAGCGATGGGTCCTGAGCCGAATAATTGGAGCGAATCTAGACGGGGACCAATGGTAAATTCGATACAACCATGAGCAGTATGAAATTTTTTTTACGGACCAGAGGTCTCAACGATTATAAGACTGCGGAAGCTACAATGGGCTGACCACATTTTTTCAACGTATGTGTACCACTCAGTGGTACACATACTTTGAAAAAATGTGTATCGTGTGCAATGGTAGCATGGGTGCAATGTTGGACCATGTAGACCTCATATAATGTTCAGCTAACCTGAATATTGAAAAATGTCACAATCCTGTTTACGACTAGGTCTCACGTATGCAGGCTGCTATTCAATTGAACCAAAGTCATTTTTATGGCCGATCTGGAAGTCGATACTGTTCCGTAGCCCTTCTGGGGAAATTGGGTTATTTGTTTTGGCTCAGCGTATTACATTATGTCTAACCAAGGAAGGCAATTTGAGTTGTACTTCTTCCACCCATTAAACTATTTAGCAGGTACAAGATCCTTCCGTTAATTAGCATATCACCTTAAAGTAAATGGTTTGGTGGAACGTACTCATCGGGATCCTAAAATTGTGATCCAATTATATAACAAGTTGGGTAAACAGACCTACGCTCATGTCAGAAGGGTTTTGTATTCAATTTACAAACTGCAGTCACGCAGATCGAATCAAATCAAGAAACATGTCAAAGAGGATTTTATTGGAGAAAATATGAAATACCAAGATCATAATATTTTTAACAAAGTTCAATGAATTTCGACTTTTGAGGTTTTTGGTATTGTTATACTCATAAATATCTCCCTTGATAATTATTTCAGATGTCCATCCGCGACGGAGGAAACACATTTTTCATGTATTTCCCCCCTGTGCCCCCACTGTAGCAAAAACTGACAGTTTAACAACTGTTTTGAAAAGCTCCCATGAAAACTTTCATTTTATACTCATACCGGCTACGTTTGATGAATTTTTTTTCAGGGGCCACTCTCCTGTGCTGAAATCATCGATTCATGGCCAATTTTTTCGAATCCTAGAATGGTTACAAAGCCCTATTGCTAGGAGCTCTCTCCCACCTCCTTGACTTATTTCACTTATGAGCATTAATTGTAGGTACTCATCTTCAGTCATTCATTCAATTGAATCAAGTGTTCAAAGCATGCACCTCAAACGTTGAAGTTGGGAAAAAATAACTCAAAATTATTCAATCTTCGCATTTAAAACAGCCACTATCTTGTTTTACGACTACTGATACTACTAGCTGAACCGATTCTCAAAGATATACATGACACCTATCATTCCTGAAATTTTCATGCAAATCCTAGCAAAACTGTAGTGTCTCAGTCGGTAAAAAGCGCATGTTGTTCCATAACCATATGTTGCCATAGTAATACATGCAGCGCATATTGTTCCATAGTAAAACAGGAAAATTCAAACCGCTATAACTTCGCTAAATATGATTTAATCTTTATGAAACTTTCAGGATAGATCAATCTTATGAATAAACATCTACGTGCCGAATTTCATTGAATTTAAGGGTACCGTTAAGATTTTATTCGAGAAAACATAAAATCGATAAATCATACTATTACTAACAAAGTTGAGTGAATTGCAACTTCTCACGTATTTGTTGTTGTTGTACGCACCAAGGCCTACATCGCTGATTTTTTTCAGATTTTTCGGATCACAGGTGTCCAATCGCGAGGGGGGGGGGACACGAATTTTTCGTGTATTTCCCCTCCCTGTGCGCCCTTCGAAGCAAATTTTGCCAAACTAAGACCTGTTTTGAAAAGTTCTCATCAAGACCTTTCATTTGATACCCATATCGGCTACCTTCAATGAAATTTTTTTTTCGGGGGGTCACTCTCCTATATGGGGAGACCCCCCTTAAATACCTTATAAAATTTTTTTTTTAGTTGAACTTTAAAGAGATCACCACTTCACACCTACACACAAAATTTGATGTTTCTAGCTTAAGTAGTTTCCGAGAAAAACTGCTGTGACACACGGACGGACGGACGGACGGACGGACGGACGGACGGACAGACGGACAGACTGGTCGCGAAATTAGTAGGGTTTTGTAAAATTATTTTACAAAACCCTAAAAACGATCAGTGGACGAGGCTCATTCTGAGAGTAATGGTTGGAATATGAGCCGATTATCGCAAATACCTAGGATAGTCACCAACCGAGCTACTCTACGGCCATCCCATGCGCTCACTCGGTGATTTTTTCGCACCTGCACCAAATAATAGGGAATTAACTTCTTTCTTCGAGGAACTAACTTGACACTATGAATCGATTCGCCCAGTACCTGCTGCTCACCACGGCACGTGGGTGCCATTCACCTTCAGGAACATCTTATCTTTTCATTTGGCTTAGCATTATAAACAAGTTGGGTAAACAGACCTACGCTCATGTCAGAAAGGTTTTGTATTCAATTTACAAACTGCAGTCACGCAGATCGAATCAAATCAAGAAACATGTCAAAGAGGATTTTATTGGAGAAAATATGAAATACCAAGATCATAATATTTTTAACAAAGTTCAATGAATTTCGACTTTTGAGGTTTTTGGTATTGTTATACTCATAAATATCTCCCTTGATAATTATTTCAGATGTCCATCCGCGACGGAGGAAACACATTTTTCATGTATTTCCCCCCTGTGCCCCCACTGTAGCAAAAACTGACAGTTTAACAACTGTTTTGAAAAGCTCCCATGAAAACTTTCATTTTATACTCATACCGGCTACGTTTGATGAATTTTTTTTCAGGGGCCACTCTCCTGTGCTGAAATCATCGATTCATGGCCAATTTTTTCGAATCCTAGAATGGTTACAAAGCCCTATTGCTAGGAGCTCTCTCCCACCTCCTTGACTTATTTCACTTATGAGCATTAATTGTAGGTACTCATCTTCAGTCATTCATTCAATTGAATCAAGTGTTCAAAGCATGCACCTCAAACGTTGAAGTTGGGAAAAAATAACTCAAAATTATTCAATCTTCGCATTTAAAACAGCCACTATCTTGTTTTACGACTACTGATACTACTAGCTGAACCGATTCTCAAAGATATACATGACACCTATCATTCCTGAAATTTTCATGCAAATCCTAGCAAAACTGTAGTGTCTCAGTCGGTAAAAAGCGCATGTTGTTCCATAACCATATGTTGCCATAGTAATACATGCAGCGCATATTGTTCCATAGTAAAACAGGAAAATTCAAACCGCTATAACTTCGCTAAATATGATTTAATCTTTATGAAACTTTCAGGATAGATCAATCTTATGAATAAACATCTACGTGCCGAATTTCATTGAATTTAAGGGTACCGTTAAGATTTTATTCGAGAAAACATAAAATCGATAAATCATACTATTACTAACAAAGTTGAGTGAATTGCAACTTCTCACGTATTTGTTGTTGTTGTACGCACCAAGGCCTACATCGCTGATTTTTTTCAGATTTTTCGGATCACAGGTGTCCAATCGCGAGGGGGGGGGACACGAATTTTTCGTGTATTTCCCCTCCCTGTGCGCCCTTCGAAGCAAATTTTGCCAAACTAAGACCTGTTTTGAAAAGTTCTCATCAAGACCTTTCATTTGATACCCATATCGGCTACCTTCAATGAAATTTTTTTTTCGGGGGGTCACTCTCCTATATGGGGAGACCCCCCTTAAATACCTTATAAAATTTTTTTTTTAGTTGAACTTTAAAGAGATCACCACTTCACACCTACACACAAAATTTGATGTTTCTAGCTTAAGTAGTTTCCGAGAAAAACTGCTGTGACACACGGACGGACGGACGGACGGACGGACGGACGGACGGACGGACGGACGGACAGACGGACAGACGGACAGACTGGTCGCGAAATTAGTAGGGTTTTGTAAAATTATTTTACAAAACCCTAAAAATGCTCTCCAGTGCCATATAATAGTGCTTATGAGGTAGTAAAGCAAAACAAAACATTTGTCGTCAAAGTGCGTGGCAAGAGAACAACAATTTCTATCGATAGGCTAAAACTGGTTTACAGATTGGTCGAGAATTTACCCGAGAACCAAGAAATCATTCACCAGTTGCATCCATAGCAGTCCAAGATGGTCTACAACCTACGAAAGACAGCCACAACTCAATCAGCAGCAGCAATCTTAATTGATCAGAATGACAAATCCGTTTTGTCGACCGATATTATACAGACCATAAGTATACAAGTATGTGTTGTATTATTATAGCGCAATTGGGAAAACAGAAAGAGTTGAACTTTTGGACCGATGGCCGTGTGCAGCATTCTCTTCTCTGCAACTTTCGTTGCTATGTTCCTCGAACACTTTCTGCATTTTTTGCTGCTTTTTACTGGCTGCCTTGCATTTGGTCAGAAAATACATTTCGCTGTTGTCTCTTCCATAATCGCCGCGTACTTTTTATACTTGATTTCAAAAACACGATGCTACTGACTGACTATAACTTGTTGATAGCGCTTATCATTTGATGCTAGTATACTGCATGCATAGGAACGCTAAGCGGAAGGCGGCCTGTTTGCCCTTGCATTACACAGAACACTGAAAGCAACCCTTTGCTCCTATTCTTCAAATTGGCGAATTAACTGGCCACTGTAGATCATACAATTGCAGTAAGCTATATTAGCAAAGACTTAGTCAGGATTACGGAACACCGAGACTCGTGGTTTTTTCGTACAGTTTTGTGCAATGTTGGGGGGGGGGGGGGGGGGGGGGGGCAATATCTGACATTTTGTATCACCCGGACACTGATCAGACGAAAATAATTATATCAAAAATACATGAGAAAAATGCTTTACAAACTGTATAAAAAATTGCGGTCCAAAAGGCAGAGGCACATAGTCCTGTTGGTGACACTTGACATCAGGAACACATTCAACTACACTAGAGGGGTGGATATCCTGGACACGCTGGAAAAACTTTTTCAAGTTCTAGAATATATAATGTGGCTTTTGAGGGACTACCTAAAAGACCGAAGCCTGCTCTACGACACGACACAGGGCCAACGAAAGATGGCGGTTACATCGGGTGTTGCCCAGGGATCTATCCTTGGTCCGGACCAGTGGAACGTGTCTTACAACAGGCTACTGAGACTGGAGATGGCAGATGAGTCACGTTTGGTCGGCTATGCGGATAACGCTGCAGCTCTGGTCACTAGACGCACAGTTGAATAGGTGCAGCTTAGGCTAGGTATGCTAATGCGCCGAGTGAGAGACTGGATGATTGCTCGTGGGCTCAGTTTAGCACTGGAGAAAACCGAAGTGGTCATCTTGACAAAAAAAGAGATTCGCTAGAGTAAGGACAATCAGTATTGGAGACATAAAAATCAAATCGAAAAACGCGGTGACGTATCTGATCGACTCGAAGATGAGTTTCTCTGAGCAAATCAGGACAACGGCTGAGAAGGCTGCTTCGGGAGTATCGGCTCTGAGTTGACTTATGGCCAACGTAGAGGCACCCAGCCCATCAAGAAGACGCCTCTTGATGAGTGCTGTAGGGTCAGTGCTACTGTACGGAGCAGAGGTATGGGGCAACGCTCTCTCTCAGTAAGAACGTTTACCGAAAACCCCTGGCACAGGTACAGAGAAGAGGAGCGCTGAGGGTTGTATCTTCGTAAGGAGGATGCGAGGGAGATGGTTGTCCGCAAAGAGAGACAGCGCTCACTCAACGATTGGCAGCAGTTTTGGGTTAATTGCACGAAAGTCAGGTGGACTGCGCACCTCATTCCGGATGTGAGACCTTGGCTTAATTGAAGGCATGGTGAGAGCGAGCATGGGTGTTGTCAGTCTTACCTGCACAAGATTGGTAAGTCACGGTCCCCCGATTGTCAGTATTGCCTAGGAGATGAAGACAATGCCTGCCACACATTTTTTAACGTGCATAAAATGGGACAGGCTGCGGAGGGCCCTCTACAGGGAGACAGGAGAGCTCACCGCAGATAATACAGTCGCGGTGATGCTCGAATCGGTTGAAAAATGGAACCAGGTGGCACATTATGTTCGGGCAGTCCTACAAGATAAAAGAGACTCACAACAGCAGGGGGTGGTGAGGCTGAGGGATCACTTATCTGGAACTTCCTCTTCCTCTCTCCCCTTCCGCTAGAAGAGGGACCCCCATCTTAAAGGCGCCTCACGGCGTAACAAAACGAGACCTGGCCCGAAGTGATTTGTCAAACGGTTCCAGGCTAGCTTCTCATGTTGACAGGGGAAGTGTTTAGTGGGTAGTCGCGTTGTCTTTTTGCAAACATGGGAGTCCCACACTCCATGCGTAAATGGGTACTCGACTCCCCACCACAAAAAAAAGTGTACAGAAAAATGCAAAACAAACCGGGCTAGAATTTCCCCTTAGAATATCACCTCCTTTAAATTTAATAGAAATACATTCTACGTTCAGACAAGTACTACCACCCAACGTTGTGAATTGCTTATCAACAAATATTATAACTTTAACATTTGTTTGTCAACAAACATTTTAACCTAATTCTGGAATGAGAAAAAGTTTTTAAAGTACTCTATAACTTATTAGTAAATTTTACGAGGTAGGAACTGGATTTGATAAAGTCTATATTTTACTAAATTTTTGTTACTAAAATTAATCAAATTGCTTTTCACACTTATACATACATCAATGCGAGTTCCATACTAATAAATTGATTCTACAGCATCAATACAAGATGATGTGCTAATAATTTAAGTTTATTTAGGCTAGTTCTTTTGAAGAATTAAACTTAATATGCAATTTATTGCATCAAAGTCCCTTTCAAAAGCCAGAATATGAAAACTATGCCATTGAACTCATTGAATCATTCAACATACACCCTTCTGTTTTTTTCGCTTCCCGCATTCCAGGAGTCATGATAAATTGATGACCTAAAGTTAGTAAAGTGTAATATCATGTTTTTTTAACGAAATAGCAATGTTAATTTATTTTAAACGTATATATCTCTATTTTATGCACCATATGCCTGGAATGTGGATGACCGACAGCAAAAAAACACATCATATGTAGCCTCCTGAAAAAAGTCATACCCGAATATGAAATTTTAAAATTAAACTGGTGTCGGTTGCCATAAAGGAGTATCAGTCGCAATATTGTGAATATCTGTCTGTAGCCCGAGAGACTATTCGTGTATAAAATTTTACACGCATGCATTACCAATGGCTTCCATCGTCTCCCGGGAATGATGTAATGAAAATATAGCATGGGTACAAAGAACTATCCAAAGCATATTTTCCCATATTTCTGGATATTGCGACTTACTGATCGATAGCAGAAAGGTCGTTTTCTTCCTTTTCTCCAAAAACACGCTTATTGGAATAGTTTTCTGCTTCAATACCAAATCAAGTTCATCGAAAAGGATTTCTTTGAACGTTCGTGACGAGGGTGATTGGATCTATCTGACGTAAGATAAGAGTAATAGAGGTAAAATGTATAATGCTCTAAGGTAGGTTAGTTTAATTTTTAAGCTGCTTATGATGAACAACATGCTTTTAGTTTTAAAAGTGTGTTGAAAAGATTTAGGATTAAATTATCTGGTTAGGTAAACAATGTTCTCTTGGAGTGTTGAAAATCTGCTAGTATTTAAAACGTAATATAAATAAAAAAAATACAACTCAGAAATCTGAACATGGAAAACTCATGACTCAGAATCATTATTTTGGAAATTGCTCTTGCTTTTCTCCTCAGTTTTTGGCCTTTGCAAAAAATTTTTTTCCAAAGACCTACTAGTTTGGCGACCTGTCTGTCCGTTTGTCCGTCCGTCTGCCCGTACGTCACAGCTGATTTCCTCAGAAACTATAGATGCTAGAATGCTCAAACTTTGTGAAAAGGTCAGAAGTGATGGTCTCTCAAAAGTTAATGTCTTAACAAAAATTTAAAAATTCCCCCTTATAACGAATTGGCCCTTAAAATTTTTTTTTACTCGAAGGTAGTCGAAAGGGGTATCAAATGAAAGGTATTGATTGGAACTTTTCGAATCTGAAATAATAAAATCATTTTATGAAAAAAGGGGCCCAAGAGAAGGCAACATGTACCAAAAATTGGTGGTATTCACACCTGTCAGTACGCGTTGTTTTATTTGAACACTTTTTTGGGATCAAATGGCCTTTATTTCATATGTTGAGCTAATTTCAGTTTTTCTTATCTAATCAAATTAATGAAAATGAGTCAGACTATTCTTAAATGTCGTAAATAAGCAAAAGTAATTGAAATTAAATTAAAACTCACTTTATTTGATGTAAGACATAAAACAATTTTTGTCCTTCTTCAATTAAAGTGTGACCTTGTACTTCTTGCAAATAATGAATGATTTTTTGTCAAATCCATCATTTTTATTTTGGATTTGACAAATATGGAGACGTGCAGGATGTTGTCTATTTGCACCTCTTCCTCCGGCACGATTTAATGCACCTTTTTCTTTCCAACCGGTGAGGCGCACGAACAATTACTGGACTCACCTGAGTCCTCTTTCGATGCGGCATTGGCGCTAGTATTTGCCGAGATATTCGTTGAAGAATTTATTGAGGATGCTGGACGACCACGGCGGCACTTCTGGGGGTTACCTTCACTGCATGCATTGGTTTTTCACTTGAAGAGAATATTGGCCACTTCCATACAAAATGCCATCGAATCCAAAATACACTTGCTGTGTGAAGAGGCCTTCATGCAGTCAATTCTGTACTTCATCCAAATGACAATGATAACCAGATCGGAGAAATGCATTATAACTCGCACGGTCCATTTAAAAGTTTGTATTTTAATTCGCTAGTACTGGATCATTTGTTCCAGTTAATCGATCCCACCTATACTCCCGTTGTACAAATAAATTACCTCAGGACGATTGATTTCAATGTATCCATGAGTCTGTTTGTCACATCGTTGTGCTTTGTCTTTGACGCCAATTTCATTGAAATTCAAAGCCAAATTGACCGTAAACACTTGGAAAATTCTCTATTCCACTAATTTGATTCCTACTTTAACAAAATACTGCACTCACCCAGAGCCTTCGCACTACTGGACATTAAAATTATTATCAAATAAAAAAGGGTGCTCACTTACTACACCACTTCTTCGCATCCAAGCCAAGTTTCCAAATCCTGGTTGGGTTCTAAAATATCTTCTCTGAAAACTCTGACACGCACTTCATTATGGAACACGCTTTTCTTCTCTGTACAAATGATCAATTTGTTACCACTATTTTCACTAAATTTTAATCAATCAATCACTCAAAATTTTATTCTGTTTCGCCAAAATTTAATCTTACCTACTATCCTAATTTTAGGCAAGATGTACGAATTTCCAAGAGATGCCCCCAATTTTCTGCTGCTTCTCTTCTTGAATCCGATCTCCAATTTCCAGTTCTGAGTTAATAGTTGCCAGCGGTCTTCTTACCCAGTGATATTCTTCTGCTGAAGTTCACCCGATTGCTTTTCGTTCCGGAAGATACGTCTTCCTCGAGATCTAAGTGGCAAAAGAGGGCTTCCACTTCACCTTCGTCTTAACTGCTATATTAACCGGTTCTTCTTTCACCCCCTGGCAATTTAATCTTATTTTGCAACACGTGCGTTCCGCCAGTGGTCCCAAAATGGCTCCATTCCTTTCAGTCGTGGCGTTCATGAGTCGCGTTCAGCATAACACTTGGTTAGTACGGGGTTGGCATTATTGGCATAGGTAATGCAGCCACGTTCCAGCTGTCAGCGGTGACAGTTTATTATGAGTTCTGCTGATACTGTTTCACAATGAATTGCTGCTATTTTGTTTATTGCTACTATTACTGTTGCTGTGGTTATATATATGGTGATAGTTAATTGGCATAATGCTATGTTGACTCACTCGAGCTCGAACTCATGCTTATATTGCTATGGCTGGTCGAATTCGAAAAATCCTCTCAAGGAGAGATTCGACACGCCGTTTTACTCCTTAAAGCGGTGTAACTTAAACTCATACCATTTTCTTTAAGCTCTTGGTGTTTATTTTAGTTTAATCTATTAATCTCATTAACATTTTTCCTAAAATGTTTAATTCTTTGTTTCTTTGAAATGGTTCTTCATAATATCAGTTCTAGAAGTCTGTGTGGTCTAGTGGTTAGAGCAAGAACCCATAAACCGAAGGTCCCAGGTTCAAATCTCGTTGGGAGCAACGTGATTTAGCTCAGGAGATTTTTCGGACAGACTATGAGTGTTCACTCAGTGATGGTATGTACTGATTTAATCAGATCATATCATAGCTGAGCAAGCACACGGGAGCATGAAACTGACCAAACCAACTTCCGAAAAAATCTATACGGTCATGAAAATCAAAAACTCTAACTATCTCTAAGCGAAGGCCCGAGAGAGGCTGTAGTGCTACACAGAAGAAGCAGAAGAATATCAGTTGTAATCTCGCTTCCGCAGTTACCGGGTTATTGTTTGTTGTTTGTGTCATTTTCATTAGCAAGTACCTTGTTGTCAATCGCCCATTCGACGAAATGTGAGAAACACTTTTAGCATGTACGGGAATATTGGCATTCAAGTTAATTGAAATCTTACAAGATTGGTCAATTGCCGACGGGGTAATCCACAGTAATTGCTTTCACCGTAACTCTTCTCTTGATATTAATCAGTCGGGCGCATGTGGACGAGTGCAAAAAGTAGCAAATGTTGATAGACTGTTGCATAAAATTATCGATATAGCAAATGATATTTGTAATCCAATCCACTGCAACTTTCTTTGACTTTCTATTTACGAAATCATATTCGAACAAGAATTTTGTATTTTTCCACGTAAAAGATACTGTGTTACACCTAACATTAACATCCAGCCCAGTGAAGATTGTATTGTACTTTCTCACAATCTATTAAATATTTATCAAATTATGCGCAACTCGCTAGTGAAACGACGCTCAATGTCTGGCAGTTGCTTAAAATAGCTGGTTTTACTTATATGATATGCAGACATATGTGTCTTCATTGCATAATTCAAAGTAAGACCAAGCTCTTAGATTAATCGGGCCTCTTTTCACGTACTCTAGGACTGGGGTTATTAACACGGCTTTCTCTATATTTGTGTTTGCTAGGAGATGGATAAATTTGTCAACCAAAAAACTGATGATAAGATAACTCTTAATTTAACTTAAAAACTACCCTTAAAATCACAAAAAATTTAAATTGTGCGCTAATGTTAAAGGATTATACTGCCTTAGTTTGGGGGGACGTCGATATCAAATACTCAATATTGAAGTAACTATTAATTTAATTTCGGTTTTGAAAATTTTTTTTAATTTCGAAGTCAAAAAATTGAATGCCTAAGAACGAACTATTAAAACCAAATCACGGGTTAAATTTAAGTCAACAAAATATACGTTGAATTCTGAGGAGGTTCCATACTTCACCTATATCTCAGCAAAAAAATCAGACCTTACTCTTGAAGGGTCTTGATTCCGGAGAGGATACCTTCAAGTGCATCAGAAATTGAATTAATTTTTGTCAAAACCTTTGCAACAAGGGGTCCATCATCAAAAAGAAGAATCTACCACTTTATCTGGTACAAATTGCCAATAAAAGCAGCCCAAGTGCCCTTTAATAGATAAGGTAATTGACTTTCAGAATACTGAGGTAAGAATACCTCTAGAAAGGATAATTCAATCAGTCAATCAAGTCAATCAGTCAATCAAGTCAATCAGTCAATCAAGTCAATCAGTCAATGCAAAGAAGTTAATGCCCTTAGGAAATATAAATTGGCCCATATGGAGTCTAATGAAAAATTGTACTGCGTTAACTGTGGTGTATTTGATAATCCAGAATCATATTGAGGATGCCTGCGATATCAAGATGTAAGAGTAAAATTTATTCCAAAAACAAAACACACAACAGTGTGATACATCAAGCCCGGGGTATCATTTGCACTCGCGGTTAGAATACCAGCAAACAATGCAGTGAATAGTGTGAATAGTGGAAGAAATAACAATGAGTTGCTTTTTAAAATTTACTAGCAACTTAATTCTTTATCGAAGAGAATCGGCAAACAGAATTCAAAAATTCATTTTGTCTTTCAGTCTTCAAATACTTCAAATGTCTCAAAATAACTTGCCATCAAGTCACATTTACAAGAAAAGGCTTCGTCTCAACGCAATCTACGTCAACTCTCTTGTTACTCCACATTTACATGATTCTCTCCCGGAATAAATTGCCAAGCAAAAGTCTGACATTTTGCTTCTCACTGAAACCTTGCTCCAATCCTGGCGCTTAATGACGTTCAAGGACTTTGAATTAGTAATAAACTATAGGGTAAACGGTTTTGGGGGGGGTATGGCGTCGGAATATAGATTAGAATATTATATTGTTTCCAAAATATTGATAAAGTCAAATTCAAAAAGTTTGAATCTCTTGAAGCCTCCGTTATCAAAATTTCACTGCCAAGTGGGGATAACCTCTTCGTTATCTCTGCCTACGCAATTGGTCAAAACAATCTCAAGCTCAAGGAGGAGCTTGATTCCTTGTTTCACATACTTGAATTTAACAGCCTGCATAGCTATTATATCCTTGCCGGTGACCTGAACAATAACCCAAGAGGTGTATTCCTGAAGTGGTTTATATCAAGGAACCAAATCGAATACTGATGCAATCTATATAGGACAAGATCCCAACATACCCTGAGACAAATTCAAATTTGGACCTCTGCATGCTGGCACAAGAGTTGAATTCTGCCTGAATAGTCCTCAGCGAAAACTATAGGTGCTTCCTTACGATAGCGATCATAACTCTGTTGTTAGGGAAATAGATCATCAAAGGAATGATGCCTCTTTCATTCCAGTTCAACATTGAAATCATCAGTTGAATTCCAAAAAAATGGATTTAGGAAAGTTTCAAAAGAAGTTTAATCGTAATATCCTCCTTCAGATGATGGTAGCTCTCGCTCAATGGCTTCTAATGACAGCAATCTAACTAACGATGAAATAGATCTCTATTTGTCGAAGTTAGGGAAGCTGACGTTGAATACAATTGCGAAAGTATTTCCCAAGATTAAACATCAAAACAATATGGAAAGATATGGGACACCAACCATCGTAACGTTAAAAAGATTGAAAAGCCTTCGTCTCACACGCTTCAACAATATTTCTCGATGATTTCTGGACTACAACCAATCCTCGTTGATTTTGCTGAAATTACAACTGAAGAAGAAGAAGTAGCTACCAGGCATCAGTTGATATTTTTTAAGTTTACGATGTACAAAAAATCGTTAGCTAGGATCAGGGAAGACATAAACTTTTTGAAAACGTGTCTTGAGAGAAGACTCACTCCGAACAGCATATCTTCGAATTTGGCGAAGATACGCTGTGGCCTTAAAAAACGCGGTAAGCCAAAAGATAGTAGTGGAACGAAAATTAATGAAGATCAGCATCAAGCAACTCTACACGAAATTGAATGATACGACTCTCACGACCTGCGCGAAGTATCTGGAGCTTATGCGAGGATCTTAACACTGTGTTAAAGGTAATACGGAGGACTTACTGGAAAAAGCGGACTTAATATACCAATGTGAGAAAGAAAAGAAAAGGGAAATACATCGGAAAAAGTTGAATCGATTGGAAGAAGCGGCCAAACCAGCGAAACAGTTCAAGAAATCCCCAGACTGGTTTTTAATGGAAAGGAAATGCAATTACTCAACATGGGATTAAATTACGTTATAAAACCATCAAAAATACCTTTAGAGGAGATCATCGTAGAAACGGAAGCAGCAATGAGTAGACTACCGGAAGGACAGAAAACGATGGCAAGGAATGATATAGCCGAGGCATTAGGGGAGCGAAAAAGGTGGTAAACAGTGAAGAGGCAAGCATAGTTGTTGAACTGAAGAAGAAACCTGTTCACTTTGTCAAGGTAGATAAAGGAAATACAGTGGTAGTGGTGGATAAAAGCAGGTATGATGAGGCGGCCATACAAAAGCCAAGCAGCGGTAATTTCTTCGAGCTACGCTGGAGCCCATCAAAGGAATCCATGAAAAGATTCAAAAGGACAATTAAAAGTTGTGAGTCATAAATTGGCAAATTGACGAAGGTTAGAGTGAGCAACCCTACTTTGCCTAGGATAAAGTGTTTGCCAAAAATAAACAAAGACGGGAACCAAATGCGTGAGATTATTTTGGCCGTGAATGCACTTACCCGAAAACTGGTGAGATGGTTGGTGAACGAATTTATGCAAATGACCCAAATGGATGGTAGATCTGTAAAAAATAGCAAAGAATTCTCCGAGAAAATCCTCAAGTTTGGCCCACCAGCGCAAGACGAAATTATGGTGTCTTTCGACGTGAAAGCTCTATTCCCGTGTATTCCGGTGATGGAGACACTGGGATACATTCTCACTAAGAAAATTCATTATCCTAGAAAATAAAAACCAGGCAGTATATCCAACTTGCGAGACTTTGCATAATCGGAAATTATTTCACCTTTCGGGGGAAATTTTATAAGACGAAAGACGGAGTAGCGATGGGAAATCCACTTCTACCATTCTTCGGCGAGATATTTATGACGAAACTAGAAGATGGACTGCAGGAGAAAGGCCAATTACCAAAACATTGGGTGCTGTAGTCATCAAGGAAGCTAGAGATATACGTGAATTGGATGTGATGGAAAGCTTGGCAATTACCCGGGAAAGGAAATAGTTGATGAATCAGGATGACGGAAACTGCAGTTGATGGCTATTTAAATTAATTAAATAATAATATCTTTTCTGAATCTTGTAATAACAATATTTTTATAACTACTCTTTTGTAAATTACCTTTCCTACCTTTTATTAGCTTAAGGAAATTTCCCTAATTACCTTTTAATGACCCAAAGTAAATTTCCTAGTAGTATATAAGCAGTATATAAGCAGGAATGTGAGTGAAAATAAATTAATCGCTCAAGAAGACCGAACGATTACGGTCGAAAATCGATTTCGAGAAGAAAAATATAGTACACAAAATTAAAAGGAAGCTGTCTTTTTCTATTTTCAGTTGGAGTATTTTGTGAAGGCGAAAATGAATTCGATTACAAAAAACTGAAGAATGTCCGGAACTTAATCTGTTCATATTTCAAGGTTGAGGTCAGTAATCATTGGGCGGAAAAACTTAGGGGTATTAGCCCACAAGACCCAGATGACGTTTTCATGAACGTAAAAAGATTATTCGGTAAGAAGTCTCGAATGTTGAAGTCGCTAGTGAATGAGATCAATCTTTTCGATAGGGCTCATCGAAACTTGCTCTAATTGGAGCCCATTTTGATTTTGTTTGTCTACCAACTCTGAAAAAAGTAATCAAATACTGTCAGAGGTCATTGAAGCGAAAATTTCCGAGTTTAAATCAAACCTGAACGGCGAATCAATCGTTTATTTCAATGAAACATTGACATCGGATTTCATACCAAACTTAAACCTTATTGATTATTTTGGCAGCTATCAAGAATTGTATTTCAGATTTGGCAATACAAAAAACAAGAAATCATGTGGTATTGACGGTATTTCAAATGAAGTTCTGTGACATTTGACTGAGGTTGCTATTAGGAATTATTGCATATTGTTCAACAACACGTTGAACAATTGATATTTCCCAAAAGAGTGGAAAATGGTCAGGGTATTTCCGATCTTGAAGAAAGGAAAAGAATCTTCATGTCCTAAAAGCGATCACCCAATCAGCTGCTGCCTAACATCAGCAAGTTGTATGACGTGATACTGAACAAAGCATTAAACGCCCGCATTGAGAAATATGAATTGATGCCAGATTTCCAGTTTAACGTACGTGCCAAGCATTAATCTCCAAGATCTGTTGGAAACTGAAAAATCGAGAATATATTAAAGCATGTCTCATTGATATGGAGAAATCCTACGAAACGCTGTTGTTAAACGAGCTAATTTTCAAGCAGAATGGGTTCCCTAGACACCTTTTCGCCATGATGTGGTGTATGTTATACGGGAAATTATTTGTTTGACTGATGGAAATTTGACGACAATGCGCGATTTCAAGGTCTTGAAGGGTCTACAGCTGGAAACAGTTACTGTACCTCTGCTCTTCTCAATATTCGTTCGCAAGCTATTGACGGCTTTGATTTTAACGTCTCGCCAACGAGATCATTGGTACCTTTTGCTGTTGATCTGATCATTTATATTCCAGATTAGAAAGCTTCAATGGCTTAGAGCAATCTTCAAAAAATATTCAACGATATGCAGCTCTACAACAATAATTGGCGAATGAAAGTCAATGCGTAGAAGTGCGAAACAATTTTGTTTTGAACACCGCTACAGGAGATTAGTCAAGGCTTGAAACGTAATTGGAAGGATTTCCACATTATGGCTGGTAAGAGTAGTTCGGAATGGGTTCTACGTAAATCATATATTCGATATCTCAGTGTTCATCACGATGAGTATCTGTACTATACTGAACATGTCAAAATCATGCTCAGTAAAGCATAAATTTAGTCATAGCCTTTCGATGACTCTTTCATTTCCGATACATCGATCAAAAGGCCAAAATTATCTGTTACAAGCCCTGACTAGCCCAGTTTTGACAAATGGCTGCCAGATATGGTACTACAACCAGAGTGCTAGTATCATGAAAAGATTAAGAGTTTTCAGGAGGCATGTACTGGTTCGTACAAAAAGTCTGAGATGGATTGGAAGCACTATATATCAAATAGAAGAATCTATTCAACTGCCTAAGTGGCAAGAGGCGATATCTTCATATTGAGAACTCTTCAAAATCATGCCGCAAGATCTGTAAAAGTGAGCTAAAACCCCATGATTTCACAGCCCTTCCACACTACAGACGGGTATATTGAGACTCGTCTCGTCACTGATTTCGTTCCCTCAGAAGCATTTGTGTATTTGGACATGAATCGATATGTTTTTGATTCTGACGTTGTCTCAATCATATATAGACGAAGATAAAATATCCGAATTTGAGTCCACGAGGTCAATAATTCCATTGGAGATACTCATCAGCTAGATTCGTTGAGGTTGGTTGAGCTGGGACGGAGAAATGGCTGAATTACATTGTCTTAATTATTCGTGGTTATTTTTTGTATTTTTCGTTACTTAGTTTTGAGTTCCAGCTCATTATTTCCATATACAGTATTGTTATTATTTACTTATGTTAAACATTAGGGATAGGTTTTAATATTTAAGATAGGTATATTTTATGTTTAGTATATTAAGTATAGAGATAAGGTTTAACATTTAAGTTATGAATATTATGCTAGCATTATACTAGGTTGGGGTAAAGTTTTTGATTAAATTTTATTAGAATTAAGTTATAACATATTAGATGTAGGGTAGAAGTTCACTGTTCTGTTGTGTTAATGTTATAATTAATTTTTGAATTGGTTGTTTTGATGTGGTTGGTTTTTCTTCTTTTCCCAATTGAATCATAAAATATGCAATAGTTTTAATTAAATTGAATTTGATATTCTTTTTGTGAATATAAATTATTTGATTAATAACGCAGAAATTTAGAGTCATTTGGGCCATTAAGTTCTAATATTTTTGATTGCTTGGAATTTGCTTTGTATTCTTTGAAAATTTATACCGATTAATATTGAATAAAGTACTTTGAACTTTGACATAAAATTAAGTTGAACTTTGTATGTGTCCATAATTGGATACATTTGAGCCTAAACAAATAAAGAAAAAGTATTTCATATATTTTCTTAAGACATATGGAAAAGCCTTAAATTTCCGACTTTTTCTACATTCATGATTTCATTTTGATTGTAATATTAAAGTCTATTCGAAGAAAATATAAAATTCCTTTTAACATGCATTATATAGACAATCATAACTTCAATGTAAATTAAGTTAATATGCGTGATTAGTTCCACGATTTATCATATCAAGAAAATTATAACACATCCTGCTGAATATTTTAGTCGCTCTCTCAGGATTAATAACATACACCATCAACAAATTAAGTAGGTGGTACCTCACGCTCAACACGTATGAGTTTGTATTGTTTAGGGTACAAACGATTGAGTGTTTCATTCTACAACTAAGATTTTATTACGACGTCCGTTTAGTACAACGACTATTCAAGGATGCTAATAGAAATTTGCGTGTAGCACGCAACACTTGCTCGTTTAGAGTCCTTAAATGTATTCACAGGCTTTTTCCACTTAAACGCGCGCCCATCTGAACTCAAGGCCACAGTTTCGACGTGTAGCGCATTTGAAATGCTAATAAAATTCAATTAACAATAAAAGCTGTAAAAACAGTGTTAAATCTTACTATAAAATTCGTACATCACGCTGTGTTGAGCACAACAAGAAATCGTTGTAATTAAGAATTTGTGAAACAATGAACGCAGATTTTATTTGGGCGTTTATGGACAAGCTACTGATGCTTTAGGGTTATTGCACTGAAATTGTTCACACTGATATTATTAACCTAAATAATTATAAATCGGCAGAATTTGTTAAAGTTGTAATAAGGATATATGTCCATTGATTTAATGTAATTAGAAATTAATTAATTATCGACGATTTTGCAGCTCATTTATAGCTCTATATTTTTATTTCAAATTAGATTTTAAAAAAAAAATATCAAAATTTTTCTCTCGCTCTTCCTTATCTTAAAGACATGACAATAATTATAACAGTTAAAAGTTTAAAATGCCTCTAAGAATATTTTTTCGAAATATATTCGAATTTGTTCGAATTGATAATGAAATTTTGGCAAATAAACTTGGTTTGAATAGTGGCAATTAATTTTTTTTGTTGAATCCTTCAAGTAGGATGATTATAGTGAGTTTAAAAGTATACAACAGGAAAGAAGGCATCAAGAATAGATGATTAAGATTTCCTTAGCTCATAAAATAATGCATAACGACTGAGATAGGCATTATGCGTAAATTTAAGAGTTTACGTAAGAAGTTCTGACCTCTTCATGAGTTCTACAAGTTCAAAGTATAAATCTTTATCTTGATTTTAGAACTAAAGCCCCCTTTAGACCATCGCTTTGCGATAGTTAGAGTATCTCATTACCTTGATCGATTGTATCGACAATCGGGAAGGTGATATGGTAAGTGCCACGTTTTGGTCTTGTGTCCGTCCTCTCAACTGCGATACGCTCTGATTTTAAGCCAATAAGTATCATAACTGAACGGGCTTATAGTCCGTCACTCGAAGCAAATTTTGTTGCAGCCAACGAGACTCGAACCAGGGATCTTCGGCTTACAGGGTGAGTGCTCTAACTACTTCATCACGGGGACTAAACATCTAACATTTAAGGTCAAAAAAGACAAACGATAAAAGTCAAGAAAAGGTAAGCGTAATAAGATCAAGCTCAAAGATAAAAATCAAGATGATACGGTCAAAGGCTCACAAAGCCAAATTTGGGATTCCTTAAAGATGATCCGAAGTTCATTTGAGAAGGGGAAAAAGCTCCACGTGGTGCCCTCTACATTAAATTCTTCTCAATTTCCAGCCGAAGTTTCATACAAGCTTAGTGTTTACCCGGGAGGTAATACAGACATAATGAAGTTTCTTTAGTATCGCCCTCAACAAAGGATAACTGGCTCATACCAGTTTATATAGGGCTGCCAATTTCATATACTCGTAACTCATATTATTAATGTCCTCGCATGTGAACAAAAGAAAATATGTTGATTAGGCACAGTTACAGTTGATGGACTGATTTAACATTTTGTGCAAGGTAAGTTCAGTCAACTACTTATTCAGATTTGATTTGTATCAGATATAACAATTTCTTACAATAGAGTACTTGAGATTACTGCTCGTTTGCAAAAAGCAGTCACAAAACAGATATTTTTGTACTAATTTTGAATTTGTTTTTAAAGATGCTGAAATATCTTAATGCTGTTTGCAGATAATTTCTTCATATTTTTGTGCGTTCTATGTGTGTAGCCTATATCTTGTCATGTTCATGAAAATAAATACTATCTTTTAATTGAAGCAGTCACAAGGTTCTGAAAAGGTTTATCATCATATTAACATTTCACTTTCGCTTTACACTTTAGTCGTAATTCTTTAACTAATTTACTATGCACGTACCGAAACCACTGACATTTTGCGTCTACTAATCACTATGCATGTGTGCCATGGCGTTTTAAACAGGGTAGTAAATGTGCAGGGAGTAACCAAATTATAAGGGGTAGTAGACAAACTTTCAAATTTTTAGTGTATGCCATATTAACGCACGAAAACATCGATGCTCACCCAACACTTTTACCGACATTTGCTTCTACTAAAACGTAACCCATTTGTTCCCAGAAAAACAAAACTTTTTTTGCGAGTCAGTTCATTTTTGTATACAACATTATTTTGTTTATCTTCGAAATATTGTTTGTAAAAACATGCATTTTTTCAACTTTACGTACATAAGAATCAAAGGTACAACAAATGTTGGGAAATACATTGCCGAATGCAGTTTTTTAACACAATTCTTGCGATTTTTACTTTCACTTTATTGATGCGATTTTGAGTCGAGGAAAATGAGTTCTGATTTTTACTATAAATAACTTTGCTATTGTGGTAATACTGATAGTAAAAATGAATGTGTAAATATAGCATTTGGAAATATGAATATGTAAACCTAGCATTAAGAAAAAAAGAAAGAGGCTACTGGATAGAGATAAGAAAGAATGTGGATAGGACACAGTCTTTTGATGCTGGTCATATCGTGTGTAGATGAAAAATTGTATGCGTGATGAAATAAATATTCGAAAGTAAATATCGTTTTTCTGCTTTTAATTTAAAACCACTGCTTACAATATCAGAAGTGGGATCGTGCCCTGCAGCAATTGATTGTGAACGTGATCAGCACTACCGCGTATTAATTGTGAGAAAACATATTAAAAACTGAGTGATCAAAGGGGAAGATAAAACGAGGACAGAAAAACCAAAAGAGTGAACGAATGAAAAGTTCAATAAACAATAAAAAGTGAATGATCAATAGAAAAATAATAAACTAATAATAAAAAGTGAGTAATTGAGAAAAAGAGCGGAAACACTGTCACGCAGTTGACCGCGGCGCAAGTAAAGGCATGCTTGGAGAAAGCAGGACAGAAGACGACGAGAAATAAGAGTGAGCTAGTATTGCGGTTAATGTCTATTCCCGAAGAAGGCAGAGAGAGGACGATTCATGATGAAATGGCGACGAGGAAGATGGTGGCAGTGCAGTCGGCGGAGTATTGGAATCATCGGAAAGTGAGAACGATGTTTGAGGGAACTAAAGTGACTAGCAAAAAGGAGCGGACACGCCGCTCAAAAGATACAAAAAGAGGGAGTTACCTTAAGATAAAAAAGGGGACCTTGATGAACCGCGAACTAGAGCTGATGAAACGAGAGTTGGAGTTGCAAAGGAGAGCATGAGTGTTTAAGTAAGGAGAATATGATGATGCAACGGTCAAGTGAGCAAAATTTGACAGCTGGTGTTGGTATGACGAGTGCCTCCTTTGCGAGTGGAAAAGATTTTATGAAAGAAAGTAAGTTGAAACTGATGAAATTGAAAGATGAGCTAAACAAAACAGCTGGTACAAAGGAGCTTTAAAATGAATGTAAAAATTTGATAAATATTGAAATTGAGATAGACGATGAACTAGTTATTCATGAAAACATGAATTCGAATACTAAAAGAAGACTTGCAAAGTTGTTTGAGGAATTATTTGTATTGTACAGGCCCTGAATTTCCGAAGATTAGGTATGAAATGAAGTTGAGGTTGACTGATGAAAAGCCATTCCAATGGTCACCAAGAAGGTTATCATATAGTGGGAAAGAGAAATTGCAAGTGATCTTAGACGATTTAATTAACTCAGGAGTTATAAAAGTTAGCAAGTGCAAAGTTTTCTGGGACTCTGCTCTTATTTCAGGAGATTCATTAAGAATTTCTCAATTGTTGCCAAACCACTATATAGGTTGCTCCGTAAGGATCCTGAGTTTAAATTGGGAGAGGAACAGATACATTGTTTTGAGAATTTAAACCAAAATTAACAAATTCACCCATTTTAGCGATTTACGATCCTAGCGATGAAGTAGAACTCCATTGTGACGCCGATTCACTCGGTTTCGGAGCAATATTGTTACAGAAGAAAACTGATGGGAAGTTTTATCCAGTGTTCTATTTTTTGAAGCGTACGATGGATTAAGAGTCAAATTATCACATTTTTGAATTGGAAACATGGGCTATAATATATGCATTATAGAAATTTAGGATATATCCACAAGGGAGGAAGTTTAAAATTATAACTGATTGTAACTGGTTGAAGCTGACATTGAATAAAAAATATATTTACCCAAGAATAGCTAGATGTGCCTTAGAGTTTGAAAACTATGATTACTCAAAAGAACAAAGAGAGTGTTCAAAAATGGGGCACATGGATGCATTGAGTAGAATGACTAGTATATTAATATTAGAGGAGAATACATTTGAGCAGAATTTAGCGGTAAGTCAAAACAAAGATGAGAGTATAATGAAAATAAAGAGTCATTTAGAAAATAAAGAGAGTAGTTTGTACGAAATGAGGAATGGGTTAGTATATAAAAAACGAAAGACAGATATACTTTTTTACGTGCCATGTGATATGAAGAGAAATATAATTCAAAAGTCCCATGATGAAATGGGATACATGGGATGTGACAAGGTAGTAGACGCTGTAAGAGGAATGTACTGGTTTCCAAAAATGAGGGATAAGGTTAAAAACCATATCACCAACTGTTTAAAATGTATAGTTTACTCTGCAAAGAATGGGATACATGAGGGTTTGTTGCACAATATCCCAAAGAGAGATGTTCCGTTTGAAACACTGCATGTTGACCATTTTGGGGCCTTGATATTGAAAAATGCTCAAAAGAAATATGTATTTTTGGTGGTAAATGCTTTCATTAAATTTACTAAGCTATATGCAATCAAGACCACATTTACTAGGGACGTATTGAGTTGTTTAAGAAGTTATTTCAATGTGTACAGTAGACCAACCGCGATAATGTCCGATAGAGGAAATGCGCCTACTTCATAACATAAAACACATAAAGATAGCTACGGGTTCTTCTGGGCGAACGGTCAAGTTGAAAGATTAAACAAGACTATTTTTTCGATGATAAATAAAATGCCTAGTGCAGGGACTAACTTTTCGTTGGATTATGTGGTCCCCGAGGTAGAAAATGCTTTGAATAATACTGTTCACAGGAGTATGGGCACGTATGCGAGTCAATTATTGTTGGAGCACAACAAAAGGGATCAACAATAGATTTTCTAAAAAGGCAAACTGGAAGAAATAGAAGATAATACAGATGAAAGAGATTTGATGAGACTCAGATGAGCAGCTCCAAAGAAGATAGAGAAAAGCCAGGATTACAATAAAAGGGTTAAAGATAAGAGTAGAATCGAAAGGGTGTATAAGGTGGGAGATAATGTAATGATAAAAAATGTTGTGAGTACTCCAGGTGTTTGCAAGAAGTTGGTACCCAAATACTAAGGACCATCTTCAGTGATGAAAGTTCTGCCGAACGATAGATATGATGTCGCAGATACAGAGAATTAGAAATTAAGTCAGATACCTTACAGGTTAGTATGGGAAGCGACGAATATGCAACCTTGGCTTAGTAGTAGTTTAAGTTATTTAAACAATTCGGACGATTGTGAGTCAGGATAGTCGAATTGTGGTAATACTGATAGCACAAATGAATATGTAAATATATTAGATAGTCTAAAACGTATTGAGTCTTCTTTGTCACTCGATGGTGTTCGTTGTCATACTCGTATATCGCGGGCAATACTAATCAGATTGAGTCAAACTGACATGCATTTGAAAGGTGACATTCCAGTCTACAATTTTCATGTAGACAGTTTTGTATTTCGTCATTCGTGTATTCATTGAAAAATGAGTGAAATTTTTGAAAAAATTCGTTATATTTTACAAAATCACTACGACCAAGGTGAGAATGCATCGCAGGCTCGTGAAAAAATTTGTTTTGTCTACGGTCAAGATAATTTATCGAAAGTCAAAGCCACGAGATTGTTCACTTGCTTTTGTTCTGGAAACTTTGATGTCAAAGATGCACCTCGCTCAGGTCGACCAATCACTGAAAAAGTCGATGAAATCTTTCAAAGAATTGAAGAAGACCGACACACAAGCAGCCATGACATTGAAGGAACTGAATATCCATTACAAATCAGTTTTAAACCATTTGCGTAAGGATGAATACACAAAGAAGCTCGACGTTTGGGTGCGACATGAATTAACACAAAAAATTTAATCGAACGCATTTCCATTTGTGAAATGTTAATAAAACGCAACGAAGTCGAGCCATTTTTGAAGCAAATCATTACGAGCGATGTTAAATGGGTACGACACGAAAATGTTGTCCCAAAAAATCCATGGTCAAAAAAGTTGAGTCATCACAAACGACTTCAAAGCCAGGATTGATACCAAATAAGGTTATGATCTGTGTATGGTCCAATAAGAAGGGAATCGTTTATCATGAGGTGCTAGAACCTGGCCAAACACTCAATTTAGCTCTGTTCTATCAGCAATGAACCAGATTGCAATAAGCAATTCAAAGAACCGGCCAGAATTGATCAATAGAAAGGGCGTTGTCTTCCATCATGACAATGCCATACCACACACATTTTTGATGACTCAGCAAAAATTGATAGAGCTTGGCTGGGAAGTTTTGAAGCATCCACACTATAGTCCAGACCATTTAACCATCAAACTACCATTGTTTTGGTCTCTGTAAAGCTTCCTTAATGAAAAGAAATTCAGTTCAAAAAGGGACTGTCAAAATCTCTTGGCCACGTTTTTTCGCCGATAAACCACAGATGGAATAATGGCTCTACCCAAAATATGGCAAAAATAAATCCATTTTAAATAAAGGAAATATTCAATCAAAAAATGACAACAAGAAAGGTCAATACTTTTTAGACTCTTCAATAACATTAGTAAATATAAATGTGAATATGTAAATCTAGCATTAAGAAAAAAAAAAGAAAGAAACTGCCCGATAGAGATAAGAAAAATGTGGACAAAATACTGTCTTTTAGTGTCGGTCATATCGTGTGTAGACGAAAAATTATGTGCATAATAAAATAAACATTCGAAAGTCAATATCGTTTTTCTGTTTTTAATTAATACTGCTGCTTGCACTTTTGTTCTTTTATCTTGCAGCCACCAGTTGTGGGGATAAAGATCTGAAGTTATATACCGTTTGTAATAAATAGATTGAGTATTTTAAATTTCTCAATTCACACTTTAATCTTAACGTTTTAATTTATTTTATAAATTTGTTTTTTTTTTCACTTATGGATCCAAAATGAATCCATTTTGTAGAAGGCGATAATTGCATCTTTTTCTCTCTATAGTTCACAGAAGCGCTTGCTTCTGTCTAACCCATCTTTGCCTCAGGCAAGCATGAATGTGGTCATCATGTGTGTGCATATATGTAGGAACGATCATTGAACGAATTTTTCTTATTTTTGAATTTATGTCCGTTTAAAAGATAATAACATTGAGAGATGTAGAGAGTTGAGTTTTTGACATACATGAGAGAGGTTTTGTCTTCTCGGGGTGAATAAATTATTTTGATTTTTATTTAAAACGTGCGTTTCGAATCTTCACTAAATCCAATCCCTGTATATATGTGCTTAATGTTATTTATTTACGGTTGGTATGAATGTAAATGTAGCCACCACAAATTCTAAAAATAGTTCGAATGTGATCTTAATGATAGTGAATATAGAAAGAGGAAAGCGAATGGCCTTGTATTGTAGGTAGCTGTTGAAATATTTATAACTTATACTGTACACAAACTTGCAATACCATCTAGTTCGCGCTTTCTTCTCTTGCACTCTGAATTTCATTCTTATAACTGCAAAGCCTGAACTCTACTGTATAAGAATTGTATTTAACTTAGTCAGATTTAACATAGTACTCAGACTACACATGCGAGTCTTTCATTTTTAAGGCCCATTTACACGCTTGCCAATTCTTGACAAGGTTTCACAATCACAAGCGTGTAAATGTTGTGTGTGCCCTATCTTGCGTTGCTTTGTAGGCGATCGGGGCTAGTGTCGGTTTTTTGAGACGGATTAAAGGAAACTTGCGGCAAGGGTTTGAGAGGTATTTACACGATTGCGCGTGTTTAGTTGCACTTTAGAAGTCGTACTGAACGATGTGGTGTCATAAGATTGTGTAGAACTCATGCTGAACTGATATTGTTCGTGTTTTTTGTATCGTAGGATTGCGTAAATGACTTATTGGTCGAATGAGGAAACTTTGGCTTTTCTTGAGGCATACCAAAATGAATCTTGCATTCAGAACCCAAAAGATTCAATGCATAAAGACAAAAACAAAATGGCAGAAGGTTGATGTCCCCTAAGTAGTGGAGTGAAGAAGACAGTGAACGAGCTTAAAGTAAAAAACGAGATTTTAATGACGTCGCTCCGCGAACACTTCAAAAGAAAACATGACTCAATTCGCTCTGTATCAGGTACGTAATTACCTTATAAATAGAAAATATAATGTACTCTCTCTTTTAAGGTGCTGAGGATGTATACCTACCAACCTGGTTTGCCTACAATTTGATAGAATCGTTTCTCATGCCGGTATATAGCTGTAACGAAACGATCAATACAGAAGCGGTAAGATTTTCTCATTAAAGTTGACTGCCAACTATGAGATAACTCGTAGATGGTGTTATTTTTTAGGATGCCAGCTACGATTATCTCGTCGTGTATTTACTTGCCATTTTCGTGCAGCAGTTATTCAACTTGATAGATCGCTTCTGGGAAAAGAACAAAAAATTAATGTTAGCTTGCATGAACAGAAAATTTATTAAAAATTAAATAATATATAAAATAAAATCGTCGGGCATAGTGCGAACCCGCGTATCTAGCATGTCAAATATGCGTGTGCAATATATAGTATTAATTCCTATAACTTTTTTTTGACACCTGAAGAAATTATTCAGAGCAAATTAAGTGTTAAATGAACATAAGCAGTATTTTTTAACGTAGTCATTTATTATGATCATTATTGTTCAGGTGTAAGTACGATTAAGGTAAAAATTTTAATTGAATATACGTAAGCTTACGTGTAATAGGTACACATCTACGTATTAGTGGTTTCTGAAATATTTTTAGGAAAATATGAGGTAAACTCTTCTCTGATTTGTTGAGCATTCAGCGGTGATCTTTTCGAGGTAGTTAGTAAAATTTGGAAAGCCTTGTATTCATTATCTTATCGCTGCCAGGACCCAGGTGTTACCAGAGTGCCATTATTGTCGTATATGTTAAACGAGCCTGGAGGTGTTTATCTGTTTGAAGAGGTTTTATTCTTTCTTAGAAAGCTATGTAGCAATACACAGGTCATAATAATTTTTGACACAGTGTCTGGGTTTAAATTAATAGGATATCGAAAAATTCTAAAAATTGAGGATAAAATTCCAAACGTACTCCCCACTACAACCCGGGATCTAGACAATATTTCGTTGAATTACCTTTTCGGTGAACCTAAGTCATGGGAAAGGGCTTCATCACATGCGTACTTAGTGCAAAAGCACCACCGGCTAAAAAATCTATGGTCAATTAACAACTGACTCCAGCAGTGGATATAGTGGTGGAAAACCAAATTTTGTTCCTGCAGATTCTGTTCCATAATAATGAGTTCTTAAAAATACCACCATCACTAATACTGCCTTGACTTCCTATATCCACGAATGTAAATTTATATTGGCTATCCACTAATGCCAAAAGAACGATGCTAGATGTTTTCTTATAATTAAAATATTCAGTTCGACTATGAGCTGGGCTTTCGATAACTACATGTTTGCCATCCTGCTGCTGTAGAGGACATTTGAAATTATAAAGGGTTATATTAGTGAGTAAAGTAATAAAATAACTGAGTGATTTCATTTTAAATATATCAATGTTAAAAAGTACGATATATGATATTTGTAGAATTTAGTTTTAAAAATTTACTAAAATCAAATAAACGTTATTTTTATTTTCATTTTCAGCAGTCACAGCGAAGCTCTAATGAAATGAAATCTAATTTCATTGCTAGACGATGAATCACAAAAACATATTCATCTACGCCAATGCCAACACAAAAAATTTCACAACGCGTCCTGCACCAAACCAGGCTAAGCAATGGGCTGCTGCAATTGGCAAGTTATCAAATGCTTTGGGTCCACAATTTGAAACTCCACTGCCACTCAAAAATGTTGAATATGACCTGTATGCTAAGCTTCTAGCAAAAAAGCTGCAAGTACTGCCAAAAGTAAAAAGAAAGATACTTATGTATCAAATTGATGGATTATTCATGAATTCTTCACATTCAAATGAAGAAATTTTCATCTGATCCAAAAACTTATCGGCCTTCGTCAATACAATCATTGTCTTCAGACCCTGCAGCACATTTTCATCAGCTTCCATTGTCCCAGTCATCTTCTTCGCAACACTATACTACCGTTGAAGCTTCAAAACACTTCCTCCCAAAATGTCGTAGAAGCTCTTCTGAGCTACCACAATCGCCTATAAATGCATAAGGAAATGGCAATGTCGAACATATACATGTAAAGATTGGTTTATACATTGATTCAAATTCACTTTTATTAATTAAATTATTGCGAAAAAGATTTACAATAGATGTAAGATGTGAAAGGTTAAACCACGTACACGCTCTACGGAGGTTGGGTACCAACTGCCCGGTTTGTAGTATCTTGCTTAACAGTCGTATTTCATTCCACACTCGGTCATCCATATTACTCGTCTGCCTCAGGCGAGTCATCTGCGTCTTGTGGTGGAATGGTGAGGTCGTCATTGTCGTCGAATTCGGCCCATAGTTTCATCCTGTCTGCGCTCGTATTGGTAACCTTTGGAGACTTCATGTCCGCCAACCTTCTGCACGCCATAACGATCGAATTCCTTGATTGAAACAACCCGATAGGGACCAAGAAACTTTGGTCTGATCTTCAGTCCCGTACCAAACTGCACTCGCTCTATCGCAACCAGGTCCCCAACTTTGTACATGGTAGCTTTCTTTCGCTTTTTGCTAAAATTTCTCGAATTTTCATCCTGCATCTTCGCTATAGCCTCTTTCGCCTGCTTGCGTAATTCTGCTCGAGCTTCGTCATACTGTTGGGATCTAACTTCCTCTAAAATCTCCATAAGCCGAATGTCCTTTCCAGAATTCATCGATGATACGTAGAGTTAATAGCTCTCTGAATATTTTTTACATTTTTGAATCATTCATCAGGTGTGTCAATAGAATACTTCGGAAGTGCCGATATGACAACCGCATGAAGACGCTCGATCTGCCCATTTCCCCTGGGCACGCCGGTAGTCACAAGATGCAACACAATATTGTGGTCGGTGCAACATTTCTTGAAGTTTTGCGATACAAATGCTCCTCCTTGGTCGGAAATTCAATAAAAAGGATAACCAAACGATTCAACAATTACCTCCATCTTCTGCAGGACTTCATCGCACGCAAGTTTTTTTGTCGGGAAAAGCCAATAAAATTTTGTGAATCCACCGATAACAGCCAAAATATAACGATAACCTTTCTTCGTGTCTTGCATAGGGCCCAAATAATCGATATGAAACGCAGCGAGGGGGACATCACCTTTCGCAATCGGGTACACCATCTGCTTTGCCTCGTTTTCTATCGAATAAGATGCATCTCACACAACTGGAAATGCAACGTTCAATGCGACGATCCAGATCGGGGATATAAAACTCTTGCAGCATATACTTCATTTTCCGCAAATGAAAATGCCCTTTTTCGTGGACTTCCCGAACTAATGCTGATTTCATTAATTCTGGAACGACAAACAAACTTTTATTATTTGAAATTTTACATAAAATACCATGATGCATCGTATAATTTTTATAAGGCTTATCTCTCAGTATTTCGATGAAAGGTAGCAACGCCTCGTCACTATGTTGTGCTTGCTCAATCGTTTCAGAAAGTCGTCATCTTGTATCATCATAACAACTGGATTGCGGCTTAAGGCATCGACATGTCGCATGCCAGTTCCAGCACGGTGCTCCACTTCAAAATCGAACTCTTCAAGCAGCATGACCCATCTGGCAACCCGCGTCGCCAAATCCTTCTTTTCCATGGTGCATTTAAACGCTTTACAATCGGTGACAAGCTTAGAGCGCTGTCCAATCAGAAAAATCCTAAACTTCTTCAATGCTTCGACGACAGCCAACACCTCGAGTTCGTAGCTTGAATATTTTTTCTCAGGTTTGGTCGTAGACTTGCTCATATAGAAAACAGGATGCATCGAGTTGTCTTCCGCGTCCCTCTGGAGAAGAACCGCTCCATATCCTTGTTTGCTGGCGTCAGTGTGTAACTCCGTAGGAACGCCATATTTGAAGATTTTCAGCACAGGATTTGATGTCAACGCATTTTTCAAGTCGTGTACGGCTTCCAGCTCAAGTTCTCCTAAATCGGTGACAGCTCCCTTTTTCGTAAGTTCAGTCAACGGTCGCGCTCGTGTTGCAAAATTTGGAATGAATTTCCGAAAATATCCGGCAAGTCCAAGGAAGCTTTGTAGTTGCTTCAACGTCTTTGGAATCGGGAAATTAATAACGGCTTTTGATTTACCGATCGACGGCTTGACGGTCTCTTTTGAAATTCGTTGGCCTAAGTATTCTATTTCTTCCTGCAGGAATCGGCATTAACTCCATTTTATATTCAGTCCATTATCCGCAGCCACTTTTAAGGGTTCGTTTTAAACTAATTAAGCCTTCTTCAATGGTCCGTGAGGGTACAACGATGTCGTCAATGTAAATTATTACAACGTTTTCGCAAATCAGATCTCGGAATGTATAATTTATAAACTTTTGAAATACGCTGGGCGAATTGCATAATCCAAATGGTACCTTCGTGAACTCATATTGTCCGGTTTGAGTGACAAACGATGTAAATTTGCGACTCTCTTCATCCACCGTCTCATGGAAAAAGCCATTTTCAAGATCGAGGGTACTAAAAAATGCTGCATCTCCAATTTTGTCGATTTGGTCTTCGATCACCAGTAGCGGGTATCGATCTTTGTAAATTTTCTTATTGATGGCTCAGTAGTCGATACACAATCTGTGCTTGCCGTCCCTTTTCCTTGCCAGAACCACTTGACTTGCATAATCAGAGACACTTTCGCGTACAACTCCGTTTTTCAACCAAGACTCCACTTGTTCGTCGATTATCTTTCGTTTGGGTGGCGAAAATCTTCTTGGCGGACGATAGACCGGCTCGTTATCAATTACAGCCATTTTCATATTTATCGGCGATTCTTTCGGTTGTGTCGGTGAATATTTCGAGATAATATTTTTACCTTCAGAACGAACCTTCATGTTGCAAACGTCTGCACTAAGCTCATCTTCGTTCAACGCTTCCGTGTTTATTTGCGCGAGAAAACATTCTATTGGGTTGCATGATTCATCCATCGTTTCTTTACTATCAGGCTCCGCATCGACTCTCGCAATTGTCATTTTACCATTGCGAATTTCCACTATGGCGCTAGCGAGTAGATTCATTCCTATGATGACATCGGGATTAACACTCATGTTGTCGACTATGTTGAACTCGATATTTTCGAATAAGATACCGTTAATTTTCACATCGACAGTACACAGCCCATGCGTAATGATACTGGAACCGAGACCCGTTAACGTACAACGCAAAGATTCTGATACGTCTCGTGACTTTATTTTACTGAGGCACGACTTCTTCACAATTCACACGTCGCTTCCAGTATCGATAAGACCGGAAAAAGCCACCTCGTTAATTAATACAGAACAATATGATGGTCCAGATTTTCGTATGCAATTAGTTGCCTTTCCATTCGGACAATCAGTGCGTTTATGACCAAATAGATTGCACCCAAAACACTTTGGGCCTTTCGTCTTGTCCGGACAACCATGCCATTCGTGGTCAGATGATCCGCAATTGTAACTGTATCGTGATTTTTTCATTGCTTCGTTTTTTCCCGTTTTTGGTTTCTTTACGTTGAGGCCACTTGGAACTTCGGAATCGCTTTTCATTTGTTCGTAGGTTAAGAGTTTTTCTTTGAATTCCACTGTCGTTTTCGCGCCATATAAAATAGTCTTATTCACTTTTGAGTCTTTAATGCCATCGATCACATACCGATACACCGAGACACCTTCCACCTGTGCATAACTGAAAATTTCAAGCATTCGGTACAAATATTCACGGTATGATTCATTGTTCCGTTTTTTCTCCTCTCGAGGTCTCTGGTGAACGTCGCAACTAGCTATCTTTGCTTTAAACTCTTCGATTAGGGCACTTTTTAGTTGGAAATAGGACACCGGTTTTGCCTCGCAGTCTACGAACGTTCGAGCGGCGCCCGACAGCGATTTTTTAAGGAATACGAATTTCTGAATTTCCGTCCATCTGAACGCGGTTGCATACGCTTCAAATTCGTTCAGATATGCTACCACATTCATATTCTCGCCATGAAATTTGCGAATCACGCTTTCCACATCATGCATGTTAAAATTTGATGCGCGATCGTCGCCGCCTCTCATCGTTTCCAACACGTCCACGCTTGCGTCACTGCGTTGCAGTGACCTACGATGCCGCGTCCTCATCTTGGTTATAGCAAAAGCGAAATGTTCGATCACCGTTATCACTAACTGCTTTGTTCTTCTGTCCGTTTTTCTTTATTTCGCACGGCACACGCGTATTTAATTACTATTTATTTATCGGTAGCTCTGTTCGCAATCCCGGTTGAGCCCCCATGTAAAGATTGGTTTATAGATTTATTCAAATTCACTTTATTTTAGTAATTAAATTATTGCGAAAAAGATTTACAATATATGTAAGATGTGAAAGGTTAAACCCACGTCCACGCTCTACGGAGTTTGGATACCAACTGCCCGGTTTGTAGTGTCTCGTTTGGCAGTAGTTTTTCATTCCACATACATATATCAACCAAATCCTTCAAATATTGAAAGCTGAAGTATAAATGGCATTTCTAATTAAATAATTGTACCCTCTTGAGAGCCCAATATTATAACGGAAGCGTTATTGGCAGCAATTGAATATTACAACTAAATTTTTCTAAAGTATTATTGACAGTGCAATACCACGGAAACGATGGTTAATTTTTTGCATTCAAAAATTTCTTAAATACAGAGTTATTTTTGCCCTTTGTTACAATAAGCACTAATTTAAATTATATCTTTACACACGAATAAAAAATCCAGTCGAACAAAATTTTAAATTTGTTTATTTTGCTACCTTACCTTAGCTTCGTCCTTCAGAACTTCATTCAGACCTTGGCAAACATCACGTACGATTTTTGATACAATCAGGGTAAAAACCTTGAATAAATAGTGCAAACTTCTGTACGGCTCTCCAGATGCTAAAAACCGCAGTGTAATTGCAAGATGATATTTCGTTGGTATAGCTTTCCTGAAGTCTGTATCTTTCTTGTCTACTATAGGTGAAATTTTTCCCCAATAAAGGTTCAAAATTAGAGTAACTCGTTTGGCAGAAATTACGAAATTCTCCTAATGGTTCATATAAAAGCTCAGTGAACTTATTTTCTAAATAATCTCTGTAATAAATGAAAATTGTACAATGCAAACAGTATAAAGCATATGTTTTTTCTTATTTTCTTAATTGTAATCTATCAATTAACTGGGCTATAAATAATCAAATTTGACAACATCCACCATCATCTCCGCCGAACTTTTTGCCTGCGTTGCTTCTCTTTACTTTTATAATACAAATACGCTAAGCCTAACGTTATAGCCGACACGACTCCTAATTCAACGTCTGACATGTTCACAGCTTGCCTTTCCATAACACACTAACGCACTCGCAAGCGCGGAAATGGAATCCAATCGTTTGTAATGTCTTGTAGAGTCTTGGCAGTTCTGGACGCTTGCCAAGATCCGGCAAGCGTGTAAATGAGGCATTAGAATATCCGAACAATTTTTTAATCTTAAATATTCAACCTAAGTAAATATTGTAGATCAAAGAATGAACTTAAGAATTTATTTTTTTATTTCCAATAAATATGTACATTTTCTCGTAGCCGCAGCTTTAATTCCATTCATACTTATTTCGTTAAGAATTCACGGATGAGCCATTATAATTTAACCTTAAAAATTCTCTCTTAAACTAGCCCAAGCTTATTCAAGTGAATTATTTCCCATGAATTGTGTTATATTACAATTTTCTCCTTGGATTCTCAAACGGAGACGAAAATGTAGGTAAACAGCATTCATTATTCTAGACTGAACCAAATTCATGATCAGAAATACATAAAACGTAGCTTCCAACTTGTCCTGATTATTCACACATCTATGCCGTAAATCTTCTGAAAATAAACATATTCGCCATGTAGGCGTTGGAGAATTTTAGGTATCGTGTCGCCTGTTTGAAATTGCCGATAAAATCAAAGGGGGACGGGTTCAGCACTACAAGCCAGCTAGCAGCCACGCAGAAAGGAAACGTCATTTCTCTTTCATTATTCTAACTTCACACCTCCCATCCGCGCGACACTCATATTCAACACGTGCCCACGACAAGCACTTATACATACAGCAACCATCTTGCCCAGCGTAAATTAATTGTTATCTGGAATGATTATTTATGATGAAACTTTAGTGTAAAATTGGTTAGTAGATCGTTAGTTAGTGTTCATTCCTAGCATACATTCGAGCGCTAGTCATTTGTGCCGAAAACTCCATCCTTGCTCGTATATTTGGTTCACCGCTTGATGTACTATATTTGGCAAGATGTGGGTGTAGACTTACTTTCAACTCTCTCGTCCTTTGCTCAGCTGGTTGTTTGTTCCTTGCAGGAACGTAAATTAATTCAAAGTTTTCCCTTGCGCAACTTTTCCTTCGCCGCTGTCATGCATAATTTAACAATACGTCATAGAGCAGGGAAGGCGCTAAGGCTTCAACCCGTCTCCTCAGCTGCACTAAGCTACCCAACGAAGTTAACTCAATGTCGTTACACGAAGCTTGCTTGGTGCTTTTGCAAGTAAACAAAATGTTGTTTTCACACTATTAAAACGTGGATGGAGTTGTCAATCAAAATTATCTGAAATTTCGTTAATTTCACGTTGCCAGACTGGGAACTAGGTGAAACAAACAGGTGATTCGAAATACCTTTTGTTCGGTAGAATCTGCAAGGATTTAGAATATCAGAGCGATAGAAGTTATATGAATGCAGCAGCTGCTACATTATGCAAGGATGAAACTAGGAGACAGATTCATCAGGTGGAAAGGGATTGAAGTTTTCACGTCACTTCAAGTTTTCCATTGAAACTTATTATCAGATATTGCTGGTTTCGAATAAAGATAAGAGCATTATTAATGCTCGCAGTTTGGGTGGTGTTAAATTAGCTTCAGTCGTGGGGTATTCCAGACTCTTAGAGAATATACAGGCAAATTTAAATGAATATTGAAACAGAAGGTTGTTTTTACCGAGCTGAAGATTTTGATCCTTTGTATGTTGCCCAAAATAGCTTGTATCACCAAGGCGTTCTTATGATGTTCCGTTTGGGAGCAAATTGTAAAATAGATTCCCGAACAATTTTCTGTATTAATTTCAAAATGAATGAAATATAACAACGATTTCACTGCAAATCAAATGTGTTAATTAGATGGCTTTTCTAATTCTAAAACATTTTTTAGGCGCTCCAATAAGAAAAACACTTCAAACGTTTTAACTCATTCACACCCAATGTCCACTTGCATTTTTTGACGCACGTAACGCACGGGGGAAGTTTGAATATCAATGCACACAGATTGAGAACATCCTTTTCTCTTGGAATAAAATTGGTAGGTGTGTCAAAGTTGCATTTAATAGGCATCATTTGTAGTTTTCTCTCCAAGTGAAATGGCTGTTCAAATCGAAAAAAAAAACGATGTAATCAAAAGAGCCAATTCCGTTTTATGAAGGACTAGTTTTAATTGACGTGACGTGTTCGGGTGAAAACAATTTAAAGATCGTAAAAAGTGATATTTTCAGTGATAAACTTTAGGTAAGTACAGTGTTAAATGAAGTTCAAAATAATGCCCCCTGGAATGGACATCACTTCTTAGTGTATGATTTGATACATGAGAGCACTTCTAAAACCATAATATATTTTGCAGAATATGGTAAAAAATGTTTAATGCAGGAGCAACTGATGGAACTTTCCGATTTTTTTACCAACGAGCACATACACGAACATTTATGCACAACAAAATGATTTGTGTTGTAATCGAGCAGCAACATAAGCAAATTCCGAAATTTTAATTGCAGATTTGGAAAAAAAATTCCATTACTTCATTCATAGCTATAAATTATAAAATATTTTTATTATTGTTAATGAAAGTTTGTATCATTTTCTTCTGCATTAAATTTTAACGTTTCTTTGTAATTATATTCTTTATGATATTAAAATTTTTATTATTATTTAAAATCTTTTTCATTTTTCTTTACTTCTGTTAATTTTTAATATTCAAACTTGCGAATTAAAATTTTCGGATATGAGTATCGCATTGCTGAATGCAATTTTACTCGTCTGAGCGAGCAGCTGGATTCGATTTAAAGTTGCGACACAGAGAAATGATGGAAAATTCAGACAAATCGAGGAGTTTGCTTTCAATCGCCATACGGGATGTGCTGCGAATTGCACAAGTGTCGCGCCGGGCGATGTTTTGCAGATGTATCGCGTAGCGGTTTTAACGCTTTGATTTTATTTCTTGTTTTTATTATGTTGAGCTGGAACGAAAACGTGAAATTCAAACAATTATTAAGTTAAGTTTAATGTATTGTAGTGTAACATAAAATTCATTAGGTTCCCACATCTTTGTTTAAGCACAAGCATACGATTTGTAAATTAATTATGAAATTCTTTGTAGCTATATGATTGAGTTGTATATTTTTTAATAATTTTTTCTGTAAAATTATTAGAGAAGATAAATGTTAGAAGAATGTGGTTTCGACGTGTGTACTAATTCTCATCGGATCATCACTCTTATTAGATACACACCGATTACAAAAACGTATTGAGTTCGCATAAGTAGGAAAATTAAAATGACTCTTTCTCACCTCTAAGCATGGTGGTCACCATCACCGGTGTGTATTTAATAAGACTGATGGCCCGATGAGAATTAGTACAAACGTCGAAATCATGTTCTTCTAACATTTATCTTTTCTAATAGTTTTTCAGAAAAAAATTATTAAACATATGCAACTCAATCATGTAGCTACAATAAATTGCATATGTAATTTAAAAAGCTATCGGAGCCATCCCAAAAAAAAGTTCGATATGCGCACAAAGCAATGAAAGCTCACTGTGGAGCAAAAAATTATTGTATAGATTTACATTAACTTTATGTAAAAAGGGTGAAATTATCAATTTAAAGTTTAGCAAATGCGGTTTGTGTTGAACGGTGAATGAGTAAGATTCTCGGCTATTTGGCGTAACAAAAGGAGTAAAATTACTTGAAATCGGAGCTCAGCTCTGTGACGGCAAAGTTTTGCTATATATAAGATTGGGTTTTGTTCACCAAGGGTGAAACAGATGCGAGTGATGTTAAATAAAGTACCCGGAATTTTTAAATTTCGCGGGTCTGGAGAGTCCGATTGTCAGCATATTGTGTTGGTATACATGCCCCTAAAGAACGATAAAATTTTCAGCCATATTCACTGTTTACTTTGTCTGTGGTAGTCGCTAAGGTTCGACGTGTTTTTATGAGCTCAGCGATTTTTGCTGAGACTGCTGAATTTTGACCAAAAAAACAATCGCATGAACATCGCTCAGGAGCTGTTAACTGGTTATGAAACATAGGTGTATGGTTATTATGTCGAAACCAAAGCACAATTATCAACGTGGAAGCATTCAACGTCACCGAGAGCGAAAAAAGCACGACAAGTTCGATCAAATGTCGGTTTTGCTTACTGTTTTCTTCGATTATAATGGCATAGTGCATCAAGAGTTCTTACCACAAGGTCGTACGGTTAATAAAGAGAATTAGCTTGAAGTAATGCGACGTTTGCGTGCAGGAATTCGAAAAAAACGCCCCGATTTATGGAAAAAGAATTCATGGCTTTTGCACCGCGATAACGCACCTGCTCACTCGTCGTTGCTTGTTCGTAATTTTTTGGCCAAAAACAATATCGTAGTCATGCCTCAACCTCCATATTCACCAGATATGGCTCCGTGTGACTTTTTCCTGTTCCCAAAGTTGAAGAGACCCATGAAAGGTCGGCGTTTTTCCTCGATTGAAGAAATAAAGGCCGAATCGCTGAAAGTGCTCAAGGACATACCAAAAAGTGAATATCAAAAGTGTTTCGAAGATTGGAAAAAACGCTGGCATAAGTGTATTATATCTGGGGGGACTACTTTGAAGGGGACCACATTGATGTAGACGAATAAATAAATATTTTTTTGAAAAAACGAAAATTCGGGTACTTTTTGAACAGAGAGAGAAACAGATGAAGAAAAATTAATTATTCGACCAGAAGGTAAAAAGATGAAAAAGTAGAACATTTAAAACCAAAAACAAAGGTTAATCCTACTATTACATCATTACATATTCTTTTGTATTTTCAAACATAAATTGTTATTATAATTCTTTTGTTCCTATTCATTCGTTTGTAAGTTTGTAGTATGCTAGTTCGCACGTCTGTGATAAGTTGATTTAGAAAAAATAAATCAAAAAGTCCTACTGAACGCGTTTAATTTATTTTTTTTAGGTAGTAGTAGTTGATACAAGACTTACAATTTTCCTTACAAACGCAAAGAATTAAGACATGAAAACATAAAACTAACAAAATTTCGAAAAAAAATCACTGTCATTTTATATTTGAAGATGCGTAGAAAATTTTGAATAATTATATATATATATATATATATATATATATATATATATATATAAATATATATATATATATATATATATATATATATATATATATATATATATATATATATATATATATATATATATATATATATATATATATATATATATATCTATATATATATATGTAGTATATTTAATAATAAAACCATTATTCGTTGCTGTTTAGAGTCATATGTGGTCATATATAAATAAATTTAAGCGCAACAAACACAAACGATAGAAAAAACCTTGCGAATGATTTATTGTTTTTAAATTTCTACAGTCCCATCAAAAGCCGACAAACAAACAAAAATAAATAAACCAAGTTGGGCAGCCAGACCTACGCTCATGTCAAAAGGTTTTTGTACTCGACTTCTCAGAAATGCAGTCACTTGCAACGAATGAAGTCAAGAAATAAGTCAAAGAGATGTGCACGTTTAAAAGAAAATCCATTGTTTTTCTATTTTCAACGGTCGCCATTTCACTCAAATCATGAATTCCCAAAAATATTTATGTTATTGACCCTATTTGAAAATTTCAAGATGATCAAATCAAAACTGCAGTGACTGATTCAATGGAAAGTCCATAAAATACCAAAATCATGTGTTATTGCTGTTGTAATTGGAGAAATTTCAAATGGCTAAGCTGCCGCGTATATCATACAATTTTAATCAAACTTACAAAGTTTTAGGACCTTTTACAGGACTACTTAAATGCCGAATCTTAAATGTAAAATTCGAATATCATACTATTATTAACAAAGTTGAGTGAATTTTGACCTTGTTGTTGCACTCATAAACACCTACTTCCTTAATTTTTTTCAGATTTTTCGGATCACAGGTGCCCAATCGGAGGGGGGGGGGGAGTGTTCACAAATTTTTCGTGTATTTTCCCTACCTGCGCCGCCCTTGAAGAACCAAAAGTAAAATTTAGTCCTGTTTTGAAAAGTTTTTATCAAGACCTTTTATTTGATACCCATATCCATTTTTTTCGGGAGCCACTCCCCTATATGGAAAGACCCCCATTAAATACCTTATAATTTTTTCTTGTAATTGAATTTTAAAGAGAGCACCATTTTACACCTGTGTTAAAAATTTGATGTTTATAGTTTAAGTGGTTTGCGAGAAAAACTGCTGTGGTACACGGACGGACGGAAAGACGGTTCACGAATTATTCAACAATAAAACTCGGTGTTCTTATTTTGGAGATTTCGATCGGGTATGGGACCTGTCACGGTGGCTGGACACTCCTCTTTTGAGCTAGTCATCGGGCTGTGGCTCCTACTTTCTTTGAAGTTACAGGAGCTCTTGCCTGGGTGAAGTGGCCTTCCGCACTAGTTTTTTATTTATATCAAAATTTTGTATGATTCTATAATATCAAATTTTGATATAAAAGCAAAACATTTTTTTATTTTCACAGGAAACGTTCTTATAAATTATTTTATACGAATTTTTCATGCAAATTTAAAATAAATGGCCACGTCTACAATGGATCTTGATCCGGATGGAGGGGTGCGAGGGGGCACCGTTTCCACCTGGATGATCCACTCTTAGTGGAGGTCGTAAGTGTTCAGAGTAAGGTAGAAACCATCTCGCATCCCAAGCGCATTAATCGAGCATCGATGTTGATTTTATTAGTTCATCCTTTTGGTAGGTTGCCTCGGCTTCAACAACATAAAACCGTATATTTAATCGACCAATTCGTGAATGCAAAAATTTTTCATAGAAGAAAGAACTCGCCCACGACACCACAATGCTAGCCTGCAAACGTTTTCACGCATCCTCAGACAGGGCCAATTCCGCCGAGAACTAATATCTTCGCTCGTTGAGGGAGCAGATCATCGCTGCAGTCCTGGCCCTATTGGCATTCACTTTGGCTCTAGAATATATCATTAGAAAGCTACCTGTCAATACAAGGAGTACGTTACTATACAAGTCAAGCCAAGTGGTATCCTATGTAAACGACATCAACATTCTATCACGGTCGTTAAAAACCGCCAAACAACTATTCCTGAAACTCAACAGTTAAGTAAAACTAGTAGGACTACAAATGAATGAGATTGAAAATAAAGTTCATGATGCAGTCGAGGAAGAATACCTTGAAGACCAGCTGAATACACAAGATAACAAAGCTCCAAATCAAAAATATATAAATAAATGGACGAGCAACAAGAATCGGTGTACTCGTCCATGTGGGAAGCAAACTTATCACATAGATACGTTGCGCTCTTGAAACTCTCCTTCTCCTTTGCTTCCCGAGAGGTTTTTCTTTCCTCGCTTCAGAAAAATCACTTCCCCGACTAGCACCTGCGCACAACTATAAAATTTAGTTTCAGGAGCACATAATCGCGCCTTCCTTACCATTCGTTCTCTCACAACAAAGCAAACGTAGAGGCTAGAATACTCGTACGTCAAAGCTAATGAAAATTTGTAACTTTTGAATAAAAAACGTGAACTAAAGTGTCGATTGCCCACACGCGATCTTCAAAACCAAATACTTTATAAACGTGAACGTGCTTTGAAGTGAAGTTAAGTGCAAAAACAAAAACATATCACTTCAAACCTCAACTTCACACAACTTAAGCGAAAGTTGCTAATTGGTTTGGCTCCCGCGACCAGTTGCGGATCCAGTACTCTCTACATATATGCTCCAAGTATAAAAATCTATGTGTGTGAAACAAAGACCCTAATCTAAGCATCTGAAAACATGTTGAATGACTTTTAAGCGATGGGTCCTGAGGCGGATAATGGGAGCGAAACTAGACGGGGACTAGTGGCAAAGTCGATACAACCATGAGCTGTATAAAATGCTTGACGAAGAGGAGGTCTACGCGATTGTAAGACTGCAGAAATTGCAATGGGCTACCCATGTAAATCGTATGGACAAATAATGGATACCCAAAAAGGTATTCGTTTGGAGAATTTAAGGCCGGAGCTCAGTGGGGAAACCGAGGAAACGCTGGTCTGACTCGGTCGACGAAGACAGTTCATCGCTGCTCGGATATCATAATTGGAGGACCCGATCAATAGACCGAGACAGTTTTAGGTGCTGGTTGTAGCAAGCGAACGCCCAAAAGGGGCTTTAGTGCTACGAAAAAGAAGAAGAAACAGTAAGTTTCAATAAATATTATAATATATAACAAACAAAAATTCTTTCTCTGGACCCTGGCAGTTAATTCATACAATAGGAAGGAGTGAAAAGGTAAGTAAATAGCGATATTTGATCACAATGCGAGAGTAGTCCCAAAAGTACCCGACCTGACTTATGGATTCAGGTAGTTTTAAAAAAACAATTACTGCAATTGACAATACCACCTTTCAGCACCTCTCTGTGAAAAATTCATAACGGTATATTTATTCTTATTTTTTAACAGACATCCAAAGTGAACGCTCTCAGTGAATTTATTAATATGGAAAAAACGTGCATTGATATATGATACAATACTTTAATTTGAACATCATCTCAAAAAGTGCTGTGCATTGCATTTTGACCAAAAATTTGGACATGAGAAAACTATGCGGAAGATGGGTGCCACGTTTGCTCACAATGGAGCACAAACAGCAAAAATAAGAATGTTTCCATCAAGGGTTTGACAATGTTTCGCAACAATAAAGCCGAGTTTTTGCGTCGATTCATAACCATGGACAAAACATGGGTCGATCATTTTACACCTGAGGCCAAGGAGTAGTCAAAGCAGCAGACTGAAAAGGGAGAACCAGCTCCAAAGAAAGCAAAGACAGTTCAGTTAGCTGGCAAGGTCAGGGCATCCGTTTTCTTGGATGCGCGTGGAATAGTATTTATTGATTATTTTGAAAAAGGAAAAACAATCTACGGCGCGTATCGTGCAGCCTTATTGCAGCATTTGAGAGATGAAATAAAGAAAAAGCGGCCCCATCTGACGAAAAAGAAAGTGTTGTTTCATCACAACAACGCACCAGTCCACACGTGCGTCATTGCGATGGCTAAAATCAATGGGTTGAAGTTCAAATTGCTTCCACACGCACCCTATTCGCCAGATCTGGCTCGCTCAGATTATCTTCTTTTTCCGAATTCGGAAAAATGGCTCGGCGGCAAAAGATTTGCCAACAATGAAGAGGTAGAGTCTGCGGGTAATAGATATTTTGAGGAGCTTGAAGGTTCCTAATATAAGGTGGGTATTGAAGCTATTGAACATCGTTGAGAAAAGTGTATTGAGCTGAAAGGAGAATATGTTGAAAAATAAAAAACAATCCCGCAATTTTTTACAGTTTTCTCTGTCGGGTCGGGTACTTTTGAGACCGCCATCGTAGCTACAGGTATGTTCCCCCATAAGACTTGCTTAGGCATATTTTGGATTGAAAAACTATTTTTTATAGTTTTTAAAGAAGCTACCTCCAAATATGCGAGCGTTTTGTTCGCAAATTATATTTGTTCTAGAAGATTCATAAAAAATTGAAGCTATGCTATATGAGGCGACCAACGAAACTGCCCTACAACAAGGCAAATAACTGGCCTTAAGATCGAATTATTGTTCAACATTAACTAATTCTGTGAGGTCCTAAGATTTGTCAGAATAATTCCACTTCAGACAGGTGCAAACCCTTTGTTCATGAGACACAGCCTCTTAAAGTGGGAATTAATTAATGTACGTCTTTAAAACCAAATGAGAATATTCACCCAAAGCACTTTTGAATTATCTGCATCCTCTTTCATTTCTACACCATCATCATCTGAGGCATTGCAATCGTTATCCTAAACATCTTTTAAACTCCTTTTAACGTGCAGTTCACTGCACCACATTCATGCATCCACTTGTAAACATGTCCTTTATAAACGTGACATACAGACTGAGTTTTCTTGTGCATTATCTTCACACTTCAACTGAGAAACAAAGTGAATTCACTTGATTCAAAAGGATGTCATCACGCTAATTGCTCCCTGGTTAATATATCTTTACCAGCAACGTCACGCCCAACATTCAAGAATTGCAAATGAATACGAGCGGTAGGTTAAAGATGCAGTCGTCTGATGGTTGAATGCAGGAATCTGCCAACGTATGGGGATGTGGAGATATGTTTGTAAGATATATTTCTTTTGTAAGCGCATTTACTCGTGGGTTCATTTGTAGCATTTTCGAAATCCTTTACGTAAGCCAAACTGTTTTTCTCTGACATTTTCTACCGAAGGACATTTTCAATTAGTTATGTAGCCATTTTTAACACGGCATCTAATACGAGTATGTATGGAGTGATCAAGTCAACTAAGTTTTGTATGGATGAGCTTAAAAATAGAGTCTTTGGCCTGTAGTGAATAAAAGTTACATGTAGCAGTCCGAGTTAAAATGATAGAAGCATTTAATTAAAAATTGAAATAATACTTAATATTACAATAAATAAAAGATTTGTGTAAATCGTACTTTCAAATCCATAAAGTACCCATAAAAGATTAGTGCATGAATTACACATAAACGTTTATTAAAATTTAATTTTCGATTACAAACCACCATATCTAAATGCTAATATACTTTCCGAAAGATTTTAGTGCAAGGTATTGTCCACTGCAAAAACTGAAGTGTTTTCTTTAATCAGTATATGCTCTATATCTTTACTGGATTTCCATATTTTTTAGGTAGTACCTAAGAGAAAGTAAGACCAATTTTTACTGAAGCTAGAACCGCTCCATTTAATTCCATTCAAAATTTATGCGTCAGGGAGGGAGGGCATGGTGGGGTCTTTAGGGTTAAGACGTCTTAAATCCGGAGATAACATAAAGATCTAAACATTTCATCTAATCTAGAATTCACTTATTGATATTTGTTGGTATTGGCCACACTTTTCCCTAGTATATGGGGTAGAATAGTATGTTGTATCAGGCAAAGTGGGGTATAAACGAGTAATGATGCAAAACCAATAGTTTTTATAAATTTAAAGCTTTATTAATAACACCTGTCATCCAAAAAATCTGGAAAAAACTATGGAAATAAGTATTTATGCGTACAATTCAATTTCATTCACTTTCTAGAAAAGATAAACATTGTTGGCATATAATTTCCGACTGCACTGCCTCTTTCTGCAAATGTCAAAGCATCATCTTGCTGTTTCCCGGTGGTAGCAAAAATCTTTCATTGGCTTTTGAAGGCCGTAGAAACACCTGTTTCATCTACACTGAATATACAATGTAGTGGTAGTTTCTGTTTGTCATAAACCTCTTTCAAATGCTCATAAAATTTTCTGACAGCCACTTTATTGAGCTGGATTCCGGTTTCCTGTAGCTAATATCTAGGTGCCTTCTCATAAAACTCTTCAGTGAGTTATGTCCTGCTACACGTGTATCATTGTTAAAACTCTGAGCTAATTGATTTTTTCTGCGAGCCCATACATGAGTCTTCTCATTTCAAAGAATGTCAGACCATGAAACTTCGCTTCTAATTGGTTTACATATTGAACCAATTCTTCCTCCTCTTCAGCAGAAAATAAAGTTCTATAATGCCCCAATTTTTTAAGTAAGAGTATCATTAAGATTACTCCGATGCAGAGGAAATTTCTATTCAATGGTTGCCTTCGCTTATTTTAGAAGAGTTTCGGAGTTAATCTACAATATGCAGATATGTAGATATGTTGATTTAATTTAAGAAAAACTTTCTTGACGTGCACAAAAAGTATATTCTTGCTTTATAAGGACTTCACTTCAACTGGACACCATTTTGTTCCAATACTGCTATAATCATTGCCTGAGCGAATCCTTAAATGTATTTTTGTTATGCATGTTCTTTGAAAAGTTGGATAAAACCCAATAAAATATGTAGTATTTGCTTCGATTAAAAGGCCATGTAGTAGAAAAATCTCTCATGATTGTTGTAGTTGGAGTAAATTCAAGCGGCTATAAACTACGTAAATTTTATTGAAACTTATAGAATGTAAGTAACCTTTTTTTCTGGTGGAGGGGTGAATATCATTTACCTTCAGAGTATGGGACTCCCATACTTGGAAGCAATTCAACTACCCAATAAGCGCCTCCCCTGATAAGCCAAGAACCCAGCCTGGAACCATTTGACACATTATTTTGAGTCAGATCTCGTTTTGCTACACCATGAGACACTTTCCAGTTGAGGGATCCCTCTTCCAGCGGAAAGGTTAGAAGGGAATAGGAATTGCTCTAGAAGTGATCCCCCAGCCCCAACATCATGGCTACTGTGAGTTGCTTTTATCTTTTAGGACTGCCCAAACTGAATGTCCCACGCGGTTTCATTTGTCAATCAATTCGAGCATCACCACGACTTTACTATCTGGGGTGAGCTCTCCCGTCTCCCTGCAGAAGTCTCATCACAGCTTGTCCCGTATTGTGCATGTAAAAACTATGTGCCACGTATCGCCTTCCTCTCTTGGGCAAACTCGACAATCAGGGGGCCGTGACTTACCAATCTTGTACAGGTAAGACTGAAAATACTCATGCCCGCTCAAAAGCTGGGTCAAATAGAAGTCAGTCTCGCCATGCTTGTGATTTAGCCACGATCTTGCATCTGGAATGAAGAGCACAGCCTACCTTCCATTCATGCCATCCACCCAAGACCACTGCCAATCGTTGAGTGGAAGTTGTCTCTCCTCGCGGGCAATATCTTCATCGCGTCCTCGTTTCGACGCAGATAAATAGCGTGGCACTCTCTAACAAGGAGAGCAATAGGTATAATGCCTGCAATAGCTCTGACTGCTGGATCAGAGACCATTGGATATGAAGATGCAATCCTCAGTGCTCCTCTTCTCTATATCTGTGCGAAGCATTTTTGGAGTACCTCCTTACTGAGAGCGTTGCCCAATATTTCTGCTCCATACAGTAGCACTGATTCTACAGCTCTCATCAAGAGGCCTCTTCTTCATGGGCTGGGTCCTCCTACATTGGCCATAAGTCGACTCAGAGCCAATATTCCTAAAGCACCCTTCTCAGAAATTGAACTAATTTGCTCAGATAAACTTATCTTTGGGTTGATCAGAAGCCCCCAGGTACTTCATTACTGGAATTGGTATGTCTCCAATGCTGATCATCCTTACCCTAAGGATTCTCCTGTTTGTCAAGATGATCATTTTGGTTTTCTCCAGTGTTGAACTCAACCGTGTTGAACTCAACCGGCGAGCAGCCAGCCAGCCTTTCACTTGGCGCATTAGCTTACCTAGCATAAGTTGTGCTTATTTAACTGAGCGTCCCCGAGACTTAAGCGTGACTCATGTGGTATCTCCAGTCTCAGTAGCCCATCGCAAGAAACATTCCACAAGTCTGGACCAAGGATAGATCGCTGGGCAACAACCCGATGTACCTCCATAATTCGTTGGCCCTGTATCGTGTCAAAAAGCAGGTAGTGCCTCAGAAGCCCCATTCGGTATTCTGGAACTTGAAGGGGAGTTTCCAGCGTATCCGGAATATCTACACATCGATTGGAGTTGAGGGCTTTCGTAACGTTGAGTGTCACCAGCAGCACAATCCATCACTTGATGCGGCTATATGTCTCTGCCTTTGGGACAGCACTCAACACCTCTGCAATTGCATCAATGGTGTAACGTCCTACTCCAAAGCCATAATACCAAAGTGATAGGTCCCCGCCAGCACGTATCGTGTCAGTGAGTCTTTCTTTGATGTGTTTCTATAGTACATACCCAGTAGTGTCCAGCATATATAACGGGCAGTATGCAGACAATGATCTGGGACTTCCCTGACCAGCATGAGTCACATCACCTTCCATCGTACCGGGAAAACTTGAGTGGCTTGAGCAGTAAGTCAGGAGAATGGTGACAGACAGGATGCAACACTCCAGTTGGGGCACCATCTGGACTTTGAGCCCTCCTCGCTTTCAGTGAAAGGACTGCCTCTTCCAACTCCGGTAGTATGAAGAGTGGACACTTGATTGCTCTCTCACCACGTATAGCGTCAATAGAATGGGATGGATGGAGAAGAGTGCCCACACTTTCTCATTCATCTTTTCCGCATCATGTATTTAAGGTTTCCGTAGGGCATCAAGCTTCCACATAACTACCTTGTACCCACGACTCCACGAATAATTGTTGACATTGTCTACTAGATCTTGCCAGCAGTGAGCCTTACTGTTGTTAATCAATTTGCGAAGGTATTTCCTGACTGACTTATATACTGCTACCTGGTTGCATGCCTCAACACCTGTTGAGCTATATTCCAAAGCTTATAACACTCCCTTCGCTTTTCAGCGATTCCAGTCAAGTACCAGTACAGTGGAGGCTTGCCGTACCGAAGTTTTCGACAGGGCACAGAAGTGTTGCAAGCAGTCGTGATGATGCTCATGATTGAATTCAGCACGTTTTCAGCTTCCAGTTCTTCCATCTCCTGTGAATCTCCCTGCACTGGATCATCTGCTGTGAGCACCTCAATTTACATCTCAACGTCCACCGATTCAATGTTCCGCCCAACTGTAGAAAACCAAGAGCACTGACGTCAACAGATAGAATCACTGATCTCAAGCAGATTGCACTGATAATCACTGGTTTAGCGTTCCTCTGATACTCTCCAATTGTGTTTCCTCCATACTAAGAACTCCAAGGTAAAGGCACGTCAAGCATGATTCTTTCGCAGCCAATGCAGTGGAAAGTCGGGGTATTTCCGGTATTCAGTATGACGAGTGCTGTCCTGGCTGCCATTTTTAGGATTCGTTTTTCCCGCAGATTTGTTTGAGATATGCCCATTAGGTTGCTTTAGCATTGGAGTCTCCCGCAACAAGCACGTTCCCGTCTGTGTTGAAGACAGTACCCTCCAAATCATTAAGATTGACTTGGGAAGAGAATATCAATTCGTTTACACACTTAAAAAGTTAGTCACTGAGCATCAAGCCTACACAAAACCATCCCTCCATCTACAACTATCCGCCTTGAACTCATTATTTCGAACGCAGATAGCGGCATACCAGTTTCTCAGGATTCTACAATGCATAATTTCTACCACGGTGTTGCTCGCTCAACAGCAAAAAGTCAGCTTTCATGTCCTTCACAAACTACACAAGTAGGTTTTTAACGATTGAACTGCGATGTATATTTTTTTGCAGGATGCGGGTCATCGAAGCTCTGGTTTTGCCCTGGCTAAGGCTTCCTGGAAAACCCGACATTTTCCTGATTCCAATACGTGCCCATAATCCAATCTCGGATCAGCATCCTTGCAAAGGATACAGTGTGCCTCCTTTCTACACACTTTTCTTTTATGTGCAATTTCACCACATTCGTAACATAGGGAACTCCCATTGGATCCTTTGCATACATGTGCGGAGGGACCGTAGCCAACGCTTTTGAAACATTGAAGAGGCACTGCTTTTTGCCATACCCTGCAGACAAACCACCCTATTCTTACTTTGCCCTTATTCAAAAACCATTCGGCGTCATGCGTTTTCTCCTATGGTTTTCTGGTATTAGCCTCACTTTGATCCTGCCTACGCTAGCAACCTCCCTTTTAATGGCCTCTTCTACATCTGCTAGGTCCATGATGCAGTCAATGTCTTTTATTCCGATCGTTGCCGTTGGCTCAAGCGAGGTTATAGTTACGCTTTCGACGAGGGCTTTCTTTACTGCGTCGCAAACTGCGCCTTAATTGTCGGCCTCTGCTCCACTTTCCACCACTGTGTGGTCCCATCGCGTTAGTTGTACCGCTTAATTGGCAGTATTGATATCATCGGGCCTTACGTTTCCCCATCTTCAGATTTATGAGCAGTGTCTGCTCCGGAATCTTCGTTAGAGCTTTCTTTCTCTCCTGTTTCATATCAGTTCTTTTTTCTTGTCGGGCGTCCGTGCTAATTTTATTTTCTGGCACTTTTTCAGGGAGTTTCTTTGTGACTTCCTTCGCCACTTTTGTCAGCACTGTCTGGAACCACTGATCTACCACTCCACGCCCATCAAGTGATACTTCTTCTTATAGTAGAAGGGTGGTCTAACCAAAACGCACGATGTTAATTGTGAATGAAACAAAAAGTTTTCAGAGAATTATGTTGATATTTTTTTTTTATAATAGAAAAATCTATGACAATTATATGTAAAACAAAATATTCCCCAAGCCACGACTATGGTGGCATACTTCTATCTCTGAGACATAATTGAGGTTCAATGCCGTTAATGTGCTGAATTATCTCATCCTTTAGCTCTCGAATTGTTCTTGGCTTATTGACACACACTTTTTCTTTTAAATATCCCCAGAGAAAGAAGTCCAACGGTGTCACATTACATGATGGTGACGGCCAATTAACACCACCATAACGAGAGATAACATGGTCATTGAATTTTTAGCGCAAATGAGCCATTCTTTCGTTGGCTGTGTGGCAAGTGGCAGTATCCTGTTCCAACTACATATTGTCCAGGTCAGTCATCTCAATTTCTGGCCACAATAAGGCTGCTATTATCTCGCAATAGTAAGCACCATTCACGGTTACTGCTTGGCCGTTCTCATTTTCGAAGAAATACGGCCCGACGACGTACCAACTCATAAACCGCACCAAGCAGTCACTCTTTGTGAATGTATTGGCTTTTTAACAATCACTCGTGGGTTCTCATTTGTCCAAATGTGTCAATTCTGCTTGTGAACGAATCCATTGGGCTGAAAGTGTGCCACGTCGCTGAAGATAATTTTCTTTGTAAAGTTACAATTCCCTTCGTTCTGTTCAAGCAACCATTCGGCGTATTTTCGACGCTTTAAATGGTCAGTAGGCTTCAGCTCTTGAGTCAATTGATCCTTGTAAGCGTGTAAATTCAAATCCTTATTCAAAATTCGCATCATTGATGTTTGTGAGGTGTTCAATTGTTTGGCACAAAGACGAGTCGAGGTTGACGGCTCTTCTGCTACACTATCGCGAACAGGAGCAATGTTTTCTGCAGAACGATCTGAGCGAGCATGCACAGGTGGTTTAACATTGCATACAGACCCGGTTTGCTGAAATTTGGGCACAATTCTCCCGATTGTGGACACATTTGGGCGATTATGCTGACCAAAAAAATCACGAAGTGCACGAAATGCATTTTGATTTGAACACCCATTTTCGTAAAAGGCTGCAACAGCATTAACTCGCCACTCAATTGTGTACCTCTGCATGGATAAATTTGTCAAACACTGAAACAAAGAAATGTCAAATTAAGTTGGGCGAAAAACGTGACATTAAGGTGTGACGCAAAATTAACATCCTGCATTATGGTTGGACCACCCTTCTTCTTCTATTCCGATCTCCTTCGGTTAGGCTAGACACCATTCTTTCTTTGATGTTTGATGGTGGAGCTATCTGCGCGTGCCCTTTAGGCTTAGCCTTAAGCGCTTCTTTAGCCTTTTGCTTTTATCTTCCTTTTGGTTCTTTTTGGGCTTTAGCCAGCACCTCCGTTGATGTTCTCTGTGGCGTAGGAGCTTCTCTATTTATAGGACTCTAATCTTTACTCTTTTACTGATTTTTGTCAAGTCGCATGCATTTTTTATTCTTTTTAAAACATCTCCCACCTTACGGACTAGCCTTTCTCCTTTATGTCACTGGGCGGTAATTGTACTTTGCGACCTCCTTTCTTGAGAGAAGTTATCGGCTTCCGTTTCCGAGTACACTACTACCACCACATTTTCAACGGTGGCGATGAAATCACACAAGGGCGCTTTATATGCCTAGCTGCTCCTTTGTTTTCCCCCCGCAATTTCTTTGTGGACTTCAGGATGGTTCGTTAGAATTTCGGGGCTTACGACCTTTGTTTCGGTCGCTTTGGCAGCGATCGTAGCAGGAACCGTCCAGTTCTCGGTGTTCTTTACATATAAAGCTATTGTTCGAACGTCTAGCGTGTCTTGCAGAGTTTTCCACTCCCCCTTTTTAGGACGTTATTTTTTAGGGGTTTCAGTTGCTCCAGTTTTATAGAATCCCCGTTGGAGCCATTATTTCCGTTAATCTGTGTAATTGTCTTTTTGATCCCATGGTTATTTCTGCAGAGCAGGGAGGCCATGCAAGAGTTGGCACAAATATGTGGATAAGTGCTCAGAGCCTGACCAGTGCTAATTGGGAATCCATCTCAACTGAAACTATGCTACCAACCTAATGGTTCAAGCTTCCAATGAACTCCGAAGCGTGCCTCAAAGTTATCGTGCAAAGCAACTATGTCCAAGCTATATATCTGCCAGCACAAAGCATAAATTCCAGCTGGTTGTCCAAAGCGTAGTTCAGATTCAGTCAGGGTCGTTACGTGTCATCTCAGGAAGGAACCTCAAGGTGCTTCCGTATCCTCGGGTCCATGAGGGTCCTCAAAGAGTGGTAGCCTCCAAGAGTCCTCCTGCCGACCGGCATTCCCCCTGCGAGAGTTTCCTCGGGTACGTGAGGGTGGAACTCGCCAAGAGTATTCCTGTCGGCCGTTATCCCTACATAAATGGCCAATTTCGTACTATTCAACGATACTAAAACAATTTTACTGACCAAAATGTTAAATTTCCAAACACTTCTCTTACTAGCAAAGTTCAACGATTTTGAACCTCTAAGTTATTTGTTATTGGAACTGCCCCCATGATTTTAAGGGTCTTGTTAAAGAAATTTCATGAAAGCCTACTAGTTTTGTAGTCTATCTGTCCGTAAATGTGTCCTTTTGCCCACCCGTCTGTTTCTTTGTGCGTGGCAGCAAAGTTTCTTCAGAAACTGTGAAGCTACAAAGCTTAAACTATCTGAAATGATCAGAAGGGAAGATTTCTCAAAAGTCTTGATCTTATTAAACATTTCAATACTTTTTTTGGGGAGTCGAGTTTCTCTTCACAACCAAGTAGTAATTAGAAAGTTTTTTCATCCAATGTACTCCAGTAGGGTATCAAATGAAAGTTCTTAATTAGCACTTTCAGAATCTGATACAATAGATACATTTTGTACATCAGGGGGTTCAGGTAGAGGCAAAGTGCACAAAAAATTTATAGCAGTGATAAAGCGCATATTGTTCCATAGTAATATAGGAAAATTCGAACTGCTTTGACTGCGTTAAATATTATTTGATCTATTTGAAGCTTCAGAGCAGGTTAATTTTACAAATATTGAATTTAAGGATACCATTACCGTTTTATTCAAGAAAATGTAAAATCGATGGTATAGAAGTGTTCTTCTTGAAAGTATGAAGCCACGTTTAGTTTCGCTCGTAAACTTCTAGGTATTTATAAAGTTTTGAGTTCTTCGAATTCTTCACAGTATTACAGCCCTTGTTGGGCCTTCTCTTCCAACAAACAGCGTCTTCAACTGTTTCGGTACATCGACTGCGACCTTCAATTTCGAAATCTGCGTAGCAATGTACTGTCTTCGTTGACCGAGTCAAACTAGTGTTTCCTCGGTCCCTACACTGGCCTCCAGCCTTGAGTTCTCTCAACAAATACCGTTTTGGGTCTCCATTATTCATTCATACGATCTCAATATTAGCATCTTCATATTTAGTACATTTAAAATTTACATTTCTGGCAATAATTTTTTTCTATTTATGTCTTAATTTTGATCATAAAACTTTAGTGGTTTTCATAAGTCTATTTTCGTCAAACTTTCCAAAACTCTTAATCGTTTCTTCTTTTATAATTTTTGAGAGCTTCACACTGATCAGAAATTAAATAAAAGCAGTGATTGGGACCTAATTAGGCATGCTTGAACGAATACTTGGAAGTTACAGATTTCACATTAAGCCCTAATGCCAAGCATAACAAAGTACCCCATAAATTCTTCAACAGATAAACTTTACACACTGATGGAGTTTTTTGAATTAGGGACTGATAAAGATAATCTAAATAGGAGTTTAGGAGCTGATGGGGCTTGCCTAAATAGTTCCTAGCTTAGAAACTGATAGAGCTTACCTGAACAGTTCATAATTAAAGAAATGATGGAGCTTGTCTAAGCAGTTTCAAACCATAAAAATTTTACTTCTGAAAAGTTTCAATAAATCTATGAACAATAAACTTAAAAGTAATTAAAGTTCTCTACACTTCGTAGAAAACTAAGCACTTTTCATATTTTTCCGTTAAAATCCAAATTTTTGATATACCTTCATGTATAAATCCATCCATATGGGTGGTCCCAAATTATACTCACTAAAATCTCCTGATTTGAATTTTTCGAAATTGGGCATGCTATTTTAGGTCCCCATCGGGTCGGCATTAGTCAGTGCTTATCCAAAACATGCGGCATTATGTCTAAATTAGGCCTGAGCTAAGTATGTATCTTGAAAAAAAGTCAGGAGCTCCGCATCACATCTGAAAGTGGAAAATATGTAAAGCTACATATTTTCGTCTTTGACATGGATGTATGTTCTTAACAAAAAATTCGGTTTTATTTTGATCGTTTACAATAAAATTTTTCGCTTTAAAAATTGTTTAGCCAAGCCCCATCAGCTCCTCAATTAGAAAATATTTCATTAAACCATTTCAGCTCTTAGATTGAAAACTGTTTAGGCAAGCCCCATCCTTTTGTTTTCAATGTGAAGAAAATGGTAAGTATTTTATTGGGAGCGCAAATTTAAAATGCGGGAGTTTTTCAAAATTTTGAGAATTTATTTCAAAAAAAAATTGTAACAGACTGATCAATCGAAGTATTGTCCATCGCTAGCCACTACTTTTTCCCATCTTTCTGGCAACATACGGATACCGCGATGAAAAAACGACTCGTCTTTTGACTCAATCCACGAACCGACCCAATTTTTGGCTTCCTCATAAGAACGAAAATGCTGATCAGCCAGGTCATGCGTCATCGATCGGAACAAGTGGTAATCAGAAGGAGCAATGTCTGGGCTATACGGCGGGTGGGGTAGGACTTCCCATTTGAGTGTTTCCAAATAAGTTTTTACGGGTCTTGCAACATGTGGCCGAGCGTTATCGTGCTGCAAAATCACTTTGTCGTGCCTTTCCAAATATTGTGGCCGTTTATCACGCAATGCTCGGCTCAAACGCATCAATTGAGTTCAATACGAAGCTCCTGTGATCGTTTCACTCGGTTGCAACAGCTCATAGTATACGACACCCAGCTGGTCCCAACAAATACACAGCATAAGCTTCTTTCCATGGATATTCGGCTTTGCCGTCAATGTTGAGGCATGATCGAGGTAACTATATGATTTTCTTCGCTTGGGATTGTCGTAGTGGATCCACTTCTCATCACCAGTAACGATGCGATGCAAAAAACCTTTCCTTTGTTGCCTTTGAAGCAGCTGTTCGCAAGTGAAAAACCGCCTTTCGACGCCTCTCGGCTTTAACTCGTACGGTATCCAATGTCCTTGCTTTTGAATCATTCCCAATAGTTTCAATCGATGAGAAATGACTTGGCGTGTAACTCCGAACGATTTGGCAAGTTCTTCTTGCGTTTGACATCAGTCCTCATCGAGTAATGCCTCCAATTCAGTATCTTCAAACTTCTTCGGCTGTCTTGGACGTTTTTTGTCTTCCACATCAAAATCACCACTTCTGAAACGCACAAACCACCTCTCGCACGTTGAAATCGAAAGAACACACTCCAGATAAGCTTCGGAGAGTAATCGATGCGATTCAGCTGCACTTTTCTCCAAATTAAAGAAGTAGATCAAAACTTCCCGCAAATGCTGCTTTGTGGGCACAAAACTTGACATATTGAGAGCCAAAAAACTATGTTGTTTACAATCCGGGCAAATGACACATACTGAAAATGAAAGCTATGGAATGAAGTTATGACATGAATATAGTTTCAGTATTGTCTGATGGGTATATCCCGGACTACGCCATCTGTTGTCAATTCCGCATTACTAATTTGCGCTCCCAATAAGTTCTTGCCAAAAAAATTTAGCGCTGTCTCGATTTTTCATAAATTTGGTTCAGGAAAACTCCATTGGGCACTAATGTGGAGTGCTCCATCAGTGTTTAAAGCTGTTCTTTTTAACAAATGATGTTACGTTCGGCATTAGATCTTTATAGGGTTTTCTAAAATAACAAACAAGTCTAATTAAGTCTGCATTAGGCTCACATCAAGCGTGCCCCGTTAGATTCGCATTAAACATACCTAAATTTTGAAAAGCGATGAATTTATAACACGGAAAATCTTAATTAACACTTTTGTTTAGTTTTTCGCAATACTCTAAAATGCAGAATTTATGAAATCGCTTGAGTTAGGCATGCCAAGTGGAGTCCTATTAGGTCTACATAAAGCATCCCCAACTTCGACCTGCCGCATCAGCACTCGTTAGATATGTCTCATTTAGACATATCACTCTGTTTTAGACCCTTATGCTCATTTAGGCATGCCTAAATTGATTTCCGGTCGGGATTAAGCACAAAACTCCTTTTCTCTCCTTAGCTTCCTCCTTAACTTTTCTCTCCACGCCAACTGGGTCATATGAATGGTAGATAAGCATAATTATTCAACTGCCATTGTCTACGCGAATCATTGCAACTGATATAATTTTTGAAAATCGCATCAAACCCAACAATTCATTTTGCGTTCATAAACAAACTCCTCATTCAAACTTTTATAAATTCAATAGAGTAACTATAGGAAAAGCACCCTGACAGAATTCCAAAATCATTCAACTAGTATATTTTATATCATTCAACTTACCTCTATGAATATGATTGAAATTTCCTTGGTCATAGCAGACACAAATTTCATTTTTCCATATTCAACAACCAAAAACCGAAAATGACCAAATGAAACCATCCTGCATCCTCTGCATTCACTTTTCCATCAAACGCCATATTTTTCATCTGAAGTGTACTTTAGCACACCAGGATGTGGTTACTGGTTTCGCCCTGAAAATAAAAACTGCCAGCTTTTCACGTGGTCTAATGACCCAGTCAACGTAGCGGAATATAAAGGAAAATGTGTTTCTTTTGGTAATGGGAAAAAATGTACGTGGTTGTATTCACGATAGAAATGAATGGAAAAGAGGAAGCACTAACGTGCATCCTTTTCAAACAAAAAAATAAAAGGATGCGGAAGAGGTTAGAAAACTATTCATCTACATCTGCATTTTGAGAATGCTTGCTTGTCTGTATGTCTATGTCCACGGTACTTTTTTTACCGGAATGGCCAATTTAATGGTCGCACTCTATAGAACATATCACGCTTTTGGCGTTTCAAAATTTTCACAGGAGGCTTTGAAGCTATATCTATTCCAGAACTTTTTGTATTTGATTGAAAAGGATGATATATTAAAAAGATTTCATAAAATTCTGTTAGATAACGGGAATTAAATTTACAAATGGGATTTTGCTAAAATGCTATAAAGTAGGAGCCCAATAAACCTGCAAATTCACAGACTTACTTCTATAGGGTTATCCATTTTACGCTTGGGAAAGTAAAGCTAAAGAAAACACATAAAATATTCAGATGGAAACAAAATTTTTTATTCAATATAAAGATTGAACTTTGTCATTATACGCGAAATACAACATTATTCAAATTTCCTCCACAGGACCTCTCACAGGCCACAATCCTTTTTAAATAATTTTCAATGACTTTTCGGTACATTTTCGGCAATATCTCGGCCATAACTTCACGAACATTCTTTTTCAATTGCTCAAGATTTCGAGGATTGTTTGCGTAAACACAATCTTTTACATAGCCCCATAAAAAGAAATCCAAAGGTGTTAGGTCGCAGGATCTTGCGGGCCAATTGACATCACTCAATCTCGAAACTACGCGTCCTGGAAATTTCTCTTGCTAAAGTGCTCAATTAGCCTGTGTTGTGTGGCTTGTGGCTCCATCCTGTTAGAACCACATGTTCTCCAGATCATAATCTTCAATTTTTCTCCAAAAATAATCGGTTAACATCCGTCCATAGCTGTAAGAATTGACTGTAATGACTCTTCCTTGATCGTTTTCAAAAAAATACGGGCCAATAACACCACCAGACCATAATGCACACCAAACGGTCACTTTTTCCGGATGCAAATTCCTTTCTGCGATCACCTGAGGATTTTGAGAGCCCCATATGCGGCAATTCTGTTAATTTACGTAACCACTGAGCGAAAAATGAGCCTCATCACTGAAGAAAATTTTGTTCGAAAAATCGTTATCAGTGGCTTGTTGTTCAATCAATTCGCATACATTCTGCGTTGTGTATACATTCTGCGTTGTGTATGGTCTCGAGGCTTAGCTCTTGAGTGAGTTGGATTTTGTACGGATGGAGATGCAAATCCAAATGCAAAATCCGCCACAATGAGCCGTAAGACAAGCCCAAATGTTGAGCACGTCGAGGAATCGACAAATTCGTGTCTTCCTCCACACTTTGAGCAACGACAGCGATATTTTCAGCAGAACGATGATGTTGTGATGATGCACAGGCCTTGCAATATCAAGAACCGATCCAGTCTCTTTAAATTTTCTCACTGTGTACGAAATTTGTTTGCTGTCTGGTTCGATTATGTCGACCGTAGTCTGCTCGTAAAGCCCGAGATGTTGATACAGCAGAATTACCATGTTTACAATAAAATTTAATAATTTTAACGCGTTTTTCGACCAATAAACGATCCATATTTCTAAATAACAAACCTTCAACTAAAAAAAACATGCTTTGGATGACATTTAATTCTGACAAATGTCAAATGGCAGGGTTATACTTTCCCAACCACGAAATGGATAACCCTGTACGATTTTTATCACTCATATTTCAGGACAATGACTCATAGTTTCAAATCTTCTCAGTATATTTTGTTGAAATTATAATACAATCATGTTATATATTTGTTTGCTGAGCGAATTCCTTACATGATAAAGTTGCCTAGCATAAACAAGGTTAGTTATTAATTTTAAGGTAATTTCATGAACTTTTTGTTTTTATTAATCGAAAGAAACTATTAACTTCTAATGCTGGCTATAAACAAAGGATGTCCACGTTAAATAGCTAATCAAGGGATTCCTATTGCCCATAAATCTTGAAATAACTCCGCTTTACTAAACGGAACATAATAAGGTTCAATTGTGGGCTCGCAAAAATCGAAAATGTTTCTTGGAATTCAAATAATTTTGATTAACATCGCATTAAAAGTTAGATTTAAATTAGATTGCTGATAATAGATACAGATTTTATTCCAAGCATAGCTCACCTTCCTGTATGAAATAAAAGCTAGCTGGATACCATGGAATTGTTGCTCATTTTCTACATTTTTAATATTCATTTTCTATTAACTTAAGTTTTTAAGTATAATATGAACTGTTACTGTTGTATTGCACTATGTTCTGCATACATACTCCTAGGATAAAACGCTCCTTTCTGGTTTAGTCTATTTTACTGACAGAAATAAGAGCAGCCTAAATTCTTCTTTATGTCAGAATGAAATGGAATTATTAAAGTGTTTAGAATAATGGTGCCAGTCTCCTCAGTGAAAGAACAACCTTTCCTTCACCGGGGCCATCTTGACTATCATTGCACGTTTTTTTTGGTTCGATGTGGACCAACGTTTCCAGCAAAAGGGGCTGGTACCAGCAAAACTGCATTTTTGTCAAGGATAACGGATACTCATTAGCCCTTTTTACTAGAAACGCAGTTCTCCATTGGGCAAAGACAACGTGCTATAATGACTGGCACCATTTTGTTCTAAACACTTTGAGTCTGTTGTGGAAGCTCATCTCGGTATAACATGCATGTTGGGCGTATTTTCGTATACCTTGGGACCATGTGGTTGAGCTGTGCCGGGGATGATGGACTGTGGCAGCTCCTAATAAGTGTTCGTCATCCTTAATGAAGCTGCAGTGGGCTTATTAGTTTTGATAAAAGCTGTGAGTGATTACTTCTTATTTCAATTAATTGCCCTCCTGATTCCTATTACAAGTGATGGTTATTAAGAAACCCAAACTTTCAATTACTGAGTAATGTAGGCTGAAATTTGACACATTACGATTCCCACAATAGAATGGGATAATGGATTTCCTTGCAGAACTATTACTACCGATAGATATTGCCGTTTAGTGACGAAGCGTGGAGGAGCACGACACCGTACGGCAAAACGAAGGGATATGGGTGGATGTTACTGGCAATCATTATCGCCTTTCAGCTCATCAAATTTGTGAAAGAAATGCCATCGTCATATTATCAACGGACTTTAGTTTATTTGGTATTCCATGTCTTGCTTTACTCATAATTCCACACGCATATATACCTTTTTGCTTCAGTTCACATAATAGTGATAGGGATGTAATAAAGTTATCAAAATAAATGCGGTGACTCTTTCTCAAAATGACTCGAGCTCCTAAATCTTTGCCAGTATAAATTTGGAATTCATCAACATATCCACTTGCAGAAGCTCTTACCTACACCATACGAGGTGTGACAATTAAGTAATGAGGCTGATTTTATCGCCGCATTTGTGGTGAACCTGCGACCTTGAAATTCTCTTTCCCTTCCTCGGCATACTTCCCCTCTCCACTAATATATTTAACATCGCTCTAGCTTGTTTAGTTCGACTGTTGTGTCGTGTCGAGTGGACGTGTGTTGGTGGTGCTCGTCACGGAAATGGAGAAACCAAATTCTAGAGCAACGCGTCGCGATAAAATATTATACGAGATCGGGTGAAACAGCTTCGGAAACGTACGCTTAAATTGTTAAAGTGCATGGTGATAGTGCTTTTAGTCGTGCCCAGGTGTTTCGATGGCAAAAAGAGCTTAAGTAGGGGCGCAAAAGCATGGAAGTCAAGGTACTGACTGATGTGAATGCGCAGCGTTTGCGTGTCTTAATCTGTGAAGATCGGCATTTAACAGTTCAAATGTTGGCCTCAGAACAGGTTATGAACCATGAAACAGTCAGACAAATTTTAACCGATGATTTTGGGATGAAAAAGTTGTGCGCGAAGGTGGCTCCAAACAACCACCTCACCCTCAGCGTGTCCCAGTATTTGACCCCTAAGGGATCGCCGTATTGCAACAGCCACCTTATGTCATCCTGTCACTTTTTTTGTTCCCTAGAACAAAATCGGTAGTCAGAGGAACCCATTTTGAGTCGGTTACGGACATTCAGGTGGCCTTGACGATGGTACCCGCAGATATCTCAGTCGAAGCGTTCAAGAAATGTTACAAAGCATGGGAAACGCGCTGAAATCGTTGTATAGCTGCCCAAGGGGACTTTTTTGAAGGGGATGGCAGATTTGTAGTTTTTAAATATACGGTTTTCGTGGACTCAGTCTTATTACTTAATTGGCACACCTCGTATATGTCCTTTTGATGGGCTTGTTTGGGATGTATCACTTCAAAGACAATCTGTCTTTGAAGAGAAACATTGATTCATCTATGGAATCGTTTTTGGATAGTGCATAATATTCGAGAAACTCTGACTAAGCATCTCAAAAATTCACTTATTTTATAAAGTTTATCCAAACCTGGATTAGCGAATTTTGGTTGAAGAATATGATATTATCATTTATATAAAGATTTCCGAAAAATCAATCCAAACGAGCTCAAGGCGTAAGAATAGAAATGAAATCATTCCAAAGTTCAATTCAATGGATTACTTATCCCAGCAATAACATTTATAGCAAAAAAAAAGATTTTCATCTTGGCCTAAAGGTTTATCTGGTATGCTAGCTCCATAGACAAATTATCGGAAACAAGCAAGAACAAATTTCTATCGGAAGTTCCTCTCCTGCGTTAATATTGCAATATCTACTGAGTTGCTCGAATCAAATTACTATCGCTGACATTGTTGCCCAAATCATTGATACTAGGCTCTGCGATATCTTCCGGATGAACATCCATATCTTCATCACTACTTTTGTATTGCCCATCTCCTGATTCTGCATCAGAGAGAATGTCTTCGATATCGAAAAGATGATTAAGAATGCCATGCGGTCTTATTATGATATGATTGAAACATAACTGCAATTTAATAGTCCCAAGCCCTACTTGTCGTGTGTCCATTCCCTGAAAACACCATCTCATACCTCTAATATCTATTCAACTGCCAAATTTCCGATGAGTAAGCAATTCGTGACCTTCTCGCTAATTTTTTTTCCTTCATATTCACTGCTTCAAGTCCCACTAAATACTCATTGTATCCCTCTTTTCCTCTTTCCCTCTTCTAAAATCGCGTCCTGTCTGTCCGTCCGTCTGTCTGTCCGTCCGTCCGTCCGGGTGTCACAGCTCTTTTTCTCGGGAACTACTTAAGCTAGAAACATCAAATTTTGTATGTAGGTGTAAAGTGGTGTTCTCTTCAAAGTTCAACTACAAAAAAATTTTATAAGGTATTTAAGGAGGGTCACCCCATATAGGGGAGTGACCCCCGGAAAAAAAATTTCATTTAAGGTAGCCGATATGGGTATCAAATGAAAGGTCTTTTCAAAACAAGTCTTAGTTTGACAAAGTTTGCTTCGAGGGGCGCACAGGGAGGGGAAATACACGAAAAATTTGTGTCCCCCCCCTCGCGACTGGACACCTGTGATCCGAAAAATCTGAAAAAAATCATGAAAGTAGGCCTTGGTGAGTACAACAACAAAAAATACGTGATAAGTTGCAATTCACTCAACTTTGTTAGTAATAGTATGATTTACGGATTTTATGTTTTCTTGAATAAAATATTAACGTTACCCTTAAATTAAATGAAATTCAAGATAGATCTATCCTGAAAGTTTCATAAAGATTGAATCATAATTAACGAAGTTATAGCGGTTTGAATTTTCCTGTATTACTATGGAACAATATGCGCTCCATTTATTACTATGGAAACATATGGCTATGGAACAACATTCGATTTTTCCCAACCAAGACACTACAGTTTGGCTAGGATTTGCATGAAAATTTCAGGAATGATAAGTATCATGAATATCTTTGAGAATCGGTTCAGCTAGTGGTATCAGTAATCGTAAAACAAAATAGTGGCTGTTTTAAATGCGGAGGTTGAATAATTTTGAGTTAGTTTTTCCCAACTTCAACGTTTAAGGTGCATGCTTTGAACACTTGATTCAATTTAATGAATGACTGAAGATGAGTACCCACAATTAATAACCATAAGTGAAACAAGTCAAAAAGGCGGGAGAGAGCTTCTGGCAAAAGGGCTTTGTAACCATTCTAGGATTCGAAAAAATTGGCTATTAATCGATGATAACAGTACAGGAGAGCGGCCCATCAAAGGTAGCCAATATGAGTATGAAATGAAATTTTTCATGGGAGCTTTCCAAAACAGTTCTTAAACTGTCAGTTTTTGCTTCAGTGGGGGCACAGGAGGGAAATACATGAAAAATGTGTTTCCTCCGTCGCGAATGGACATCTGAAATAATTATCAAGGGAGATATTTATGAGTATAACCATAACAAAACCCCAGAAGTCGAGATTCGTTCAACTTTGTTAATAATAGTATGATCTTCAAATTTCATAGTTTCTCCAATAAAATTGTCTTTGACATGTTTCTTGATTTTATTCGATCTGGTGACTGTATTTTGTAAATTGAATACAAAACCCTTCTGACATGAGCGTAGGTCTGTTTACGCAACTTGTTTATCTCTATCGTGATGTCTCCACCAGAGACCGAAAGTGTATTGCTAACTTTTAACTAAATTGTAGCCCGGGCCCTGAAAGAATATCAAATCTGTTCATAAACTCATTATTCTCTTCCTTGCCTACCACCTTTTATATTATTTTCAATATTAGCCTTTCTTTCCGATTCATAAATACGAAGATCGTAGTGAAATCTCGAATCATCATCGGATCTCTTTCTTACTTTCTTTTGCAAGCTCCTTGAATGAATTGTCCATAGCAAAATATATGATGCCATAAATACTACGTTTGAAAATAACATGGCTTCATTCAAAGCCGCACTTAAATGAATGATAAATTGCTCCAAAGGCTCAGGATCAAAAAAAATCACTATCAGCTAATAATAAGGATTTACCTGAATCAATTTTGCTCCATGAATGCTTTATTCTATTCGGAAACAGATGAATCTGGATCGATAAAATATTTTTTAACATTAACATTCAACATTTTTTACCGTCTATGTTTTTATAAAATTTGTATTCGATTGTATTTCATTCATATAGGTGAGTAGTTCATCTTGTTTATTTTCTTGTGAGCCAATAATAATGAAACAGTAATCTACATATCGTCTGTAAAATAAAGGGTGATTCATAACAAGTGTATACATGTGAATGGGCCTTAACTCTTATTTATCACCAACTTCAGGTCCATATATTGACAGATTATGCCAGTTTGGTCTTTTACAATTCTAACCATGCTGTCATACATATCAGCCGAGCGTTTTATTACTGCTGAAACTTTTTACAAAAATAATGACTCGCCAGTGCAAACATTACGCTCTCTACGTGAAATCGAATAATTTCACGAAATGGACCCATAAATTGGCCGGCGAGATCGTGTGATTTGACTCCTTGTGACTTCTTCCTTTGGGGCTTTCTGAAGGATCGTGTTTACGCTGATGCTCCCTAGACTACTGAAGCATTAACAAATAATATTCGAGCCAACATACGCCTAATAACGTCGAAAATGTGCGAAAATGTCATCTAAAATTACAATCATCGTTTGATAGTCTGTAAAGCAGCATGAGGTGCACATATGCCCGAAGTAATGTTTCATATTTATTTTTTTTAATTTATTTATTATTAATTGTGAGGGACCAAATTTTCATTATAAATAAACATTACAGCTCAATCTTTACAAAAACTATGTTTTCGTTTCGACAAAAATGTGTACACTTGTTATGAGCCATCCTTTATTACATTGAACTCTTTGAGAATTTTTGGTATGAAGACTTCTTCCAAAGATTAAAAGAATATTTCTGACATTATTGAGGACCCTGGATGCCCAATACCCAAACCATCCTTGGCAATGTATGTGTTATTATTGAACTTAAATTAGTTCTGCATGATTATGGTCTTTATGAGATTTTTTTAAAGCATTGTCAGTACTTTATCGATAAATATAGATGTATGAAGGTTCATGATTTCTACTGATAAAATGTCGGTCAATGTTAAAGAGGTGGTAAAATTTGATAGATCACGGCTATTCTTCAATGTGTATTTGTTGTCAAGGTGCATGACACCAGCCATTTTCATTTCCGAGTACAGTGCTGATTGGTATGCAGGAGCTGGGCAGTAATTGACGACAGGCCAGATAGGGAAATTGTTATTTGTAGTTGTTGTACTCATAGAGAACTACTTTCATGATTTTTCTCGGATTTTCCGGTCTACCGGTGTCCCATTGTGAGGAGAGCGGAAACACAATTATTTTGTATTCTTCTGTTTTCCTGGTCTACCCCGTCATCTTTATTGCAATTTTAATTACAGATAGTAAGAAATTTCATCAGAACCTTTCATTTGATGCCCTACTTGACTATCTTTGGTGAAAAAATATTTAAGGGGTCACATCCGAATATCTTCTTCGTAGCACTGCAGTCCCTCTCGTGCCTTCGCTTCCTGCAAACAGCGCCTCCAAACGTCTCGGTCTATTGACCGCGTCCTCCAATTTTAAAATCTGAGCAGCGATGAACTGTCTTAGTTAACCAAGTCAGGCCAACATTTCCTCGGTGTCCCCACTAGTCTCCGCCTTTCAGTTCTACAAAACGGATACTTTTTTGGATATCCGTTGTTCATGCATACGATTCATATAGCCAGCCCATTGCAGCTTCCGCAGTCTTATAATCGCTAAGGCCTCCGGCTCGTCGAAAATTGCATACACTCATGGTTGTATCGAATTCGCCATTGGTCCCCATCTAGTTTTGCTCCCATTATTCACCCCAGCGCCTGTCACTAAAAGGCGTTCAATATGTTTGCGGATGTTTGGTTTAGAGTCCGTAATTCACACCCATAGCATAACATATGTCCTGTGTTTTCATTTTTACCATTTAAACGCTATATTTTGTTTTTTCCGACAAATATTTAGTTCGGAAGTAAGTTGCTCCCTTCGTCAGTGTCACTTATTTGGAGAAAATAATTGTTTATACGCTTCAAATAAGCCAACAAACTACTTACACTCACAAATTGTCCAAATTAAACGATGAACAAAAAACACTTATCATCAGGATTATGATTATCACCTTGCTCGATTAAAAGCCAATTGCTTCAGCTGAATCGAATGTTATTAATTACTGAATTTTATTTTATTTCGATTACGAATCATTTTTAACACTACTCACATAGAGACGTGCATTTTCATAAAGTATATGTTAAAAATATATTCCTATATTTCTACCACCACAGTTAGAGTACATTGCCACACATCTTAGAGGAACTTGACTACATCAGACAATATGCGCGACAACAGATTACGTTGTTCCAATACAATGCAATTCATTCCAACATGCAATGATCTATGGGGATTATTAATAAGCGTGAAGAACTACATGTTGGCACGCGTGATGTTGGCTCGTCGGAGGTTGCGAACGAAGTGGCCGTCCCGTTGACATGAGTTGAGAAATTCATGGCATCCACTAACTGCTTGATGCGCTCCTTGCGGTGAGCATGTGGACGCCACAGATCTGCTTAATTTCATCTATGGGAACGCTTGCAACATTCATTATCCGGTCATGCGGAATCAACAAGTTGAAATAATTATAATTAGCTTAGTTTAAGTCAGTTAAGATTTGGATCTCATGTAGAACACTTGTAAAAATTTAATGAAAATTATTTTTCCACGAAAACTGAACTAGATCCCTTAATTTATACCTTCTTTTTCATATCGAAAATATCTTTACTTATAAACTGCCTTAAATCATTGCTAGTATTTTTTAACCGACTTCCAAAAGAAAGAAGGTTATCAATTCATTGCGTATATTTTTTTTTTTTGCTTTTTTTTTGTATGTTCACGCATAACTTTTAAACGGAGATAGATAGAAGAGTCCTGTTTTTGGCAAATGATACGTCTTTCTTCCAGTTAGGTCCCGTTTAAAGGATAAAAAATTCAAGTAACGGTAAAGGACTTTTACCGTTAAAACTAAAAAAATTCCGACTTTCACCCCGATTTTTCAGCGTAACTGATCGACGCGTGTAAGGATTTTGATTGTAGAGGTTTCAAATGAAGGACAACATATTGATCTAAAATGTATTGGAACAGAATTGAAATCCTTCTAAGGACTCTGTAGAAATTAACAGTTAAATATGATACATTGATGTCAAAAAATTAAATTTAAATGATATTTCGTACGAAAAGTGCCAATTAGTTGGCACTCTGCAAGGATTTGTTGGAGATACCGAGTCCTTTGGTGACGGATGATAAAAATTTACAGTATCCTTAATTTTTAAGCATAAACGGTACATTTTAGTCCATCATTTCTACCGGAAATAACCCATAAATTAATTCTAGGTGCAGCATAAATACAACAGTTAAAGGGTACATTTCAGGATGCTTTCCTCGTTCGCATTCATTCTTTGCTTACCAATGAGCTTGGTATAGGATCCTTCTTACGTCCTTAGACGTAAACGTTACATATAGGATTATAAAATCCCTCGAAGAAATAATAAGGAGTGAGTGATTGCAAATTATAGAGTTGAATTGTTACTTTTCAGTTAATATTATATCTACATTAGAACATATGCCCAGAAATATAAAATTAGTGATTTCCATACTAAAAACCGGCGAGAATCGCAACCTTAAAAGAGATACGTTTCCTGCTATAATTGATCATAACTGTACGGATGAAGATGAAAATGCATGGCCGAGTTTTCATTGAACATTATGGTATGATTTTCTTGAAACTTTCATGAAAATTAGGTGCCATAGTTAAGTGAAAACGAAGGCAATGGGCATCGAATAAACGTGAACGAATGATGCGGTTAAGAAGGATATTTTTAAGTAAATTTCATGAGATTGATTGCGGAGTGAACTATATGTTTATATATATAAATACATATGTCTACAGACACACATACACATATATATATATATATATATATATATATATATATATATATATATATATATATATATATATATATATGTATATATATATGTATGTATATATATATATATATATATATATATATATATATATATATATATATATATATCTAAATATATATACATATATATATATATATATATATATATATATATATATATATATATATATATATATATATATATATACAAATATATATATATATGTATATATACATATATATATATATATATATATATATATATATATATATATATATATATATATATATATATGTATATAATATATATATACATATATAACAATATATATATGTATATATACATATATATATATATATATATATATATATATATATATATATATATATATATATATATATATATATGTATATAATATATATATATATATATATATATATATATAATATATATATATATATATATATATACATATATATACATATATATATATATATATATATATATATATATATATACATATATGTATATATATATATATATATATATGTATATAATATATAGATATATATATATATATATAATATATATATATACATATATATGTATATTATATATACATATATATATATATATATATATATATATATATATATATGTATTATATATATATATATATATATATATATATATATATATATATATATATATATATATATATATATATAGATATGTATTATATCTATATATATGGCTATGTGTGTGTATGTGTGTGCCTTTGCTTCGATTTTCTCCAAATTTTCAGCAATATTTCTGTTGTGGCCAAAGTATAGCTCCAGTTTGTACCAAAACTAGTACAAAGATTTATTCAATTGTGTGATAAAGCTCACAATAAAAAAACCAAACTTGAACAATTTGAAACGAAATGGCGGTCGCTCAAAGGTCGAAAAAAGTTGAACGATGGCGGGCTATGCAAAGTGCAAAATTCGAAAATTTCTCAAAGCTTCAAATCATATTGGATTATTATGAAATCTAAATTCAAGGTAGACTTTGATGAGATCGTGGATTTAATGTACCAGAGCTAAATGAACGCGTCAGATTTTAGCCGTAGTGGTTTTTGCATTGCAGTAAAAAATGATATTTTAATATACGAGAACATGATACAATGTATTCATGAAACAGAGTTTTGAATGGTTTGAAATGAAAAAATTTGCCACTAAAAAGGGTGAAATAAAATTCTTTTAGAAAAAAAAAGAAAACCGACTTCAAAGTGCCCTAAAAAGGATGAAATAAATTTTATGGAAGCGGTGCCATATCATGTTTTCCCCCATTCTTTTGTGGTAGTGCAGATGTTGGAAGTATTTATGTTGAAATGGGGAAATTGATTTGGCACCGCTTCCATAAAATTTATTTCATCCTTTTTAGGGCACTTTGAAGTCGGTTTTTTTTTTTTTCTAAAAGTTTTTTCTCTAATTTCACTACAATACTAAACAGCATTAATGCCATCCAAAGTAATATTTTTAAATGCTAATTCACTTTCATTTCTTCCATATTTCATACAAACATTAATGCCAATATTTATGTCGAAACTTTGCCGACGACGGCGCTTGTGTAAATTAGATTATTTAGCAACGCTATGCAAAATAACTTCAAGTTTGTCTCTAGACGAAAGAATGTTCACAACACTAAGTCTATTAGCTGCTAATGGCATACAAAGCAACTTTTAAAATGTTCTCTGGCTTGGTATTTTTTGTCCCATATTTGACTTGAGGCAATACGAGCATAAAGTACAATTTTAGACAATGAAGTTTAATATTTGAGTATAATAAATAAACTCTTAGAAATTATACTTACTTGTATTTAACACATTACTTGGCCATAGCTGAATTCATGTCGATCTGGAACTCAATTCCACGCCAAGAAAATCTGCTCAGATTAATGGTTTCCATTTCATCTCGTGTGAGGGGTTTACCAACTTTTCCTATAATTCAATAAAAGTCATAAGTATGACATTCTTAGCACTTCTCAAGCACTATATATGCTCTTTAGGGGCATGTCTACAATATTGCCAACGTACTAAGACGGCTAGTGATATATAGTATGTATTTATACAGGCAAGTCATAGAAGCATTCGCATCATTTTTCTCGTCCCTAATCTCTGAAACAAGTCATTAAATTTCATGACTCGCCGAAAACACACTAAAAGATGAGAAAGTGTTAAGAGTAACTAATTCACCCGTGTGGTATATAAAATGTTCCGTGCAGTGGTTACTCAATCATAACTACGGAACGATATTTCGCGGAAGGGAAGTAGGGTGAGTTGTCCCTGGGTTGGAATGAAACCTTGTAGATACGCTTTTAAAACCCAATGAACTTTTGTTAATTTGAATAAGTTACAAACTCTTCCATCGCAAATTTGCACCGAGTAAAATTATATAACATTGAGGAACTGTATGCAGTATTTTATCTTTTCATTTTCACCCAATAAGATAAACTTTATTTTAAAATTTAATAATAAAACCATGTTGAGTTAACATCAACATTAAACGCGATTCATCCTGAAGCGTTCCTTAAGAAATTTTGTGACGGATTTATGATAATTTGACTGAAACAGAGTATTTTTGAATAAGACATTTGCTTTTAAAACAATGGTAATAATGGTTATACTCAGAGAAAAAAAAACAGTTGCTTAAAAAGGCCAAACTTAAACTCTTCGAAGTAACAATAAGCCTCGAGTAAAATATCTGCCATAAATGAGTAAGAAGTATATTATATCCATACACTAAGTGAAAGAGCCGGATTGTTCTGTTGGTGACACTCGACGTTAGAAACGCCTTCAACTTCGCTAGATGGGTGGATATTATGGATACGTTGGAAATCCCTTTTCAAGCTCCAAAATATCTAATGTAGCTTTTGAGGGACTATCTGGAGGATCAAAGTCTGCTATACGACACGCCGCAAGGGCAACGAAGGATGAAAGTTACATCGGGTGTTGCATGTTGGTCTAGACCAATACAATGTGTCCTACAATGCGCTACTAAGACTGAGGATACCAGTTGAATCGCACTTTATCAGCCATGCAGATGATGTTGTGGCTCTAGTTGCTGCATACACCATTGAACAAGCGCAACTTAGGCTAGGTATGCTAATGCGCTGAGTGAGAGACTGAATGACTGCTTGCTGGTTTTGTCTAGCACTGGAGAAAACCAAAGTGGTCATTATGACAACAAAGAGAATCGCTAGAGTAAGGATGATCAATATTGGAGACATACTAATCCAATCGAAGCGTCAACTCCAAGATAAGTTTCTCTGAGCAAACCAGAGCAACGGCTGAGAAGGCTGCTTCGGGCGTATCATCTCTGAGTCAACTTATGGCTAAGGTAGGAGGACCCAACCCATCAAGAAGACGCCTCTTGATGAATACTGTAGGGACAGTGCTACTGGCCGGATCAGAAATATGGGGCGACGCTCTCAGTAAGGAGGTATACCGAAAACGCTTGGTAGAGGTACAGAAAAGAGAAACACTGAGGATTGCATCTTAATATCCCTCAATCTCTGATTTAGTAGTGAGAGTTATTGCAGGCGTGATACCTTTTGCCCTCCTTACTAGAGAGAGCTGTGCTATTTACCAGCGTTGAAGCAAGGACACGAGTAAGTCGATTGCCTGGGAGAAGAGATAGCACTGATTCAATGATTTGCAGCGGTCTTAATTAAATTGCATGTAGGAAATGTGGACTGCGAGCCTCATCCCGGATGTGAGATCGTGGCTAAATCGAAGGCATGGTGAGACTGACTTCTATCTGACCCCGTTTTTTGCGGACATGAGTGTTTTCAGTCTTACCTACACAAGATTGGTTACCCAGGAGAGGAAGAGGAGGTCTGTCGCACATTTTTCGCATGCACAAAATAGGAGTGGCTACAACGAGACCTCTGCAGAGAGGCGGGAGTATGGTAGTATGGTTGCGGTGATGCTTGGATCGGTTGCAAAATGGAACCATGTGGCACACAATGTTTGGTCAGTCCTATAAGATAAAAGCAACTCACAGCAATTGAGGACCTTGGGGCTGGAGGATCGCGTATCTGGCGATTCCTCTTCTACTCTCTCCTACTGCTAGAGGAGGGATCGTCCAGCTTGAAGGCACCACACGTCGTAGCAAAGTGAAACCAGGCCCAAAGCAATGTATCAAATGGTCCCAGGCTGGATTCTTGGGTTGACAGGGGAGATGTTTAGTGGTTAGTTCAGTCACTGGCAAGTATGGGAGTCCCACACTCAGTGCGTAAATGACATTCATCTCCCAACCACAAAAAAGTGAAAGAGCCGTCGTATATGTTGCGGAACATGGGAAGGTGCTAGTGACTGTTATGTTAAGCGTGACACGACCAAATAAGTTCAAGTTCTCATTGTAACCGATTTATTCTCTTCAAATATAATACGAGTACATATAAATTTACATGACATTCCTCCCGCCGTATCATAGGGCGATACATATTCAATTATGTTAAATTATCAATGTTCATTAAAGGCAAATAGCGAAATAAATAATCAAATGTAATTCAAACAAGTTGAGTAAGCAGGAGAGTGCTCCTACCAGAAGGTCTTTGTTAACATCCTAGGGTTAGAAACAAATTTTCTAAAAGCGTAAATCGATAACTTGAATAATTTATCCAATACTTGGATATAAAATCGTTCAAATTTATACAAAAGATGCACAGTTTCTTACATAAGCACAGTGCAGCCGCCATTTTAATCTAGCTTAAATTATTGTTCTGAATGTTCGGCCAATTGAACATATTTAAGTTAAACACTATCCCTTAAATTTTCAAGGAAATTGAAAAAAAAAAATAAAAGTGCCTAGGTCAATTTGAAATATGTATCAACCATAAACACGTGTTATTGTTGTTGTAATTCCATACAATTGAAATCGCCATAACTCACTTGATTATGATTCGATCTCGATTAAACTTACATATCTTATATCACTCTATATAACTGCAAAATTTCAAGAAGTTTAAAGGTACCGTTTAGGTTTTATGGGCAAAAATGTGAAATCTGCAAATTATACTATTTTTAACAGAGTTGAGTGAATTTCGACTCCTGAGGTATTTGTTGCCCTTGTAATCATAAAGGTCCACGTCCGTGACAATTTTCAGATTTTTTGGCTCAAAGGTGTCAAATCGCGAGGGGGGACACAAATTTTGCGTACATTTTGCCTTCCCCTGGACCCCCTAATTCATAAAATAATTTTTTTATTTCAGATTCTTGAAGTTCTAATCAAGACCTTACATTGGGTACCCTACTCGACTACCTTTGGTTAAACAAAATTTTTAAGGGTTCATTCGTTATTAGGGGGCTTCCCTTAAAATTTTTTTAAATTTTTGTTAAAACCTTAACTTTTGAGAGACCATCACTTCTGACCTTTCCACAAAGTTTGAGTATTCTAGCTTCTATGGTTTCTGAGGAAACTAGCTGTGACCCACGCACAGACGGATAGACGGACGGACAGACAGGTCGCGAAACTAGTAGTCGTTTTTACAAAGACCTAAAAATGTTGAAAGTACTAAAAATTCAAGCTGAATGAATTCAATTATTAATATAACGAAAAACGTTAAGTATGAAACAAATTTTTATTGGTAAGCACTGCTTCTGAAATGGTCTGGCTCTCTGCGAATACAGTTGTTCGTCTTGGTTCTGAGGTTGGTTCCATATTTCCCATCACAGTCTCTTGAGATCTGACTTGAGATGCCGGAGTACTGGTATATTTGGTGAGATCAGCAAGTCTGGAATTCTCCCAGACGTTTTTATCTACATCTTCATCTTCCAGTCGTTTTTATCTACATCTTCATCTTCATTATGTTGGCGCATGTGGTCGCAGTGTCATCTTCTCTGCACACCGTCGGGAGTAAGTATACGATAGGAGTACCGTTGTGTTCTCTCCGTGACTTTTGCTGGCTCCCATTTTTTTTAAGTTTTGTCTTGTAGTGCACTTGTTTCCCTGGTTGGGACCGCGTTTGTCTTACCTGACTCAATCTCTTGTCTTAGGCTCTTGATCTGTAGTTCTTGTCTCTTGTTGGGTTTTAAGTTGGCGAAAATACTCTTCAGTCATCTGCCAAACATCATCTCAGCTGGAGCTTTACCTGTTGCAGCATGTGGAGTATTCCTATATGTGCACAAAAACTCACGAAGGCGCTGCTGCGTTATCTTGTTTTCAGTGTAACTGGCTCTCGTTCTTGATTTAAAAGTCTGAACAAAACGCTCAGCGAGCTTATTAGTCCTAGGATGGTATGGTGACGATCTATTGTGGTTTATGCATCGTGTTTTACAAAAATGTTGAAACTTTTCGGAAATAAATTGTGGCCCGTTATCCGGTACAAAGATTTAGGGTAATCCAATGTGATAAAAATATAATCTAGCATATCACATAGATGGTCGGCTCTTGTTTGTTCGAAAGGCTGGATATCGACCCATTTTGAAAGGGCATCAACTACAATAAGCCACTGCTGATCCTCATATGGTCCAGCAAGGTCCAAATGGATTCGTTGCCATGGTCATTCCGGTCTAGTACACGAAAAAACTGGAAGTTCTGTGCATTGCGGCCTTCATTCCTGGCATGGCCTGCATTTTTTTTACAAATGTGTCGATGTCGGCATTTATAAGTGACTACTAGACATAAAAATGGGCTATCGCACGCATAGCAACTATTCCAGGATGTCCGATGTGTAGACGTCTTAGCACGGGTTGGCAAAGTTTGCTAGGTATGATTCGTCTACCCTGCAAGGTTAGAATGTTTTCGGTTGCAGCAATTTCATCTTTTTTGTGTTAGTACGGTTTAAGCCGTTCATTACTTCTTTGCTACTCCAACATGATCGTTTTAGCGAAAATACTTTTCGTAGCACAAGGTCGTTTTTTGTTGCTTTCCGTATAATCTTTTGTGTTGTATATCGTCGTACTTACTGCTTAGTAATTCCTCGGATATCTTGTTAATCCACTGCTCTTCTCTGCCTGCCCGCTAAGTATTATTCAAAAGTCATGATAAGCAATCTTCAATACCGTTGTAAGCTCCTCTTCTATATTCTATGTTGTAGTTATACAGGGTCGGAATAATAAGTAACCGGACTGATATCAGGAAACTTTTTAATTGGCAAAATATGTACAATTTTTCTTTAGAAATCTTCAAAATAGTTCCCACTGGAGTCGATAACACGCTGATACCGGATTTTTCAATCCCCGAACGCTCCCTGGAAGTCGGCAACCTCGATGCTGTCTAGAGCCCTCGTCGCAGCACGTTGAACGTTTTCCAGAGTCCCGAACCGCGTCCCCTTAAGGTGTCTCTTGATCTTGGGGAACGGAAAGAAGTCCGCTTGTGCCATATCCGGGCTGTAAGGAGGCTGTGGCAACGTTGCCCTCAACTGTTTGGCCAACTGCTCGGTGACGAGCAGGTAGGTGTGTGACGGAGCATTGTCGTGATGGAGGATTCACGAATCGGCAATCTCCGGTCGGACTCGGTGAACCCGGGCGGTTAGTCGACGGAGCACCCTCTGTAGTGCTGGCCGTTTACAGTTTGGCCGGGTGGCACAAACTCTTTGTGAACAATGCCTTTCACGTCAAAGAAAGCAATGAGCATCGACTTCACCTTCGATTTGCTCATGCGCGCTTTTTTCGGTCGTGGTGACGCCGGTGTGTGCCACTCCGAACTCTGCCGCTTCATCTCAGGATCGTTTTCGAAAACCAACGTCTCGTCTCCTGCAATAACGTATTTAAAAAACTCTTGTTTGGTTGCTCGATCGTACGCTCCATTTTCACTCCGACGACGTAACTGAACAAGCACTCCGCTCTCGCTCGATGCTATCTCTCCAAGCGCTTGGAGGCAACTGCTGCAGCTCGGTTCCCTTTACCTAGACCCCACTGCCACTACAGCACCAGGTACCGGTTGGTAGACGCTTTGACGGCACGGGCAGGCTCAGTCCGGTTACTTATTATAAAGTCCCTGTACGATCTGACGTAGAGCACCCACCGAGTCAGTCGACTATTGACCAATTTCGGCAGATTCCAATTTTTGTCAAATAAATGTTGTAATGGCTTTTGGTCTGTGATTAGCGCGAACGTAGTAAATCGTAAAAACTGGTCAAATTTTCGCTTCGCGATCGCCCACAGAATATTTTTTCTCGACGTTGGTAAGTTTGCGAGAAGCAAAGGTAATAGGCTCCTCGCTTTGCACACTAGTTTTATGAAATGAGACAGCTCCTACTCCTTTTTCAAACGCGTCACATTCTACGTATAGTTGGTGGTTAACTTCGTACGGCACGATAATATTAGTTTTAACCACCTTTTGCTTTACATATGTGCTCGAATGTCTGTAATTCCACAGGACCCCACCTCCTTTGCTGTCGTGTTCCTGTTAATGAGTGAAGATTTGCACACGAACCGTGCGGGTTAGGTATAAATCATTCATAAAAATTTATTAAGCCTCAAAAAGATCTGAGCTCCTTTACGTTAGTTCGTGTTGAAGCATTTGTAATCGCTGCACATTTGGATTGTGACGGTCGTATGCCTTCTTTACTGATTATATGTGACAAAAATTCGATTGAGGGTTGCATAAACGTGCACTTGCTCAGTTTTAGTCGAAAGCTTGCTGCGCGTAGTCCTGGTAAAACCTCTTTTATGTTTACCAAATGCGTGTGATTGTCATTGCCGGTGATGGCGATATCGTCAAAATATACCGCAACGTTGCGTATCCCTTCTAATAAGTTCTCCAAATACCTTTGAAAACTAGCCGGGGCATTTGCGATGCCAAAAGGGAGGCGGTCGTACTAGTAATAGCCACTGTGAGTCGAAACAACTACGAATTTCCCTGAGTTGGAGTGTATTTCAAACTGTAGATATGCATCCTTTAAGTCAATCGTTGTATACGTTTCTCGAAGAGAGAGATAATTTGTGTGTCAGCTGATTAAAAAGTGGGACTGGATGCTGTTCTGTTACTAGCGGGGGATTAAGTATTGTTCGAAAGTCACCGCAAATTCTCATTGTACCATCTTTTTTTATGACATTTACTGTGGGTGTTGCCCACTCTAGCGGTGTATTGTTAGGATCCAAGAGTGAAACCATCCCTGTTTCTATAAGTCTGTCCAGTTCAGCTTCTACATTTTTTTGTGAACCGAATTTTATTGGATAACATTTATAGGCTTCACGTTGAGTTTTAAATGAATTTTAATTTGATAACTTCTAATCTTACCGAGTGAGGTCTCAAAAGGGATTTTATTTTCCTGAATTATTTTGGATTATTCTCGATCAAGTTAATTTTTGTTGTATTTCTTTTAATGCTACTATTCCTTCAGCGAGTACACCGTACACGCGAATCGCATGCCAAACACTTCACTCCACGGTAAACCAAACAGCAAAGGTTCTGCGTTGTCCAATACAACCACCGGGAGAATGGCTGTCGTATTTTGCAGTTTCACGATCGCAAACGTTTCTCCATAGGTCTAAATTTGAAGTTCCCGTATGGTTTCAGCGTGGAGCTCTGTGATAGTGGTGGTGATCCGATGCTCCTCCACAAAGTTGTGCATATAATTGATTGTGCTGCCCCTGGATCCCAATCCATCGTTCATTTAATGTTGTTGATAATGACGTTTATTCTTTTTCCCTTATGAACGTAGAATATTGAGTTGGAGTCCGTTTCATCATCGGAGCAGTGTGCCTCACTCATTTTAAAAAATTTTCTCTTCTGGAAGCTGTTTCGGTTTTTCGTATACTTTTTGTTACTTTTAGAAATTGTATTGTTCTCGCTTTCGTTTGTCTTGGCATATGTGTGTGCACCTGTGTAACTTAATTGAGCTCAACCACGTTTGATGCAGCACGACTCAAAATGTCCTCGGATACCGCACTCTTTGCAAAAGTTATTTTCTGCGCGGCACTGTTTATGTATTTTTGGCTTACCACACCATCGACACTGGTTACTTTGAAGTTTTTTAACTTTTTAATGTTTTACCGAGTCTTACATGGGTTTCACCGATTTATAACCACTAGTGTCATATTCTTGTTCTGCTGCCTCTCACAGTTGAGCCGCAGCGAACACTTCTGCAAACGCTACTTCCGCATCTAAACCTTTATTGTTTTTTGATTTAAGGTCCGGCCAAAGTTGTTTTAATTCTATTTCGAGTCGTTTATGATGCAATCATTAAGCTGATTAACATACGACTCAAAAGTTTGATCGGAGCGTCGAATGGTGTTCCAAAAATTCGTCAACGTCTCAAACTGTGTTGTAACTATTTGAAATAGACGGAAAAAATTTTCTTTAATGGCGTCATATGTCTGCTTCTCAAATTCTGCACAAGCGCAAATTTCAGCTCGTGAAAAGTTTCTGGCTAATGACACGACAAAAATAATTCACGTTTCGCGGCAACGTAGGCACAATTTGTTGAATTATCGTGGCCCCATATTCTACATTGTGCCTCAAAATAGTCTATAATTTTTCGCATTTAAATCCTCTCATGATGCTCTACAATTCGTATGTTGGATTGATTTCCGGAGTGCTGTCCCTAGAGGTGTTTTCAATCGTCAATCCCTGTATTAATGATTGAAAGGCTCCCATAAACGTATTAAATTGTTCTGGGTTCATCGTAAACCATTTATTTCACTTTAAACACATTGCACTGGTAATATCCGTAATTATTTTTTTATCCCATCTTCGTCGACAATGTTATGTTAAGCGTGACATGACCAAACAAGTCTGAGTTCTGACTGCAACTGATTTATTCTCTTCAAATATAATACGAGTACATAACATTTACATGACAGTGACTAATGCAAAAATAGGGTTCTCAGATAAATTTGTAATACAAGGTAATTTCGGCACTTTCCCTTCCCTGTGGATCAAAGCTGTGCAGCTAAATAGCAGATACTTTAACAGGGTATATTTAATGACAAACAAATTCAAATTCGCACACCATACAAGTTCTAATCCATCCCTTATGACTTTGTTTAAATGAGCAACTTAAAAAGGTGTACTGGTATCACCAATATTCACCTTTTCCCTTGCTTGTCACTTATTCAATGTTAATGTACCCTTTTTCATACTATTTAATATTCGATCAATACTCATTCATTCGCTTCGTTCAAACACTTATTGATTCAAATTTAGACTTAAAAGACTAGAGCTGGAATCGAACCCAAATATATAATAATATTTTATTTGCAAGTTGTATTCTTCAGCGTATTTTGTAACTTTTATTACAGATGCTCGTTATTTTGGCGCCTACAAGATGTATTCCAAAATAAACGAGACTTTTTTCATAATTTTTTTTGTAGCTTCACCTGTAAACGCGTTAGAAAGTTACATCCCTCCCTGGCTTACAATGAAAGTTTGGTGATATTCGGATTATTGCGTCTAAAGACAGTACGAGTATGTTTGTGTCATCGGTACAAAAATGAGTTTCGAACAGAGCTAATATCAAATTTTGTTTTAAAATCGGTAAAACGTTTACCGAAATATTTGAAGTGATGAAAAAAGTTCATGGCAATAATGGTCTATCTCATGCCAGAGTTCATGAGCGGTTTACACGTTTCAGAGATGGCTATGAGGACATTTATGACGATGAACATACGAGCCGGCCAAAATCAGTGATCACCGGAAACTACATCGAAATTGTGCGTGAATTTATCAAAAATGAGCCGCAATCATCGTTGACATTCATGGAATTGGAGTTAAATATCTCCAAAACGTCGATTTATTGCAATTAAGCCGATCATTTGGAATTACAAAAAGTCTGTACATGTTTTGTTCTGCACAAGTTAACTGACAAGGTGCATTTCAAAATAAACGAGACTTTTGTCATTAATTTTTTTTTTTTACTTTTTGACTAGAAATCACATTTTAACCATCAATCACTCACCGTATTTGCCTGATATGGCTCCCCGTGACTTCTACTAATTCAGAAAATTGTATGTGGCCATGTAAGGAAGACGCGTTGGCTTGTACCGACATCTTGAAGGACATTCCGGTCAATGACCTGAAAAACTCTTTCGAAAAGCTTTTGGATCGCGCAAAACAGTGTATCGAGACCGGAGGAGACTATTTTGAATAAAAAGACTTGAATTTATCAGAACAGAGCTAGTGTCGTTTCTATTTTAGCTCAGTCTCGTTTATTTTGGAAAGCACGTTGTAGTAATGTAACTCTTGGAGAAATAAAAAGCTTTCTAGTAACATCTTCCAGAGCCAAATTAAATAGCAATAGGGCCAACCCGCGTCCCTGTTTAATCCGATATTTGTGTCAAAAGAGGCAAAAAATTGATTGTTGATGCGAACTTGGGAGGTCGTTGACGTCATTGTCAATTTAGTAAGATGGAATAATTTGTCTGGGATACCAAAACAAAGCATTATTTGGTACAGCACGTTAAGATCAATCCTGTTATACGTTTGCTTAAAGTCAATGAAAATTTGGGTCACGTCTATTTTGAACTCCCAGCATTTCTCAAGTACCTGCTTGACGGTAAACAATTAGTCTGTCGTCGATCTACCTACAATAAAGCCACCTTGATACTCCTCAATAATACTGTTAGCGTATAATCTAATTTGATTTTCTAAGATCTTTGGAAATTTTTGTATGCCGATATGCATCTATAGTTTTAACACCGTAGCTGGCCACATTTTCTATGGATAGGAAATATAATTGATACGTTCCACTAATTAAACATATGTTATTGTTACCAAATGTGCTGGGTTACTTTGTGAATGGCGTTTTGAACACCGCTATGATTACATTTTATGAGCTCAACTCGAATCTCATCGATGCTTGGTACTTTATTATTCTTTTGGACCTTGAAGGTGGACTAAACTTTATCCAAATTTTGTAGGGTCAATGGAAGCTTTCCGCAAATATCTATAGGCACCCATGTTATGAGCTGTGTGGAGCGGATTCTTGAAATACGGTGCTAATATTTCCTTAATCCTGTTTTCATTAGCGATGATGTGGCCAATATCATCATTTTAGAGCGTAGTCTTGGATTCATAATCTTATTTCAGGCTTTTCACTACTTTTTACGCTTGTTTTTAGTTGCTGCTCGCTAGACTTACATCGATGCTTCCCAATTTGTCGTCATAGTATTTTCTTTTCTTAATTCTAATTATCTTATTTGCTACTCTTCTAAGATTCTCTAATGTTCTCTCTTCGCCCTAGTTTCCCTGCTAAATATTGTTTGTACCCCTGATTCTTTTTGTCTAACGCATTCCGGAACTGATCAACGAGCGATTCATCTATTTTTTTAATTGCTGCTTATACTTCCACCCACAGGTCGTTGCTAGTTTTCAGCGATGTACCTGATACGGTTGGAACCAGCTAGTTGTCGACGGTCTCCGTGACATTTTTGGTCACAGACGTCATTCGGAGCCTTTCAATGTCGAATTTATGTGGAGAGCTGGTCTTCGCCGAATGTGCCCTTTGACATACAGCACCGATAGGGTTAGTTTGATCACGTAGGGATCCGAGTCTCAATTGGATTCTCGGTATGAATGGACATCAAGTATACTCGAGGTGTCAAGTTGTTGGATAAACACGTGGTCAATGTAGTTTTGTGTGTTGCCATCCATTTTGGGTATGCGTCGATTTGAAGAGCATGTCAAGCGTATGACTATATTTTTGCTACGTACAAAGTTAATCAGGCACTGGCCGTTATAATTTGTTTCATCGTGGAGGCTATATTCTCCAGCCGTTCCCCAATGAAATGGTTCATTGTCAACGTTAGCATCGAAATCATCTAGAATTATTTTTGTGTCATTTGTAGGCAATGGGTCAGTTATTGTAGGAGGTTCCCTTCATTTCTTCAGCCTTTGCTTCAGTCAGGCATATACGTTTGTCAGCCAGATTTTGAAGTGTTATGAAGTGGTTTCATAGAAACAAAATTAAAGTCTTAACTTGGAAACCTTATGAGAGAGTATCAAGGAAACTGTCAAAGTGAATGGTCTAGAATTGATCAAATATTTTCAGTTGAGTGGTTATTCGAAAAGTGCTGAGAGTAGAACATCCACCTATACCAATTCTTTGTAGACTTCCAGCAAGCATACGACAGTTTCAATAGAAATACCCTGTACAAAACGATGCTTGTCTTTGGTGTCCCAACACAAATAGCCCTCTTGTTCAAAGTCAGGATGCTAAGCACAGAGTTTCAAGTCGAGGTCAAGGTCAGATATCAAAGAAGCATTTGTCGTTCTAGAATGTGGCGCTAACTAAACTGGTCTATAAATTATGAAATTGAACTAAATTCAGGACTCAAACGAAGGAGAACACTCCATTTCGACTATAACCTTGAAAGCGTAGATTACCTTATTTATGTTGGAGCCAACTTGAATTGAGGGGGCATCAAAAAGGATTAGATTAGATACTGCATTAACGCCACCAATAAAGTCTTTTAGTCCATATATTCCATTCTGAAGTCCATAACTGTACATACATCAAATATGCTCCGTATCTAAAAATCTCTAATCAACCTACTACTCTTATATAAAAGTGAGATTTGAGCCCCAAAAAGTGTGTAAAAAAGGCAATGAACATATTTGAACGCAAAGTGCTCCAGAAAATGTAAGGTCCAGTGTAACAAGGAGCAGAGTACAGAGTACAGTATCTAATTACATAAAGTTAGGCAAATTACAATGGGTGGGCCAAAGAGAAAGAATGGAAGAAAACCAGCTACCCAAAAGAACATTAACCAGCTACCCAAAAGACAATAAGTCCTTATGAAAATAGAAAAAGACAGCTTCCTTTTAATTTTGTGTATTATTTTTATTCTCGAAATCGATTTTCGACCGTAATCGTTCGGTCTTCTTCAGCGATTAATTTATTTTTACTCACATTCCTGCTTATATACTAGCTATGTTTAAGGAAATTTACTCTAGATCATTAAAAAGTAATTAGGGAAATTCGCTTAAGCTAATAAAAGGTAGGAAAGGTAATTTACAAAAGGGGTAGTTATAAAAATATTATTTTTACATGATTCAGAGAAGATATTATTATTTAATTAATTTAAATAGCCATGATCTGCAGTTTCCGTCATCCTGATTCATTAACTTTTTCCTCTAACTTATCACGAAGGCATCAGCAATCGGATCAAGCGGCAAATAAATCAGCTCAATTCTGTACGGTTAATCGAATCAAGCAGCAAGAACCAGCTCAAAAACGTTCTCGGATCAACGAAAGACAAGCGCGAACCACACGAGAAATCTGGTATCTATCGCATCGAATGTCCCACTTGTGAAGAAGTGTACATATGTCAAACGAGGAGGCTCATCGGCACGCGAATCAAGGAGCATCTAGGCGAAGCAGCAGCAGCAAGAAAGAAAGAACTTCGAATTTCAAGTCAGCGGTAGCGGAACATATTATCACGAAGGGACACGAGATAACAATGGAGGACGCTGTAGTCATCAAGGAAGCTAGAGATACACGTGAATTGGATGTGATGGAAAGCCTGGCAATTACCCGGGAAAGGAAAAAGTTAATGAATCAGGATGACGGAAACTGCAGATCATGGCTATTTAAATTAATTAAATAATAATATCTTCTCTGAATCATGTAAAAATAATATTTTTATAACTACCCCTTTTGTAAATTACCTTTCCTACCTTTTATTAGCTTAAGCGAATTTCCCTAATTACTTTTTAATGATCTAGAGTAAATTTCCTTAAACATAGCTAGTATATAAGCAGGAATGTGAGTAAAAATAAATTAATCGCTGAAGAAGACCGAACGATTACGGTCGAAAATCGATTTCGAGAATAAAAATAATACACAAAATTAAAAGGAAGCTGTCTTTTTCTATTTTCAGTTGGAGTATTTTGTGAAGGCGAAAATGAATTCGATTACAATAAGTCCTTGTTGGTAGTGACTAATAGTGAGTGAGGGTCCAGAACCATGGTGATAAGAGTGAACGAATCCTGAAGGCCAAGGTCCGGCTTTTGAATTAGCTTATAGCACGCCATTGGTGACTCATTTTTTACCTTAGTGGACTAAAAATTTTAAACGGAGGCTCAAAACCTTCTTTTTCAAACATGCCAAGGATAGTCCATACGATTCGAAACTGGAACGTTTTGAGAAAAATAATATAGTGTCAAAGACAATTTAAATTTTGCGTCAGCAAACTGACAAGGAAGAGCGATCATTTGGACGTGTGAACTGAAAGTGCAAGATGATTTAATTGAACCACTTAAACTCAAACTAGACCAAAGATCGAATTACGCTTTGAAAAATTTAATGCAACTCTAAGCCACTGTTTAGAAGCCACCTATCCACTGAATTGTGACTTAAACAGTAATTGTTCCGTGGTCAAGCAACCAATAGCTAAAGCTTTGAAAATCGAACAGAAGATTGTTAAGGGGAGAACGGAAGATGAACTCAACTGCTGACTCGTGGAGCTAGAAGATATCACAAAGCGTATATAAGAGCAAACTAAAAGACTCTAAACTGGCCTCCTTTATTAAGTTCAAAGAGTCAGGGAGACTGTGGGTATGCAAGGAACTGCAAAACTATACATACTTCACAGTGAGGACCGTACTTTTAAACATGACTTAATTTAGAAAGCCGATGGCACTTTTTCAGAGTTTAATCAAAAGTCATTGTAAGTTCTGATGTAGGCCCACTTTGGATGCAATCAACTTATTAATCCGGAGTCATCAACCAAGTTGCTTATGCCACCGCAAGTAGAAAGAACAGGAACGAGAAACTGGAGATAAGCACAGCAAGTGGTTCCTTGAATGGAATCCAACATACCGTAGATTCCATCAATAAATTTAAATCTCTGGGCTTTAATGGCATTGTTTCTGCTATGATCAAGGTGATGCTTCATATCAGGCCTACACTATCATACGAAAACATGCGTTGGCAGTCAATAAGAGTTATCATCATTCTGAAACCTGGAAAAAGTGACTACTCTGAGCTTAAACGCTTCCATCCTATCAGTCTTACCTCATTTTTTGCTGAATGTACTGGAAAAGCTCGTAGACTCACACATGAAGTGTTTGATACTGGCAATAATTCCCCTTTGTATTGCAAGACCAACAAAAAAATCCTATGCAACTGCTCTTAATTCCCTAGTGGCGAATACCGAGGAGATAGTGGAAGGAATGGAATGTTGGACTGCTAACCGAAATCATCTGAAGCCTTCGATTTTGCACTGTATAACTCCTTGAGTGAAGCTTGTGGTTTAACTAGACATTGTTTGCAATGTACTCGAATTTAGCCTGCCCTCCGTAATGACAAAGTGATGACAAAATGTTGTAACTGAAGTGGAGAAGGGATGCATTCAAGGTGGTGCTCTTTCACTGCTGCTAAAGAGCCGATTAGTCAATACTATTTTACTTTTACTGGAGGGGAATGATATCCATTTGCAAGCATATGCAGCTAAGTAAGTCCTATTTGCTGCCGTCAACCATTTTAGAGCTGTTGACAGAAATACGCAAAGAACTCTAGATACGCTGCAGTAGTGGTGTTAGGAAAGCGGCCGGTCAATAAATCCACACAAAACCATTGCGGTTTTCTTTGCAAAGAAATGAAAAACTGATGGTCTAGTTCTACACTAACTGGATCGTGACACTATTTAGCTGCAATCATAAGTCAAATATTTTTGGGTCACTTGAGATAGAAAGCTTCTTTGAAAGGGGTGTTTTTTTTACAACGGTCAAGCTTAAAAAATGCATGAGCTCTTTTAGAAAGTCATGCATACTCGAACAGACTGTATGGCTATCTACAACGATTATAAGGCCAGTGATTTACAGCACATCTGTAGTCTGGTGGCATCAAGTAAATTGCTCATGAGCTTTACTTTTTTCGGTCATGCTGAAAAGATTGTGTATTTGAGAATTACTGGAATATTTAACACAACACGAGTACTAAAATTTCGATCGCTTGAAATATGTACATAGAGAGAGGCCCTGAAAAAAACCTAAAAACTTGCGGTAGCAGGATACTAAGAAAGATTTTCAGGAGCGTAATATATCCCTGAGGGAGTTGTGCCTCTTAAATCAAAATTTGTAGAGAAAGCCATGTGCCCTCTCTGGATGAAGCGTAGCATTACAAATTGTCCATGAATGCCTGGATAAACTTAACTCTGTTGGGAGAAACAATTTGCTCAGCCCATGAGGATTGTCTATTTCTGACTCTCCACATTTGATACTAGAGGCACGATTAAATTTGACAAGTCAAGTTTTGCAAAATACTTCATGCCAAACATACAAATGCTAGTTTTTCAGAAACTTTGAGCAATTAAGCAGATTGGTATTGGTTAAATTTAACGATTTCAAGTGAAACTCTGTAAACTACTTTTTATAAAAATTACATACTCAATTATTTAGGTCATTTGATATCCACAGGGCAAATCTCTTCTTGAAAATCACTCGGACCTTCTTATATTGTGTAAGCAGATGCACATCGACTGCTCATATAACAAAGCAATGCCCATCGGCTTTCAAAGACAAAAACAACATTTGTTTTTATTTCCAAAAATTAAGTATCTCGGTAAATATCAAGTTGAATCTACTGTAATGTTACGGTTGTGTTGATCCTTTAATTAATTATAAGGTGTTGTTTGTTGCTTGTCTTATTTTGCAAATGAAAAATTGAACATGCTCATGAATTAACATTTTACGTACTGAAATAAAACATAAAAGCATTATAATAGTGTTGAAATTGAATGTATGCAAAGCTTCAAGTGATGCGCAATATCTTAGGAATGCTTAGAATGTGGTCTTCATAAATCATTATACAGTAACTTTTACTTACTAAACACCCAAACATTGAAATACATGCCCACAAGGTACGTCAACCAAAGGTTAAATTGAACTATGCAAAGTGATTATCCCGTAGACACAACTAGATACTCCTTAAGTTCTTGCACTAAATCTTTCCAATATCCCCAGGAAAATGATGAAAGGCGGTTATTACAATTTTACGATTGTCGTACGAAGTGGATGATGTGTCCTAAAGATTGGACATTTTATAGACTTGACATCACTTAGCGTTTTATTTGATATCTTGTTTTGAATTTCACGTTGGTCGTAGTCATCGCTGGCGCTTCCTTTGCCGCCATCTTTACAAACGACGACGAGTAAACGTAATTGCTCTGTCTGACTAAAGTATACTTAAACCAACTCTACAACCACTACTGCCACTATTAAATCGCCAAAGTGTTTTGCTCAGGGTGAAATTAGTGTTTAGTTAAGATCTATTTAGGGAGTTTCCGTACATTTCGAAATGTTGTAAACAAGTACGAATTTTACGCGATAGCATGAACAGAAGACAAGTGAGGCGTAAGGCTGCTGATGACTTTATGAGCGGAATTATCCTTTCTTGGAGTAAGTAAAACTTGTTGATATAGAAGAATTTCAGGAGACGGTCTGTATTATTTGCTGATTAAAAGTGTTGAAGTGAGGATTTCATTTAGTAGACGTTGGAACAGATTTATGCAAATTTATACCAAAATGCAAATATTGTGGGCTAGTCATTATTCTATAGATTTGGGAACAAATCAAAAGCTTTTAATGGAATATCTTTTTACATAAAAGTGACAACTAATTAAAAATTTCCCTTAAAGATTTACTTATTGGATATGCAATGAAATTTCTTCCAAAAGGAAACAAATACCAAAATTTCTTTTATAAAGTCACTGTTCATCATCATCTTCGCTATCAGCGTCGTCATCATCCAAAGACTCTCTTTTAATTGCATATTTCAATTCACACGGGAAATTAAGAATATAAGATTTCTTTGAATGAAAATTTTCCCACAAGCAACCAGATGTGTCGTCAGCAAAATGCACTAATTCTAAGTCAAGTTCATATTTACTATTACTTGCAATCGTGGACATCTCTTCTCGCATTGGGTGGTAACGATGTTTTGAGCTGTCTGAATATACTGAGTTTGGACAAATTAGAGACCAACTCCAAATGCACAGCAAAACTGCAATGTACGTCTAATGTCATCCTCTGATTTGGAAGTGACAGTAATACGGCCGCAAAAATCATCCCCGGTATTAATAAATGGCCGTCCAGGTAGTACCCTTGGTAGTGGTAGGTAACCCATTATTTGGATGAGTAACTTGGGATTGGCTCGAGTGCATTTTACACATTTGTGTACAATTGACCTTGCTAAGGTTTTGCATTTGATGGGTCAAATTTTTGTTTCGTAATGGCTTCAAAACCTTGGGGCTCTACGTGTGAGTGCTTCCGATGATTGTTCTCGATTATTAGTCTTATTATATTGTCCAAGTATGGCAGCAACATAGGATGTTTTGCCTCAAAAGGTAAACTCGCTGCATCTAACCTTCCTCCAACTCTTAAAATGCCGTGTTCGTCTACGAATGGTTGGAGGTTGCTCAGTGGACTCGAGGTATGCACTTGATGATGCCGTTGCAAATAGCTGATTTCTGTCTTTAAGTCCTCTGATTGGATTGCCTTGACGATGATGAGTAGAGCTTGGTGCCTCTCCGACTGGGTTAGTGCGAGAGTTGGATTTGATTGCTTGGAGCTCCGCTGTTTACACCGGTTAATGAAACGTACTATATATCTACTTATCTTTAACAATCCTCCAAACGAGTTTTTATGCTCAATTTCAAACATGAAGTTCGTTGAAGCCGTTGCTGCTAGGGATGTCATTTTTCGTTCCACGTCTTTTGCTGAGACTACATGTGCGTTACAGGCCACTCCTTTTCGATGCTGTGTAAGAAAATTGGACCGAAGAATCATAAATTACAGGCCTTGAAGGTGTTCGGTGCTATAGGTCGCGTTAAAACATCAGCTGGATTCATTCTTGTTACTAAGTACCGCCACTTCTCTGGACTTGAAAGCTCATGAATTCGGTTGGCAACAAATATGTAAAAATTTGAGGATTGCAATTGTATTCAGGATAAAACTATTTGACAATCAGTCCAATAATAAGTTGGATAATCAGTCATATTGTGAATAAGCTTGATGTGATCTGCCAGCTCTGTCGCAAGCTTGGTTGCACAACACTCTAACCTGGGGAGTGTAATTGTTTTTATACGTGCTACACGCTATTTAGCACATAATAGTCGAACAACGATAGTGTTATCCTGTTTGATGGAGCGTACGTATGCGGCAGCACCAAAAGCTTCAGCTGAGGCATCGGTAAATACATGAAGCTGTTTTGATTTCAGTAGGCCGTGGAAGTACACGTGTCGTGGTATGACGATATCTTCTATAGCCTTAAGTTTGGCACGAAAGGTTGACCATCGTGCTTGAGCTTCCAAATCACTTGGAGTTGTATTTTTGCAGTCACTACTTTTGGGGCTACGAATCATAAAAGGTCAAAGATGCGAAATATATCGGAAGCGACGGTGCGTTTTGTGTATTTGTTTAAGTTATTCGTAGCCAACTTCATTCTGAATACGTCAGATACTGGTGACCATATCATACCTAGTGTTTTGATGTGGTCATCACTACTTTCGATGAAATCGAAGTTCTGTTGAATATCTTGTGGTGGAACTTGATCGAGTAGGCGAGCGTCGTTCGTGCACCACTTTCTTAGGTTGAATTCAGCTTGCAAGAGTAGAGCTTTGAGTTCTGTCTGAGTTTTTAAAAGTTCTAGCAAGCTATTGCTTCCAGTCATTATGTCATCACGTAGAAATTTTGAAGTTACGCTGCGGATGCGTACGGAAATTTGAACTGGCTTTCCCTTGCTAGGTCCACTAAACATTTTGTCGCTAAGTATGAGACTGGTCGAGTCCCATAAGTTACTGTGTTCAATTGATACATGTAATAAACATAAGCAGTCGAGCAGCCCCGTGGTGATCAGGAGTGGCTGCTCCTGAAGAGATAAGGTGGTCACCCCATCGAAACTGCTTAGTTTGTTGTTTTACTACTGTAAAACTTAACTACATCCGTCAAGTTTCCATCCTTTAGGCAGAGATGAGTGGTTCACTTCAGCCACTTTAACATCTTTAGGTTTGACATTCCCCTTGTAATGCAACGACCTTCTTCGGAGAAAGTAACGGTTGCTTTTTGTGTAGTGGTTGCGTTTGACTCAAGCCTTCGTGTCCGCTAACTTTAACGAGGCAAAAAAATATTGAATTACCGTAGAGTAGCTTAACTGACACCTAATAGAACATTTCTAAAGATAATAAAAATTGATCGGTACGTATTGTAGAGTAGAGTACGCGTAATAAGTATTTTGTAATGTAGCTTCGTGGCTCGACAAGAACCCGCCTCATATGATCCCGCAAATGCTAGTCGTCAAGCACGCGTACCCGGTCGTTAAGCGAAGCTAGTGAGCTGAGCTCGGTGTTGTTTATAGCTCGCTGACACTTGTGCCAGAAAATCGGCACCCGTGTCCTACACGGGTATTTTAAAAATCATTACAATGGCGCCCAACGTGGGGCCCGAAGGGGAAACAACACCACTCTCCTTCGAGTTCTCACATTTTTAATTTTGCTGTCGGCAGATGAACCGATTTAATTTTTATTGTCACCCTCACCATTTGATATTAACGTAGCATACTTTGGAGGGTTCCGTAAAGTAAAGATAGAGTCACCGATAAACTTTCTTTTGCCGTTGTTTGTCTTGTGTTTGATATAATAAGGTCTATAGCATCTTCTGGAGTTCTTCATTCGTGGTGGCTCTGCCGCCTGAACATGCCGATGATGTTATAGAGTAGTGCGTCCCTTCATGTTACCAAAAGCAAGGTTTGCACATTTTTATACAGTTTGAAGTCGGACAGTTCTAATTTTAAACAAAAAGATGGTGCCAGGGGTTTTCAAATACACTGCTTGGAATTGCGTCAGTTTTTGCTGGGAGCTAGTCTGATGACCGGCAGTGATAAAATCTGCATCATCAATTAGTCCTGACTGACACCCGATTTGTTGTTATGATTGGTTAGCGGTTGTATTAGCATACTTTTGGAGAAGACAGGGACTTGTATTCAAAGAGAGGGACCTAAAATTATAACAATCATCTCTCCACTGCGGAAACAATTGTTTCTTCACTAGTGAAGAGCGAAATCCTCCAGTCTCTCCATGTCTGGGTCGGCATCGAAGAGACTGTCCTGTAATAAACATAAGCAGTCGAGCAGCCCCGTGGTGATCAGGAGTGGCTGCTCCTGTAGAGATAATGTGGTCACCCCGTCGAAACTGCTTAGTTTTTTGTTTTACTACTGTAAGACTTAACTACATCCGTCAAGTTTCCATCCTTTAGGCAGAGATGAGTGGTTCACTTCAGCCACTTTAACATCTTTAGGTTTGACATTCCCCTTGTAATGCAACGACCTTCTTCGGGGAAAGTAACGGTTGCTTTTTGTGTAGTGTTTGCGTGTGTCTCAAGCCTCCGTGTTCGCTAACTTTAACGAGGCAAAAAAATATTGAATTACCGTAGAGTAGCTTAACTGACACCTAATAGAACATTTCTAAAGATAATAAAAATTGATCGGTACGTACTGTAGAGTAGAGTACGCGTAATAAGTATTTTGTAATGTAGCTTCGTGGCTCGACAAGAACCCGCCTCATATGATCCCGCAAATGCTAGTCGTCAAGCACGTGTACGCGGTCGTTAAGCGAAGCTAGTTAGCTGAGCTCGGTGTTGTTTATAGCTCGCTGACACTTGTGCCAGACCATCGGCCATCGGTATTTTAAAAATCATAACAATGTGGCGCCCAACGTGGGGCCCGAAACATCCTAAGGGGATAAGAGATTCGCGTCTTCTGACGAGTTGGTCCTTCACGGAGGATGTAAGGTACTTTGGTACTGCAGCCTCACAAACAGGAGCAGTGGAGTTGTGTGATACACACTAGCAGTCGCTTCACGTGAGTTGTAGCTTCCGCTCTCCTTTGTTTGATTTTTTTTTTCGCGACAGAATTCTTCCGATGTGTTGTCCCAGGGTAACCCCTGTAAGGACCTTTTATTTTCTTGATGGAACTCTCAGCCAGATGGGGTTTCTCCTGTCGGCCTGGACTCTCAAGAAAATAGAAGGCTACCTTGCCTTTATGTCGCGGAAGAATTCTACTTATTTCGTATGCGTAATAGACGAGTGGTATCGGTTCAACGTTCGGTGGCGTATGCTGGAGTTGCAGAGCCTGGAATGCTCACACGCGTTGGGAATTTTGACCGCGTACTAAGCTGTTACGGTAGCTCTACCACTTGTCTCGTCGAGTCATTTAACGTAGTATACTTTTCGGTACCGCGTCGGAAATTCGGGAAGCGAAGTAAAAATTAGATTTTGTTCTTTGACTGATTGATGAAGAAATACGGAGTAACGTAAAATAGGTTTCCTCTCCGTATGGTTTTGTTTTGTGACGCGTTTGAAAACAGGCATGTATTGGTGGCTGAATATTGTAAATGAGCGTAACCCATTCGGAGACCCGCGACCGAAATCCTCTCCGATCTAGCTGGCCGACAAGCAGCCACCGCGTGAATGGGTTACGGTGCACGGATTCGTTGACCGGTTGGTACCATCCGTTGGCACTACTCAGACTTAACGTCTAGAACCGATGAGAGGTCGGTTCCGCGTTTGCACGTAGCCGTGAAATCATTACATACAGCTTAAAAGGATCTTCAGAAGAGCGTTTAAAAGATTAGCTGGAAGATTCTTTGTTCTGGGTCAACATTGACCTGCCGATACATTTTCTCAATATCCGCAATTAGCACGTATCAATGTTCTCTGAACCGTAGTAATATAGAAAACAGATCTTCCTGAGCTGTAGGACTAGCAAGCAGGATATCATTGAGCACAACATTGGATGCTGTTTTTGCTGATGCATCGGAAACTACCCGCTTTTTAGTTGTGACACTATCTGGCTTGGTAACGTAATGATGAGGAAGATAGTAATGTATGCTGGGAACTTCAGTAATTTCTTCCATGTGGCCTAGGTCTAAATACTCATCCATGAATTTTGTATATTCTTGCTGTAGGTTGGGCGGTCATGCTAGCTTGCGTTCTAAACTGTAAAACCTTCGCAAAGCCATGTCCTTTGACTCACCCAAAGTGGATGGATCAGTAGTGAAGGGCAATGAAACTTTATAACTGCCATCTGCGTTGTGGTTTGTCTAGAGGGAAGAATGAGCTTCACGTTTCTTCTCACTTGGAGATAAGTGTTGCGCCTTTGGAGGCATATTGTCCAAGTTCCAAAACCGTACGATTTGTTGTGAGATTGCCTCATCCTCAATGCCAACTCCGCAAGTAACGTTTTCGCTGCTCGTTTCGTCTTACATATGCGTCCACACTTGTAGTAAATGCCGTGATTTTAACAGAAAGTTGACTCTTTCTGTTGCATGCTGACGCCCATTTTCCGTGCCAAGTATTTTGAGATTGCTGGAATCTTCGGTCAGTTGAAGCCTCCTGCAAAACCGTTCTGATAGTAAATTTACTTGGGACCCTGAGTCCAATGTGGCTCTGTAGGTTGTATTGTCACCATTATTCCCTTGGATGGTAACTAACACTGTACTCAGTATCATGCATTTCGATTGTTGTTTGATTGTACCTGTCACCAAAGAAGATGCTTCGCCTTCCTGGTTTACCGAAATACTTTGTTTTGTGGTGGATGACGAGGCCTCGAATGAAGGCCGTTGAACTGCTTTCTTTCCTGCTGCTTCTTGCTTCTTTTTGAGGTGCGCCAACGTGTTGTGCTTTTTGGAACAATATAAGCAGGTTCCTTTGGTGCAATTCTTCGACAGATGGTCTGCTTGTAGACAGTTTACACATAATGAATGCTTTTGAATAAGTTTCAGTCGATTTTCGAGGGTGAATGTCAGAAAAGTTTCGTACGCAAAAAGTGGGTGTAAGGCGCTGCAAGCAATACGATTGTTGGCGTTAAAGCTTTTGCGGACGTTGACCGTTTTTCATCATCTACCTTGATCTTGGAGCCGAGTGCTCCCAGGGTTTGGAATCTATTTTCTAAGAAACTCAAGAGACCTTTTTGGTTTGAAGTTGTCTTGGATGAGCTAATGACTGCTCATACAGCACGTGTGTAGTTTTGTGCGTTTGCGTATAAGTATAAACAACAACAAGGGATCCCATCCTGTGGTTGCGACTCCAACTTCCTCCAACCCTTTTAAACATTCGCGGGTCGTATCATGGAGTGATTGAATGTTCGCAGCTCATTCAATCGTGTGAGATGCTTGCCCAAGTAAATTCGATAATAGCGCATTTGCAATTAATCTCGGATTTTCGTAGCATCCATAGAGGATTAGCCATGCTGCAGAGTAGTTTTCATTAGATAGTGGCAAGTGTTTAATTAAATTTCTGACTTCTCCTGATAGGTTGGATCGAAGATGCCGCAACTTTTTGCATGGTGAAATATCCTGCTTGTGAACCATCTCCTAAAACAGGTCATATAGCTCACACCAATTTAAATAGTTCCCGTCGAACTTCAGAATTTCTATTTTGGGTAGCTTCATTTTCATGCTACCGTCGGATCGTAATGTTTCTGTATCTGCTGTGGCCCACTTATCTGAAGATGGTCAGTTAACGAAACATTGGAGTTAAAAACTTGGTCCTGTCGGTTCAAGAATCCCAAATCTTTCGGGACTATAAACAGCTTCACATATCTGATGACGTAGAGCTTCAACTTATTGCCAGTATTTGGCAATAGCTTCTTTCTGGAGTTGATAGCAGGCCGTTGGTCGCCAAGATGTCGTATTCGCCAGTCTGCATAGAATGTGATCCAACTGGCTGCTGACGATGCTGGCCTTCCTCAGCAACTGGCGTATGGGATTATCTGTGGCTGAATCCTTCTCTTCAATATTGGATGCCTTACTTGCTTCCATATTCGACGACAAAGTTTTGATTTGGGCTTCAAATAACACCTTGTATTTTGAATGGAGTGATGCGATGGAAGTAAAGTAGTCACTGGTAAAATAAGATAGTTTCTGATATCAGTATCGGTTGACTCGAACTGATCCCACGCCGCTTCCATCCACCGCAAACGTTCTTGGTAATATTTGAGGGTCTTTTGCTGTAAAGGATCCTTTTCCACGTTGTAGATAATCCTTTGAATCTCCTTTCCAGTAAGCTTCTGATTGGCGATGAATTTTTCCATGCTGAAAATTCGATGCTCTCAAATTGTGTCTTACCACTGTCGCCAATGTTTACGGAGTGACTCTTTTGTCAATCCGGGATATTTAAATTTTCTTTGATTTTGGAATCAATGGCATCTGAACCGTGATACTGTGATGATAAAAAATTTAATTCAATTCACTTGCATAACTATAGCACTTGTAACCACGTAATCCCTTTGTGTAAATAATAAAAAACGGACTTGCAACCGTGATGTTCGCGATGATGATCGTAACTCGTTGAAAAAAAAACTACTGTTATCAGACCAACCAATTTATTACAATTTTTATTGTTTATATACATTTTACTTACTTACTAGCAAAACAAACCAAACAAAGTTCCCATGTCGTCAGCGAAATACACATTCACCTTGACTACCTGGCAGTCTTGGTGTCACAAAGCCAAAATGCAATGCGAGAAGAGATGTGCACGTGTGCAAGTAATAGTAAATATGAACTTGACTTAGAATTAGTGTATTTTGCTTACGACGCATCTGGTTGCTTGTTGGAAAATTTTCATTTAAAGAATTCTAATATTCTGAATTCCTCGTGTGAATTTAAATATGCAATTAAAAGAGAGTCTTTGGATGATGAATGATGATGACGACGCTAATAGCGAAGATAATGATGAACAGCCCCCATTGCCACCAGTAGCAGGAAAGGCTAATTTCTTGTAGGCACCTTTAGATTCAAAAAGCAAACACTTCTTTGATTGGCAACCACTTTGAAAGTCAAACACTGTTGATGAAAAATTTTCTGTTGCTTAAATACTTCGACTTTAAGTCGTTTCAAACGTCTCCATGAAAATATATTTTATATTAGTAGCTACTAAAATAATAAATTTTCCTTACTTTCTGACCTTTGGGGGCCGTTATTTTAAATTTATGAGTTTGATTTTAGATTCGTTTAAATGAAATCTCTCTATTAGTCTCATCAACCACTGCACTAAATCTCGTCCAAATGAGAGTTTTATCCTGGACAGAAGAAAGTCACTTGATTTATGTTGAAAATGGAAACTGAACATATAAAGTTTTAAATATTGGATAGTCTAATAAAGTATTGAGCCTATTTTGTCACTAGATGGTGTTCGTTGTCATATCTCGAGCAATACTAATTTGATTGAGCTATACTGACATGCGTATGAAAGATGACATTCCAGTCTACAATTTTCATATGTACAGTTTTGTATTTCATCATTCGTGTCAAAAGTTGTATTCATTGAAAAAAGAAGTGAAATTTCTGAAAAAATTCGTTATATTTTATAATGTCACTACGATCAAGGTGAGAGTGCATCGCAGAATTGTGAAAAAATTTGTGGTGTCTACGGTCAAGATACTTCATCAAAAGCCAAAGCCAAGAGATGGTTCACTCGCTTTCGTTCTGGAAATTTTGATTTCAAAGATGCGACTCGCTCAGGTCGACCAATCACTGAAAAAGTCGATCAAATCTTACAAAAAATTGGAAAAAGCCGACACATAAGCAACCATGACATTGTTAAGGAACTGAATATCCATCAGCAAACAGTTTTGAATCATTTGCGTAAGGCTGGATACACAAAGAAGCTCAACGTTTGGGTACCGCATGAATTAACAGATAAAATTTGATCGCCCGAATTTCCATTAGCGAAATGCTAATAAAACGAAACGAAATTGAGCCATTTTTGAAGCAAATCATTATGGGCGATGAAAAATGAGTAAGATACAAAAATATCGTTCGAACAAGATCATGGTCAAAAAAGGCGAACTATCACTAATGACTTCAAAGCCAGGATTGACATCAAATAAGGTTATGCTGTGTGTATGGTGGGATTGGAAGGGAACTGTTTATCATGAGGTGCTAGAATCTGGCCAAATGCTCAAGTTGGCTCTGTACTCTCAGCAATTAACTAGATTGCAACAAACAATTCAAGAAAACTGGCCAGAACTGATCAATAGAAAGGGTTTTGTCTTCCATTATGACAATGCCAGACCACACACATCTTTGATGACCCGGCAAAAATTGAGAGAGCTTGGCTTGGAAGTTTTGATGCATGCACCGTATACGAGTAGTCCAGACCTTGCACTATCAGACTACCATTTGTTTCGGTCTCTGCAAAACTTCCTTATTGAAAAGAAATTCACTTCAAAAAGAGACTGTGAAAATCACTTGGCCAAGTTTTTCGCAGATGAACCACAGATGGAATAATGGATCTACCAAAAAAATGGCAAAAGGTCATAGATAATAATGGACGATATGTATTTGAATAAAATCCATTTTTAATATAAGAAATATTCAATCGAAAAATGACAATAAGAGGGTCAATACTTTTTAGAATATTGAATATATATATATATATATATATATATATATATATATATATATATATATATATATATATATATATATATATGTATATATATATATATATATATATATATATATATATATATATATATATATATATATATATATATATATATAACAGCCCAATTGCAAAGTCCCCGGTGTGATACACAGATGACGGTGCTAGCATTAAATCCATATGTTTTTTAGTTAAGGCCAACCTTCAAACGATACGTTTCAAAATTTGACAGCCAAGACCATTAGTTTGTGAGATATTGCGTTGTGAGTGTAACTACTTATGTTATTTGAAAAAAATGGAGATAAAAGAATTTCGTGTGCTGATAAAATATTGTTTCTTGAAGGAAAACAATACAGTTGAAGTAAAATCTTGGCTTGATGAAGAGTATGCGGGGTCTGCACCAGGAAAATCAACCATCATTGATAGGTAGGTTAAGTTCACAAAATAATTTTGAATGACCGTAAAGTGAAGTTGATCAAGACAGCAGACATTGTGAAGATATCGTCTGAACGTGTAAATCATATCATACACGAATATTTGTACATGAGATAGCTGTGTGCAAAATGGGTGCCGTGCGAGCTCACAATCGATCAAAAGCAACAACGTGTTAATGATTCTGAGTAGTGTTTAAGCGCAATAAACCTGGGTTTTTGCGTCGATATGTGACAATGGTTCCATCATTTTACTCTGGAGTCCAGTTGACAATCAGCTGAGTGGACTGCATCCGATGAACCGAATGTAAATCGAGAAAAAAACACAACAGTCAGCTGGCAAGGTTATGGCATCAGTATCTGGGATGCGCAAGGTATAATATTAAATGATTACCTCTAAAAGGGCCAGACCATCTACAGCGATTATTATATAGCGTTATTGTTTTTAATTTGCATTATTTTGGAAAATAAATGTTGTATATCTTTTTCAGAAAGCGCAAAGCATTGAGAATTCGAATAGTTATCCACTGAACTTGGAACGATTATTCTGTTTACAGGCAATTATTTTTCATTGCAGTGCATTGAATATCCAACCTCAAACGTCGACAAGAATTATTTTATTCAAAATTGCTAAGATTTTAAGAGATACAACAAAAATACTGTCGCTTTAAAGTTTTCAATAAACCGCCAAATGTTTATAACTTACTAAGTGGAATAAATGAAAATGTTAAGGTAATGGTGAGGACATGGATGCATGAAAATGTTTAAAAGAAAAAAAATGGTTTGTATTTTAGTATCATTATAACATTTCAAAACTTTAATGATGCTAACTAATATTCTGTTAGTTTTTGATTTTTGGCGTAAGGTATTTGGGTGAAATATGGCCAGCCGGAAAATATGGCCACACCATTCTAACTCAAAAGTAAAAACATTACAGACAAAACAAGTCGGGCTGACGGTAGGCATCAGAACGATGCTCATGCCATCGCCCTCACAATAACGCCATTTGAATGAATTCTCTTGAAAGAGAACGACGCGTCACTATTCTGAAAAGTGTAAACAAGTTATTACATTGCATTTCTATACTTATTGTGTTTTTAGGGTTTTGTACTAAAATACAAAACCCTATTGCAATCACGACCTGTGTCCGTCTGTCCGTCCGTCCGTCCGTCCGTCCGTCCGTCTGTATGTCACAGCACTTTTTCTCCGAAACTATAGAGGCTACAGCCATGAAACTTTGTGGAAAGGTCAGAAGTGGTGACCTCTTGAAAGTTCAAGGGTGGAAAAATTTTTCAAAGGGGTTTAAGGGGGGTCTCCCCGTATAGGGAGGTGACCCCTCAAAAAAAAAATTTTAACCATTGGTAGTCGAGTAGGGTGTCATTAGAAAGGTCTCAATGAGATCTTTTCAAAACACGTCTTAAAATTGCCTTATGAGTACCGAGGGGGGAAGGGGAGGGGGAAATGTACGAACTTTTCGCGTACCCCCCCTCGCGATTGGACACCTTCCATCCGAAAAATCTGAAAAAAATCATGAATATAGGCCTCAATGAGTACAACAACAACAAATACATGAGAAGTCGAAATTCACTCAACTTTGTTAGTAATAGTATGATTTATCGATTTTATGTTTTCTCGAATAAAATCTGAATGGTACCCTTAAATTCAATAAAATTTAGCAAAGAGATGACTATTTATAAGATTGATCTTTTCTGAAAGTTTCATAAAGATCGAATAGTATTCAACGAAGTAAAAGCGATTTGAATTTTCCCGTATTACTATGGAACAATGTGCCCTGTATTACTATGGAAACATATGGCTATGGAGCCATATGCGCTTTTTACCGACTTAGACACTACAGCTTTGCTAGGATTTGCATGAAAATTTCAGGAATGATAGATATCATGAGGATGACTACATACAATTGAAACAAGTCGAAGAGGCAGGAGAGAGCTCCTAGCAAAAGGGCTTTGTAGCCATTCTAGGATTCGAAAAAATAGGGCATGAATCGATGCTTACAGTACAGAGGAGTGGCCCCTGAAAAAAATTTCATGAAAGGTAGCCGATATGAGTATCAAATGAAAGTTCTCTATGAGAGCTTTTCAAAACAGTTCTTAAACTGACAGTTTTTGCTTCAGTGGGGGCACAGAGAGGGGGGGAAATACATGAAAAATGTGTTTTCTCCCTCGCGAACGGACACCCGTGATCTAAAAAAATCTAAAAAAATTATCAAGCGAAATATTTATGGGTATAATTTTAACAAATACCTAAGAATTAAAAAATTCTTTCAACTTAGTTAATAATAGTATGATCCTCGAACATGACGTGTTTCTTAATTTTATTCGTTGCTGGTTACTGCATTTTGTAAGTTGAGTACAAAACCCTTCTGACATGAGCATAAGTCTGTCTACCCAACTTGTTTGATATTGTAGTGCTATTACCTCATTACATCACAATCATATTCGATATTCCTGTGCAAGTTTTTTGACCTTTTGATGTACTTAGTTGTATAGTGAACTATAGAAAAAAATAGGGGAGCTGAAAGTATGGCCTTCTACTAGCCATATTTACTGTAAAAACTTAGGGTAGATGAAAATTTCTTATTTTAGTTCATGTCACGATACAAATCTCAAGGAATACGTGGAAAATGGACCGAGGAGAATATAAAATCACCATTGTCTGCTATGAAGCGAGGGATAATGAAAGTTTATGCAGCCGCCAAACACTTAAACGTACCAAGAAGGACTCTGAGACGCTACTTAGCAGAAAATAAACAGGTGAAGTCCGCTTCGGGAAGGAAACCACTGCTAAATTATGAACAAGAAAAACCATTGTCATCCATGTAGTGTTGGATATCCATTGACACAATGGGTTCTTTGAACATGCGTCAAAACGTTCTACAACCTGAACAAGTTGGGTAGACAGACCTATGCTCATGTCAGAAGGGTTTTGTACTCAACTTACAAAATGCAGTAACCAGCAACGAATAAAATTAAGAAACACGTCATGTTCGAGGATCATACTATTATTAACTAAGTTGAAAGAATTTTTTAATTCTGAGGTATTTGTTAAAATTATACCCATAAATATTTCGCTTGATAATTTTTTTAGATTTTTTTAGATCACGGGTGTCCGTTTGCGAGGGAGAAAACACATTTTTCATGTATTTCCCCCCCTCTCTGTGCCCCCACTGAAGCAAAAACTGTCAGTTTAAGAACTGTTTTGAAAAGCTCTCATAGAGAACTTTCATTTGATACTCATATCGGCTACCTTTCATGAAATTTTTTTCAGGGGCCACTCCTCTGTACTGTAAGCATCGATTCATGCCCTATTTTTTCGAATCCTAGAATGGCTACAAAGCCCTTTTGCTAGGAGCTCTCTCCTGCCTCTTCGACTTGTTTCAATTGTATGTAGTCATCCTCATGATATCTATCATTCCTGAAATTTTCATGCAAATCCTAGCAAAGCTGTAGTGTCTAAGTCGGTAAAAAGCGCATATGGCTCCATAGCCATATGTTTCCATAGTAATACAGGGCACATTGTTCCATAGTAATACGGGAAAATTCAAATCGCTTTTACTTCGTTGAATACTATTCGATCTTTATGAAACTTTCAGAAAAGATCAATCTTATAAATAGTCATCTCTTTGCTAAATTTTATTGAATTTAAGGGTACCATTTAGATTTTATTCGAGAAAACATAAAATCGATAAATCATACTATTACTAACAAAGTTGAGTGAATTTCGACTTCTCATGTATTTGTTGTTGTTGTACTCATTGAGGCCTATATTCATGATTTTTTTCAGATTTTTCGGATGGAAGGTGTCCAATCGCGAGGGGGGGTACGCGAAAAGTTCGTACATTTCCCCTTCCCCTTCCCCCCTCGGTACTCATAAGGCAATTTTAAGACGTGTTTTGAAAAGATCTCATTGAGACCTTTCTAATGACACCCTATTCGACTACCAATGGTGAAATTTTTTTTTGAGGGGTCACCTCCCTATACGGGGAGACCCCCCCTTAAACCCCTTTGAAAAATTTTTCCACCCTTGAACTTTCAAGAGGTCACCACTTCTGACCTTTCCACAAAGTTTCATGGCTGTAGCCTCTATAGTTTCGGAGAAAAAGTGCTGTGACATACAGACGGACGGACGGACGGACGGACGGACGGACAGACGGACACAGGTCGTGATTGCAATAGGGTTTTGTATTTTAGTACAAAACCCTAATAACATTTCTATGGCAAACCAAAGTGCGATGATTGGACGAGATTGTTTAAGAGGATTCCTCAAATGCCACAAGAATATCAGTCAGCGTAAGACACAAAGTATGAGTCCTGCACGATCACAAAAGCTGAATAAAACCATAGTTATGGACTACTTTAGAAAATTAAAAAAAAAAATTATGCAGGATAACGATATCATGAATAAACCAGAACGCATTTTCAATATTGATGGAAAAGGTTGTCAGCTGAGCTTACACAAAGCCCCGTAAGTTTTGGCTGAGCGCGGAACAAAACAAGTAAATCTAGTAGCGCATGAACATGGCAAAAATATTACTATAGTCTCTTGTGGCAAAGCATTAGGCCATGTCATTCCTCCCAATAATTTTATTCGAAGAAAAAAGAATTAAACCAGAATGGGTTTACTCACTGCCTGCTGATGCAATCGTCCAGATGACGCTGCTGCAACACCTGCAAATATCAAAGCCGGTTTCGAGGTAACTGGAATATTTCCACTTAATCCAGAAAGGATTCCACCAGAAGCATATGCTCCAAGTATTCCTACTTACAACTGCGTAAAACCTGGACTGTCAGTTGAAAATTACAAGAATTTCATCAATGACGGTGGTTTTAGTGACGTCAATGAAAGTTTGTTAGCTTTTCATCCTTTGCATGATAATGACAACTTCCATCCCAAAACTAGCCATCTTGTTTCAACAGAAAACTTCAATGAAATCCCACTCCTAACTCAGAGCTCTCATGTAAAGGATAGCTCATATAATAATGCACCGTACAATGAGCGTCATACACAAGGCTAATCAATCAACTTGTATCCTTATCCAAAAGATAACAATTCTGTTTCTATTGAACAGTCTGAACTCGCTTTCTTAATTATTTCTGATGAGAACAATTTTTTGCAGCTTTAACAACGAAGATGACTTTCAATAGCTCAATTACGACAAAAAATTTCAGGACCAGAGCCCCTTCAAAGTATTCCTGTACTACGTAGTGAACTCAATGTATCTTTTGGAGATATGTTAAAGATTCCAGAAAAGATATCAAGTCTACAAACTACGCTTAGGGCCAAAGCTATCAATACTCTTGCTCAAGAATTGACCCAATCAAGTTTTACTGGCAAGGGAAATAAGGTAGTGCCATCCAAAGCTACTCCAAATCGAAACAGACCTGCTGAAGCTACTAAGGGACAATGTGATAAAAAACCTGAGCTATCTCAAAATATTCCTCGTTAATTTGCTAAGGGAGAGTCAAACAAGATAGAATTGCTGATATGCGGGAATGTGTTTTATGTGCAACATACCCTTATGCACATGAAGAATGTGTTGGCTTAACTGCAGATGACAAGAAAATGCGTATGTATACCAAATGTAGCCTGAATGAGGTGTTGCTTTGAGTCTGTTTTGAACTTATTTGATCTCTTAAGTTGATTACAACAGTCATAATAATTAATCGCAGTAGGCATTATATTCTTTACATAGAAGCTAACATTGTTGATTTGCTTTAAATTTTATGGATTTGTTAATACTGAGAATTAAGATTTAAGAATGTCGTGTAACTGGACGTGTTGGTTTTGATTTTTAATCAATTTGATGTTTAAAATTCAATTTGATTACTTGTCGTTGTTATTTTTCGTTGAATAATCCAAAATAAAGAAAATTGTTACAATTACTAAGTATTTTTAATCCAAAACTCACATTAAAAGCAACTCAATTGACTTAAACTCAGCGTACAGTTTATATGACCACCAGTATGGGCATATGTAGTACTCGAGCAGTCACACAAGCAAACAGCTCAAAAACCTTCCTACCTCCTATCCAAAATTTTAATCGCAGATTTCAAAAAAATATTTAATTACTTCCATTCATAATCCTAATTTATAAAATAGTTTTCTTTCTTATTATTATTATTAAATGTCATATTAATTTACCTTTATATTAAATTCTATGTTTCGCTTTAATTATATTCTTCATGAGATTTAACTTTTATTACTACTTAAAATCTTTTTTCTTTTTCTTTACATCCGTTAATTTTTCTTGAAAAACTTTAAATCTGTCAATCAAAATGTTTGATATGTGCGCACTGATTTAGTGCACCCCAACGGTGTATTACATTACCGAAGGGAAGTGGACCCGGCTGAGCGAGCAGCTGATGGATTTACCGTGTACACGGGAATCGATAGAAAGACAAGTTTGGGACGAATCGTGGAGTTGAGCTACGACCGCGACATGGGAAGCACGTGGAGAACGGCAGTTTTTATATGAATACTTTGACAATGCATAAAAAGTGTTCAAGTTTTGTTGTTTAGCTCCCTTTCATAAATTGCCAAATGGATAAAATTAAATTGAAATAACTCCAATACATTGCCATTCCCCTGCGGAATAGTGCTCCCAAGGAAAATTGCATTTGCTTAGGACGCGAGATCGTGAAGAACCACAGCCGAATTGGCGAAATTTTGTTCGATGGAACGCTTTGCAACTGGATATGTTTTGTGGCCATTTGATGCGGTGCCGTGCGAAGTGGATTAACATCACGTCTTAGCGAATAATTGTTTATCTTACATGAAAAGAGTATTACAGTGCGGCACATCGTTTACATAGTAAAAATTTAAAAGACGACGACAATCGCGAAATATATGGAAAATGCAAGTTATGGTCACGGTTATAATTACATCGTGGAGGTTACCATACGGGGACCGGTTTACCCAAAGAGCGGCATGGTCATGAATATCGTGGAATTGAAGCATCACATGGAGGAAGCGATTTTCAAGAACTTGGACCACAAGAATCTGGACAAGGACGTCCACTATTTCAAAGACACTGCTAGTACAACAGAAAATTTAGCAATTTACATTTGGGACAATGTCCGTTCATTGAAAAAGAGGCCTCAATTGTTCTATGATGTGAAAATCTACGAATGAAAAGTTGAAGTTCTCCGGCGCGAGCGGTGCAATTGATTTGTGCGCTAGCTTTGCAGCTCTTTTTGCTTACTTTCGAAGTAATTTGACTTCTTCTATTTCCTTAAAGTGTAGCCAAATCCAACGGAGGCATAAATGTTGGAAAAGAATAAGTCGATGTGTGAAACAGACGGTGATCTCACAGAAATTACATCAAATTGCATTGGAAGTGGAGTCCAATTAACGAGTTCATGGGGAATCGTCAAAACACGGATTGCACTCGCTTGTCCGTATGAGTTGCGCGCAAATGCGTTTAGTGATTTCTAGATTATTATTGTGTAGAAAAATCAGGAAAAGTGATGTTAGGATATGTGTATTTAATATATAAATTGTGCAGCGTGTGACTAAAGTAGATTTTAATTTGAGAATATTGAAGAAAGGACCCAATTCGTGCATTCACTTACACTAATACATACTTAATTTACACAATTCATATTTTACTAGGCTAGAAGGGGATGCCACCACTCCACTAGAGATTCTTCTCTTTCGTAGCCCTACAGCCCCTTTCGGGCCTTCGCTTAGAGATAGCTAAAGTATCTCATTGTCATGATCTAATGTATCTGCACTCCACAAGGTGATATGATCATTATCTGTGTCCGTCCACCCAGCTGCAATACGCCCTGATTTTAAACCATCACGTATCATAACTGAACAGGCTTATAGTCCGTCCGAAGAACCACGTGAACTAAATCTCGTTGACGCCAACGAAACTTGATCCAGAGGCTTTTGGCTTACGAGCTTAGTGCTCTCACCACTAAGCCACGCGGACTACTTTCACTAGAGATTGCTCTGTGAAAAAAACTAGGGTAAATGGAACATATTAATAGAATAGCCATGACTACAAACCGCGATGCAATTAGTGATGGATTTAAAAGGGGTGTTAATATTCGTAAAATAGGCCTATTAAAGGAAGAAGGTAATATGCTCCTCTAGATAAAATACGTTTTTATTCGGGCTGCAGGGAGAACATTGAAATACGGTTGGCATTTCAAGAACGATAATCGTTGCAAATTGTATCCTTTCGAAAGATTGGAACTTGTTTGAGTATTGGTGCATGTGGCACTTTTCGTGTAGCGGTGTTGCTTGTTTGATTTAATGAACGGAGTGCTACATAGAAATGAGATATAATCGACAATCCTTTACACGTGATAAAGTGAAAAATAAATTATGAGAATTGTTGAATTCGGGAACTATTGAAAAATTGAAGCAAAAGATCAAAGAATTAAATTTTATATTGATTTCATTTTGATTATGAATGACGAGTAACTCTGTGAGGTAGAAAGAAGACGATGATCCTGAGAAATGATTAGGTATTGCCTGTGACGGGAACATCAAGCATACCTCACGAAGGATTCTCTGCGCTTCGAGGATCAACCACGCAAACATACTTGTTTCAATCGATAAGATTCGCCACCGTACCCGACTAACGTTTGCAATTGAGGGGACAAACACTTTCGGAATTGGGTAAGCAAACAGCAGTGAGTACACGTCTAATACTTACGTGATGTGCCGTACCTGCATAGTCCACATATCATGTGTTCAAATGGGTATGTGTTATTCTCAAATTTATTTAATAGGTGTTAAATGCCATAGAGTACGATTTATTCACGACGCATCTTATGTAGAAGTTATTGATTTTATTTACATATTCATAAAGAACCAACATTAAAAGGGAATTTTTATGAGGGATGGTTTTTAACCCTTTACGGCGCTGAGTAGCACATCTGCATCATACACTTTAAACTAGCAAAGTCGTTCAAAGCAACAAATAAAATACCTTTCAACGCAGCAATGCATATCTGCAGCAAAGCATTCTATTGAATTAGTTCCCCACGTTTGTGCTAGACGGTGTTATTTGTAATTTTTGGCCACTTGAAGTGATGAATCCCGTAGAACCGGTTTGTGTTGTTTGCGCATAATTTTTTTTTTTTTTTTTGAGTGGTTATATTGGAAATATTGACGTAAAATTACTGCACAGTAAAGGTTAGTTATTGGTTTTTGCTAAGAACATGCAATTCAAATGTTTATATTCTTTTTAAAGAGATACTCTCAAATTTTGTTTAGATGCAGTAATGCAATACTGCGCTAAACTGTAATATTTATTTATTTTTCGTGAGAGGAATATTTTCTCTTTTCAGGCTCAATATGAGTTTGAGGTTTCCGCGTTCAGGCTCTAGGCCTTTGTCAAGTGTCGAATTAGAAACTATTCTAAGCCAATGGCAAGATAGTGAGGATGGCTTAGACTTTTCAGATAACGACGATGTAGCCGATCCATTAAACATGTTGGAAAATCGAAATTTACGCCAAGATTCGGATGAGGAACCAGTAATACCCTTCCTAGAAGATCAGGAAGATGACATCTTGCTACCGAGCTCTAAGACCAGTACAAGCACTACAGTTTAACCATGTGAGATACCGCCTGCTGTTTCAGTACCCAGTACCAGCTCCAAAGTCAACACAACTTCACGAAGCGCATGTGATCCCAAAACGAATATCATATGGAAAAATAAAAACTTAGAACTAAATGAAGACCAGATGAGGTTTTGGGGATCTTCCAAGTTATCAAATGAAATACTGGAATTACAGACGCCTTAGCAGGTATTTTCTTACTTATTTACTGACAACATTGTGGATCTCATAAGAGACAAAACAAACCTGTACAGCGTGCAAAAAGATGCCAGTAAACCTATAAATGTTACAAGCCAGGAAATAAGACAGTTTATTGGAATTATTTACTACATGTCCATAATTGCCCTGCCCAATGTTCGAATGTACTGATCACAGAAATATGGCTATGCCAACATACGTGAGATAATGACACTAAACGGTTCGAGTTTCTGAGGCAAGTACTACACTTCAATGATAACTCTAAAATGTTACCGTATAGTCAGCCAAATTCTGACCGACTTTATAAAATCAGGCCAATAATTGAAAAGCTGAATCATAACTTTAGAAAAGTGCCTCTAGAACAACATTTGTCTGTTGATGAACAAATGTGTTCAACCAAAGCACGAAGTGCTCTAAAGCAATATTTGCCAGACAAACCTCACAAGTGGGGCTTCAAACTGTTCGTTATTTGTGGTGCAAGTGGATATGGCTACAAATTTGAAGTTTACAGTGGCCAAGAGAATATATGCGCAAATGACGAGCCTCAATTAGGTGCCTCATCTAATGTTGTGGTCCGACTTGCCAGAGAGATTCCTGCCAACCAAAATTATAGATTGTTTTTTGATAACTATTATACATCGCTACCATTGATTGAATTCTTGTCACACCGTGGTATATTAGCTTCGGGCACCGTTCGGAGAAACCGGATCCAGAACTGTAAACTCCCAGAAGAAAAACAGCAGAAAAAACAGCCTCGAGGCACATTGATTGAACAGGTTGCAAGCTATAATGGTATTGACACATCGGTGGTGGCCTGGAGAGATAATAAAGTTGTGAATCTAGCATCCAACTTTGCTGGCGAAAATCCCACATCTATCGTAAGTAGACCCGACAGGTCGTAAAAGAAACAAATCAATGTTGAACGAACCTTTATTGTGGCAGAATATAGTCGTCACATGGGAGGTGTGGACCTCATGGACTCCGTAATGGATCATTATAAAATTAGACTTCGGAGCAAATGTTGGTTTATAAGGCTCCTTTACCATTTTCTGGACAACACAATGACTATTTCTTGGCTTTTGTATAGAAGAATTCATGCTGACACGGAAAATAATGTCAACGTGCTAAATTCTGCTGATTTTCGACTAGAAGTTGCTGAAACTTTAGCCAAATATAAAAGTACGAACCAGCTGAAGCGTACTAGCGATGTAGAAGCACTCATCCAAGACAAAAAGAAACAAGTTGGGTAGACAGACCTATGCTCATGTCACAAGGGTTTTGTACTCAACTTACAAAATGCAGTAACCAGCAACGAATAAAATTAAGAAACACGTCATGTTCGAGGATCATACTATTATTAACTAAGTTGAAAGAATTTTGAATTCTGAGGTATTTTTTATAGTTATACCCATAAATATCTCGCTTGATAATTTTTTCAGATTATTTCAGATCACGGGTGTCCATTCGCGAGGGAGAATACACATTTTTCATGTATCCACCCCCCCTGTGCCCCCACTGAAGTAAAAACTGTCAGTTTAAGAACTGTTTTGAAAAGTTCTCATAGAGAACTTTCATTTGATACTCATATCGGCTACCTTTCATGAAATTTTTTTCAGGGGCCACTCCTCTGTACTGTAAGCATCGATTCATGGCCTATTTTTTCGAATCCTAGAATGGCTAGAAAGCCCTTTTGCTAGGAGCTCTCTCCTGCCTCTTCGACTTGTTTCAATTGTACGTACTCATCCTCATGATACCTATCATTCCTGCAATTTTCATGCAAATCCTAGCAAAGCTGTAGTGTCTTAGTCGGTAAAAAGCGCATATGGCTCCATAGCCATATGTTTCCATAGTAATACAGGGCATATTGTTCCATAGTAATACAGGAAAATTCAAATCGCTATAACTTAGTTAATTACTATTCGATCTTTATGAAACTTTCAGAAAAGATCAATCTTATAAATAGTCATCTGTTTGCTAAATTTCATTGAATTTAAGGGTACCATATATATTTTATTCAAGAAAACATAAAATCGATAAATCATACTGTTACTAACAAAGTTGAGTGAATTTCGTCTTCTCATGTATTTGTTGTTGTTGTACTCATCAAGGCCTACATTCATGATTTTTTTCAGATTTTTCGGATGGAAGGGGTCCAATCGCGAGGGGGGGAGGTACGCGAAAAGCTCGTACATTTCCCCTTGCCCTGCCCCCCTCGGTACTCATAGGGCAATTTTAAGACCTGTTTTGTTAAGATCTCATTGAGACCTTTCCAATGACACCCTACTCGACTACCAATGGTGAAATTTTTTTTTTGAGGGGTCAACTCCTTATATGGGGAGACCCCCCTTAAACTCCTTTGAAAATTTTTTCCACCCTTGTACTTTCAAGAGGTCACCATTTCTGACCTTTTCACAAAGTTTCATGGCTGTGGCCTCTATAGTTTCGGAGAAAAAGTGCTGTGACATACAGACGGACGGACGGACGGACAGACGGACACAGGTCGTGATTGCAATAGGGTTTTGTATTTTAATACAAAACCCTAAAAAGGGCCTTGTCAGCACATCCCGCCAAAAGATATCAGATTGGATCAGTTAGGGCACTGGCCTGTTTGGACCGACAAAAGGCTTCGGTGTAAATATCCAGGATGTACTGGAACAGCCCAAACGGAATGTGAAAAGTGTGGCGTAGCCTTATGTTTTAATAAAAACAATAACTGTTTCCGTTCTTTCCACAGTTCGTGAATATTAATATGTTTTTACACCATGATGCACATCTGCATCTCATTGTTTTTTTTTTCAAAAATAAATACCTTTTCTTACATGTGATTTTTTTCACTATTTTTACCGTTATTATAAAGCTCATCTTAACATATTTTCAATTAAAAAAAAAACAACAACACGTTCTTGCGCCGTAAAGGGTTAAAACCAAATCAATTACCTAAACTTCCATTTTCATTAAATAACGAGTTGAGTAAGCAGGAGAGTGCTCCTACCAGAAGGTCTTTGTAAACATTCTAGGGTTAGAAGCAAGTTTTCTAATGGCGTGAATCGATAACTTGAATTATTCATCCAATACTTGGATATGAAATCGTTCAAATTTATACAAAAGATGCACAGTTTCTTTCATAAGCACAGTGCAGCCGCCATTTTAATCTAGCTTAAATGATTTTTCTGAATGCTCGGCCGATTGAACATGTTCAAATTAAACACTATTCCTTAAATTTTCATGAAAATTGAAAGAAAATAAATGTCTCTAAGTCAATTTTAAATATATACTCGTATAGGGTTTTCCAATAAGAGGTGTTATTTTGAATAGATCTTCTGATTTAACACCTTGCGACTTCTTTCTTTGGAGCCACATGATAGAGAAGGCCTATGCCAATAGCCCAGCGTCAATTCAAGATCTCAAAGACGAAATTCGTGAGGCTATCGAGGACATAGGGCAGCCACTTTGCTATTTGGTTATGGAATATTTCATGAAGAGGATATGGTCCTGTAAGCGTGTCGTAGTGGTTATTTGCCCAATGTTAATTATTGCTATTAACGGCATATCTTCTTCTTTATAATGAATTAAACATCCGATCATTTATTTAAAAAAATGGCATTTTTCTTCTAATATCAAAATAACACCTCTTATTGGAAAACCCTATATGAACCATAAACACGTGTTATCGTTGTTGTAATTCCATATAATTGAAATGGCTATAAATTACTTGATTATGATTCGATCTCAATTAAATATTGTGAACATATATATTTTATGTCAGTCTATATAATTGCGAAATTTCAAGAAGTTTAAAGTTACCGTTTTGATTTTATGGGCAAAAATGTAAAATCTACAAATCATACTATTATTAACAAAATTGAGTGAATTTCGATTTCTAAGGTATTTATTGCCCTTGAACTCATAAAGGTCCACATTCGTGATAATTTTCAGATTTTTCGGCTGAAAGGTGTCCAATCGCGGGGGGGGGGGACACAAATTTTGTGTACATTTTGCCTTCCCGTGGACCCCGTAATTCATCAAATGATTTTTTTATTTCAGATTCTAAGAGTTCTAATCAAGACCTTTCATTTGATACCCCACGACTACCTTTGATTAAAAAAAAATTTTAAGGACCAATTCGTTATTAGGGGGGACCCCCCTTAAACATTTTTAAAATTTTTGTCAAGGCCTTAACTTTTGAGAGACCATCACTTCTGACCTTTTCACAAAGTTTGAGCATTCTAGCTTCTATAGTTTCTGAGGAAATCAGCTGTGACGCACGGACAGATGGACGGACAGACAGGTCGCGAAACTAGTAGGTCTTTGTAAAAAAATTTTTTACAAAGACTCAAAAATGGTACGAATGTTAAGATGGCCATATTCGACCCAGGTACCTTATATTATATATATATATTTAAACCTTATTAGAGATTTCAATTTATTTTCTATATTATATTCTCTAGCTTTAAGTAACTTTGAGTTTATAAAACACCAGTTTGCTACACAGATTTATTTTTATACTTCTGCATTTATGTAACTATTTGCTAGTTTAAATAAATACAAATAAATCATGCCTTCGTTGAATAAATTTATTTGTTTAATGTTGATTGAGTCTTTCCATTCTTTAAATGAACCCTAATTCATCAGATATCATTAGCTCATTATTGAGTAATTGCCCCTGACTTAATATACCATTTTACGATTTCTCCCAAGAATTATCATCTTGCCACAAAAGGACTATTCATTGAAAATACACGATAAAATGATCATAAAAACTATCCACATATGACAATATTATCGCTACTAGAACTACTAAAAATAATCTAATTAAAAATTTTCCCACATAATCAAACTTTATCCTAAACATCATAACTCAACCTTGTCGCCCACGCTAACCATTGGCAAAAAACAAGCCAACAATCCCTTTACTTTTCGCAATGGATCATACGCGAAATCCATTTCCTTGTTCACAAGGACCTGTTTCCACGTCAATAGCAAGATTAATAGCCTGCCAGCATAAATCTGTCTCATTATGAGTTCACTGTGATTTCACCTCCATATCTCTAACATCTAACACGTACACACTCCCAAACAACCCCAGCCCGGTAAATATCCTTTCCACCAGCGTCGACAGTAAACACAATGGAGAACTATTCCAACCACGCCACCCGAAAAGTAAACTCTTTTTCTGATCCCACACCGCAACCTTTTGCCAGTCATCACACAAAACTTTTGATGTACCTCTGCTCCCAGTGGCCTAGCTTATTAAGTGAGAACAATAGAAAGTGAACAGCGTGAAAAGAACTGACTAATATCACTGAAATTGGATTCCAACGGTGAGGTAAAGGTTGAAGCTGTCGGTTGTCCGTAAACAATGCGCCGACAATGAACGGAAAAGTAGTCCTGACCCTTTTCGTTGTTATTTCTTGTTCGAAGTGAGGGTTTGTACAAGAAAGGTTTGTGTAGGATTCTCCGCCGTTCATTGTGCTGATTGTACATTCTCTTCCTTATTTTTAACAAAAGAGAAAACTTCCTTCCGGTATTTCTAAAATACGGAGTAGAATAGCTTCCTTCCACTTTTTAATTAACTTTTGAGCCATCAATACGTTCGTGCTAATATATCATCGACAGCTCACCTGATGATACATTTCATAGCAATTTTACGTGTTGTAAGTGACTGAAATGTCAATACGGTGAAATGACGTCAGTTAATGATAAAAGGATTTATTCATTGTATTAAGAAGAATTCCTACAATCATTTGTTAACGTTAATTAAAAACACGTGTCTATCATACACGTGCCGAAAGTTGATACATACGAGTAGATACAAGTGATTCACATTTTGCTGGATAGAGGAAAGTAATGCTTGATCCCTCATTGGTAAAGGAGACCATTGATGCCAAAGAATGGTGATAGGTTCACACTCAGTCTACGAATAATGTAGTGCATGCATTGCCATCTTGTTTGAATCTGCAAAACATACAATATATACATAAGATTACTATTAGCATAGAATTAAGGAATTATCAAGAAATTGATTCTATACAGTATACTGAAGTACTCGAGCGTAGACTGATGCCTTGTACTGACAAAATAATTGAGAAATATCAAGGTGGTTTTAGAGCTAGACGGTCAATCATTGACCAACTGTTCACAGGCAAACAGTTGAAAAACGCTGGTAGTACAACACTGATGTACACCAAATCTTTGTAGATTTTAAACAAGCATACGACAGTGTGGAAGTAGGACTGTAGACAAATATCGATTTATTAAAATATCGTTATTTCAAAAAATATCAAGCGATATAAAAATTTGATATTTTGTTAGGAGATATATCGATATTGTGATCCGGATATCAGCGTTGATAGTCTTCACAATAGTATATGTTACATAGTTAGTAGTCCAACCGAAAGAGTTCTTTGCAACTTTCCTCACATGAGGACTTTCGTTTTAAAAATTCTGCCAATATGAAAGCCCTTCGCCATATGACATGTCACTACAATCGCACCAAAAAATGTCAATCAATACGACAATTCCCATCAATACAGTTGAAGATTCAAGTGATTATATTTGATGATAAATGTCCGTGAAGGACTACAGCGATGGTCTGCTGCCTCGGCGAAAGAAGATGTTGACATCCGCCGAGGTTGGTCTTGTCTGGGGACGCGTGAATGCGCTGGCAGGCCAGCGTTGCAGTGTCGTGGGGCGTATTCTTTTCCCCTAGCAGAAGAACCCACTACAAAAAATGTCACATTCACGAATTAAACAGGTCAACATGCCAATCGACTGGTGTCGAGCATAGTATACTCATATAGTATCCACCATCAATCAACCCTCCGGAAAAATCCGAGCACAAGTCGAACAGCGAGCCGTAAATCTTCAGTAGAGGTAGGTAGGTTATTGCTGACGCGAGGGTTGGCGCAAATATAAACATATGCTTTGTAATGAATCATGCGACGCCGCTGGTGCCCACTACCAACACACTTCGCTGCTAGGTGGCTTGTCATTTTACGTTGGTTGCGACCAGTGCACATCCCACGTCTACTTTGTCGTCGGATGCCAACAGAATTTGACAGCCACATGGACTTGAAGTGTGGAGGTAGTGGCCACGAAGCAGAAGGAGGTTATAATCTAATCTCGCGTATGCCTGCATCATACACCTACTTGTAAGGGTAATTAGGTAAAGTTAACGTGCGTCGCGGATAAATTGTAAAATCGCATCCCCATAAATAGTTCGTAAAAGAAAAAAAACGGGTGAGGAGCACAAATACGAAGTGGCCGCGACGCAGAAGGACGTTATATTGAAGGGCCACCACGCAGCAGGAATCAAACAGGACGAACGGTGCACCAATACGAGGTGGTCGCATGTAGGTATAACCACGAAGTTTCTTTAAATTTTCGGAGATTTGTGTAATATTTCGATTTTGTATCGCTAACAGCTGGTCGTGTTCAGTACCCAGAACTGGCTTCACGGTCGATTCATCCCGGAAACTGTTTCAATCCTCTCAAAACGGCGTTGGAAACAAGAGTGCAAGAAAAAACAAAAAAAAAAGCATACGGATTCGTGTCGATGACGAAGTATGATGAAGCTGCAATGGCGATACGTGCTCTTAATGGATACACGCTCGGCAACCGGCTGTTGCAGGTTAGTTTTCAAACGATTAAATCCGAGTAGGGAGCGCAGGTGACCGGCGCATAGATGCAGACAGAATCATGTAACATACCCCCTCTTGGGCTTCATTCATATAATATGTATTGTTTCGAACCTTCCATGCTAAAGTAAATGTTTATAAGTTCACGCGTCCACAACGAAGGGGATACTCGTCGCTCTTGAGCATAGCATACTCACATATTAGCCACTCCAGTTTGAGAAAAATAGTAATTAAACTAAAAATGGAATGATCCTAATTTTCAACTATTATCTTCATACAAATCAACTGTCCTGCCTGCACCGTGGGACGAATTGTTAGTGCTAATGACCTCGAGGGTATTAGCGAATTTAATCTATTTTCATGTGCGTTTGGTGGATCGACGACAAAACGAGTTTTACCTATGGGCGGGCATGTATCAAAGTTATAACACTGTCTATTTTTCTTACACTGTGGCAGCCACATTGAAACTAGGCAAACCGAACAGTGAATGTCAACTATTAACCAGAAAGGAGGTAAATGCTGACGTGAAAATGGGCACGAATGTATACATATGATTCGAGGAAAGAATTCGTCGGTGCCAGGTGCAAAGGAATTAATAATTTTGCTTATTTCAACAAAACTAAGTTAGCTCTGTATAAGGTGACATGTTTTTATGTATAACCAATTACAAATTTATTTTTAATGATTTCGCTATACAAATACTTTTTGTTCCTGAAATTTCCTATCAAACCTTGAAACTCGTTGGTCATGCATCTTGGAATGTTTCCATGCACAAAAGAGCTCGTATTTTTGGTTCGTTTTATAAAGAAGACAGTAGGCCCCTCGGAAACTACTGCAAGTGGACAGCACAGGGCAAATGTAAACTGTGGCTACTTTATGAATGTACGGTGCGCTTGAGTTGGCAATATAATTTTGAAGGAAAACAAACCTTACTTTTAGCAAGGAAATCATTCTATTTACCGATATTTCACCTGATTACAATTACTTATACTACATAATTTCATAATTGGCAATTCAATCAAAAAAGGAGAGGACTAGAAGAAGCTTTGTCACTTGCCTTGTTTTCAATAAAAATTGCTTGCTTTCGAATTCATACTTTTTATAATTACACTTGCGCCCAAATACGGCTTTTGGTTTAAGCAGTCTTCAAATCTCCAAATATGTTCCACTCACCTCTTAACTCAATTTACTAAATATGCAAAATCAAAAGGTGAAAATGGGATAATCGGAAAAAATAAGGATCTAGAAACTCATCTAAAGTAAAAAAATTTTCCATCAGGGATAGAATGTAGAGTAGCCTTTTCAAGATAATTGCTTTAGTTTGTGGTAATTTGACCATAAAATTTATGTAGTAAAATTATTTAAATGACCAGCGCAACAAAATATTGCCTTGTTTCGTAGTTGTCCAAGATGGTTTAGAGTTGATTGTAAAGTTCAGATGCCAGTGTCATCAGGACCCAGCATTTATATTTTCCAGAACTTACCAAGGTGGCAATTCATATCTTTTTTTTTCATGTATCCTAAGAATCGATTTTTACCATCGATGATTCAGATTTGCTAATTTTATATATTTAAGTATGGACAATATTTATTGTGTCTCGTAAGTAAAAGAAAACAATATAAAAAAACAAATGATCAAACAGGAAATTTCAAATGACATGCGAAAACCGCGGACTTATGATTGATATGTTCGCAATATTGATTGAATGTTAATCAGTTACAAGTCATGAGCAGAAAAGTTCCCTTTGTTTTCTCGCTATTATCAGCCTTTACAACATCCTTAAAATGGCTAGCAATAAAGCGTCTGTAGTACTTAAATTTTGGTTTGTCCGAATTTCTTAAGTCATTCAATATTGAGACAACATTAAACATAAGTCATTTGTAAATGCTAGATACATACATACTTAACGAAATTAATTTGACAATTAAAACATATATCACAAAATTAAAAAAAAAAATAAGATGATAAGTACATTTTGAGAAGTTTAAGCATTACCTGAGAGCAGTAAGAGAAAAAAAATAAAATAAGGCATTCAATTACTATTATTTAGATTTTATAATCAATTTGGTCTCGTGCATTATACTTTTCTCCGTTTTTAATACACCATTCTCCTTACATGTTTTTAGGTATCACTAATTACGTTTGCGACGATATACCTCGCCTTATTTCTTGTTGAAACCGAACGTATTTTATATTTTGTACGCATTCACGGCAAGAGTAAATCGTATTGGATTTCTCAAATCATAATCGATATAAAAATTCAATTGCATAATGAAGAAAAGCTAAAAATTGAACTAACAACTGAAAGTAATTCCATTTTGTAAAAAAAAAAAAATTTAAGTAAAAAATCTCAGTATAAATGGCGAGTCCAGAGATGTGTCAACAATAAACATGTAAATACCACGCGAAACATAAAAAAATGTACTAATTATTAAAAACATAGTAATTTTAGTCGAGAATAGAATAGAAAAGAGCTAGCGAGAAGAAATATATATCTATAGTATACACAAAATTTAATTTTAATATTAAGTTTTCTTTGCAATAAATTTACAAGAGAGAAGTAACAACGCTAATTTTAAGATCTTTTCGTAAGCCCTAGGATTAGTTGGTATACATTATAAACTTACTCTACTACCGATACAATTTGACAATTTAGTTTTAAATGTTCTTATTTCTCACAAGAATGTTTTTATAACTCCACAACATATGGAAGTTATTTAATTTTGATTTTTTCAAACTCGCTATTTTTATTGGTACAATTTATCTTTTGAAATTATAATTGAGGAAAATTACAATCAAAAACATTTCCTCGAAACATAATTATAACTCATCCTTATCATCATCATCCTTAACATTTTTGTACATTATTCCACAACAACTATAAATATTTTATTAAAGAACAAAATGAACTGCTAACGAAAAAAACGACTTTCCTTTCCAGTAGTTCTGCTTTTCAGCGGGAAACGAGGTGCAGGGTAAGTATGCCGTCGCGAGGGTAGGGTTTGAAAAAAATCCGCTGACGTCGGTTTCGCGTCGCGCGCGGTACGCGGTACCTTTGTTGTTTTGCCTTTTTATTAGAGTAGCTTTCGTCAGGTTGAGTTAACGTAGTATACTTTTCGGTACCGCGTCGGAAATTCGGGAACGCGAAATAAAAATTAGATTTTGTTCTTTTGACTGGTCATAGGAAGAAATACGGAGTAACGTAGAATAGGTTTCCTCTCCGTATGGTTTTATTTTGTAACGCGTTTGGAAACGGGCGTGTTCAGGTGGCTGAATATTGTAAATGAGCGTAACCCATTCGGAGACCCGCGACCGAAATCTTCTCCGATCTAGCTGGCCGACAAGCAGCCACCGCGTGAATGGGTTGCGGTGCACGGATTGGTTGACCGGTTGGTACCATCCGTTGGCACTACTCAGACTTAACGTCTAGAACCGATGAGAGGTCGGTTCCGCGTTCGCAGTAAATTTTAAAATAATCATTACAGCTTGAATGAGCGATTTCAGGATTACCATATCTCGAAAAATCAATGACCTTGCAGAAAAACGAATTTGTTCCATGCAATGTTTTAGTGTGAATGCGTAAAAGAACACATGTGTCGGAAATTTTATTTGCTTTTTGCTGTGTTTCTTGAACGCGCCAGGCCTGGACTCAGCTGTAGTGCCTCGGATCAGCTGACAGACCCTTGGGAAAAAGTGTGCAACACAGGGTTAATGGTAGGTAAGGGTACTAGGTGAATGTACTATGGTGTCGAGGCTGAGACAACCTACTAAGGATTGAAATGGTTGTTCGATGAACAAATTGGACCGGACAAAAACGAATGGACTTGTGGAGACTTCGTCGTTACAGACGATACTTATGGCCCACAAATAAGAGTGAGGTATCTAGGTGGAACGGTGCCCTCTCGCACCCTCCCAACCGGATTAAGATCCAAACGTAGACGTGGCCATGTATTTCTCATTTGAGTGAAAAACTCATACAAACGTACTTTGCATGACTTTTTCCATCAAATGAGGAATACAAACGTAACCAATTTATGTTATAGCGCTATGCAATGGTATCAAATAACTCTATATCATAAAAAGGCACGCGAGTGGAAGGCCACTCTACCGGGCAAGAGCCCCTGTTACAACAAAGAAGGAAAGAGCATGCCTGATGGCTAGCCCATTTTAGAGGAGGAGCCTGCCATCGTTGCGGGTCCTAAACCTGGTCACGTTGAAGGAAAGGGAAAGACCGAATTCTTTATGTAAACATTATTTTATTGTTTGAATTCAAGACAAATATCAAACGAATTGATAAAAACCAAGTTGGGTAGACAGACATATGCTCATGTCAGAAGGGTTTTGTACTCAACTTATAAAATGCAGTAACCAGCAACGAATAAAATCAAGAAACACGTCATGTTCGAGGATCATACTATTATTAACAAAGTTGAACGAATTTTGACTTCTGAGGTATTTGTTATAGTTATACCCATAAATATCTCCCTTGATAATTTTTTCAGATTTTTTAGATCACGGGTGCCCATTCGCGAGGGTGGAAACACATTTTTCATGTATTTCCCCACCCCCCCCCCCCCTGTGCCCCACTGAAGCAAAAACTGTCAGTTTAAGAACTGTTTTGAAAAGCTCTCATAGAGAATTTTCAGTTGATACTCATATCGGCTACCTTTCATGAAATTTTTTTTCAGGGGCCACTCCTCTGTACTGTTATCATCGATTCATGGCCTATTTTTTCGAATCCTAGAATGATTACAAAGCCCTTTTGCTAGGAGCTCTCTCCTGCCTCCTCGACTTGTTTCAATTGTATGTACTCATCTTCATGATACCCATCATTCCTGAAATTTTCAAGCAAATCCTAGCAAAGCTGTAGTGTCTAAGTCGGTAAAAAGCGCATATGGCTCCATAGCCATATGTTTCCATAGTAATACAGGGAATATTGTTCCATAGTAATACAGGAAAATTCAAATCGCTATAACTTAGTTAATTACTATTCGATCTTTATGAAACTTTCAGAAAAGATTAACCATATAAATAGTCACTTGATTGCTAAATTTTACTGAATTTAAGGATATCGTTTGGATTTTATTTAAGAAAACATAAAATCAATAAATTATACTATTACTAACAAAGTTGAGTGAATTTTGACTTCTCATGTATTTGTTGCTGTTGTACTCTTCAAGGCCTACATTCAAGATTTTTTTTCAGATTTTTCTGATGGAAGGTGTCCAATCACGAGGGGGGTACGCGAAAAGTTCGTACATTTCCACTTCCCCTGCCCCCCTCGGTACTTATAAGGCAATTCTAAGACTTGTTTTGAAAAGATTTCATCAAGACCTTTTCAATGAGACCCTACTCGACTACCAATGGTGAAAAATGTTTTTTGAGGGGACACCTCCCTATATGGGGAGACCCCCCTTAAACTCCTTTGAAAATTTTTTCCACCCTTGAACTTTCAAGAAGTCACCACTTTTGGCCTTTCCACAAAGTTTCATGGCTGTAGCCTCTATAGTTTCGGAGAAAAAGTGCTGTGACATACAGACGGACGGACGGACGGACGGACGGACAGACGGACACAGGTCGTGATTGCAATAGGGTTTTGTATTTTAGTACAAAACCCTAAAAATAAGAAGAATTAGAGAACATGAATTATATTCACTTCATTATGTCTGAAAAAATTGGCAAACTGGAGCTACAGGGTTCTGAGAAAAAATCTAATTAAATAATTCAAAAGATAAAAAAATGTGCAATGCGATTCGAAACCTTTTTCTTCTAGAAATTTTGACTGTGTATTTCGTCCGTTTTGAAGTTGCAAACGGTGATTAAAATTTACTAAATATAAGAGCAAATAATAAATTAGCAAAGAAAGTATAACAAAGTATTGAATGAAAAAAAAAAAATTAAATATTGCATATAACATATAATAATGCGGCTCACACGATATTTGCCCTTTCCATAAGGTCCCATTTATTCTCTGTCGCAAGATATATATTGTTTTCTGTATCGTTATTTTTTTGGAGGTATTAAAATATCTAATAATTATTATCAACTTAATAATTGTTTTTATTCCTTGATGTGGTATTGTGTTTTCTCAATGCGTTTTCAATGGAGTTTTTATTTGATAAAATATATTTTTTTTTCATTGCTTACAAATACATTCAAACCGTTATTTATGAAAGCAAGGAGCAATCATAAAAGGCTTTAACCGTTCAATGGTGTTCCTTGTGTTTCACAAATTTGTCCAATCAAAAATATTTAAATGTGTTCTGTTTATATATCATCTTCACCCAAAATTAAGTGAATCCTCACGAGCGCTCGATGACGATGAAGGTGGTACCACTAGGGATGAAATTGTATCCATTTGGTTTGTTTTAATAGTTACACAAGAAAAAATGCACACATTCACACATGGACGACTACTTATTGTTTAATCTAAATTGATTACCGACGGGTCAACATTTAACCAGTGCTAGCGGTGGCTTGTCTACTGATTACGTAGATCTTCTCTTTGATACATTCCTATTTCGAGCAATTCAAATTTATGTTCATGTGAAATGTATTTATCTTATTGTATTTATATGTAGAGTTACACAACATAAAGCGCGTATGTAATCGTCGATTTTTGTTATACCAAGCAACTAACGTCAGCCAATTGACCCACAAAATCGAAAAGCTGGCTGATATCGTATGTAATGGTCGACGTATTCGCATTCCAGCGTTTTAAATGGTCTTTGTAGATGTTGCAAATACCCTCCATGTATTCATGTACGCTTTTGTAGTCACTAAACGTGCTAATCTCAGGGCGAATTCCGGGTTCTACACGCAAAATTGTATGCGCCGTTATGTTTACGTTTGCGGTGGCTGCGCTGCAACATAGAATGCATGCGAAAATGCTGACTAGACGATTTATTCGTAAATATAACGGTATGCCTCCGCGCGGTATAAAGAAAACTCGTCTACCGATTCAGATGTTTACTAGTAACAACAGGAAGAAAAACTATTCTACAAACTACCATTATAGAAAAAAGATTTACATATTTTTATTTTAAATCTGCCCTTATAATTTAGATAGGAGATGGAAGGGTTTTCGAGCAGTTTGCTGGTATAACTGCTCGATTACTACAGGGCCATTTTGTAGTGATAGGAAAGTATAAATGTCCGTGAAGGACTGCAGCGATGGTCTGCTACCTCGGTGAAGAAAGATGTTGATACCCGCCGAGAATACCCTTGTCTGGGGACGCGTGAATGCGCTGGCAGGCTAGCATTGCGGTGTCGTGGGGCGGGTTTATTCCCCCAGCAAAAGGACCCACTACAAAAGAATTTCGCATTCACGAATTCTCGGGTCTCAAAAAAAGGCGACCGAAGTGGAAAAATTGTAGTTAAATACGGAGAGGCAGGAATAGATTGTTCAAAGAACAAGTTGACACAAGCCAAAACAGTCGGACTTAGGGTAACCTCGTCGTTACCCGACGATTCTCATGGCCCACAAATAAGAATGGGACATCCGGATGGTGGTGGTGCCCCCTCGCACCCACCCAACCGGATCAAGATCCATAAACGTTGCAGTGGCCAAGTATTTCCCTTCTGAGTGGAAAACTCATACAACATAAACTGTATCAGCTTTCCCATCAGAGAAGAAATACACCGTTGATCAATTTGTGTCATAAAGTTATGCAATCGGATCACATAACCCTATGCCATAAAAAGGCACCTTGCTCGAGGCCACTCAATTCGCGAGAGTCCCTGAAACAAAAGAAAGTTAACGCGTGTCCGATGGTTTGCTCATTTTTGGTAGAGAAAGCCTACCACCGTACCAGGTCCTATACCCGGTCAGAACCGACGGAAAGGAAAGATCGATTTAATAATTTACTCCAACATTTTTATTATTTTTTAATCAAAAATTCTATAACTGTAAATCAAATAATCAAATCAAATAATGAAATTCTTCGTCTTAAGGATTCTCACTTTAACATTAATTCCTTTCGTTTAAAATCTACTAGGGGTTATCAGTTCTAACCGTGCCTTTCTATTTAGTGAACATTTTAATTGTTTGAGTACCCGATTAAAGATTTATACCATCAATAAGACACAAAACATGAGAAACTTGAGTATAACATGTTGAAGCATATTTACTCTTTAACACAATTTTTATAGAAATTGACTACGGCAACCTATTTGAACGTATGAGCCTTTTCTTTCTCTCCTTTTCAAATCAATATATGTAAATGAATATCAGTACGTATATAATAAATATAAATGCATGTAAACAAATTTAAAGAAATCAAACGAGTACTTACACTACCTTTTCGACGAGCGCTCGTTGACGAGGTGGGCAGGTCCTGGAAATTTTTATTATTGATTTTACACTACCACTAATTATTAGATTATTGATTTGCAGCACGATGACTCCCGAATACTCCCTAGCGTCATCACTCCTCCAATACATTTAACAGTTGTTCAAAGCGCACAGCTAGCTGCATTAGGCACGTATACATCAATATTTTCGTTGTTAAAATCGAAACACATCGTGTCTTACGTTGAGAAGTAAATTAATTAGAATGCTTGGCTTAGTAATATCAAAACACTATAGAAAATTGACTTTGAATGGTTCTTTTTCTTTTGGGAAACAATGTAATAAATTAATCCGGATATCCAAAAAGTTAATTTTAAAGCATCAGACAAATGTCTCCAGCACACAACTATCGCGCAATTCACTAATTTCGTCCCTGAAAACAAATCCTATGTTTATTGTTAATCCTTTTCTTTCACCAGATAAACAGTATAAACAACTGGATTGTTGTTCTAACAAGATCACTGCGCTTTTCAACGGAACATATATCATACAATATACTTTTATTTATAAGCAAAACGAGAAACCAATTCTACAAAAGGATACACCTCAGTGTACGCGCGCACTATATAGTAAAGCTGCAAATCTGCATTCAAATCAGAGACGGAAATCAAATAAGAATCTTGGAGTATCTTACCCAATGCTTTATATTGTGTGATAACGTGGAAAACATTTATTTTGGTCATTTCGAGGGTTTAATTTGAATGTTGTTGCGGGTCATCTTTTAGAATAAAATGTAAACTATCACATAACCAAGTTTCCCCGCTTAAGAAAATTTGTGTTTCAGCTCGGTGTTTCCAAATGCTTGCATTGCTTTAAATATCCAACAATATGTAAATATGTTGGGTAGCAGTTAGTTTGTGTGAACCTGATCAAGCAGTCTCACTAGCATCGAATACGATGATGCTACTATTGAGGCGACTATGTCACACATAACAACAATATCTTCATGATTCTATACTAGTTTCTGAACATATGCAGCCAACTTCAAAGTCTCCTTATATCTTCCCTTCTCGTAACAGTTAGGCCTTACGCTTTGACATAATCGAATTCTGAGTTAACTACATCTCATTGGTTGCATTTAAGAAATCTCTTCAATTTGCACAACTTTTCTCCGTTTGCAAATATGTTAAATCCTAAATTACCAGATACACTAAGTCAGGGGTTCCACATCTGAAATTGTAATGGGCGGATTCAAATTTTTCACAAAACCCAAAATTTTAATTGTAGTGGGGAAATTTTAACTAAACTAAAGAAATAAAAATTGAAGTAAAGAAATTTAACTAAATTGCAGAAAATTTAGATGTAGTGAACAAATTTACATACAGGAAAGAATCAAAAAAAAAATTTGATGGTAATGACAATTTCGATTTTATAAAAAGATAATTAACGAGAACATTCAAATTTTTATATAGAGGAAAATTAATATCAAATAACATTTACTAATAACAAAAGGAAGAAAAACTATTCTACAAACTATCATTATAGAAAAAAAATGTACATATTTTTATTTTAAATCTGCCCTTACAATTTAGATAGGAGATAGGAGGGTTTTTGAGCAGTTTGCTGGTATAACTGCTCGATTACTACAAATATTTACATGTGTTTTGTTCATATATCAATTTTACCCAAAATTAAGTGAAATGGGTACTTACCTTACCCTCATGATCGCTCGATGACGATGTAGGGGGTGCCACTAGAGATGAAATCGTATCTATTCGGTTTGTTTTAATAGTTACACAAGAAAAAACGCACACATTCATACATGGACGACTACTTATTGTTTAATCTAAATTGATTACCGACGGGTCAACACTTAATCAGTGCTAGCAGTGGCTTGTCGACTCATTACGTAGATTTTCTTCTTGATACATTCCTTGTTGTAAAGCGCGCATGTATTCGTCGATTTTTGGTATACCAAGCAACTAATGTCAGCCAATTGACCCACAAAATCGAAAAGCTGGCTGATATCGTATGTAATGGTCGACGTATTCGCATTCCAGCGTTTTAAATGCTGTTTGTAGATGTTGCAAACACCCTCCATACATTTATTTACGCTTTTGCAGTCACTGTACGTGCTAATCTCAGGCCGAATTCTGGGTTCTACACGCAAAATTGTATGCGCCGTTATGTTTACGTTTGCGATGGCTGCGCTGCAGCTATAGAATGCATGCGAAAATGCTGACTAGACGATTTATTCGTAAATATAACGGTATGCCTCCGCGCGGTATAAAGAAAACTCGTCTACCGATTCGGATGTATTGCGCTTCAATTTCCTCGCTAACGTAATTATTTTGACCGCCGCGTAGAGATGAAAAACTAAACCGCGACTTTTCTCCGATGGGTAACTTTCTCGAATATCTACGGAATTTTCTTTTCCCCCTTTTTTCAGCGTTCACTTCTTTTGTACCATGCTTTAAACACGTTTTTACAATTTTTTTTCTGTTTTATTACAGTAACTCATTTATTAGCTCAGGAATATATTTGCTCTGTTTATTTTGAGTATGAGTCGACACCATAACAACGAGCAGTAAAAATAAACATCCTAGGGCATTTTATTTATAATAGAGATTAAGGATATCATTGATATATGACAATTAAACGAAAAAACTATGAAAACATAGAGTCCATCTAAATGATTCCACTTTTTCTTTTGATACACATCAATTTCGATAAGGTATAGTCGTTATAAATAGAAAATCGGGGCAATTTCGTTAGTTTATCGACATCACCTCGATTTTTCATTCATACAGCATAGTAAAACACGTTACGAAACATAATTCAGTAGCGGACTATGAACATTTACGATGTTAGCTCACGCCCGAAGGTTACCAGGTTAGATGGGAACAATTCTGTTACTTTGCCTGTTTGAAACGACGGTCGAATCTTTCATCGCGAAATTCTGTGCTAAGATTCCCGGCAAGCTGTTAACAGGTGGCGGAGACGACGCGCACGGTAATTATTCCTCCTTTAGCGCTTTCTTAATCGCGGTTCTTGCACGTGCTTGCCGGATCACTTAATGAAGTGGGCTTCCCGATCCGTCCAAATTTTTCTTCATTTCCCTGTGTCGCAACGGTGAATCCAATCCTGCTGCTCACTCAGTCCAGTTAGATTGCATTCGGCAATGCAATACATGGATTGCATGCACTATATCAGTGCTCCCATGTCCGAAATTTTAATTTGCAGATTTGAATATTTTTAAAAATTAACAGAAGTAAAGAAAAATGAAAAATATTTTAAATAATAATAAAAGGTTAAATATCATAAAGAATGTAATTAACAAGAAACGTTTAAATTTAATGCAAAGGAAAATGATATAAAATTTACATTTAATAACAATAATAAAAAAAATATTTTACAATTTATAACTGTTAATAAAGTAATGAATTTTTTTCCAAATCTGCAATTAAAATTTCGGGTAAGTGTTAGGGACGTTTACGAGCAGTTTGCTTGTGTGACTGCTCGATTACTGTAATTTGTTAAGTGAAGACTGTTAAAATGAAGTGATACAATATGTCCTTCACATGTGGCAAATCTTCCGATAGCCGGGACGTTGTTTTTTTTAAAGTTAAGTGCAAGAAATATGATTTGTAACCTATGTAGTAGGAACTAAAAAACAAGTGGGAACACTTCAAACTCAGCTACTCATTTGAAAAGTAAGCATTACTCCGCATACGGTCGGTTCTTTTTGAAAAATGAGCTGGATACGAGTTAATCAACACAAATAATTAAAACTTTAAGCAACATTCCTATTCAGAAAACAATGAAAACATTATGACTATTAAGGAGGATGAAGATATACTTGACTGAGGCAAATTATTCTCCACTTTTTGTTGTTTTCTTATCGTTATAATTATGCTGTTTACAAACATACGAGAAATATTGAATGCTCACTATTTAAATAAGGACCACGAAACGAAACTCGTTTCAATTGCATAGTTTATCAAATTACTACTAATGTCTGACTTCAAGGTTATTCTAAATTAACACTTTGTGTGCTAAATTATGTCCATTTTAAACAGAGTTATGATTAAGATATAAACGTAATCAATACATCCGATATAGTCTCATCAAACCCCCCAAGCCTACGTGTTATGTGACCCATGCCGAGTGGCTTAGTTGGTAGCTGGGGAGTAATACTGGCTGCCATAAACGGAGCTTCTCAGAGAGTGACTGCGCTCCTAGAAACCTAAAATTAAATATATCTTATAGTAAAAAGAATTAAAACCAAATCAAGCGTGATTTAATTGCAACTCAATGTGCAGATAGCACCAAGACAAACTGCCTCGACGAACATCTGCACCCTTAATTCAGAAGCAGACCTCCCAAGGAGAAGAGCGCCTCTGTTAAGAGGACAACGACCGGGATCAACAAGAAGTGGTTACGCTAGTAAAAGTAAGCATCCTTGGACTAAGCAAAAAAGACATACCATCTCCTCCTTCACTACGAAAAGTAGATTTTGGTTAGTGGAAAAATTAGCATGGCCGGATCGAAGAATAAGGGAAAAACACCCGAACAATAAAGATGGATTGCCAAAGAAAGGCAAAACTTACAACAACGGTAAGTGGTAACTTTTACCTCCAAAGCAACCGGGTGGAAACGATGAACTACTAAGGAGAGGACCCTGTGGGGCTAAAACAAAGTGGTATCACCTTAGGAGAATGGCTGTAGAAAGAGGCAAGGGTGGGGAGTAAAAAGTCTTCATGGTCTCTGTATTATAGGGGAATATGGGAAAATCCAAGCCACCCTGGACAGATCAGAAAACCTGGGCTGCAGAATAAACACCTAACCCGACTGACCACATGAAAAAATGAGGCAGGGGCTCAATCGCCCCTCAAGGTGAGCAGAAAAAGCGATCAAGGATGCGAAAAACTATCTAAAATACTCGTATAAATGTCCAGTAATTACCGATATTTTACAAAAGGAACAAGCTATGCTAGTAGATCAATTCAGTCACTTTTCTTTTATAAATAATTAAATTGCTTAAAAAAAATATTGAGTCCATTTAAATGGCTTTTACAAAAAGTACATGAACCCCCGAAAAAGGTATTCTTATCACAAAAGTAAGTAAAAAAAGTGTCATTAGAACGTGGTGAAACAGAACGCGGTATTCTGAAGTTTATGTAATTTTTAATAATTTTATGCAAGAAAACGGAAACGGAAAACTCCGTTCGTTGTTTTTGTAAACATATCTCATGCGACAATCAAAAGATTTCACAAACTGTTTATGTACTTGCTCAATCTTCTGAATTTAGGTATCGTATTGCGGTGACCAAATAATACTTTTGAATACAAAGATAGTACGCACATATGCGGTATATAAAATGTTTAAGGTGCTGGCTCTTAGAAAGACTGGATCTTGAAAAAGACGCTTTCTTGAGAATATTGTTACTTGATAGTCTTCTCCATTTAAAAATAATTGATAAGCATTTCAGTATTTTTTTAAACTACCGGAGATTATATTGCGATGGCTCACAATCATCCAACGTTTTGATTCAAATGTAAATTTTTTTTCAGCCGGAAACAGTAGATGATGAGAGTTTGAAAAACAAGTACTAATTTCATTAGCATACAAGTTGAATAATAAGGGACCAAGATGCGAACCTTGAGGAACACCTGAAGATAGCTCCAAGAAGTTTGGACATTAGCCTCTAATCGAAGTCAAGCAGTTGCATTAGCAACTGCTTGACTTCGATTACTTATGTACGAACAGACCCACCTTAATAGATCACCACGCATACCAATTTTCGGGAGCTTCTTCATAAGAATAACATGGTTGATTTTATCAAAGAACTTTGAAAATCAGTATGGACGACATAAACTTTGCAACAAGAATCTAGAGCGTTAAGTGAGAAGTCAGTGAACAGTACCAAATTAGTATTGTCACTCCAGCCATTTAATAATCCATGTTGTTGTCAAGCAATGATATGATCCATTTGTGAGTTGATTTGGTAAAATATTTTCTCTAATATTCAACCGAAAATTTTTCGCTTAGAAATTGGTCTAGAAACTGGTACATATCATTACAAAGAACCAGGTCAAGTCATGTAAATCAATTGCCACTTGATAATCTTTTTTTTTTGTAAAAATCTAACGATTGGTTGGTAATATTCGAATGTTACCAGATTCCTTTTTTTTGTCGTTTGAAGGTGAATATCATTTACGCACAGCAAATGGAACTCCCATGTTACAAGTGACTGCATTGCCCACTAAAACCTCTCCTGCCAACCCGGAAACCCAGCCTGGAATCGTTTGACACATCTCTTCGGACCAGGTCTCATTTCATTCGCTGTGAGACAGGTTCAAGCTAGGGGATCCCTCTTCTTGTGGGAAGGGAAGAGGGATCGCTAGACAAGTGATCATCTAGCCCCGATGCCCCCGCTTGCTGTAAGTCCCTTTTATTTTTTAGGACTGCCCGGGCAAAATGTGCACCTGGTTCAATTTTTCAATTGATTTGAGCATCACCACGACTATATTATCCGGGGTGAGCTCTCCCGTCTCCCTGTAGAGGTTTATTTGTAGCCTGTTCCATATTGTGCACTCAAAAAGTGTGTGGCAGGCATTGTTTTCCTCTTCTGGGAAAAAGCGACAATCGGGGGACCGTGACTAACCAATCTTGTGCAGGTGAGACTGAAAACACCCATGCGCGCTCAAAAGCTGGGTCAGATAGAAGTCAGTCTCACCATGCCTTCGATTTAGCCACGGTCTCACATCGGGGGTGAGGCACGCAGTATACCTTTTCTACGTGCAATTCACCCAAGACTGCTGCCAAACGATAAGTGAACGCTGTCTCTGCTCTCGGACAACCATCTGCCTCGCGTCATCATTTCAGCACAGGTAAATAGTGTGACGCTCTCTAGTAAGGATGGCAACACGTATCCCGCTTGCAATAACTCTCACCACGGAACTAGAAACTGTTGAATTCGAAGATGCAATCCTCAGTGCTCCTTTTCTCTGTACCTGTGCCAAACGTTTACAGTATACCTCCTTATTGAGAGTGACGCCCCATACTTCTGCTCCACACAGGAGCACTGACCCTACAGCACTCACCAAGAGGCGTCTTCTTGATGGGCTGGGTCCCTCTACGTTGACCATAATTCGACCCAAAGACGATACTCTCAAAGCAGCCTTATCATCCATTGCCCTGATTTGCACAAAGAAACTCATTTTGAAGTCGATCATAAGCCTCAGGTGCTTCACCACTGGCTTCGATTCGGTTGGTATACCTGTATTTCCAGTACTGATCATCCTAAGTCTACGGATCCTCTTTTTTGTCAAGATTATCACTACAGTTTTTTTCCAGTGCTAAACTTAACTCACGAACAGTCAAATAGTCTCTCACTTGGCGCACTAGCATATCTAGCCTAAGTTGCGCTTGTTTAATGGTGCGTCCAGTGACCAGAGGCACAACATCATCCGCAAAGCCTATCAAGTGGACTCATCTTTTATCTCTAGTCTCAGGAGCCCGCGGTAAGACATCCGATGTAACTTCTCGTATCACAAAGCAGGCTTCGGTCCTTCAGGTAGTCCCTCAAAAGTTGCATTAGATATTCTGGAATTTGAATAGGGTTTTGCAGTGTATCCAGAATATGTACCCACCTAGCAGGTTTTCTCTTCCTCTTACTTATCAGCATGAGCCTTGCCAGCTTCCGCCGTATCGGGCAAACCCCGTCCCGTTGACAAGCGTTGAATGTGCAGAGCAGCAAGTCAGGACAATCGTGATAAACAAGTTGCAACACTTCAGCTGGAAACCCATTTGGACCTGGAGCCTTCTTCGCTTTCAGTGAAAGGACCCTCTTCCAGTTTCGGCTGTGTGAAGACCCTTGACTGCTGTTTCACCATAGACAGCGTCAACACGGATGGGATGGGTGGGGAATGGTACCCACACTATTTCGTCCATCCTTTCCGCATCATGTATGCAAGGCATCCGTAGGGCACCACGCCTCCGCATAACTAACTTGATAGAACATTCCTTTAAATTTAAATGTACGTATCTGATTTTATTTGTGAAAACGTGAAAATTTTAAATCCTTTTAGTATTAACAGAGCTGAGTGAATTTTGACGTCTATGGTCTTGATTGTTGCTGTAGTCATAGAGAACTAACTCCATGACTTTTTCGGATTTATTAGTAAGCGCGTATCCAACCGCGAGGAGAACACGGATCGTTATTCACGTTGTTCACTAGATCTTGCCGGTGGCGAGAATTGCTGTTGTTAATCAATTTGTAGAGGCATTTCCTGGCTGACTTATATGCTACTACCTGGTTACGTACTAGATGCTTGTGATACTCCCTTCACGTTTCAGTGATTTCAGTCGACCACCAGTACACTGGAGGCTTACCGTGCTGGGGTTTTTAACGAGGCATAGAAGCGTTGCAAGCAGTCATAATGATGCTCGTAGCTGAGTTTACCACGTCTTGAGCTGAGAGTTTTTTCATCCCCTACGAGTTCTCCTACAGCGGAGTACATGCTGTGAGCATCTTGATAAACCTGTCAACGCCCATCCTTCCGAAGCTCCACACAATTGAAGAAAGCCAAGCGCATGGACGTCAAGGAAAAACTTCACTGATTTCAAGCACATTGCACTGATAATCTTTGGCCTAATAGTGCCCTAGCACTCACTAATTGTGTATCTTCCGTACTAAAGACTCTGAGGCAAGTATCAAGTCGTCAAAGTTCTGATTTTGTCTTGGCCAGGGCTTCCCGGAAAACCCAGCATTGCTCTGATCCCAACACGTGCCCAAGATCCGATCTTGGATCGGCATCCTTGCAAAGAATAGAGTGTGCCTCTTTTGTACACTCTTTTCTTTTGTGTCCCATTTCACCGCATTTGCAACATAGGTAACTCCTATTGGGTTCTTTGCATACTTTTGCGGTGTGACCATAGCCAAGCCATTTGAAACGTTGAAGAAGCGTTACTTTTCGCCGTATCCTGCAGACAACCTATCCATAATCTTACATTGCCCCTATTCAGAAATTGCTCGGCGTCCTTTCCGTTCAAGTCAATAAGGGCAATGGGTTGTCCCCTATGGTTTTCTCGAGTCAGCCTCACTTTGGTCCTGCCCATGCTATGGAACTTCCTTTTGAAGGCCTTTTCTACCTCAGCCAGAGCTGTGACGTAGTCAATGTTGCTTATTTCGATCGTTGTCATGGGCTCAAGCAAGGCTATAGTTGCGTTTTTGCCGAGGACTTTCTTTACTGCGTTGCAGAATGCTTTCCTATTGTCGGCAGCTCCCAGCTTCAATCACGATGGTCGTACTACTTTAATGGCGTTTTGCACCCATCAAGTGCCTTTTCCTTCTTTTTCTATCCCGATCTCCTTTGATTGGGCGAGACGCCATTCTTTAGTTGATGTTTGATGGTGGAGCTATCTGCGCGTGCCCTTTAGACTTAGCCCTGAGCACTTATTTAGCCTTCTGCTGTTTTTCTGCCTCCTGGACCTCGTTGGCTTTTGACCATTTCCTTCGGTAGTGCCCTATGCGGTCCAGGAGCTCCTGTAGTTCAAGGAACCCAATCTTTGCTGTTTTTTTTATTTTTGGCGAGTCGCATGCAGATTGTTTTCTGTTTAGAACATCTTCCACTTTTCGGAGTAGCCTTTCTTCTTCAAGTCGCTAGGCGGTAATTGTACCACCACCTTTCCCGGGAGAGTTTACCGGCTTCCGTTCCCGAGTACAGTACTTCCGCCACATTTCCAACGGTGGCGATGATATCTTAAAACGGCGTTTTGTTTATCTGGTCACTCCTTTCTTTTCCTGCCCGCAATCTCTTTGTGGGCTTCAGGATGGTTCGCTATTATTTCGAGATTTACGACCCTTGCTTCGGTTGCTTTGGCAGCAGTGACCAACTAATTCTTGATGCTCTTTATATTCTGCTGCAACGCTCGAACATCTCACGCGTCCTGGAGAGATTTACGCTTTTCCTTTTTAGGACGCTCTGCCGTTTGCAATATTTTTTGGCTGTGCCCGAATGCAGCATCGCGCCAGATTGCTTTGGATATATTAAAATCTTCATTTATCAAAAACAGATTGCCCTAAATTCAAAAACTTTGTCGTAGACGGCTTCCAAAGAATTTGAGTGGGTATCGTCATGGGGGAAATAGCAACAAACTAAACTCTTATTGCAAATTTCGGTGAATTTTTGTATTTGGGTGCTAAAATAATGAGAATCGGTGTTGAAAGAAACAAAATACGCTGAAAAATACAGCTCACAAATAAAATATTTTATTCTGTTTATACGATTTTGAAAGCCAGTCACGTGTATAGGAAAACAATCCAAGCATACAAATCTGTGAAAAGGCTTTTGCTTTACTATGAATGTGAAACATGGACCCTAACTCAAGCATCCATAAACATATTGAGTGCTTTTGAAAAACGGGTCCTGAGGCAGATAATCGGAGTGAAGCTAGATGGGGACCAATAGTGCACTCGATACATCCACAAGCTGCATGTAATTTTTGATGAGCTGGAGACCTCAACCATTTTAAAACTATGGGAGCCAAAAATGGCTGGTCACATGAATCGTATGGAGGAAACAAGTACCTAAAAAGCCATTTGTTGGGAGAATTGAAAGGTGGAGACAGCTCATTGCTGCTCGGGTTTCGAAATCACGGGTCATGGTCGATGGACCAAGACAGTTGGAGGTTCTTTTTGCAGTTGGAAAATTCCCGAGATTTGCTGTAGTGCCACGAAGAAGGGAAGATAAGTTTGTTATACCATGAAATTTCCAGGATATACGAGTATGCTCCTACAAATTTAATGGTTCCTTTAAATTTCGTGAGTAAAAATTTTAAATTTACAAATTATATTTACTATTATTGCAAATTTTACCGAATTTCCACTTTGGAGGTATTTGTTGCCCTTATCCTCATAAAGATCAACATCCATGCTTTTTTTGAGATTTATCTCAAAGATATCAAATCGCGAGGGGTAGCCACAAATTTGCCGCATACCGTGACTACTCAATACCGGTACCCCTCTTTGGATGTCCGATCCTGAAAGTTCTCACCAGGGCTTTCCATTTAATATCAAGTCAGATAGCCTTCATAAAAAGCATTTTCAGGCAATCACTTCCACTTCTTCCAATTATTTCCCTCTTAAAAACCTTATAAATTTTTTGGCACCAAAATGTTGGAGATGTTGCTACTTTTGATCAACGTTCACAGTTCAAAGCTTTAGCTGTTGCAGTTCAGAGAAGAATTGGTGTGTCACACAGATGGATAGACGGATCAATAGGATGCAGAACTAGTAGAGTTTTATTAAGATATTTTACAAAACGTTAAAAAGTTGTGCGGTGGGACCATAAATCATGGACCCACCACGCCGAAGCACTGTCTACATGGCTTCGAATGCTGTTGAGATGAGAAGATCATATTAAATAGTTAATTTACTTTCCAGGGTAAGGCCATATTCATACTCGATTTACTCAAACATCCTTGAGAGGTACAACAAATGCGTTAATAAAAACTCATTGGTGATTGATGCTTTGTTTCCTGAAAACTTCACCGAACTCGATGACCCTCAAACCGTAAGATCCCCTTGTTGAAGAATTTTCGACAGTACGTGAATTTTAACTATATGCACCACACTGATGGCAGTGACTGTGGAAATGTCAAACAAAGCCTAAATTTTCTTAGTAGCCGCCAGAAAATGCGCCAAAATAAATAATTAAATTAATGAAATTTCAATTAAAACTAAAAACAAAAATCCGAATATCTTGGTCGAATAATTATTTAAATCGTAGAACATGACATTGCAATCATTTGTTAGTTTTTTTTTTTTCTAACCCCAGTCAGAATATCAGGTTCATTTATTATATTAATAGTTTTTCCAATAAATGCGTGTTCATGAAACCTTTTCACTTTTATCAACCAAAATGAAAAACTATTAAATTTTCAAATCAAAGGCCAGTTTGTATCGATATACATATTCTGTTTGTGGCATCAACTCAAGGCAGAATAACGTTCTCTCCATACCCAGCGCTACGATAAGGCGTGTACCGGATAGATTATATTTGCCCTATTTGCCTTATAAACTAGAAAACTATAACTTTCAGCACAAATTGCATTACCCCCTTGTATTTACGCCAGTATCATTTCAAATACCATGGTAAACTAGTTGGCAAGGTGCCATCATAAAAGGTTTTCCCAGAATGGAAAAATACCAACATCAGATAACTATTTCGATTTTTCCTTGAACAAAAAGTGAAAAACATTAACGACTTTTATTGTTCCCTCAGTATGCCAATAATGTAATCAAATATGCTCAGATTTTAAGAATTAAATTTAATTAAATTCTTTTGTTACTAATTTCTGTAACAACAATACGAGTTCAAGCTGGCGATAAAAAAATGAGTGCAAAAGTTGTGCAAATGGCATTTTGGAATTCGATTGAGCGTACTTTTGATATTTTCCGTTAATTAAATACTGCGGAGGAGGCTTTTACAACAATAGTCGTACAATGAATTCAATTTTTCCGCATTCTCAATTCTCATATCTGGTTTTGCAAATGCATTCAGTCGCAGCTTTAGAATTCGATTCGATTTTCCAGATTGGAAGGGACGATAGTTGCAGGCAACTGAGCAATAAACGGGCAAGCAAACCGAAGCAGTTTGTCGGACTTTGGGCAACGAGTTGAATTGAAAGCGTTTCACGCTCAATGATTCTGAAGTGACGTTTTGAAAAAAAAAGTTCTACGTAAACTTTTTCTCATAGCCGTTTCCGTGTGTGGTTTGCAGTTGAATCTTTTCAAGTGTTTCCGTTGCGCCTATAGCAGTTCAAACTGTGCGGAATGTTTTTATCAAGTCACGTTTATTTAAAGATTCGACTCTGTTTGAAATTTTCTACTGAACACCATCCCGCAAACTATTATTTGAGGGGGGGTCGATCAAAAACAAATTGTTTGTATTGATATTTAGCAATCGTGTTTTCATTTGTTGGAAAAGAGAAAAATTGATTACTAAATTGATTTGCGTTTAATTCAAGCTATTGAAACAATTGTTGCTGACTGGAAATCGAATAATTTCACGAAATGGATCCATAAATTCGCTCGTGTGATTCAACCCCTTGTGACTTCTTCCTTTGGGGATTTCTGAAGGACGTGTCTACGCTGATGCTTCCTAGACTACTGAAGCATTAAAAAACAATACTCGAGCCAACATACACCTAATAACGCCGGAAATGTGCGAAAATGTCATCGATAATTACAATCACGGTTTGAGTCTGTAAAGCAGCACGAGGTGCATATATGCCCAAAGTAATGTTTCATATTTAATTGTAAGAGACCAAATTTTTACAATAAATAAACATTACAGCTCAATCTTCACAAAAACGATGTTTTTTTTTCCGACAAAAATGTGTACACTTGTTGTGAATCACCCTTTATATATTGCATGGAAATTCTTCAACACAAATTAAAGTCTTTGTTAAAAAAAATTATCGGTTCAGTTGAATATTTTTTCTAACTACGGACGATAAAGCAAAAATAATATCGCATTCATTATAGTGGACTCTTCAAGGCTTCGCTATGATGTGCAGAGAAATGTGTGGATATAAATGTCCGTCAAGGACTGCACCGATGGTCTGATGCCCCGGCGAGCAAGGATGTTGGTGCTCGCCGAGATTGGCCTTGTCTGAGGACGCGTGAATGCGCTGGCAGGCTGGCGTTGCAGTGTCGTTGGGTGGGTCCTTTTCCCCAGCGCAAAGGCCCACTACAAAAAAAAAACTTTGCGTTCACGAATTAGTGGATAACATGACTCGGTTCGATGGTGTCGAGGCTGAGGTAACCTACTAAAGGAGAAGATTGCCAAAGCAAGCAACAAACTGGGCCTGGCGAAAAAAAGAACGAGACTTGAGAATATTTAATCTTTACTGACGATACTTATTGCCCCCAAATAAAAGGGGGGCATAAAGGTGGCAGCGGCGCTCCCTCGCGTGTTACGATCATCAAATCACCTACACGTGATCCACCTATCACGAGGCCCCAACCATAAGCTTGACCTCAAAGTCATGGGAACATCCGCCACGAGTAAATGATGTATCATATTTTCACATTCAAGAATGCAACCTAAAACTTTTCTAAATTATGGAAATGCATAGTATATAAAATTGTTTGGCATAAATGTTTTTAAATGAATAGAATCAGATCAGTTGTATTTTTACTTTCAAGCGATATATAACAAATTTTATCATAAACTGAAAACTTTGTTTCTTTTTACCACCCTAGAACCAACAAATGTAATTGGCGCAGTCTTGTAGGGGGCGGGTGAGAAAGTTTTCGGTAAATTGAAAATTATTTTAACTCCGTAAAGCGCCAAGGGTTTATTATCGTGGCGGAACCGAAGATGCTGAAGGAACATCAAAAGTGAATAAATTTCACCGGATCAGTAAAAAATAAAGTTTGGTGCCGGATTAGCGAATAATTGTTCCCAAAAGTGCGAATTCTAAAAAGAAAGTTCCCGCCGAAAAACCAATTACCAGCTATGGAACAAATAGCGATAAGTTGCATGTAGGGTAAGTCCGGGATAGTTGGACCATGTTTTTCTCAAGCTATTTTTCCCGAAATTTTGCAATGTCTAGGATAAGTTTTATATTTTTTAAAAAGTATATATGTCTTTAAACAATTGTAAGGAAGTTTGCAGTTGTTAAGCTTAACACACCGGGAGTTATGATGTTTTTTTGGTTTTGCTCGACGGTCCGTCTATCCCAAGCATACTCGGGTTAGATGGACCACCTAATAGGGATTGATGGACCTCTATTTTACGTGTCTGAATCAGGATATAACACAAGAAATACATGTTATCAAAGGTATAAAGACTATTTATTCCAAGCTATAAAGTAAGGGTATAGAGTTATAAAATATTTGTTATGATTAATAGATTTGACAATCAAAATAATGAAAAAGTAGAGCTAGTATAACTCAATTTCTAGAAATTTGAATAATTCAGCAGTCATCTTATTTGGAGGATCTTGTTTTCTGCAGTAATCGCATTTATCCTCGAATCTTGTACAGCCTTCATGTGTCCAGCGGGAGCATGACACACACTTAATCCAATTTTCATCTGGTTTTGTTTCGTTGAAGTTCTCTTTACACCATACACAGAAATCTTCATCCCAGTCACTTTCATAAAGATTGTCGTTGCAAATTGTGTCGATATCAATTTCATCGGAATCTGAGGATGACGTTAGTTCTTCTTTTCTTCGCGTTTTCTTACTTTTATTGATCGTGGTTGGCATGTTATTCTCATTTCTTTTCTCTAGCTTCTTTTTCTCCTTTTCTCTTTTCTTTTCCTCTCGGTCTTTCTTTTTTCCTCCCTGTCTTTCTTCTTTTCTTGTTTTATTTTATTTTCGACTCTTTCTCATTTTTTTTTCTTTTTCAGAGCATTTATATTTTCTTGAGAGCTTAGCACTGTTGATATAGTTTGAACTTTTCTTTTCACAGTCTGAACTTTGTTGACACAAGGCACTGAATGTAGTTTGTCCAATAACTTTGAAGGGGTCACAATTTCAGATTTATTCTGGTGCTTCTCAGAAGGTCCAGGTAAAAGAACATTTTCAAAGCTTCTTGAAGTACCAGCACTATAACCGCTTCTTGAGGAATCAGAACCTGCCACAGCAACATCATCACTTGGACTATTAGGACCAGCAACAGTGGCATCATTTTTTGAACTACCGGAGCCAGCAACATCAACACCAGTCATAAAGTTTTCGAAAACAAGAGACGTATCTAAATGCCTTGAGTCCATTGATTCTGACAAAAGTCTGGTATCGCATCAGGTTCAAATGGAATGATTCCACACGTTCTAAATCCACTTATTCCATTTTCTGCGTTTGCTGACTTACCCCAAGCTATGCAAAGAAGCGCACCAAACTGCAGTCGAGTTATCTTCCTTGAAGGGTTATTGATCATGTACTTTGAGCAAGCAGAATAATAGTTCATTTTTAAAGACTTGAAGAAAGCGCAGTCTAATGTTTGAAGCCAATGACTGGTGTGGGAAGAAATACTCATCAAAATTATTTGATTATTTTCTGCGAACTCTAGCATTTCAACGCAGCTAGTGTATGATGTATGTCCATCTTAAAGAAGAAGCACCATTCCTGCTGTTTTTCTTGGAGTGAAATGGTTTTTCAGCCAATCAAAAAACAAATCGCTATTTACATAGCCAGTCTTTGGTGGCATTTTTACTTCAGCGCCAGGTGGTAAACGGTCACAAAACTCCTGCTTTAGGATCTTTCCTTTCACTATGCAAAAATGTGGTAAGAATGTACACTCTACATTCACACTTGCCAATACTGATATGGTCTACCCTTTTCTCCTGAAGTAACAGAAGTTACATTCTTGGAACCTCTCAAAGCAACTACCTTCCCTGGTTTGTTATTTAGCTGTAAACCTGTTTCGTCCATGTTGACAATGTTGCAGGTTTATCTATAAGACCATTTTCTTCCAAAACATTCTTTAAGAGGTTAAAATACGCTTTGATATCTATTTTATTTAGACCTTTTGCTCTCGCAATAGACACACCTTCAGATTGCTGAATGGACAGTTCAGGATTGCAAACAAGAAAAGAAGAAAGCCAGTCGTAGCCTGCTTGCTTTGTTTCATGATTGAAACTATGCTTCAATTGCAGGTTTTCAGCTAAATAGTAACCCATAGAACGTACTGAGCGTCTGGTTGGAGTAAGCCCCCTCGATTGTAATTTTTTTATGTGTACTACAATTTTTTTTTCATTTTCAACTCCTAGCAATGATTTTTTTCCCATGGAACCTCTACTAAAACTTTGTAGCTTGATGCGTCTTTTAAAAGTTGTTTTCGGTATTCCAAACACCTTCGCTGCAGCATTAACTCTCATTTCCTTACTTTGAACAGCTTTGGCTATATTTTCTAAGCTACGTTCAGACCATTCTCCCCTCCCAGACATTCGTTTTCTGGTATAGAACGTAAGCATTTTCCTATAACATAAAAAAACCAACGTATCAGGACACACCTTTGTGTTTAAAATAATTTTGATAAGTATCATTTAATTTATATTAGAAGTAAAGTCCTAATAGGAAATATGGTGCTACTATTCCAGGTTTTTTTCAAGTGGGCCAACTATCCCAAACGCCACTGATCCATCCATCCCAATTGTCAGGGATAGATGGACCAGCTACTCATTCAGACTAACAACGCTAATGGAGCACCATTTTAGATTAAGACCTTACTCAACTATACAATCGAGCTATAGCATTGATCTTACGTCAAAATCAATTAAACTAATTTAACCACATAACAATAAAATCCAGTGAAAAATATTTTTCAACTCACCAAAAGAAATAAACAAAGTTTTTTCCTAAAAAACATATGACACTCACGAGCAAAACTAGACGTGTTAACGTCTGCACGAGTAGAAAAATACTAGCCAACAAATGCGGTGCTGCTGTGAGAGACGAGCAAAATATTCGAATGGTCCATCTATACCGGTGGTCCATCTATCCCGGACTTACCCTAAGTAGAGTTAAATTGAGCAAAATATATTGAATATTATTTCCTTGAAAAATTTCAAATTTATATGCCTCCCATAAAAAAGCCTCCAAAAACTCTAACCCTGAGATCAACAGTATCAGGAAAAAATTAAGTGAGCTGCTTTTCGTGTTCAGTGAAAGTTGAGTGAGCGGTTCAAGTGGTGGTTAAACACTATAAACGAAGAAATTTCTTTAAATATTAGTAGTGAAGAGAATCCTCGTTTAACAGAAATGGTGATCAACGAAGTAACAGTAACGAAATCAGACATTTTTAATTCGCTCCGTGTTCCGGACGCAATAAAGGACCTCCCGAAATTTGAAGGGAATCCTTGGCTGCTTTACGACTTCATTGACAGCGTGAACGAAATTTTAGGATTGATCACGGTTACGAGTGGTTCTGGTTACGGCGAATCATTGCTACGTGCAATAAGTAATAAGATCTTCGGGCCCGCCAACGAGGTATTGAATATGTATGGGATACAGCTTAATTGGGACAAAATAAAGGAGTATCTAATACCCCATTATGCAGACAAACGTAACGAGACGCCGCTAATACGGGGCCTATACAAAGAAAACAGACGACTGAAACAATAGAACAATTTTACAGTGAAATTCTATAAATATTCTCCAGTCTTACAAACAGGGTGGGCATTCATGAAAAGGATGCTACTGCAGTTAACGCGAAAAAGGTTTTATTCTCTAAAGTGTTTTTAAATGCTTTCTTATTAGGCATCAAAGACCCTTTAGGTTCAACGATTTGAGCTATGAAACTTACATCACTAGCTGAAGCCTTCGCGTTTTGAATAGAGGAGCAAAACAAATTCTATTCAAAGAGCGAAAATAATAAACCTTTCCCGTAGTTGTTAAGTGGAAGATAAATTAATCTTCCACAAAGCAGTTTGAAATTATGTTCTCCACAAAAAACGGTTTCAACTCACAAATACTTTTGCCTCACCCCCAAAGAAATAATTTAAGTCCAAACTTCTACAGGCCTTTTAATTTTCCACAACAACTCTTAGGGATGTCTTACGATGCCTCACGACAGATAAATCATTTGCAGCAAAATTACAGAACTCTAAGTTTTTAGCGTCAACAAAGTAATGCACCTTTTGGAAACCATAGATTTAAAAATAATTTTCAGCAGACTCCATACTTTAACACAAATCAACAGCCAAACAAGTCCAAACTCCAACCAATGGATACCTCATCTGGTCATCCGGAACCTAATTTGTACTAATTCTAATGACTTTTTCAGGTCAATTGGTCCACCAAATTTTGTTAATAAGGAATTATTTCATTTAAACGAAAATAATAATGATCAAATGAACCTTTATGAAAGCATCCAACTCGTATCCAGATCCACCACACATATTGAATCTTGACAATTATTATAATTACCAAGGTGAACTTGAACATTTTCAGGCAGTTGAATGCGAAAAAGACGAAAATTTTCCATAACCTGCCTCGAACAGTCAACAGGATACCTAGATGTTAACAAGCATGGATTTATTCTTCCCTATATCCACATTTTTTCCCCTTTTGGCAAAATTTCCCGTAGATACAGGATCTTCTTCTTCATTCTTAAACCAAGAATTTATTCACCCCGACGACATTAAAGAAGTTTAACCAATCAACATTACCACAATTTGAAATAAATATACAGTTAATAAAGAAGCAATCCTCCCTAATTTCAGCGAACTTAAGACACCAGGGTTCTCACGATTTCTCGCTTTCAAATCTAGTGTAAAAAGTACTTGCAACAAGGAATTCAGTAATTCCCTTATATTTTAAACCAAATTTCACTTCTGGTAAATACCTTGTCCCTCCACGTTCCAAATTTACAACCGAACTCCCTGTCAATATCCAGAGTGGAGATATCTACATAAACCCTACAAAAATTGAACCTGAACTTATTATCCCAGAAGGAATATATCTTGCTCAAGATTGGTATAGTTGGGTTGAAATAATTAATAACTCTGAAGCCGAGAAAATTCTTTATCCGGACCAACCTCTAAAGGTTGAAAATTTTACCAAAGAAAACTTCTCCAAAATCGATAACTTTAATATTGTATGCCCGGAGCTAAGAAATACTGAAACTAACACATCGTTCGATAAGTCCCGAGACTAATAACAAAAACAACATTTTTTCTCAAAAATCATTTTTATTCATCAATATAATCTCCTTTTAGGGTGATACCATTTTTTCAATGCCTTCTCATCATTTCTATACCATATTTATAGAAGGATTTTTCCTTTGCTTCCAAAAAGACTTCAGTTTCGGCAATGTCCTCCACATTCGAGCCAAATTTTTTTCCCTGGAGCATTTTTTTGAGATCAGCAAAAAGCCAGTAGTCGCTGGGGGCTAAATCTGGTGAATACGGAGGGTGGAAAAGCAGATCAAAGCTCAATTCGTTCAATTTTGCCGTTGTCAACTAGTTGCTGTTTTCGTTCCACTGAAATCAATCGCGGATCCACTTGGAAAAAACATTTTTCATGCTAAATTTTTCATGAAGGATTGTAAATACGCTTCCAAATGATATCTGTGTCATTTCTGCAACCTCACGGACCTTCACTTTGCGATTTTTCATTACAATTTTTAACACTTCACTCACATTTTTGTGTGTAACGGCTTCCGATGGCTTACCCGATCGTTCCGCATCGTTTTTGTCCGTACGACCACGTTTAAACTCAACATACCAACGACAAATTGTTGGTTTCGATGGAAAGGAGTCTGAGTAATGTTTTTCAAACCATTGCTGGGCTTCTACGGTGTTTTTTGCCATTTAAAACAATGTTTTATCAACACGTGAAACTCATTTTTTTCCATTTTTCAAACAAATTACAAAGCGACTTTAGTCTAACCTCGATGACTCTGCTGTCTGTGATCCGATCGACGTCAAATTTTTACACGTTTCATGTAAAAGTGTGCACTTTATGGAAACGTAGCCAGTTTGGTACTGCTAGCACCATCTCTGGGTTAGTCTCGGAACTTATTGAACGATGTGTTAATAACGTAAGAAAATTACTGCGAGTCGACCATCTAAATTCTGAAGAAAAAAGAGCTCTTCCGCAGACCTGCAAAGATTATGAAGTCATATTCTTTAGAGAAGGAGACAAACTTTCCTTCACCAACGAGGTAAAACACCAAATTAAAATAAAAGGCAATTTACCCATCTACACAAAGTCATATCGCTACCCCTTTATCTACAAAGACGAAGTACGGAGGCATATAACAACTTGCTAGAGCAAGTAATAATTCGTCTTACTTACTCTTTTTGGAGCTCTCCAGTCTGGATAGTTCCCAAGAAACTTGATGCTAATGGTAAACAGAAATGGCAACTGATAATTGATTACCGGAAGCTAATGAAAAAACAATAACCGATAAATACCCGCTTCCGAATATCAATGAAATACTTGATAAATTAGGAAAGTGCATGTATTTCTCTACATTAGACCTTTCAAATGGCTTTCACCATATAGAAATGGATCCTGAAGATATTCAAAAAACCGCGTTTACCGTAAACGGAGGGCTCTACAAAAACATCCGTATGCCTTATGGACTCAAAAATGTCCCAGCAACCTTTCAAAGGGTAGTGGGTAACGTCCCGAAAGAACTCCAAGGCACTGTCTGCTTAGTCTACCTAGATGACGATCATTGTCTTTTCGACTTCGCCTCAAGAACATATAGAAAATCTCCGTAAAGTCTCTGCTAAATTACGTGAAGCTAACTTAAAGGTCCAGCTCCACAAATCGAAGTTCTTACATAAAGAAGTCGCATTCCTGGTGCAATAAGTTACTACAAAGGTAGTTAAGCCAGACCCAGAAAAAAAGAGCTATTAGAAATGTTCCCATCCCCAGATATGCTATGGATAAGGGACGTGGTCCTGATCTTATTTCTCCTAGTTTTCTGATCCAGATCCAAAGAACATTTGATCGTACATTTCTTTATCATTTTCATTAAATCCCTCTCTAGCGGCATCCTTCCTTCTGACTAGAAATCTTCGTACCTAATACCAATCCATAAGAAGAATGATAAACGGTGTATTCAAAATTACGGAGGCGTTGCCGTATTATCAGCAATTCTAAAGCTTTTTGAACAGATACTTTGCAACAAGATCTCTCCAATTATAGAACCGAAGATTAATGAAGAGCAGCACGGGTTCCGAAAAAAATAGATGTACTACCATCGATCTCCTCATTATGACATCAAGTATTCTACTCGTACGTGAGATGGAGTAGGGTCACCATATTGATGCAATATTTTCAGATTTTGGCAAAGCGTTTGATCGTGTAAATCATGAAGTTCTGATGAATAGACTCCGTAATTTTGGTATTAGGGGCCGTTTACTTAGCTGGCTCGATTCATACCTTAAAAACCGCACTCAAGTTGTCAAATTTTAAGCATAATTATCCTAACGAATTCTTGTTCTTTCCAGGGCTCCTCAAGGAAATCATCTTGGACCTCTTTTATTTAATATTTCCATATCGGACCTCTCATCAGTATTACATGTTGTAACTCATCTTTTTTATGCAGATGACCTTAAAGTTTACTACATGATATCTTCTTTGTCGCATATGATGTTCCTTGAGTCCAAGCTTAACACTCTCTCTGATTGGTGCAACAATCATCAACTTTCCCTAAACTTGAAAAAATTCCAGGTAATAAGTTTTTCAAGAAAAAATAGTCGTTTTTTATTTCACTATCACATCAACAACACAACACTTAGTAAAGTCAATAGCATTGTGGACCTTGGTGTTCTTCTGGACCAAAAGTTTTACTTTAAACTACAGTACGATGGAGTTGTATCTAAAGCTAATATAATGCTAGGTTTCATCAAAAGAAGAGCTAAGGAATCAAAGAATATTTGGGTTACTAAATCACTACACATCTCATTAGTGCGCTCTATTCTTGAATATGCCATCCTGATTTGGAGCACTGTTTTTGATATCCACGTTGACAGGTCAAAATTGGTCCAGAAACAGTTCTTTTTTCATTTTGTACAAGATTCTTCTTCTATCCTAGGGATTTCCACAGCCTACCTAGATATCGACTTCAAATACTTAATATGGCATTACTAGATTCTAGGAGAATGATGATATCTGCATGTCTAGCATTTGATATTGTGAGAGACAATATTAAGGCTCAGTACATAGCAAAAAATAACTTTGAATGAAACCCTTAGAATCACAAGACAGTCACCAATACTTATCGTAGATCGCTATCTCACTACCTAGGCAGACAATGAGTCATTAAACGGATGTTGTGAGGCATTCAACAAGTTTAGTAAATACTACTCCCCATCCCTTTACGAAGCCTTATATGAAACTAATATCCTGAAATCCCTTCATTCCTTAACATAATTGTACGCTAATTTATTGTAACTAAATTTAAGAAAAATGTCTTGTTTCCATTTTTTATATTTTTGCATTTTCACTTACCTTAATATTTCCACTTACCTCAATATTGTCTATATTGCATGTTAATTACACGCACGACATAATTAATTGATTTTTACTGCGTTAGCAACTTTTTAACTACGCGTGCAAAATTAAATCATATTAATCTATAAATTGACCATTGACCGCAGGTAAGTTTCGAAATCATTTACATTTGTTGTCAATTCTATATTTTTGTGAACGTAATGTTTTCAACCATAATAAATAGAGGTAAGCTATTGCAAAAAAGCAGTGCTTGGATAAAATTGTAACTATAAAGTTATATTTCTCGACAAATAAAAATAGTATTTCTCGACAAAGGAAATTGTTGTTTTTTAATTTTCACGCGAGTACCCGGACAAAACATAACTTGCGCCCGAGCATATTGAAATCTACCGTTGTGGTTGCAGTTAATAAACGTTATTAATTTTCCGGAGTTATCAAAGATTTTATCTGTTCCCGTGAGAACACGGTTGTGATCGACGAAAATTAGAAATATGTGAATATTGTCAAATACACTATCCCCGTGGGAACAGAGTGGATCCAAAACTCAAGCCACTTTCAACATCGTAATCAGGAAGCATAGTGGTTAAAGGGAAAATGGAGAAATCAGCCATATTTAATCACCAATTTGACTGTGACATAAACCGTACCGCAGTAGGTGCAATTCGAAGCGTTCAAAAATTTGCATTAAAAAGGAGAACTACGGAGTGCCCGAATCAAGGATGATTATTATATTCATGTAAGCTTACCTCTGTTTCTCAAACATTGAATTAAATTATATTAAAAAAAAATTTTTATTAAATTTAAAATTTCATTACATTTACTTATTAAACATGCAACATTAAGTGATTAAATAAATAATTTTTATTGTAATTAAATTTTTAAAAATATTGTGCTGTGTAAACTGTGGTCAATTGGCGGAAATTTGTTTTTGAAAAGTTCTCTTTGGAAAAGTGAAATCGTATTATTCTTTGCAAATTTATCTTTTTGGAAGTTTTATCTCGCCATTTTTTGCTTGAACTCCTCATTTTTTCGAATCCTCTGCGAAGTTTTCTCTTTTTTGTGTTTGTATTTTTTCAAATTCGAAAGTGATGGAAACTTTACAACAAACTGTTAGGGAATTGAGTGATGCTGTAAATGCGAGTGTAGATTTATTAAAGGAAATGGTAGCTAGGTTGATGGCTTTGGGGCAAAAATCTAGTCTCGTTGACAACCCTCCTCTTCGGTGGACCAACAGCTCATGTCCCCACAGACAGAAAAAGATTCAGACGAAATTAAAAAACTTCCGGATTGTGTACGCGATTTGGAAGTGTTTGACGGAAGTCCGGTTCAATACTTGTCTTGGGTTCACAATGTTGAATCAATTTTAAAGGATTATAATATTGTTCGTCATAAACCAATCTATAGAGCCATTCTACAGCACATTCGTCAAAGAATAAGAGGGCCAGCAGATGCTGCTCTCATCTCCTATAATATTTTTGATACTGAGTTGTCTAGCATTAAACAGTGTTTGTCGCTTCATTATTCGGATAAACGTGATGTCCGAACTTTAGAGCATCAGCTTCACTCGATGCAACAGAGAAGTCAAGGCGTAGATGAATTCTACGCCGCAGCGAACCACCAACTATCGCTTCTAATTAAAAAAATTGAAACGGAAGATTTTTCTGGTGATACTGTCTCAGCACTCACCGAAAGTTATCGGAACAGAGCTCTGGATGTCTTTATCAGAGGACTTAATGGAGACTCATCACGATTGTTGGTGATTCAAAAACCGCGAACACTTCCAGAAGCTTATGCTCCCTGCTTAGAATTCCAGAATTTGAATTTCAGGAATTATGCTATTCACAGAGGGAATTACACTAATTTAATTTCAGCTCCCATTAATCAAATTCAAAACCCTTGGCCCAACTCCAATGCAGCTAGGCAAGCATCCTTTCGCCCAAAAATAGGTATTCAAGAAAGGAATCAGATATACAGCAGAATTCATCAAAAACCTTTGACACCTACACGACAAAACTATCCACCACCCAGACCTTTCCATCCTAAACCTCCTGCCCCTATGGAAGTTGATTCTTCTATCCAGACGCGTCAAGTAGACTATGTCAATTGACCTACGAATATTCACTTCAACAAACGATCAAACGAATCTTCAAACTTACCAAGGAAAGCACAACGTTTATACAACTTGGAGGTCCTGGAGCAAGCGGAAAATATCAATACTACGCCGATTGCACGGATCATAGAGAAGTCATTTATCAGGACCAGCTTGAGAATTCTTCTGAAGATCATGAAGAAACTCAGCTAAATTTTATGATGGACATCTGAAGGATCTAAAATCATTCCTGAAGATCATGAAGAAACTCAGCTAAATTTTATGATGAACGCCTCTCTAGCGTACCATATATAGAATATACTACCAGTGGCGGCAGGATTTTGAAATTTCTCGTCGATACTGTGCCAATAAAAATTTCATTTCCCCTGATTTAGCTTTTAACTCTAAACCTGTCGGGAAGCACTTCTTGATTCGATATGCCGCTGGGCAAATACCTATAGTTAGGAAAATCACTGGCCCTTTTTTCAAAAGTGTGGGAAACGACACTCCCCTAGATTTCTACGTGTTACTAGGTCTAACTTCATTTGATGACATCATCGGGGATGATACATTGAAGAACTTGGAAGTTATTATTGATAGGAAAAATGACGAACCCGTGATCAAACCCAATATTCGTATTCCTCTAAAAGCCAAGGAATCGAAACAAGTGAACATAATAGAGTGCAATTATGATCATCTGACTCATCAAACAAAGCATAAACTGCAGACCTTCATAGATGAATTTTCAAGTCTTTTCGGTCCTATTAGCGACAGCGAAATAGTGGACACCAATGTCAAAGCGGAAATTAAAACTTCATCACAAGAACCAGTCTACACTAAATCCTACCCGTATCCTGTTTGCATGAGGGAAGAAGTTGAGAAATAAATTTCAAAAATGCTGGAAGATGGAATAATACGCCCATCCAAGAGTCCATATAACTCACCTATATGGGTTTTCCCCAAAAAACCTAATTCTGCAAGTGAGAAGCAGTACCGTGTTGTGGTTGATTTCAAACGCCTAAATGCAGTTACTGTGTCGGATAATTATCCAATCCCGGACATTACAAACACCTTGGCAAGTTTTGGGAAATCAAAGTTTTTCACAACATTGGAGCTAACTTCAGGATTTCACCAAATAAGAATGAAAGAGGAAGATATTGCCAAAACCGCAATTTCAACTGCTAATGGTAAGTTTGAGTTTACAAGACTTCCGTTTGGGCTTACAAATGCACCAGCCATATTTCAAAGGATGATAGATGATGTCTTGAAGCAGTTTGTTGGGAAGATATGCTATGTTTACATAGACGATATTATCATCCTAGGTGAAACTGAAGATGAGCATCTGAAAAACCTTGAAGCTGTGTTTACCCAGCTAGCAAAAGCAAATTAAAAGGTTAACTTGGTGAAATCAACCTTTTTAAAACCCCAAGTTGAGTTTCTGGGGTATGTAATTTCCCAGGAAGAAATACTTCCAGATATCAAGAAGATTGCAGCAATTAAGAACATCAAACCACCCACCAATCTGAAGGATCTAAAATCATTTCTTGGTCTCGCTTCTTACTACAGAAGATTCATTAGAGATTTTGCTATAATCGCTAAGCCCTTGACCAATCTCACGAGAGGTGCAAATGCGCAAGTGAAAGCCAAACAAAGCAAAAAAACGGATATTCAATTGGGTGAATTAGAATTGAAAGCCTTTAATGAAATCAAAGAGCTACTTATGTCTTCGGAAGTGTTGGCATCCCCTGATTTCGAGAAGCCATTTATTCTTACCGCAGATGCCTCCAATGTAGCGATTGCAGCAGTACTGTCGCAAGGTGAACTCGGAAAGGATAAGCCCATAACGTATATTTCTCGTTCTCTTAATAAAACCGAGGAGAATTATGCCACAAACGAGAAGGAAATGTTGGGAATTAATTGGGCACTGGATGAACTAAGAACTTATCTGTACGGAGCAAAGAAATCAACCACTTACTTTTGCGTTGACTAATCGTAACCATAATGCAAAGTTAAAACGTTGGAAATCTCGAATTGAAGAATTTAACTACGAGCTTGTGTATAGACCAGGAAAAACCAACGTAGTTGCTGATGCTTTATTTTGATTATCAGTTGAGTTAGCCGAAATAAACGTGCTAACATCCGACTCAGGAACAGCTCATAGCCCAGACGAGGGTAGCTCGGATCTGATATCGCACTGCGATGCTGCACTGAATGTTTTTCGAAATCAAGTTGTGATTTCTATTGGAAAAAAAATCAGCGCTCATGAAGAACCTCATCCAAAATACCACAGACACTACGTCCAAGTCAAGGATATCAATAAGTCAAGACTAATCAAAATATTGCGTGATAAATTGAATCCAAATGTTGTCGATGGCATGGCCATTCCAGAAAAATACATACAGCTCCTGCAGGATGTCTACAAGGAACACTTTTCTAAATTCAAAATTAGAATCACACAAGGAGTCGTCCAAGATTTGGCTGATGAAAATAATATAATACATGTAATCGAGAAAGAACATCGCAGGGCACACAGGAACCACGTTGAGAACAAGGAACAGATTCTGGAAAGATACTACTTTCCCACGATGACTAAACTCATAAAAAAATACACCGCAAACTGCGATGTATGTAATGCAAATAAGTATGATCGTCAACCACAGAAGCCGCACTTGCAAGAAACACCGATCCCTAGCTACCCAGCTGAAATCCTTCACATAGATATTTTTCAAGTTTCTCGCAAGAAATTTTTAACCTGTATTGACAAGTTCAGTAAGTTCGCAAAATTCTTCCAAATTAAGAACAAGTCTGCATTGTATCTTTGTGACAAAATAATCAAAGTCCTGCATTACTTCTCTATGCCACGAATTCTTATCTCAGACAATGAAGGCAGTTTTATTAGTCCAGTTATCCTGAACTATTTGGAATCTCTGGGAATTACCGTGTATCTGACTCTAACACAGAAGAGCGAAGTAAATGGTACGATTGAACGACTCCATTCTACGATCCTGGAAATCACGAGATGCCTTCAGCAGGAGTATTCGGACCTCCCTAGAAGTTATAATAAACATAGCTGTGGATAGATACAACAATTCAATTCACTCTGTAACGAAAAGGAAACCTGTCGATATATTTTTCGCTAGAGAACAGCGTATAAATTTTCAAAACCTGTTAGACTTCAGGAATAAGCTAAATAGGGATGTCAAGCGAGAAATCATGCGTAAACAACAGCAGCAGTTAAAAAATCATAACAACAAGAGAGCCAAACCTAAAGCTTACGAGTCTGGCGATGTTGTTTTCATAGCAAACAAGCAAATCAAGGTAAAAAATAAACCACTTTTTGAAAAGGAAGCAGTTTCTCAAAACAATCAGACCACCATTACTACAACTTCAGGGAAAAAATTTCATAAGTCCGACATCAAGCATGTCTCTTCTGTTTCAGATTGATCTTGTGCACTGTAAATGCATTAGTCGACATTTACAAATATGACAGTTCCATCGTCACAATCAAGAGCGGTTTTGGGAAAATTTTAAATGGAAATTTTAAAATTATACACTCTATCAACATTAACCAATACGATGAGGTCATTACATACGAGGAGGCAACCATACGACATAAAATCAACAGATCAAGCATTCTTGCCCCTCAACTTAATCATCAGCTTTCAGTCATCAAAGGACTCATCGATCAACTACGCGACAAGCGATCGGGAAAATCTAAGCGTTCCATCAATTGGTTAGCCTGGAAGTGGATCGCAGGTATCCCAGACGCAACTGACTGGGATACCATCGTAAGGAGTCAAAATAAAATGATCAACAATACTAACAAGCAATTTAAAATTAACGAGTACGTCACAAGTGTATCAACTCAACTTATTGATAATTACAATAGAATTGTTTCCGAGATTAACTCCCATAATAATGATAAATTTGAGCAAATGCTTTTTAACAAAATTTTAATTCTCAAGGATGAAATCGAGCAAATAGCCTAAGCTGGCCAAATGGCAAAGCAGGGTATAATAAATACTAATTTACTAGGCAGTACAGAAATCAACGAGATTCTTTCCCAAGTTGAAACGCTCCCATTCAACAATGAAATTCAGGCGATAGAATATGCAGAGCCCTTGATGCTGGTTAGAGGCCCCATTCTACTATACGTGAGCTGCATTCCAAAAACTTAAAATTCGGACTACAACCATGTTTTGGTCCGTCTTACCCTAAAAAAAAAAAAAATAATATAAGGATTCATTCAAATTACTCTAGCTTGTTCGTAACGCAAGAGGAGAAGTACGGCATTATATGACAGTGCAATAACATCCAAGGAACAATCATATGTCGTAGGGAACAACTTAGGAAACTCGATACGAGTGATTGCCTTTTTCAGATTCTACAAGGAATAGTCGCAACTTGTGACAACGAGTCCTACAGCAAGCCGGTGGAAGAACTTATTGATGGCAATACCCTATATCTCACAAATTTCCATGGAATCCTTAGCTTTGGGAACTCCACACGGAATCTGAACGGAACTTTCATCGTAAATTTTCAAAATGATACAATCCGTGTAAATGATGTAGTCTATATTAGCGAGGAGATAACTTTCTTTCATCCCTTACCCCCTGTCCTCAATAATAATATAACAGTTAACAAAATTAAACTGGACCCTTCATACCTTCACAAACTTCATCTCAGTAATGTAGAAAAGCTGGAAAATTTATCTTTCAACGGCAATTTATCTATTGGTTCTAGTATTGTTACTCTAACAATTGCAATTAGCCTGGTTATAGTCCTTTAAGTGTTTATTTTCCGTTCAAAACGTACCAAGCACACCTTTCAGTCAGACCTTGCTTATACATATCCAGCCCCATTAAGCTATTCTTTTCATCGGTGGGAACCCGATTTTAAGGAGAGAGGAGTTATCACAACGGACATTTACCTTATTATTTTCACTTACCTTAATATTTCCACTTACCTTAATATTGTCTATATTGCATGTTCATTACACGCGCGACATAGTTAATTGATTTTTATTACGTTAGCAACTTTTTAACTACGCGTGCAAACTTAAATCATATTAATCTATAAATTGACCATTGACCGCAGGTAAGTTTCGAAATCATTTACATTTGTTGTCAATTCTATATTTTTGTGAACGTAATGTTTTCAACCATAATAAATGGAGGTAAGCTATTGCAAAAAAGCAGTTCTTGGATAAAATTGTAACTATAAAGTTATATATCTCGACAAATAAAAATAGTATTTCTCGACAAAGGAAATTGTTGTTTTTTAATTTTCACGCGAGTACCCGGACAAAACATAACTTGCGCCCGAGCATATTGAAATCTACTGTTGTGGTTGTAGTTAATAAACGTTATTTATTTTCCGGAGGTATCAAAGATTTTAACTGTTCCCGTGAGAACACGGTTGTGATCGACGAAAATTAGAAATATGTGAATATTGTCAAATACACTATCCCCGTGGGAACAGTGGATCCAAAACTCAAGTCACTTTCAACATCGTAATCAGGAAGCATAGTGGTTAAAGGGAAAATGGAGGAATCAGCCATATTTAATCATCAATTAGACTGTGACATAAACCGTACTGCAGTAGGTGCAATTCGAAGCGTTCAAAAATTTGCATTAAAAAGGAGAACTACGGAGTGCCCGAATCAAGGATGATTATTATATTCATGTAAGCTTACCTCTTTTTCTCAAACTTTGAACTAAAATATATTAAAAAAAAAATTTTATTAAATTTAAAATTTCATTACATTTACTTATTAAACATGCAACATTAAGTGATTAAATAAATAATTTTTATTGTAATTAAATTTTTACAAATATTGTGCTGTGTAAACTGTGGTCAATTGGCGGAAATTTGTTTTTGAAAAGTTCTCTTTGGAAAAGTGAAATCGTGTTATTCTTTGCAAATTTATCTTTTTGGAAGTTTTATCTCGCCAGTTTTTGCTTGAACTCCTCATTTTTTCGAATCCTCTGCGAAGTTTTCTCTTTTTTGTGTTTGTATTTTTTCAAATTCGAAAGTGATGCAAACTTTGCAACAAACTGTTAGGGAATTGAGTGGTGCTGTAGATGCGAGTGTAGATTTATTAAAGAAAATGGAAGCTAAGTTGATGGCTTTGGGGCAAAAATCTAGTCTCGTTGACAACCCTCCTCTTCGGTGGACCAACAGCTCATGTCCCCACAGACAGAAAAAGATTTAGACGAAATTAAAAAACTTCCGGATTGTGTACGCGATTTGGAAGTGTTTGACGGAAGTCCGGTTCAATACTTGTCTTGGGTTCACAATGTTGAAACAATTTTAAAGGATTATAACATTTTTCGTCATAAACTAATCTATAGAGCCATTCTACAGCACATTCGCCAAAGAATAAGAGGACCAGCAGATGCTGCTCTCATCTCCTATAATATTTTTGATACTGAGTTGTCTAGCATTAAACAGTGTTTGTTGCTTCATTATTCAGATAAACGTGATGTCCAAACTTTAGAGCATCAGCTTCACTCGATGCAACAGAGAAGTCAAGGCGTAGATGAATTCTACGCCGCAGTGAACCACCAACTATCGCTTCTAATTAATAAAATTAAAACGGAAGATTTTTCTGGTGATACTGTCTCAGAACTCAACAAAAGTTATCGGAACGGAGCTCTGGATGTCTTTATCAGAGGACTTAATGGAGACTCATCACGAATGTTGGTGATTTAAAAACCGCAAACACTTCCAGAAGCTTATGCTCCCTGCTTAGAATTCCAAAATTCGAATTTCAGGAATTATGCTATTCACAGAGGGAATTACACTAATTTAATTTCAGCTCCCATTAATCAAATTCAAAACCCTTGGCCCAACTTCAATGCAGCTAGGCAAGCATCCTTTCGCCCACAAATAGGTATTCAAGAAAGGAATCAGATATACAGCAGAATTCATCAAAAACCTTTGACACCTACACGACGAAACTATCCACCACCCAGACCTTTCCATCCTAAACCTCCTGCCCCTATGGAAGTTGATTCTTCTATCCAGACGCGTCAAGTAGACTTTGTCAATCAACCTACGAATATTCACTTCAACAAACGATTAAACGAATCTTCACACTTGCCAAGGAAAGCACAACGTTTATATAACTTGGAGGTTCTGGAGCTAGCGGAAAATATCAATACTGGAGATCTTCACTACGCCGATGGCATGGATCATGGAAAAGTCATTTATCAGGACCAGCTTGAGAATTCTCCTGAAGTTCATGAAGAAACTCAGCTAAATTTTATGATGGACGCCTCTCTAGCATACCATATATAGAATATACTACCAGTGGCGGCAGGATTTTGAAATTTCTCGTCGACACTGGTGCCAATAAAAATTTCATTTCCCCTGATTTAGCTTTTAACTCTAAACCTGTCGGGAAGCCCTTCTTGATTCGATGTGCCGCTGGGCAAATACCTATAGTCAGGAAAATCACTGGCCCTTTTTTCAAAAGTGTGGGAAACGACACTCCCCTAGATTTCTACGTGTTACTAGGTCTAACTTCATTTGATGGCATCATCGGGGATGATACATTGAAGAACTTGGAAGTTATTATTGATAGGAAAAATGACGAACCCGTGATCAAACCCAATATTCGTATTCCTCTAAAAGCCAAGGAATCTAAACAAGTGAACATAATAGAGTGCAATTATAATCATCTGACTCATCAAACAAAGCATAAACTGCAGACCTTGTTAGACGAATTTTCAAGTCTTTTTGGTCCTATTAGTGACAGCGAAATAGTGGACACCAATGTCAAAGCGGAAATTAATACTTCATCACAAGAACCAGTCTATACTAAATCCTACCCGTATCCTATTTGCATGAGGGAAGAAGTTGAGAACCAAATTTCAAAAATGCTGGAAGATGGAATAATACGCCCATCCAAGAGTCCATATAACTCACCTATATGGGTTGTCCCCAAAAAACCTAATTCTGCAAGTGAGAAGCAGTACCGTGTTGTGGTTGATTTCAAACGCCTAAATGCAGTTACTGTGTCTGATACTTATCCAATCCCGGACATTACAAACACCTTGGCAAGTTTTGGGAAATCAAAGTTTTTCACAACATTGGAGCTAACTTCAGGATTTCACCAAATAAGAATGATAGAGGAAGATATTGCCAAAACCGCGATTTCAACTGCTAATGGTAAGTATGAGTTTACAAGACTTCCGTTTGGGCTTAAAAATGCATCAGCCATATTTCAAAGGATGATAGATGATGTCTTGAAGCAGTTTGTTGGGAAGATATGCTATGTTTACATAGACGATATTATCATCGTAGGTGAAACTGAAGATGAGCATCTGAAAAACCTTGAAGCTGTGTTTACCCAGTTAGCAAAAGCACATTTAAAGGTTAACTTGGCGAAATCAAACTTTTTAAAAATCCAAGTTGAGTTTCTGGGGTATGTAATTTCCCAGATTGCAGCAATTAAGAACATCAAACCACCCACAACTCTGAAGGATCTAAAATCATTTCTTGGTCTCGCTTCTTACTACAGAAGATTCATTAGAGATTTTGCTAAAATCGCTAAGCCCTTGACCAATCTCACGAGAGGTATGAATGCGCAAGTGAAAGCCAAACAAAGCAAATAAAACGAATATTCAATTGGGTGAATTAGAATTGAAAGCCTTTAATGAAATCAAAGAGCTACTTATGTCTTCGGAAGTGTTGGCATCCTCTGATTTTGAGAAACCATTTATTCTTACCACAGATGCCTCCAATGTAGCGATTGCAGCAGTACTGTCGCAAGGTGAACTCGGAAAGGATAAGCCCATAACGTATATTTCTCGTTCTCTTAATAAAACCGAGGAGAATTATGCCACAAACGAGAAGGAAATGTTGGCAATTAATTGGGCACTGGATAAACTAAGAACTTATCTGTACGGAGCAAAGAAAATCAGAATTGTTACGGATCATCAACCACTTACTTTTGCGTTGACTAATCGTAACCATAATGCAAAGTTAAAACGTTGGAAATCTCTAATTGAAGAATTTAACTACGAGATCAGGAAAAACCAACGTAGTTGTTGATGCCTTACCTAGATTATCAGTTGAGTTAGCCGAAATAAACGTTCTAACATCCGACTCAGGAACAGCTCATAGCACAGACGAGGGTAGCTCGGATCTGATATCGCACTGCGATGCTCCACTAAATGTTTTTCGAAATCAAGTTGTGATTTCTATTGGCAAAAAAATCAGCGCTCATGAGGAACCTCATCCGAAATACCACAGACACTACGTCCAAGTCAAAGATATCAATAAGTCAAGACTAATCGAAATATTGCGTGATAAATTGAATCCAAATGTTGTCGATGGCATGGCCATTCCAGAAAAATACATACAGCTCCTGCAGGATGTCTACAAGGAACACTTTTCTAAATTCAAAATTAGAATCACACAACGAATTGTCCAAGATTTGGCTGATGAAAATAATATAATTAAAGTAATCGAGAAAGAACATCGCAGGGCACACAGGAACCACCTTGAGAACATGGAACAGATTCTGGAAAGATACTATTTTCCCGCGATGACTAAACTCATAAAAAAAAACACCGCAAACTGCGATGTATGTAATGCAAATAAGTATGATCGTCAACCATAGAAGCCGCACTTGCAAGAAACACCGATCCCTAGCTACCCAGCTGAAATCCTTCACATAGATATTTTTCAAGTTTCTGGCAAGAAATTTTTAACCTGTATTGACAAGTTCAGTAAGTTCGCAAAATTCTTCCAAATTAAGAACAAGCCTGCATTGTATCTTCGTGACAAAATAATCAAAGTCCTGCATTACTTCTCTATGCCACGAGTTCTTGTCTCAGACAATGAAGGCAGTTTTATTAGTCCAGTTATCCTGAACTATTTGGAATCTCTGGGAATTACCGTGTATCTGACTCTAACACAGAAGAGCGAAGTAAATGGTACGATTGAAAGACTCCATTCTACGATCCTGGAAATCACGAGATGCCCTCAGCAGGAGTATTTGGACCTCGCTAGAAGTTATAATAAACATAGCTGTGGATAGATACAACAATTCAATTCACTCTGTAACGAAAAGGAAACCTGTCGATATATTTTTCGCTAGAGAACAGCGTATAAATTTTCAAAACCTGTTAGACTTCAGGAATAAGCTAAATAGGGATGTCAAGCGAGAAATCATGCGTAAACAACAGCAGCAGTTAAAAAATCATAACAACAAGAGAGCCAAACCTAAAGCTTACGAGTCTGGCGATGTTGTTTTCATAGCAAACAAGCAAATCAAGGCAAAAAATAAACCACTTTTTGAAAAGGAAGCAGTTTCTCAAAACAATCAGACCACCATTACTACAACTTCAGGGAAAAAATTTCATAAGTCCGACATCAAGCATGTCTCTTCTGTTTCAGATTGATCTTGTGCACTGTAAATGCATTAGTCGACATTTACAAATATGACAGTTCCATCGTCACAATCAAGAGCGGTTTTGGGAAAATTTTAAATGGAAATTTTAAAATTATACACTCTATCAACATTAACCAATACGATGAGGTCATTACATACGAGGAGGCAACCATACGACATAAAATCAACAGATCAAGCATTCTTGCCCCTCAACTTAATCATCAGCTTTCAGTCATCAAAGGACTCATCGATCAACTACGCGACAAGCGATCGGGAAAATCTGAACGTTCCATCAATTGGTTATGTTCAGCCTGGAAGTGGATCGCAGGTATCCCAGACGCAACTGACTGGGATGCCATCGTAAGGAGTCAAAATAAAATGATCAACAAAACTAACAAGCAATTTAAAATTAACGAGTACGTCACAAGTGTATCAACTCAACATATTGATAATTACAATAGAATTGTTTCCGAGATTAACTCCCATAATAATGATAAATTTGAGCAAATGCTTTTTAACAAAATTTTAATTCTCAAGGATGAAATCGAGCAAATAGCCTAAGCTGGCCAAATGGCAAAGCAGGGTATAATAAATACTAATTTACTAGGCAGTACGAAAATCAACGAGATTCTTTCCCAAGTTGAAACGCTCCCATTCAACAATGAAATTCAGGCGATAGAATATGCAGAGCCTTTGATGCTGGTTAAAGGCCCAATTCTACTATACGTGATCTGCATTCCAAAAACTGAAAATTTGGACTACAACCATGTTTTGGTCCGTCTAACCTTAAAAAATAATATAAGGATTCATTCAAATTACTCTAGCTTGTTCGTAACGCAAGAGGAGAAGTACGGCATTATATGACAGTGCAATAACATCCAAGGAACAATCATATGTCGTAGGGAACAACTTAGGAAACTCGATACGAGTGATTGCCTTTTTCAGATTCTACAAGGAATAGTCGCAACTTGTGACAACGAGTCCTACAGCAAGCCGGTGGAAGAACTTATTGATGGCAATACCCTATATCTCACAAATTTCCATGGAATCCTTAGCTTTGGGAACTCCACACGGAAACTGAACGGAACTTTCATCGTAAATTTTCAAAATGATACAATCCGTGTAAATGATGTAGTCTATATTAGCGAGGAAATAACTTTCTTTCATCCCTTACCCCCTGTCCTCAATAATAATATAGCAGTTAACAAAATTAAACTGGACCCTTCATACCTTCACAAACTTCATCTCAGTAATGTAGAAAAGCTGGAAAATTTATCTTTCAACGGCAATTTATCTATTGGTTCTAGTATTGTTACTCTAACAATTGCAATTAGCCTGGTTATAGTCCTTTAAGTGTTTATTTTCCGTTCAAAACGTACCAAGCACACCTTTCAGTCAGACCTTGCTTATACATATCCAGCCCCATTAAGCTATTCTTTTAATCGGGGGGAACCCGATTTTAAGGAGAGAGGAGTTATCACAACGGACATTTACCTTATTATTTTCACTTACCTTAATATTTCCACTTACCTTAATATTGTCTATATTGCATGTTCATTACACGCGCGACATAGTTAATTGATTTTTACTGCGTTATCAACTTTTTAACTACGCGTGCAAAATTAAATCATATTAATCTATAAATTGACCACTGACCGCAGGTAAGTTTCGAAATCATTCACATTTGTTGTCAATTCTATATTTTTGTTAACGTAATGTTTTTAACCATAATAAATAGAGGTAAGCTATTGCAAAAAAGCAGTTCTTGGATAAAATTGTAACGATAAAGTTATATTTCTCGACAAATAAAAATTGTATTTCTCGACAAAGGAAATTGTTGTTTTTAGTGTTTTGTACTAAAATACAAAACCGTATTGCAATCACGACCTGTGTCCGTGTGTCCGTCCGTCCGTCCGTCTGTATGTCACAGCACTTTTTCTCCGAAACCATAAAGGCTACAGCCATGAAACTTTGTGGAATGGTCAGAAGTGGTAGCTTCTTGAAAGTTCAAGGGTGGAAAAATTTTTAAAAGGGGTTTAAGGGGGTCTCCCCATATAGGGAGGCGACCCCTCAAAAAAAAATTTCACAGTTGGAAGTCAAGTAGGGTGTCATTGGAAAGGTCTCAATGAGATCTTTTCAAAACAAGTCTTAAAATTGCCTTATGAGTACCGAGGGGGGCAGGGGAAGGGGAAATGTACGAACTTTTCGCGTACCCCGCCTCGCGATTGGACACCTTCCATCCGAAAAAAACTGAAAAAAATCATGAATATAGGCCTTAATGAGTACAACAACAAGAAATACATGAGAAGTCGAAATTCACTCAACTTTGTTAGTAATAGTATGATTTATCGATTTTATTTTTTCTTGATAAAATCCAAACGGTACCCTTAAATTCAATTAAATTTAGCGAACAGATGACTATTTATATGATTGATCTTTTGTGGAAGTTTCATAAAGATCAAATAGTATTATAGAAGTTATAGCGATTTGAATTTTTCTGTATTACTATGTGACAATGTGCCCTGTATTACTATGGAAACATATGGCCATGGAGCCATATGCGCTTTTTACCGACTTAGACACTACAGCTTTGCTAGGATTTGTATGAAAATTTCGGGAATGATAGGTATCATGAAGATGAGTAAATACAATTGAAACAAGTCGAAGAGGCAGGAGAGAGCTCCTAGCAAAAGGGCTTTGTAACCATTCTAGGATTCGAGAAATGTGTTTCCTCCCTCGCGAATGAACACCCATGTATTAAAAAATCTGGAAAAATCATCAAGCGAAATATTTATGGGTATAACTTTAACAAATACCTCAGAAGTCAAAATTCCTTCAACTTTGTTAATAATAGTATGATCCTCGAACATGACGTTTTTCTTGATTTTACAGGTATTCGTTGCTGGTTACTGCATTTTGTGAGTTGAGTACAAAACTCTTCTGACATGAGCATAGGTCTGTCTACCCAACTTGTTTAATTTTCACGCAAGTACCCGGACAAAACATAACTTATATGTATTTTTTTTATAAGGATATGTCTTGCTATGCAAATAAATAAATAAATAAATATTTTTTAATTGAATGGAAAGTATATAAACTTAGAGAGCATTTTGGTTTTTTAGGGTTTTGTAAAATAATTTTACAAAACCCTACTAGTTTCGTGACCAGTCTGTCCGTCTGTCCCGTCTGTCCGTCTGTCCGTCCGTCCGTCCGTCCGTCCGTCCGTCCGTGTGTCACAGCAGTTTTTCTCGGAAACTACTTGAGCCAGAAACATCAAATTTGTGTGTAAAGTGGTAATCTCTTCAAAGTTCATCTGCAAAAAAAATTTATAAGGTATTTAAGGGGGGTCTCCCCATATAGGAGAGTGACCCCCCGAAAAAAAAATTTCATTGAAGGTAGCCGATATGGGTATCAAATGAAAGGTCTTGATGAGAACTTTTTAAAACAGGTCTTAGTTTGCCAAAATTTGCTTCAAGGGGCGCACAGGGAGGGGAAATACACGAAAAATTTGTGTCCCTCCCCCCTCGCGATTGGACACCTGTGATCCGAAAAATCAGGAATGTAGGCCTTGGTGAGGACAACAACAACAAATACGTTAGAAGTCGTAATTCACTCAACTTTGTTAGTAATAGTATGATTTATCGATTTTATGTTTTCTTGAATAAAATCTTAACGCTACCCTTAAATTCAGTGAAATTCAGTACGTGGATGTTTATTTATAAGATTGATCTACGCTGACAGTTTCATAAGGATTGAATCATATTTAGCGAAGTTATAGCGGTTTGAATTTTCCTGTATTACTATGGAACAATATGCGCTGCATTTATTACTATAGCAACATATGGCTATGGAACAACATGCACTTTTTATCGACTCAGGCACTACAGTTTTGCTAGGATTTGCATGAAAATTTCAGGAATGATAGGTGTCATTCGTATCTTTGAGAATCGGTTCAGCTAGTGGTATCAGTAATCGTAAAACAAAATAGTGGCTGTTTTAAATGCGAAGATTGAACAATTTTGAGTTATTTTTTCCCAACTTCAACGTTTAAGGTGCATGTTTTGAACACTTGATTCAATTTGATGAATGACTGAAGATGAGTACCTACAATTAATGCTCATAAGTGATACAAGTAGGAAAAGGGTTTTGTAAACATTCTAGGATTCGAAAAATTGGCCATTAATCGATGATAACAGTACAGGAGACTGGCTCCTGAAAAAAAAATTCATCAAACGTAGCCGATATGAGCATGAAATGAAGGTTTTCATGGGAGCTTTTCAAAACAGTTGTTAAATTGTCAGTTTTTACTTCAGTGGGGCACAGGGGGGAAATACATGAAAAATGTGTTTCCTCCCTCGCGGATGGACAGCTGAAATAATTATCAAGGGAGATATTTATGAGTATAACAATACCAAACACCTTAGAAGTCGAAATTCGTTCAACTTTGTTAATAATAGTATGATCTTCGTATTTCATATTTTCTCCAAAAAAATCGTCTTTGAAATGTTTCTTGATTTGATTCGATCTGGTGACTGCATTTTGTAAATTGAATACAAAACCCTTCTGACATGAGCGTAGGTCTGTTTACCCAACTTGTTTATTGTTTGGAATTCGCTTTATATGCTTCGAAAATCTATAACGATGAATAAAGCGCTTTTGATTTTAACTTTTAGGTGAGGTTTAAGCTATAGTGTAAGAAAAGTTATGTTTATACATGGGCTCATAAATTGAAAAAATGTTAGTGTACTGATTAAGACCGGGTGTGTTGGTCGAATTACTAGTATATAGAATTTTTAAAATAAAAAATTACAGTCGAAAAGAAGCAAAGATGAAGATTATGGAGTTTAGTGATTTAATTGTAGTTTTAACAAGTTTTTCTTCAATTTTCCAGAGCAGTAGTTGGAATTTGCAAACAATTGAAAGCCTTGTTTGTGAAAAGTCATGTCCCAAAGAGGACCATTTCCCTGCAATGACGACGACGGTAATATAGTGAAGATAATTTAGAAATTTCTTTTTTGAATGTCACGTCCACGACATTGAAGACGGTTGTACTAAATAACTAAGACATGTTCTTAATAATTGCGGGATGATTTCATGAAAGATCAGTATTCAAAAATGTATCTCTATTGGTCCCTTGGGAAGTTGTTCGCACAAGAACAAGAAAATTTAATTTCATCTGGTATACCTTTCCTTTTATCATTCTCTTTACTTCGGTCATTATTTAAACTTCACTCGCTTGGAAGATTGGGTTCATAACCACATTTTCACAAAGCTTGAGATGAAAATATTTTCCACCTTCTTAAGCCACCTTTGAAGCAATACAAAAGCGTTTGAATTTCAAATCGTCTAACATAAGAAACAGAGAAAGAACCCAAAACAACAGCAAAATGTTTTCATAATGAGCCCAACCTCCAGAAAACACTTCACTGTGTATTTACATGATTTTCAATGACTGTATCCTGAACATCGGCAAGGACTAAATGTTTGTACGTGTACCTATATCTTAGTATCTTGGTATGTAAATCGTTTTGTGTGCGTATACTTTTCAGTATTCATTTTCATTTTTTTTTATCAATTTTCACTTCATTTCACAATCGCTCTACAACCCGAACGTAATTCCCACGGAATGTATGTAAAACAACAGTCTCCTTCGCATCGATGGTTTTCTTTTATTATTCTCGCACATATCACTTCCTTCGCAGATAGTAGGTGGAGTGTTGATTTTTTTTTGTCTTAACTTTATCCTGGGAAAAATTCTAAAATGTAAAAGCGGAATGAAGTGTGAGTGTGGATGAAATTGTTTGGTTTGTTGTTTGAACAATACACAGAGTATAGTAAGAGCTTATAAGGATTTAAGGGAGAAGAACGTTTGGTTCATGTGTGGTATGTATTTAGAAAAGTACTCAAAGCTTTCGGAAAACGCTGAAGGAGTTTGGTATGTGCCATATACTATGTACTTTACGGGAACTGATATACATATATAAATATCCGTTGAAATCCAACCATTTCTATGTTTTGTAGATAGTTGTATGAGAGCGGAGGATACTGAGTACTTTTTACAGACGATGAAGGTCCCGTGCATTGAGAGAAAGTTTATGAATTTCAATTGAAAATGCTTTCACACCGTTTCCTGTTAGTTCATTTTTAAATTCTCGATCAGGATTACCTAAATCGATAGCTGGTGTTAATACCTGAAGTTAATTCTTCGTATGAGTGAAAACCGCTTTGATAGTAAGCTCGGAAACTAATGAAGTTTTGACTGCGAATAGAGAATTTGATTGCGGGCGTGAAAATTTCAAATTTTTCCATGAACTTGCTCTAGTGGCCAAGATAATTTACCAAGTATATATATTTGAAGCCAATCATTGGCTTTCTGTTCAATCACGCCTGCTTTTCTGATGAGTGTCGATCACTCCCCCGTGAGCACTATCAGCCGCAAAGGCGATTTTTTCGTACGCACCATTAGTTCCAATGAGCAAACAGTAATATAATTGACCACCATTTTGAAAGTTTAACAATGACTAACGAATATCGCATGATCCAATATATTTTTTTTGCTTTTGCACTACAGTCCGTTTGAACCCTCACTTAGAGATATTTAGAGTATCTCATTATCTTGATCGTATCTTTCGGCACTCAAAAAGGTGATATGGTCAGTACACGTTTTGACTGTGTGTCTATCCATGCAGCTGCGATACACATATCATAACTGAACGAGCTTAAAGTCCATCCAAAGGTTCACTTGAAACAAATTATGTATTTAAGTATTTTGAATTTATGGAATTTGTGATTAAACACTAGATATGACTAGTTCCCGTCGACAAAATACAGATTTGCACATTTTTCACTCAACGCACTTCTTGCGAAGCCCATCAAATCATTTAACGCTAGCGCGCAAATCTGCACAAATCCACAAAGAACCAAATTTTCAAATGCATAATGTGGCAACAATTCATATCATGGCGTGGAACCGTTTGAACAAATACAAAATATGGTAATTTGTTCGTCCGCACCCAAACAGCAATCCTAATTAGCGAAAGATGTTAAAGTCGTGATTTCTTCAGCGCGGCAGTTCTATTTTCTTCCGATAACAACCGTTGAATCACGACGTCAACTCCTCGTCAAACGAAATTTCTTTTCCAATTCTGCGACTAACCATCGTCGTTCGCAACCTAGCAGCAACTCCCTGTTGTCGCCAATCACCAAGTCCTCGTCGTCAACGAGAAACTATTTCCCGTTTTTTGCCAAAACGGATTCATTCCATTCTCATTGGAATTGTTTTGCGACTATACAAACGAAACCTGGCATATATTATCACAAAATGTACAACGGTTTCCCACATACGTCATTTTTTCTAGGTTTTCTATTTTTTCTCAACATCTTCCTCACCCTGATATTCAGTTGTAGATTTCTATTTGCGCGCTTTAAGTGCGGATGTACTGTACAAAGGAATGCGCTAGTTAATTTAGGTTGGGTTGTAAAAGATAAAAAGGAATATGATGGATTCATTTTTATATGAAGGTGCGAGTACATTTGTTATTTTTTTGTTGGTTGGAGAAATTGACTTGTGTTTAATTGTGTCTGAATGGACTTGATTACTGAAAATTGGGTTGTGGTGAAGATATTTAGGCTAATTATCAAAAAGATTAGGATAATTTTGTATGCACTTGGCTTGAAGGAGGCAGATGTGTTATAATTATTATAATTGTTTTTGTTTGAGGGCCTTGCTGCTGTTGTTGGCTTTTTTGATGCCATTGAAAAAATATGATTGCAAAAGTCTATTCATACCCGAACCATTGTGTAGAAAATCGACATTATTTAATATGAACACGATAGCTGATATCTATCGGTTCGAATAATTCACGTCTATTCTAATTTATGCCCCATGCTATAGAAGTGTGAATAAATATTTCTTAAATGTGAATTGAAGTCCACCGTGTCAAGTTCAGCCGATCTGGTAGCGCTGACCTCACCAAAGAGTGTCAAGCAACTCAAGGTTTCAAGGAGTGGGTAACGAGCCGTCGTCGCGAGTGGTCGTATTATCTCTTGTCTTGCATAAGTTGCTAATAAACATAAGTACAAAATATAATATATCCAGTTTTAATTAGCCATCTAACATTTCAGCCATCCTTGACAGTTCAGAAGTAGGATGTGTAACAGTAGTAATAACATTCATCGTTCAAATTTGTAAACTTTCGAGTTAATCAGCTTCAAAAAATTTCAACCGTTCGGTGCAAGTTTGAACATGTAGAAACTTTTCGTATTATGTTATGTTATCTTCGATCTGTTCCGGGCGATAGGTTCATAGTAAACGAGTTTGTTGTGAAATGTTACCGCCTTTCATAAGTGCATAGATCCGTGTGTGTGTGTGTATACAACGTGCCGTCTGGGTTTGCAACGTTCCTGTGCACCTCACTGTCTTTATCCTGCTGTTGGCAAGTTGAATGATGTGCAGTCTTCGTTATTAGCTGCGCACACCGCTATCAACTACGTCTAAGTGCCGCTATTGTTTTTACCAGTGTGCAGTGTTCGTTTCAAGCTGCGCACTCCACCATTGTCATTGTATTGCTGTTCGCAATTTGGGTTGTATGCAGTGGTCATTGCTGTTTGCACACGCCACCATCAATTACGTTTGCGGGCCAACATCAATCCGCTCAACTAGTTCCAACGTGCAGAAATTTGTTGTGAAACTCCGTTGCTGTCTAATTCAGTGTAATTTTTTTCTACATAGATTGCCTGTGTGCACATCGTTCTATGCAGCAATCGTTTCAAGCTGCGCAAGCCACTATTTCATCGTAGTACTGTTGGCATCAGCTACACCTGTGTATCACCGATAGTAATTATCGTTTTGTGCGGTCATCGTTTTAAGCTGCACACGTCAGTGTTTACATTGAGTCGATGTCTTTGTTGATACTGGGGTGCAACCACTGTGTCCATTTGTCGCACCGTGTCACTATGTGAAACTTCAAGTGTGTTTAACACCAACACTGCACCGTCACTGATGGTCGCGTAAATCATCACTGCCGCGCTTTGCATCTTGTTGTTGCATTCGTCCGTATTCAGCTGTTGCTTATACACAGCATCACCCCCTGTGAACTCTTTTGGTTTCAATGAATTCTACCACACCAGCGTTTGGAATTGTTTCGATACGCACTCGACATCAATCTTCAATTACTTTGTATTTTGATGTAACGTTTTCCACCGATCATGGCTCTGGTGAAAATCGATTAGCTCTCAGTGTCATTAATAAAGGATCAAATAAGGTCATGTGGACTCAATGCCTCCGGCAATAAGGCTGCTCTTGTATTGCACCTCACCGAGGCTGTGGGAGGTGCTGAAATCAAAGTTGGCGAGGTAGTTGACCCCAAAATGCCTGAAATGCAGCTCAAACGTCAACCTCTTTCTCCGAAAAATGCAGGCGCCGCATCGAATTTGTCTGTTGGCGAGTAAACTAACTGCTGATCAATATTTCAGAACGTGAGGAGCATAATTGAGCTCCTTCTGGACTTCAAAGTGCGAAAAATCAGCTCCTTTCCCGTGAGTGCTTTCTTGCATCGGGTTCAAAAGTTAATGTGTGCATACGGATGGAACGGGACCGTTTTGATTTTAACGATTTAAGGTCAAGTTGAAGGGCCCCGCAAATTTCTGGCTGGACCCAAACAGTGACGTGTTTGTTAACTTTGAACAGTTTACAATTGAAACCTTGCGAACATTCCCAGATAATGACAACGAGTCAGACGTTTATTTACGTATGGCCACTGACGTGGAAACAACCAGTGAACCCGTATTGGGCCATCACTTCCAAATTAGTGCCGAGAGTGAAAGGGGTGGAATATCGGTACGATCCATCGTATGTTATATTTTCCACGGACTACATTATCTGAAACTACAAAACTCGATGGCCTCCTTGAATTTCCAGTACACAAACGAACTATATATGTTCATTTCACGATTGCTCGCGAAAGTTAATAAACCACCTAAAGCTAAACTAATGAAACTTCTGCCAATAGTTCTATCCACACCACAACAAACGGGCAAAGGACAAAAAGTGCAAGCCCGACAAAGGGGTTGTGTTACAACTGTTTTGAACTGAGGCACATATCAATTAATGCCCAAACCCGCAGCATCGTGCCCGTTGATCGAAGTCTCCGAATGTTGGACATTCCGTTGATAACTGTCTTACGCGCCATGATGGACAAATCAATAAAGTAGACGCTGTGCTGAGTTCGCATCAATCCAATCGTGTCGTTAAGAAAGTGGTTTTGAACAATGAACATATCGATGCACTGATCGATCCGGGAAGTAGCCGTTCTTTGATCCATGAAAATGACTCCTCTGGTGTAATTGAATGCGCTCTAATCACAATCGAGGGTTTTGGAGGAGGTACTTACTACTAGCACACAGTACCATCCGCCCCAGCAAATCTACATATTCGTCTCCGATTGTGCTTGTGAAGAAGCGAAACGGAGAGGATCGACTATGTGTGAAAGTCCGAGCCGTCAACGCAGTCATGCAAAAAACTCCGTTTTTGATGCCGCTAATCGACAAGATACTCTCACAGATGGCTGGGAGCAAGTTTTACAAGACATTGGACTTGTTCTCAGGCTATTACTACAATGTCATTCTCAGCCTTTGTGACACACAGTGGCCGCTACGAGTACACCATCATGTCTTTGGGTTAGTGAACACATCGATGGTATTTCAGCAGATGATAACGACGACCATCTATAAGCTTCGTACAAAAAAAAAATTGTGAAGCGATTATTGCGAGCGATACCATTGCCGAAGGAATTGAGCTATTTACGTAATTCCTCATCGTACTGGAAGAGGAAGGATTTATTTTGCGAACATCAAAGTGCATTGTTTTGCGACCGAGATTTAAACCAGGAAATGTCAAGGTCAACGCCGTCATCAATTTCCTAACACCGGTGATTGCAAAAGAAGTCAAAGGGTTCTTGGGACTATTTGGCTTCTTCAGAAAGTTCATCCAGGAGCACGTCATTATCACCCGGCCTTTAACTGTGTTGTTAAAAACAAAAAACCAACCAAAATTTTGCTGGAGACCGGATTGCGACAGAGCCTTTGAAAAATTGAAAACTCTGCTTAGTATTGAACTAATTTAGCACTATACGATCCATCGGAATTTCACCAAGTCCTCACCAACGCTAGCACTGTCGAACTTGCCACCGTGATATTTCAATCACTAGACCAGGTGATGTGGAAACCCGTCTTTTACTAAAGCCGCCAATCTAACGAAGCAGAACAACGATACAGGTGTCACAAATCGGAAGCGTTGGCAATTGTCGAAGCGCTTGAACGGTTTAAGTTTTACTTGTAGGGTAAGCATTTTTAAGTAGTGGCACATTGCCAAGCCGTGTCAACAACCAAGCTGTTGACTCCGTTGAAGAACCAACTTGCACGCTGGTGGCTCAAACTTCAGGAGTTTGACTTTGAGTTCACACATCGATCAGGCAATCTTATATATGTAGACACTTTAAGCCAAAGCCTGACCGACAAATCTGTAGAGCCGAAATGCTTTACCGAGAATATGTTGGTGATTGGCATGAACGAAAACGGTTGGATGCTATGAATGCAAAAACATGATAACGAATTAAACGATATTATCAACAACTTATGTGACCAGAAAATTAGTCTACAAGCAAAATTTTAAAAAAAGACTACATAATAAAGAGAGGACGACTCACGCAAAATTGTGAGGACAGTCCGGAGTTCGTTGTACATGCCACTATACGATGGAGGATTGTACGAAGTTGTCACGATGAATCAGGACATCCAGGATGCGAGGGCACAATCCAACGAAACATTTCTGGTTTCCCCAAACGCGTAGCTACGTTAAGTTTTATGTCAGTGCTTGCATCAACTGTTATCTCAACAAAATACCAGCCAGTAAGCGAGAGCGGTGCATGTTCATCGAGGAAGTTGTTCTTATACCTTTCCGTGTCTTAGACGTGGATCATTTGGGTCCCTTTCTGAGAAGCGAACGTGGAAACGTTGATATAATATCTGTTCGAGATACGAGCGCCAAAAACGTAATCGCAATGCTACGAGACGAAACATCTTTCTTTGGGTTGCCGACTCGCATTGTATCTGATAGAGGATCCGTTTATACATTTTCCGAATTCTGCAGTCTGCATGACATTCAGCATGTACAAGTACCGGTATGTACTCCACGTGCTAATGGCCAGATGGGTCGTATTAACCACACTGTACTCACGAAACTACGCTGCTCGACGATCAACCGTAAGGATTGGGACCATTATCTACTGATAATTCAGTGGACTCTGAATCCCCAACCACATTCCACCACGTGATTCATGCCAAATTAGGTGTTGTTCGACTTTCAAGTACGTGATGTAATAGTCAATCGAGTGATGTTAGCTCTGAATTTAACATTGATACTACTTTAACACCCGAAATACGAAAAATCGCAGCCACCGTATCCTTCACGCAAAACAGCTTTAAAACCAACATTTTGACAAAAAATACAAGCAATCGCATAGTACCGAGAAGCAGACCTCGTAGTAGTCAACAACGTTCGTACCGCTTGTGGCGATTCGCTGAAACTCGAGCCGAAGTATAAAGGACCATTTTAAATTACGAAGGTTCTTCACCACGATAGGTACGTAGTGGAAGATCTGCCCAATATGCGAAGGCGAGGAAGAAAAAACAGCGGAGTATATACCACTGGTGGACTCAAGCCGTGGTATCACCTCAGCCCGGAAATAAACTGTATTAATGTCCCAGACAATAACCATTGTCGGGACGGATATGGATCGGAAGTGGCCAAGCAGTCAACTTCAGCTGATCTGGTAGCGCTGGTTCGCCGAAGAATATCGAGCAAATCAAGATTTCAAGGAATGCGTAGAAGGCTGTCGTTGTGAGTGGTCATATTATCTCTCGTTTTGCATAAGTTGCTAATAGACATACACGTAAGTACATATAATAATATGTCGTGTTTCAATTAGCCATCTTCCATTTCAGCCATCCTTAACAATCGGTAGAATTTGTTGAGCTGATATTTAACTTTTCTTAACGAGGAGTTTGATTCACTCAATAGTGTTTCTTTAGGTAAATCTTCTGCCTAAATATGGAAAACTTTCTGTGTTATATCAACATATAGGTGAAATTTAGTTTTGAGCCAGACGATGTGTTTATAACACCCGAACTGCCTAGGCCAGGACCTTTACTAGTTAATCTATGGAGAATTGATGATGATATGTTTTAGTTGGGATAGCCACCGATACATTATTTAATTGACTATTTATTAATGCTCGATTATCGTTGTCTAATTTGTCTTTGAAGAATTGTTCAAATGGTGGCGTGAAAAAACTATTACTTTCGTTGAATAAGCTCAATTTCAATAGGCATACTGAAGTATCTATTATATTTGTAACACCACTAAATTGAGTTGCTGCAGTTGTTAACGTTCTTATATAACCCCTAATAAGTTGGTATCTACTGTTTTGCTGGATATCTGCTGTTGTGTTGATAAACTATCTGAACTAAGATTCCTTATTTTTCTGTAAGAATTATGGTTTTATAGTTAGTTTTCAACCTTATATCTGTTTTATTACTCCATTTCCATTTACAAGTACTTTTTTGCACATAATCAACTATTGATTTGTTGAATCAGTTCTTCACTATTTTTTTCTCCTTGTACAAAACAGAATGTGGATTTAGTTTGTTGTATATAAAATAATTAAATTATATTTGTCCTAGCAAATTTGTTAATTTAGTTTTTTGATTTTTTTGTTGATTCTCTTATGATCCCACTAGACAGTTACGTGGAATGCGTCGTGATGTGCAAATATTAGGTGAATTTCCAAAATATCACAATGTGATTACATTTTATGCATATACTTCTTATATACATGTATTCATGCATTGTATTTGTTTGCGCCGGGACTCTTTTGTGCCAACCTTTGATTTTATTATTTTGCGTAGAAATGCACAACGCAATGATTGAACTTTAAGATTGGCAATTATCTAAATAATGCGTGTATTTATATTGTATTTTAGAGTCTTGTTTATCACAATTCCTTAAAATTTTAATCGAAAAATATATGATCACTAGATGTTACAAATTAGCACAATCAAAAGATTTGGATGCTTCACACTTAAGTTTATTCTTCCTAACCACGATTCAATGAATTCCCAAGACACTAGATAACTGACTGACTCAGCCGAGCATTTCACCTACGTTCAATTGCGCAAGGAATTCGCTAACCAGACAAACGTGCCAGAAAAAGAACACCGAGTTTGCGTCTTTTCGCTGGTATGCCTGCCTTTGTCCATGAACTGTAATCCAATCTCTTCGATTACGGATCCACTTCTTGGCAGTGCACTAGCTGAATGTGCACGGGTCAGCAATTTGGCTGAGAATGAAAAATAGAAAATGGAATTGCAGTGTGTGACAAAATTTAGGATTCATGAAGGTTGACTGAAATATTTGAAATTGAATTAAATTATTGAATTAAAATATTTGATATTGAATTAAATTATTGAATTTGGGTGAAATGCCGGCAAAAGGTAAATACAATTGCTCTTAAAGGGAACATTAAATGATTGATCAATTCATCGGTGAATTGAATTGAAATGATCGATCAATTGATAAATCAATCAAACAAATCGAATTAATTATGAATGGGCTAATTATTACAGTGCTAATTAACTTTAAATAACTATATAAGTTGATTGAAGCGTTGATGTTGCCGAGTGTCAGGACCTCAACAGTATTGCTTATGAAAAATACTGAACACTTCGGCTAAATCATAGTATCGTAATAACTTATACGGAATTTTCGTAAACTATCTAATTGAACTTGTTTCTATGCAGGCTTCTTTTCGTGAAGGTCCCTCGAGCAATTTAAAATGATAATTGACCTGCGGATATCATATAATAATTGATACAATTTTCATTGTGACGTCACGAAAATTGATGTAAGGTAGATATTATTGTCGTTTCGGCGATTATCTAGGTGCAGATTTCAAAATTGCAGCGGTTCAAATTTGTGAATTTTTCAGTTTTTTGTAGCCTTCTAGCGGTCACATTCCTCAATTAACTTTGATTTTAAGTAAACAAAAGTAAAACTTTATATTTAAGTGTTTGCACTTACTTACAAAACTCTATTAAAATCACGACCTATCTTTTCATCTGTCAGTCCATTCATCTATCTGTCTATCGCAGCAAACCATGAATAATTGTTCCTTGATAGTGTACGATTCAAATAAATGTTCCGACGTACTTAAGTGGAGTCATGCCTTATAATGAAAGGACACATAAAAATATTTATCGAAGGAATTCATGCGGTATATCAAATGAAAGGTCTTGATGATGTTTTTAAAAAGTTCTTAATGCTTCGTTGATTGCACCAACAAAATCCGTGATTTGAAATTATTAATTGGAAAGAAAATCTCATCCTTAATTTGGGCTCTTTTCATAGCAAACTCTTCAGTCAGATCTGCTATCTAAGCAGATTCAACCGGTTGCCAATGATGATAACGCCAATGACGTATGATATTAAGAACTTATTTAATTAATTCATTAAGCGAGCTGAATTTCCCAATATCCTTGAAATATGCTAAAGAAAACTTTGTGGCAATGAATACTTCCACATGTGCAAGTTTCATTCAAAACGACGTACAGTGGAGAATTTCTTATTAAAAGTTGATCAAAAGTCGTTTAACCAAATTATTGTCGAATCGTGATTTTTATTGCATACTTTTAAGGTTTAATTACCGTTACATTCAGCACAACATAACTTTTTGCCGGTGCGCTCTTCCTTGAACCGTACCAGCATTTGAAGCCCAGACATCGTGCAAATCACTTGTGCTTAGTTTCGATTTTTTTTATGCAGAAAAATTCACTTAAAATCCTAATGGATATTCAAGAAGAAGGTATGAATGTGAATAAAAAATGTATATTGTTTTCATTATACTTGAAAAAGTAACGTTTCCAACCACATATATTAGAGATTATAAATTTGTTTTTTTTTTTCTTGGTATTCAACATATTCAAAGGTGGTTTTGTATGCCAGTTAAGCTTAGTTTAGTTATAATTTTATGCAAAACATAAAAATGACTAACAATTTTTTTCTTGGAAGACAACTTAAAAATTATTAGCAAATGTCTTGAAAATGAACAGAGTTTCACTGGGTCCTATTTTAAAAGCTTTCAAGTTTCAATTCAGGCAAAAATGCGAAGCTGCTAGCAACAAAGAAGAATGCTTCTTAAAGAAAAACGAGTTATGGTTTAATAACACCATAATACCACCTTCTTGGAGAAGAAAACCCTCCGGGCGACCATCAAACGTTTTCAATGAATCGAGTTTCTCGACCAAGAGGCGCAAAAATAAAGGCTTTGAGAGGAATAATGGCATGCGAGCAGTTAACTTATGCTGCTCAAATGAGTTTGCGTACTGCAAGATATAGTGATGCTTCTCAGGTAAACAAGGATATTCTTTCTAGCGTCGCAAATATCTTTCAGGATTCATTTGTTCCACTAGGGTTCATATCCCATATTGATGACCAGAAAAAGTTGATTTGGCAAAACGCAATCAAACAAATCACATTATTCAATAAATTAAAAACCCCGCAAATGAAGAAATCCACTATGTAGGAACTCAAATCAAAAACTTGAGAAAATTAAAATACGAGAGCTTTTGGTGGTATACTTCAAATGAAGCACACATTGGCATTTACAATGATCGATGGGAAGGTCTGCAATGCTGCGACAACCAGGTCATCAACAATGAAGGGGTATATATGCGTGCAAACGTCGAACAATTTTAATAACTTAAATAACCAAGCCACAGAGAATCCAGAAGCCCATAAGTTTTGAGTCTCAGCACTGCATACAATAATCCAATTTTTTTAAACCTTAGTTCATATATCACATAAAATACTAATAAACAAGTTAGGTAAACAGACCTACGCTCATGTCAGAAGGGTTTTCTACTCAACTTCTCAGAAATGCAGTCACCAGCAATGAATAACGTCAAGTAATATGTCAAACAGATGTGCACGTTCAAAAGAAAATCCATTATTTTTCTACTTTCAACGGTCGCCATTTTGTAGCAAATCAACAAAAATCATTCAAATCATGAATTTTCAAAAATATTAATGTTATTGACCTTATTTGAAAATTTCAAGAAGATCAAGTCAAAACTGCAGTGACTGATTGGATGAAAAGTCCATAAAATACCAAAATCATGTGTTATTGTTGTTGGAATTGGGGAAATTTCAAACGGCTATAACTTCCGTGTATATCATTCGATTTTCATCAAACTTACAAAGTTTAAGAATCCTAAGTAGGAATATGTAAATATCGAATTTCGATCAGGTTAAGGATACCGATGCGATTTTATTGAGAAAAAGTTTAATTCGAATATCATACTATTATTAACAAAGTTGAGTGAATTCCGACTTTTGAGGTATTTGTTGTTATTGTACTCATAAACATCTACCACCACATTTTTTTCAGATCTTTCGGATCACAGGTGTCCAATCGCGAGGGGGGGACACAAATTTTTCGTGTATTTCCCCTCCCTGCGCGTCCCTTGAAGCAAAAAGCATCAAACTAAGACCTGTTTTGAAAAGCTCTCATCAAGACCTTTCATTTGATACCTATATCGGCTACCTTTGATTATTTTTTTTTTCGGTGGCCATTCCCCTATATGGGCAGACTCCCCCCCCCCCCCCTTAAATACCTTATAATACACCTGCATACAAAATTTGATGTTTCTAGGTTAAGTAGTTTGCGAGAAAAAGTGCTGTGACACACGGACGGACGGATGGACGGACGGACAGACAGATGGACAGACAGGTCGCGATTTTAGTAGGGTTTTGTAAAATTATTTTACAAAACCCTTAAAAAATGCCAAACTAGGTCAGAAGACGAAAAAAATAGTGGCTGAAACAAAATTTATATACAAAGCAAATTTAGAGAGGAAATGGGACTGCTGGTGGATATTCCCAAGGCAGGTTTCGGCAACACTAATGACGGATACACTTCCAGGAGATTTTTCTCGAATCCTCAAACTACTGCTTGCATCACTAGACTTGATTTTAGACTCATAAACCAATGCAAAATCATTTTAGAAGCTTTATCAAGTAGGCACAAAATTGATGTCCGAAAATTTGAAAATTTGGCTGAACAGACAGCAAAACTTTGTGTACAGAGTTATGAATGGTATTCAATGTCTCCAACCATGCATAAGATCTTTAGACATGGCACCATAATAATTGACCATGCTATACTGCCTATTGGCCAACTATCGGAAAAAGCTGCTGAGGCCCGGAATAAACACTTCCGTGCTTAAAGGCAAAATTATTCGAGAAAATTTTATAGAGAAATATGTAATAGAGACATTTTAAACAAACTCATGCTAAGCTCTGATCCTTTGCTAAGCAGTGCGAGAAAAAGGCCCCAGAAAAGAAGTAAACATTTCTCCAGCTCTTAATGCTGGAGACATTGGACACAATACAAAATGTTAATGATGTGGAAGACATATCCTGTAAAAATGAGTCCGATTAATTTCCACTTATCAAAAGAACTTTTTTTTCAAATACTCAAATACATATTTCTTTTGAAACACATTTTTTATAAATAAAAACATATAATCACGTTTTACTGCTTATTATTATATATCAAGTTGATAATAATCAAAAAATTAATTTTGATCAACTTTGGAGCTTAAATACTCCGCTGTGCAAAGACTCCCAAAACAGTTAGTATTTATATCAAAGGAACTTCTTTAAAAGATTTTCAATTGTTGCCTGCGTCAAATCACAATACCATAATTGTTGACTCAAAATACGAACATATCAACCACTCATGACTACGGATTGATAGAATTCCGAAAAATTCCATTAGTAGAAGCCAAACAAAACTTTAATTGGATAAAATAGGCTTATTCACAGATTTTTCATAATTACGTTCTGATTATTGACCGGAAGATATTTCATATTTATTGAATATGCACAAAAATTTATTGACACCACTCTCGCTCAACTCTCACCCTAGCTATTCGCAATAACCTTGTGAAAAATTTAAATTTTTTTTAAATTTCATGACCGAAAAATATTAAAAATCATTGTGCTATTATTCATATGAATTAAAAAAAGATATCTCCCCACATTTATAAAGATTGATTCATTTATGCTGCGAATAATTAATCGCATAAAATTAAGTGCTTATTAAGTGAACTTCATTAAAATGAATAATTTATTGTATCTATAATATGTCACAAAAAATATTAAATTTTCATAAATGTTTGGATAACGTGGGAAAATGGCTGATTGTTGTTTGTTAAGGTTTTAAGCAGATTTTTATTTAATGTTCACATATATGAAAAGCGGTTAACTAGATAAAATCACTTAATGCATTATTGATGCAGCTACTCCTGGAGTTACATATGAGAAATAGTTATGAGTTACAATAGGAAGATTTTCTGTAACATTACGGTAGATCGATTTGCAAAGATTAGATAGGTAGTAGACCTCACAGCAATTTTGATGGCTGGAAATAAATATTTACGTGATTCTTGAACTCTTGTTGTAAAGATTCGTAACAATACAAAAAGTAGCCCAACCTGATTCAAATGTAGCACAACGAAATTAAACCAAGACAAGCCTTTGAAAAGGCTGCTAGTAGAAGAACTGTAGTAATCGAGCGGTTCTACATGCAAACTGCTCGAGAAACTTCAAGAGTAAATTAACTAGATGCGGAAAAAACTAAAGTTAAATTAGCAACTCATTGAGCACCGGTACGCCAAAAGCGAGACGACCATCGGTGAAACGTCAATAAATTCAAGGGCAATTGAGCTTTCAAAGTGTGGTTGCGTGATTTTTAGTCATTTGATAGATTTAAGGTAGGCAAACTGAATCAGTTCCTTCAGATCAAAATAAGTACAGCAGAGAATAATTCATCCCAAGAACCAACAAGCAAACTAGTTCTCGCGATTAGAAAAATTGGAGGAAGAAAAATTGAAAGCCAAGTATCCAATGTTATTCACCGTCAAGCATTGGCTGCCAAAATGCTTCCAGAATACTTTGCTATCCAGATGAAAATATCTGTAAGAGTAGTTAAATTCATTAAAAATAGTGGTCTTAATACTCGCCTCATCAAACAATTATGCTCTGAAATGAACTCTGCACATGGAACTCTGCTTTTCCACACGGAAGTGCGTTGGCTTTCCAAAGGAAACATGTCGTCGAGGATGTATGAACTGAGAGAGGATATACGAATACTCTTAATTGATAAGAACAAAGAGTTGTCAAAACAGTTCTGTGAATCCAAATTTCAAATAAGTCTCGCTAACTTAGTTGAGGTGTCCTTGTGGTCATTCAGCATTCCTGTGAAAATAATTACAGAGAGGGCAAAAATATTTTGACTCAGATGATTATCGAATCGGTATACAAAAGTGGCGCCTAATATATGTAATTGCAAATAAAGGGCTAACTAGTGAAGCGATAACAACACCGGAAACTATTCCAGCTCGAAAAAAAATCGATTCTAGCCATGCGATAAATTTACACAACAATTCTCTGTCCAACATTTGTTTATACGATATCTTATTAATATTTTCCTTAACTATTTTCATTTTTTGTTTCTATTTTTTTGTCTGTTTCGGCGATTTCATTAATGAATATTTTTCTTCGCTATTGAACATATTGATGTTCCTTAGTTTGGATGCATTATTTTTGAACGATCAATCTTATTTTATTTGTGAAAGATCAATCTTACTTTTGCCCGTTCTTTTAACAATGTATTAATTAGTAGCATTCAACTTTTACCTTTAAACTTATATTAACTATTAAAGCAATTGATAGTGAGAAAATTATATAAGTAAGATGAATCAAGTGTTCTAAATTATGTTACGAAACTACCTACCAGAAATGAAAAATCCAAATATAATGCCGACTCAAGCCGGGCGAGTCTAGGGTCCCGGGTTGCTCTGTCGAAGACGGGAGTGATTGCCACTTGTCTACGCGTGAATTTTTCACCCAAGCTTCGGGACGTTTTTGGTTTGCGCCGGAGTCTTCTCTCCAAGGAAAGCTATCACGATCACTGAAAATAGCTCCATTGTCTCAGCACTGCCTTTATATTAACCTAGAATAGGAGAAGGGGAAAAAACCACCCAACAAATTTCCACAATAATTCCGCAACGTGTTTATCGCGAAGCTTAATTGCCATTCACCGCGAGCTGAAAATTGAGGCCAAAAGTTGGCTTACTCCATCTCGGCATCTGCAAAAACTTTGCGCAAAAGCTAGGCACATTAAAATTCCTACTCACACCCCCGGACCAAGTTTCACAATTTTTCTTTTTGCACGTTCTTGAATGGGAAAAGTTAAAAAAAAAACACCGATTCACTTTACTTCATAACTCACATAGAAATATAATTCAATATCCAATGAAATTATTTCTTAAATCTACTAATGTACTCAACTATCCTCACTTAGAGCTTTCGTCGACAGGGGCACCTGGTAGACTTTCCGCTTGGTTGTATTTCCCGTTTGATTGACTTTCATGCGCAGCAGAGTCCCTGAATAAATTAACGGTAACTCCTCCAGGCGTGCACCTGTCGAACCGAAATTTTTAGGGAAACTCATAAGGAAATGAACACGATAACTCAACCAACGTTTCTTTCCTTCTATGCCAACTCTGTAATGATGCTACTCGCTTACTGGGTATGATTCCAATCAACTTTTTCTCGCTGATATGTCCTTCCCACTTGGGCTCATAAAACAGAAGAGCACTCCTCATCCATTGTCAGGTCCGTCCTAGTCTCGGCCAGGATTTCAACTCCGTTAAAAAACTCTTCAGTAAAGTTGGCTGCAACTTCTTGGAAGCGTGAAATCCAGCACCACCATTGACCTTTGTGATTTTCAGCTATCCGTAACTCCAACCTTCTTTGCTGGAAAATAAACGCTAACATACATGTTAGCTGCGATGTTTATGTTTACTCTATACAGGAGTTGAAATTGAATTCTGCTTTCCGTTTTGAGAGTCCGTTTTGAGAGGAGTTTTCCTTTTTTGTGTATGTCTTTCACTGTCGGCAGCTCCAAGTTGATAATATTGATGGTTGGTTGATGTATTAGAAGCTAGACCAGCGTCAATATCATCTATAATGTGGTGCAGAAGATCACCACAACTTGTTCAGTATTACAGTCTGCTCAGGATTCTTTGGTGCTTTAGTTGGGGCTACTGGCGAAGACTGCTAGACAGGGCTCGATTATTCGAGGTAATTATTCATAAATTATGGTACTCCAATTTCACAGACTAATTTTTCGGGCTAGCTTGTTGCACCATGGGTAGGGAGAAATGGTGTATTTGACACCAATTTCATGTTATGTCTTTCAGCGATACGGACGCGAAAGGTGGGACTTCTTCTTCGTGTAGGTGTCGCCCGTACTGTACCTAACTTTGCCAACATCTGCTGCGTAGGCTTCTATATTTTTCAGTGCAAATAGTATTGTCGTTATTCCAACGAATCTTACTTTCACTTGAGCTACCGTCCTGAACAGAAAAAAATTATCTTTATATGATACGGCCAAACATAAAGTTTTGTTTTGGAGTCGATACTCTTCAGCCACTTCCACGAGTCAGCCAATTAAATTGCGCATTTGATTGCTTTTGTGCGTATACGTAGGCTAGAGGTCGATTTCTTTTTGCTTCGTGGTGTTTCTCATATGGTGGACTACTTGCCTGCCGCGAATAGTTTTTGTTGCTGTGGTTGTGGTTGTATAGATGTCTGCTATCATCCTAACTTACATGCTATGTTAGCCATTTTTAGGGTTTTGTAAAATAATTTTAAAAAACCCTTCTAAAATCGCGACCTGTCTGTCCGTCTGTCCGTCTGTCTGTCTGTCCGTCCGTCCGTCCGTCCGTCCGTCCGTCCGTCCGTCCGTCCGTCCGTGTGTCACAGCAATTTTTCTCGGAAACCACTTAAGCTAGAAGTATCAAATTTTGTATGTAGGTGTAAAGTGGTGACCTCTTCAAAGTTCAATTGCAAAAAAGTTTTATAAGCTATTTAAGGGGGGTCTCCCCATGTAGGGGAGTGACCCCCCGAAAAAAAAATTTCATTGGAGGTAGCCGATATGGGTATCAAATGAAAGGTCTTGAAGAGAATTTTTCAAAACAGGTCTTAATTTGGCAAAGTTTGCGTCGAGGGGCGCACAGGGAGGGGAAATACACGAAAAATTTGTGTCCCCCCCCTCGCGATTGGACACCTGTGATCCGAAAAATCTGAAAAAAATCAAGGATGTAGGCCTTGATGAGTACAACAACAACAAATACGTGAGAAGTCGCAATTCACTCAACTTTGTTAGTAATAGTATGATTTATAGATTTTATGTTTTCTTGAATAAAATCCTAACGGTACCCTTAAATTCTATGAAATTCAGTACGCAGATGTCGTTTCATAAGATTCATCTATCCTGAAAGTTTCATAGAGATTGAATTATATTTAATGAAGATATAACGGTTTGAATTTTCCTGTATTACTATGGAACAATATGCGCTGCATGTATTACTATGGCAACATATGGCTATGGAACAACATGCGCTTTTTACCGACTCAGACACTACAATTTTGCTAGGATTTGCATGAAAATTTCAGGAATGATAGGTTTCATGCATACCTCAGCTAGTGGTATCAGTAATCGTAAAACAAAATAGTGGCTGTTTTAAATGCGAAGATTGCATAATTTTGAGTTATTTTTTCCCAACTTCAACGTTCAAGGTGCATGCTTTGAACACTTGATTCAATTTAATGTATGACTGAAGATGAGTGCCTACAATTAATACTCATAAGTGAAACAAGTCAAGGAGGCGGGAGGGAGCTTCTAGCAAAAGGGCTTTGTAACAACTCTAGGATTCGAAAAAATTGGGAGTTAATCGATGATAATAGTACAGGAGAGTGGCCCCTGAAAAAAAAAATTCATCAAACGTAGCTGATATGAGTATGAAATAAAAGTTTTCATGGGAGCTTTTCAAAACAGTACTTAACCTGCCAGTTTTTGCTTCATTGGGGGCACAGGGGGGAAATACATGAAAAATATGTTTCCTCCCTATCGAATGGACATCTGAAATAATTATCAAGGGAGATATTTATGAGTATAACAATAACAAAAACCTCAGAAGTCTAAATTCGTTCAACTTTGTTAATAATAGTATGATCTTCGAATTTCATATTTTCTCCAATAAAATCGTCATTGACATGCTTCTTGACTTTATTCAATCTGGTGACTGCATTTTGAAAATTGAATACAAAACCCTTCTGACATGAGCGTAGGTCTGTTTACCCAACTTGTTGTTTTTATTGATTATATCATATTCATAATTGCAAAAATTTCAAAAGTAACATGGCTCGAGTTATTCAATCTGTTTTCATACAAATTGTATACTTACTGCAGAGGCAAGTGCTGTGGTTTGGAAGGAACTATCAACTGTCTGGGTTCGAAATAATGATTTCCAGGTGGAGAAGCGTGGACAGGAGGATAATTTCATCTGAGTTCGGTGCTTAGTGAGTCCCTTTGTTCGTGTGTAACTAACGCTGAATGAATCGATATCATCTTTCCAAGCCAAGCTGGAGAGATTCACTGCTTAAGCAATCAAATGGGGCATGCCTCAAACAGATCCGCGGGGAAAACGAATCCTAAAAACTGTAGCCACGATGGACCTCGTCACATTAAATGTTAGAAGCATGTCAACTTTCCGCCGTATTGGCTATGCAGGAACCATGCCGGATGTGACATTTGCCTAGGAGTCCTTAGTATGGAAGAAACACAATTGGAGAGTATCAGAGGACAACTCAGCCAGTGATCATCAAAGCATTCTGCTTGAGATCAGTGATGTTGCCTCCCGACGTCCATGCTGTTGCCTTTCTACAATTGGGTGGAACACCGGAAGGATGGACGTCGAGAGATTTGTGGAAGTGTTCACAGCAGGTGCCCTGCAGCCAGGAGACTCGCAGGGGATGGAAATACTGGTAGCTCAAGACGTGGTGAACTCAACTATGAGCATCATTACGACTGCTTGCAATGCTTCTATACCCCATCAAAAACCCCGGCACGGCAAGCCCCAGTGTGGGTCGACTGAAATCACTGAAAAGAGAAGGGAGTGTCTCAAGCATTGACGCGAGGCTTAACAGACATGGGACCCTGACGAGCCATGCAACCAGATAGCTGCATATTAGTCAACTGGGCAATGCCTTCGCAAATTGACTTTCAACAGCAAGGCTTGCTGCTGGCAAAACTTAGTGGACAATGTGAGCAAGGATCCGTGCGCCTTGGCTTGAAGCTAGTTATACCTGCTCTTGAAGCTCTACAAAAACCTTGCAAGAATGATGCAGAAAATATAGACGGGATGGTGTGAGTATACTTCCCCGTCTATGTTAATGCTGTGTACAGTGAAACAGCAGTCGCGTGTCTACTCTTCACTCAGCCAGAACTGGAAGAAGCAGTCTGGATGGTGTTCCAGCTGAGGTATTGCAACTTGTCTATCACCATTGTCCTGACTTGCTGGTTAACACATTCAACGCTTGCCTACGAAATAGGGTTTTCCCTGTATGATGGAAAGTAGCGAGGGTTGTACCGATCAGCAAGGGGAAGGGAGATCTTAGATCATCATCTGCATACCACCAGTTATGCATGCTAGACACTGCTGAGAAAGTGCTAAAGAAACTCATCAAGGGAAGACTCACTGATGCGATTCGTGCTGCTGGGATCTATCTCCTCGGCAGTACGGCTTTAATTGCAGAGGTGGTGAGCGCGGTCCAGAAGTTAGAGGCATATAGCTGCACCAAGCGACAGATCGTCGTATTGGTGGCACTCGAAATTACGAATGCCTTCAGCTCCGATAGATACGTGGATGGGCTAGAAAGCACTTTTCAAACCATAGAATATCTAATGCGGCTTTTGAGGGAATACCTGAAGGACCGAAGCCTACTTTATGACATGACACAAAAGATAGAAGTTACATCGGGTGTTTCCCAGGGATCTATCATTAGTTCAGACCTGTAGAATGTGTCTTACGACGGGCTACTGAGATGGAGATGCCAGATAAATCGCGGTTGATTGACCATGCGGATGATGTTGTGGCTCTAGTCACTGGACTGGATCACTGCACGTGGGTTCAGTTTGGCACTGGAGAAAACCGAAGCGATCATCTTGACAAAAAAGAGAATTTCTGGGGTAAGGATGATCAGTGCTGGAGACAATCGAATCGAAGCCAGCGGTGAAGTACCTTAGGCCACTGACCGAATCAAAGATGAGTTTCTCTAAGCAAATCAGGGCAACGGCTGAGAATGCTGCTTCGGGAGTATCGGCTCTGAGTTAACTTATGGCTCACGTAAGGGGACCAAGTCCATCAAGAAAATCGCCTCTTGTGAGTGGTGTATGGTCAGTGCTACTATACGGAGCAGAAATATGGGGTGATGGTTTCAATAAAGAGGTATACCAAAAACGCTTCGCACAGGTACAGAGAAGAGGAGCACTGAGCATTACATCTTCGTTCCAAGTTGGGACGAGAGGACTTCTGAAATTTTTGAAATTGTGCAAAGTGCAAAACCTCTCAGAAAACGTTCAACAGAATGAAGCAACTTTCCCGCTGGATTTTAAAAAGGGAAAAATTTGTCCGATTATTAAAAATGATGATAAGTGTGACAGCTACAATTATCGTCTAATTTTCGTTTTATCTTTGGTAGCTGAATTTTTTGAACGCTTTATCAAAAGCAGGCTGACAAAGAACTTGTTAGAAAACAAAAACACTTTTAACAATCACTACAGCTTTTGGGAAGGCTTGGACACCGAAGGCGCAGTGTTATCCCTCACAATTTTTTTGTATTCGGAACTTGATATGGGCAATAAAAATGAAGTTAACTGATTGTGCGTTAGTTTAATCCATAATCCAATATTGTATCGCAGTTTTGGGAGGTACGTGTAGCACCCAGCGTGAAAATAAGAAAAAATACATTAAATCAGTAACATACTCTACATTTAAACCCTAAAGTTCTCCACTCGCTAATAATAACAATAGGAAAAACGTTCTCCACTACAACAAAGCTCAAACTCAAAAATATATACAATATATAGGCCCTAGAAGTTTCGATTTGCTACCAGACTTCATTAGATGTGCTAATTCATTAGAATCCTTTAAAATTGAGATAGAACAAGTTGGGTAGATAGACCTACGCTCATGTCAGAAGGATTGTGTACCCAAAATACGAAATGCAGTCACTAGCAATGAATAAAATCAAGAAACATGTCAAACAGATGTGCACGCTAAAAGAAATTCCATTGTTTCTCTATCTTCAACTGTCGCCATTTTGTTTCAAATTAACAAAAACTACTCATATCATGCATTTCCAAAAACATTTATGTTATTGATCTTATAGCACTGCAGCCCCTTTTGGCCTTTGCTTAGAGATGGTTAGAGTTTCTCATTATCTTGATCAAATGTATCGGCAACTCGGGAAAGTGATATGGTCAGTACCACGTTTTGGCCATGTGACCGCCCACCGAGCTGCGATACCTTACTTTATATATAACGCTAGCCTGCAAGTGCCTGCAAGCGCATTTACACGTCCTCAGACAAGGCCAATCCCGCCGAGCGCCAATATCTTTGCTCACTGAGGCAGCAAAGCATTGCTGCAGTTCTGTACAGACCCTTTAAAGATCTTGAAATATTTCAAATAGAAGGATGACTTGTTTCGTCAGTAGAGTAGGTAGGATAATAGAACCCCTTTGGTTTTCATGAGGCCAAAGCAACCCTTAGAATTGTACACATGAATAAATGCTTTGCAGTTTTCTTTGAACCAGCGAAAAAACTCGCCACATTAGACCGCAGAAATTAGTTATCAGCGTGCGTACAGGTCATCAGGTAAAGTTATTCCAGCAAAGCCAAAATCTTAGCTCGCTGATTCAGTTACCATCGCTGCTGCCCTTAATGTAGCTTTTTTGTGATTGGGAGGTGAATTCCATCTACACACTGAGTGTGAGGCTCTCATGCTCGTTAGTGACTGGACAACCCACTAAACACCTCCCCAGTCAACCCAAAAAGGTAGCGCGAAACCGTTTGACACATTTTGTTTGCCATAAGTTTACTGAGAGCCGATACGCCCGAAGCAGTCTATTCAGCCGTTGCTCTGATTTGCTCAGAGAAACTGATCTTCGAGTCGATCAGTAACCGTAGCTACTTCACTGCTGGCTTTGATTCGATTAGTATGCCTCTAAAACTGATCATTTCTGCTCTAGGGATTCTCTTTTTCGTCAAGATCACCAATAAGGTTTTCACCAGTAGTAGACTGAATCAACGAGCAGTCACCCAGTCTCTCACTCGGCGCACTAGCATACCTAGCCTAAGTTTAAGTGTTCAACGACTAGAGCCGCATGCATTGCAACTTTTCATACAGAGCATACGCATGCTCAGATGCCCTATCAAATAACAAGAGTCTTCAACTTAAAAATCAAAAGCTAGAACTCTGAAGGCTATATAGACTAGGCTAATAGAATCCGTGAATTTCCGTGGTTGCGAATAAAAATTAAAAGTGTAAACACACTGACTAGAATAAACGCGAGGATAATACGGAAATATGATGGTGGAGTTATACAATGATTGATTTCCCGGTTTCAGTTAAAATCAAATTACGTTAATACTAAATTAACATCATCCAACACTTTTCAAATGTCCAAAAGTTTAAAACATAATAAAATTATATGAAAGAGCTCGTTAAAAGTCGGTTAAACTCATTAGATTTTCGTTCACACACTTTAAAGTACCCTCCATACACTATTGTATGTGGGTTTGGATATTTTTCGGGAGGGTGGAATGAAGAAAAACATCGCACCATGAAATCCCCAACATCCTTCAAGGCTATCGTGGTCCCAATAAATCTTGCTGTGAAGCCAATGCATATGCAATTTATGCACGTTAATATTGTACAGCTAAGCAAATTCTCTGCAACATTAAGCCATCTAAACCCAGCTAACTATCCCCAAAATATATATACATACTTTACGTACGTTCATGCGTGTATATCCTTGCATTCTCACCGGATATAATGTATGTACCTACATGTAGTAATGTAATCGAGCGACGACTTCCTAAAAGTTTGGTGGAAGCGGTAAACACAAGTATGAGACAGAGCATAGTGTATAGCACTCAAAATCAAATATAAAATCCTCCACGCCACACCCTTCTCAATACTCCGCTTCAGCTCGTATCCTGCGGGAAATAATGCAACAAATCAACTCTGAAAATCGATACATGGCAGCGGAGATGGAGTGGTGGGAAAGCGGCCAAAGTAGCTAATGCTGGACCAAGGGTGGTGAGGGAAAGCCAAAACATTGAGAAATTTGCATTTATATAACACCATTTGTTTGTTTTTAAGCTCTTCACAAAACTTTTTACTCGTCCGTCAACGGCGACAAATCTATCAATTTTTTCAACGTTATTGCTTCTGATTGATTCAAGTCTCTTCAAATATTAAGAGATGCATCAACGGATGCTTCTGAAGATTCTTTATTTAATAAAGAATACTTAGGAATGTCACTCGTCGCGTCTAGATGCTATCTGGATAGGGATAAGGATGAACAGCAGCGGAATGATAACAGGCAATGACTGTTGCATGACAACAAGGATAGCACTAAAATGTTACTTTACATCCAGTATGCCACATACATATTCCATCAGCAAAGAAGTAACGTGATTTGAGTATTTTAGCGGAAACGTTCGGTTTTATGTGTCAATAATTTTGAGAAGGACGGGAGAATTTTAAGGATATCTTTTGAAATTTTTAACAGGGAAAAATCGGATTCTGTTTTCTTCGATTTTAATGGGTAGTGAATTTTTGCTGTTTATATCATTCATACCAGACATTTAAGAAATGGAATGAAAATATTGTGCATGACAAGACTTTTTAAACATACGTAAAGTTGAATGAAACGTATGTATCTTTCAAGGCAGTGAAACATCTATTAAAAATAAATTTAATATGTCGAAATTAAATAGTCGAAAATCTGAATAAATCATCAAAAAACATTTTCCATATTACATATCTACACTTCATTAATAGCTTAACCTGACAATATACATGCGGGTTGTGCCTTAGGGCTTTGCCGGAGTTCAATAATAATTTACTTTAATTACATTACAATATTTTGACACCCACAACATTATCAAATATTAATAGATTATATATATATATATATATATATATATATATATATATATATATATATATATATATATATATATTAGAATGTATGCGGTACAGATGCCCTATAATATAGTAGGTGTTCTGACAAAATTATTTCACCATCGTTTGAACATTACTTGAAATTATGCATATGATTGTAATAATCACATAGAAATACGGTTATATGCATAGTTTCAAGTAATGTTCAAACGATGGTGAAATGACTTTGTCAGAATACCTACTTTATTATTAGGCCTCTGTACCGCATACATTCTAATAAAGAAAAATTATATATAAAAAAAATATTATTAGATTATCAAAGAAGTTTGTAAAAATCATTTGCTCTGACAACTAGTTTTAGCAATTGATTTCTTTTATATTAAGTACACTATTTCCTTAAGACTACCTTAAAAACTACTCATTCGCTGCGTCCATAGAGCGGTTATCCGACGCTCTTATGACAATTCCCGCCTTGTACTCCGTGGCTTTCCTGATTGCCGCATCCACCAGCTTTTCTGCACACAATTTCATTGGCTCCATTCCTGTCTCCTGGTACAGCACCTCATTGAAGTTAGACCTTAGGCCTGTGCAAGCCCGAAGGATTTTTCGCTCCACTAATCCTATCTTACCCCATTTTGTTTTCGCAGCTCCAATCCATATCATCACCACCTATGTGATGATTGGACGCATCAAGGTTTTATAGGCCAAAACCTCGACTCACTTGCTTACTGTCGGATGTTTCCTGAAAAAATGTATAAGAAAATGATACGCATACTCGCATGTCACTTTTTTTCAAAATATTATCAACGTGAGCACCAAAGGTAGCTTTTCCGTCGAAAACTACCCCCCAAGTACTTCGTTTGCCTAGAACAGTGTATTATCTGCCCATTCACCTTAATCCTGGAGTCACAGATGCCTCTTGAATGAAGATCAATGTTTTTGTGGGAGTCCTTGAACACAATTAATTCACTTTTCTTTGCATTTACGTTGAGTCCCCATTTCCGGTAATATTCAGTAAGAGATTCTAAATATTTTTAGAGCTGCATCCTAACAAAGCGCAAATTATGCTCAGATGACCATACTAACAAGTCTTTAGCGAAGAGGTTCACCTGGACTCCGGGCTTATATTCATCTCCAATGCCCAGGACATCAAAGGTGAATATGTTGAAAAGAAATGGGCCTAATGTAGACCCCTATGGGATCCCTGAGTCAATAATAAATGGGTTTGGCCTAGCTCTACCTGCCACCATAAAGGCAGTTCGTCTCCTTATGAATGCCTATAATTTTTACAATATGGGCCAGAAAGTCAAGATTTATCATTTTGTGGAGAAACTTTTTGATCCATCCAGAGTCAAAGACTTTCCCCACATCGATCAGACAAGCTACAACAAGCTCATTGTTTCGCCAACTTCTCGTTATATCGGCTTGGAACATGGCCATAGCATCCACCGTGGAGTGAGCTTTTTTGGAGCCAAATTGTCTTTCAAGGATAAAAAAAATTGTAGGATACCTTCTAGTATTACCCTTTCAAGAAGCTTACCAATATTTGAAAGCAACGAAATCGGACGAGTATCGACTACGTCTATACTGCCCAACTTCCTGGGTATTGTGAATATTTTTGCGCATTTCCATTGCTGAGGGTAGTAACAAGTATTAATGCAGTTATTCAGGGTGATCACGAGGAAAACAAGGAAAACATGGGGAAGCATTTCAAGCATATAATTGAAGATTCCATCAGCCCCTGCTGCTTTTTTGGGACTTAAAAGTGAGTCTCTCAGAACTGACAAACAGACCATGGCCAGTAGGTGCGTCAGAGGGACTTGAAATAGAGAACCGAGTCAAGCACAATTGATTATTGTCCCTGTCGAAATTTGTTGTGGTGCTGCTCACTAACGAAGTAACGGAAGAGTCCTCATTTGCTTTCTCTCCTTGAAGAACTTTCAGAAATGTTTTGCGATAGAGTCATCGATGGCTTTGTCCTCCATAAGCAATTGATCTATCATAAGTCAGGACCCCGGGCAGCCTTTTTCTGCCCGTTATCCTATTGATATGAGGAAACATTCAGGGACCTGGTTTGATACTTTCCAGGGCCCGTTCAAATCGCTCGTTAGCAAAAGCCGTGGTTCTTCTCGAGATCATTTGGTTCAGAGACATAATCGCTTGGTGAATACGTTCATACTCCCAGTTGACCATATTTAAATTGCGGTGGTAGATTCTTACGAGTAGCTTTCAAAGCCGACTACGTCTACAATGAAGCTCCAAGATGTCTTCTGGTGAATGTTACGGGTGACTAGCTTTCATCCGGGGACCACACCACGACCACTAAGGAGATCGGGATGCATGGCTGGAGATGTTGGTGGTCCCTTCACTACCCCATGGTCTGATTTTGGGGGTAGACTTTTTGAGGGAATTCGGAATTACCCTTAATCTCCGGCATGAGCGATGGGATTTCGTTAGTGAAGTCACCTCAACAGCAGGCCACTTGCATAGCAGGTCCATCCTCCCTCACCCAGACGAATTGCGTTTGGAGGAGATGGTGAATGGCGAGTTCTCGCGTATGGGAGAAGGGCTGGGGTGTACCTCCTTGGTGGAGCACGTCATTAAGACGGATGCAATGCCCATCAAGCAGAGATATTATCCGGTCTCACCAGCCCTCCAAAAGCACATCAACGCGGAATTGGAGGAAATGTTGAGTCTGGGGGTGGTCGAGAAAGAAAGATGGAAGTTACCGATTCTGTGTGGATTTCCGAAAAGTTAATAAAGTGACCGAAAAAGACGCCTACCCCCTTCCCTATGTATCAGCCACCCTGGAAAAACTGCGGGACGCCAGGTACTTGTCTACGCTAGACATTAAATCAGCGTACTGGCAGGTGCCAGTGCAGAAGGAGTCTCGACAGTTCACTGCTTTCACCATACCCGGGAGGGGATTATTCCAGTTCTGTAGAATGCCTTTTGGACTGTCAAATGCACCGGCTACCTGGCAGCGCTTGATCGACCGTGTTTTAGGCCCGGAGTTAGAGCCCTATGTCTTCACATACCTCGACGACATAATCATCGTGACGCAGACCTTCGAGAAACACTTGGAGATTTTGAAGGAAGTGTTTAGGCGTCTGAGGGACGCCGGGTTGAAACTTTCGCGGGACAAGTGCTATTTCTGTCGGTCGCAATTGCGCTACCTAGGGTATGTAGTCGATGGGAACGGATTGAGCGCAGACCCTGAAAAGGTCGAAAGTGTTATGAATATCCCCAGGCCACAAAGCGTGAAGCAGATTCGGCAGTTCCTGGGTATGGTATCGTGGTACCGTCGGTTTATCCCAGACCATGCCTCTCTGGTAGCGCCTTTAACAGGGCTCCTGCGCAAGGATAAAAAAATGCAATGGTCTCCGGAGTGCGAATTAGCGTTCAACAGGTGTAAGTTGAAATTAGCGTCAGCCCCAATATTGTCTTGTCCCGACTTCAGTTTGCCTTTTAACGTACAGACAGACGCATCAGATGTCGGACTGGGGGCGGTATTGAGCCAGGCCTTCCCAGAGGGAGAGCGGGTAATCTGCTATTTAAGCCGGTCGCTGAGTAGGGCCGAAAGGAAATATTCCACGACGGAAAAAGAGTGCCTAGCCGTCCTTTGGGCAGTAGAAAAGCTTCGGCCCTATATCGAAGGAACGAAATTCAACGTGATCACGGATCACCATTCCCTGGTCTGGCTGCACAATCTAAAGGACCCCACGGGTCGGCTGACCCGGTGGGCCGTGCGGCTCCAGCAGTTCGATTTTGATGTGATACATCGAAAAGGGAAAGAGCATTTGGTGCCGGACGCACTCTCAAGATCAGTCCCGGAGGTAGGGAGCATTGAAAGCGACAGTCCACCAAACGACAAATGGATACAGGGGATGATGGACAAAGTACGAGGCAATCCAGACCAATTTGCAGACTGGCGGGTGGAGAGAGATATCCTATGGAAAAGAATCCCAAACCGACATGCGGAACTCAGTGGGAATTTCTGGAAGCAGGTAGTGCCAAAGTCGGATAGAAGTAAAGTCCTCCAAGAGTGCCACGACGATCCCACTGCCGGCCACATGGGCGTAAGTCGTACCTACGACGGAATTGCTCAGAGATTCTTTTGGCCCAAGATGCGTTCTGATGTTCAACGGTATGTCTCAAGATGTAAGGTGTGTCAGTCTACTAAAGTGGAGCGACAGCGACCCTTTGGAACAATGGCCACGCGAGCTGGTCAAGCAAGGGAGCCCTGGGAAACTATTTGCATCGATCTGGTGGGACCTTTGCCTCGGTCAACGCAGGGGCATACTCATATCCTGACCGTTGTGGATTATTTTTCCAAATTCTCTTTGATTTTTCCATTACGGCAGGCCTCGGCGGCACAAGTGTCGAAGATTCTAGAAGATAGAGTATTTTTGCTGTTCGGAGTGCCTGCAACAGTGGTATGTGACAACGGCGTGCAATTCAAGTCAAAGGAGCTGCAAGCGCTGCTGTCAGCCTATGGTACGGATGTGCAATATACCGCGTTCTATCACCCTCAGGCTAATCCAGTGGAAAGGATCAATCAAAACATTAAACGGATGCTGCGGGCCTATGTGGGAGAAAACCATCGAAAGTGGGACCGAGACTTAGGGCGAATCGGATGTGCGTTACGTACATACACACATGAAGTTATGGGGAGCACGCCTTATTTCGTCAACTTCGGTCGAGAGATGGTAGTCTCCCGGAAGAGGCCAGTTCAGCCAACGGAAGTGAATACTTTGAGGGATCCCTTGAAAAGCGCCGAGAAGCTAAGGATGGTCCGGGATGAGGTACTGAAACACCTCAAGGAAGCTGCAGGCAAGAGTACGCAGCGATACAATTTAAGGAATAGACCTCCACCATTTAAAATCGGTGACTTGGTATGGAGGCGGAACTATGCCCTGTCAGATGCGGCTCAATTCTATTCGGCAAAGCTGGCACCCGAATATCTGGGGCCATATCGAATCGCAAACCGCGAGTCCACATCTTCTTTCACCTTGACGGATATAGGCGGCCGAAATGCAGGCGTCTGGCACGCGAAGGATTTAAAACGCTACGTTGAGTAGCGATACCATCGTAGGGAGGTTCCAACAAAAAAAAAAAAAAGTAAAACAAATAACAAACCGAGGGAAACAAAGACGTGAGTAATAAAATGAAGAAAGCTAAATGGACGGCACAACATTAAAAATTTTTGAAAAGTAAAAGAAAATGTTACCATAAGCCGGTCCAGGTGACGGTTGTAGCTTGGCGGGGCGTCGTTGTTTTTTTTTTCCTCCTTGCTGCGTTGTTAGACGTTTTTTTTTGAGTTTTTTTTTCCCTTCGCACTTCGTTTGAGTTTACTTTCCTTGTTTCCTTTATTCTTCCGCATTTGTCTGTTTAACTCCGGCCCACCTAAAATAGTTTAGCTTGAATTAGATAAGGATTTTCCTTTAATTAGGAACGTTAGTAATGGGGAGGTAGTTTAACCCACTTTTCCTCCAGGAATACGCTGGGACAGGCAACGATAATAGGGATGATTGGTGGAGGGATAGTTATTTAGGCAGGCAGTTATAAGATAGGGGACTAGGGATGATTGATGAAGGGTAATTACCATAAAAGGATTATCACATTAAGACTATATACATATATATATATATACCCATACCGTTTTACTTAGACGCACAGGTAGAGAGGAGGCATAAATAGAGTTAGGGATAAAGCTCGATAAGAAGTAGGAAGTAGGGAAGTTTTGGAATTTTATTAAGATATTGGAGTATATGGGAATAGGTTTGGAAATGGAAGGAAGTTGCAAGTAACCTGTTACTTTAGAAGTACAGCCGGTAGCAGTAGGGCATAGCTAAGGAGTGAATTTCCAGGGAAATTCACTTGAAGTAGGGGGGAAAAATGTTACGGGTGACTAGCTTTCATCCGGGGACCACACCACGACCACTAAGGAGATCGGGATGCATGTCATTTACACACCCCAGACCCGCTTGAGCATCGAAGTAGCAGTTGACCCATTGTATTTTCCTTTCGACACTAATACTACTCTCATACAAAAGAAGGAAATGTCATTGTTATATAATTCAAATTGTTATATAAGAAAAATGATATTTTTGTATGATAAACAATATTATTTATCCGTCGAGCTAGAGTAGGGCGTTAATTTAGGTAGGGAGCAAACGGCAGCAACGGACGACGAACGACATCAGAAGGGGGCCAGTCGACCAACACTCTTCCCAACAAGGATAACCTATGGCAACGCATCTAACGCAAGCGCTCCACAAAGGCTAGCGTCTACCCTTGAGGCGTAAGGGTGACATGAATCTCAATTAAAAGTAATTCGTCGAGGATTTTTCTATAGAGATCTTTGAGATGACTGTATCCAGGGTTGAATTTATACAAGCAACACCCTCATCTATTTCAGGAATAGAAAAATTTTTCGATCTCTTGACCGGAATCCCCTTCAGTTTTCCGTCAAGATCAGCACTTACTGAATAAAAAGTTGAGGATTACTGAATTAAAAGTTGGGGATCTGTAACCTCAAGTTTCATACTTTTTTTCACTCTTAAGGTCAGCTCAATCGAAAAAAAGGTCAGACTTTGCGGCAAGAACTCCACACTCAAAATCCCTCCAACTGTGGGAGAGATTTACGAGACTGGCAGACACAATGAACCAGTCAATAAAAGGCGAACTTCGGCAGAAGGTAGGCTCCTTTGGGGCAATCAGTTTGCGATCCATATTTGATTGAACCTAGTTAGAGATAGCTATTCCATAGCTTTGCAGTAAAATCACCTCCCATGGCATAGCAATTGAATTTTTTTGCACGGACTAACCACTGTTTCCAAATCGTCAATGAGTTTCCTAATCAAGTATCCATGTCGAACATAGATCCCTACGAACGCAAAGGTGCACTCTTCCAGTATGGAGGTTATTATTTCTGCTTCAATACATTTCAGATTTGGAAGGCAGTGCCTTTGGACTTTCAGGTGATCTTTGTGAGCCATAGCAACTCCAAGACTTCCCTCTGGATCAGCACGCCTGATTATCTTTCCTCAGATGCACTCTGTTTCTTTCTTTGAGTCTTGTTTCCGATATGAACAAGTAGTCTGGTCTATGGGCGTTCAAATATTCTTGACCGGAATTCCTTTTATAGCGTGGAGCTAGTGAACATATGTTGAGGATGGAGAGCTTTATGGAATTCATCACGACAACATACTTTGAAGGCCAATTCTAAGTACGAAGCTTTTTTGTCACTAGTGTTAATGAGTTTTTTATAGAGGGGGGGGGGGGGGGATAAAGCAGTCCACTTTTCGAATGAGTATACGTTGCGGTGCAGCTTGCTTCTTTGCATCTTGCAAAAGGCTAGAGTATGAGACTCCTTCACGTACAGTATTTTTTATAGAAGCGGTGATGAAATGACTCCTTTCTTCTTTTCGAGTCTGCAGTTAGAAGCAACGTGGCCAAATTTTTGGCAGTTGAAGCATTGGGAAGCACAATTTTACTGCAGAGGTTTCCATTGTATCTTCTGGTATAATAGGAACTTTATGTCCGTTGGTTTCTTCACTACAAAGTCTGGTTTGAACTGGACTAAGACGTATGAAAGCGACATGTTTTCCCTCCTAGAGGTTATAGTGGAGAACCTTTTTGCTGAAAGGATATCTTCTCCGAGATGTTCCTTCAGCTCATCCTCGACATCATTCTCGTTGTATGAGCTGTGCATGCCTTTGAGAAGGAGAGTCCATTTTTTCATTCCTGGAAGGGTGTTGGTGTAGCAAGCCAACTTCGCACGCTTCAGAAAATTAAAAAGGCTGGTGTGATCCTCAGCCATTCTATAAGAAGCTTCATAACATCTTTCGGATATCAAGTAAAAAGAAATTAATGTTTACGATTGGGAGTAGCATTAAAAGTAGAAGAAAACTGAGTTCTAAAAAGTTCACAAATCTTGAGAGGTGAAGTTGCTAAGCAGCCGTTCAAATGAAGCGAGGGTGGGAAACTGGAAGAGGAATTAAGACAGCGTATATATTTCCAAAATGGTTTTGAATGATTCGAGTTTGAAGAGCCTTCAATACTATGAAAATAAGAGGTTTTAGCGATCTGCATCTTTCTTAGCTACAGACCTCAGATGACAAAAAGCTGTACGTGACTCCTCACGTCGGGAGTTAACCAGGGACAGTCAGAAGAGTTTCTTATACTGACAAGTGGAGTTGTGTTAGAAATAGCACCATTTAAGAAATCACAGAAATTATTTCAACAATTTTATCGGCGATAACGGACAGAAGCAGTATAGGTAATTTCCAAGCGTAAGGGGAGATGACGGGGATCAGGAGAGAGATTAGGAAAAGAACTGGAGGTGAGCATAATAACAATTGCTCCATACCACAAAAAATAAGTCAAGAATATGATTATTAACGTAGACAAAATTATTAAATTGAGCCAGGGAACACATGGACATAAAAGAAACAAGTTGGGTAAACAGACCTACGCTCATGTCAGGAGGGTTTTGTATTCAATTTACAAAATGCAGTCACCAGATCGAATCAAATCAAGAAACATGTCAACGACGATTTTATTGGGGAAAATATGAAATCCGAAGATCATACTATTATTTACAAAGTTGAACGAATTTCGACCTCTGAGGTTTTTGTTATTTTTATGCTCATAAATATCTCCCTTGATAATTATTTCAGATGGCCATTCGCGAGGGAAGAAAATTATTTTTCATGTATTTCCTCCCTGTGCCCCACTGAAGCAAAAACTGACAGTTTAAGAACTGTTTTGAAAAGCTCCCATGAAAACTTTCATTTCATCCTCATATCGGCTACGTTTGATGAATTTTTTTTCAGGGGCCACTTTCCTGTACTGTTATCATCGATTAATGGCCAATTTTTTCGAATCCCAGAATGGTTACAAAGCCCTTTTGCTAGGAGCTCTCTCCCGCCTCCTTGACTTGTTTCACTGATGAGTATTAATTGTAGGTACTCATCTTCAGTCATTCATTAAATTGAATAAAGTGTTCAAAGCATGCACCTTGAACGTTGAAGTTTGGGAGAAATAACTCAAAATTATTCAATCTTTGCTTTTAAAACAGCCATTTTTTTTTTGTTTTACGATTACTGATACTACTAGCTGAATTTTTATGCAAATCCTAACAAAACTGTAGTGTCTGAGTCGGCAAAAAGCGCATGTTGTTTAGTAGCCATATGTTGCCATACTAATAACTGCAGCGCATATTGTTCCATAGTAATACAAGAAAATTCAAACCGCTATAACTTCGCTAAATATGATTCAATCTTTATGAAACTTTCAGGATAAATCAACCTTATAAATACACATCGACTTGCTGAATTTCATTGAATTTAAGGGTACCATTAAGATTTTATTCAAGAAAACACAAAATCGATAAATCATACTATTACTAACAAAGTTGAGTGAATTGCGACTTCTCACGTATTTGTTGTTGTTGTACTCACCAAGGCCTAAATTCCTGATTTTTTTCAGATTTTTCGGATCACAGGTGTCCAATCGCGAGGGGGGTGGACCCACAAATTTTTCGTGTATTTCCCCTCCCTGTGCGCCCCTCGAAGCAAACTTTGCTAAACTAAGACCTGTTTTGAAAAGTTCTCATCAAGGCTTTTCATTTGATAACCATATCGGCTACCTTCAACGAAATTTTGTTTTTCGGGGGTCACTCCCCTATATGGGCAGAGCCCCCTTAAATACCTGATAAAATTCTTTTTAGTTGAGCTTTGAAGAGAGCACCACTTTACATCTACGTACAAAATTTGATGTTTCTAGCTTAAGTAATTTCCGAGAAAAACTACTGTGACACACGGACGGATGGATGGATGGACGGACGGATGGACGGACAGACAGCCGGACAGACAGGACGCGATTTTAGTAGGGTTTTGTAAAATTATTTTACAAAACCCTTAAAAATTGAGGACCAGATTTGAGATGAGTCAGAATCAACCTGATTGCCATTCCATGAGGGTTTAGGAAGGTTCAAATCTCCACATAAAATAAGGTGACAATTTCAAAAGCGCGATAGGAAAATACTGGATATTTCGGTGAAGAAAGTATTGTAGACCAAAAGGAGGCAAAAAACAAGAAGAGAAAGGGAAGACGAAATGGCTATTTTCGCCCCCACACATTTTACAGGAGCAGTGAAAAGTAAATTTGTTAGAGGGAAGCCAGTAAAGGTATTCTTTTAGGTGACTAGTACACCTCCTTTGCCTAACTTGTTGGAGGTTGTCCTATCACGATCACGCCTAACAATTGTGTGATTAGGAAAAATTTCAGAGTTAAATATATTATCAGTCAACCAAGACTCAGAAATACAGATCATATCATCGTTAGAGAGAGAATAGGACCAAGCTAGATCCTTCAGCTAGGATCTTTAACCCTAAACATTTTGAATATAAATATAAAATTTGCTGTTAGAAAATTGACTATTAAGAGTGCTTTTCTTAAAACTTTTAAGAAGAACGGACGTTAGAACTTAGGTAGGGAGCTCGGTGGAGAACGAAATTTTTTTTTGTTGATGTTATGAAAGATTTAACAAGCACTCCAGGTGGTCAGCAATCAGGGTTCAAGATGTAGTCACACAGTGCCGGAACAATCAGTTTGAAAGAAGCTATAACTCCGTTGATCAAGTTGTCTTTCGTCAGCTTCTGGAAACTAATAATTTTCAGAGATGAGCCAAATTTTTTATTTAAATAATCCAGGATGTCCTCGGTGGATGTGTTATACGCAAGCCATGATATAAAGATTTATTGGAGGGATGCTAATTCCTCAGGAACATGCCGCATTTCGAAATTTTTTTGAATGGCTCCCCAATGAGATGAAAATCTATACGCCATACTTCTTGTAGTGATAGACAAAGGACTAACCATTGGCGTTGCGTTACTTGATGACGATGAGGGCATACTCTGTGGTAGATACCCTGACGTGATGGGCAGATTCCCAGAAATATTTTCGTTGTTTGATGACGATGTTGATGATGATAATGGCTTACTCAGGCTCTCTGTTGTAGAGGATGAAGTCTCAGATCCCACCACCGATAAAGGCTGATCACAAGAGAGAGAAAGCTTAGATTTCTCGGGAGAGAATACTTCAGTAGACCGTTACAAAGAATCGATATCCAAAAACGCGCTTAAGCACTTCGTTTGCAAGCAGCTCAGTTCCCCCGAGAGTACTTTAATTGTCTGATGAGCAAGACGCAGACGAGAAACGTGGACAGAACTTGAAAGTCTCCTGCAGGAATCACAATACCACTGGACACCATTGCCGGCTTTATTATTAGTGTCTGCTATAGAGTTTTGCGGGTACTTATATATTTGTGTACTTATTGAAACATTATAATTTTTGTAGATTTTGTAAGCAAATTAAAATGGTTTCGACAAGTGCTTTAAGAGATGACCAAATTTTACAAACATTGCAAGAATGGAGTGAAGAAGAAATAGAATTCATGGACAGCGCAACTGAGAACAATTAACTCAAAGATGATGTGTAAAGTGATCTCTTTTTTTAAATGCTATATGAGAAGTCGGGAATATACATAGACATAGAAGAGTCTCGGAGGGAAAAAGGAATCGTATGATATTTAGTGACGTTTAGACATCAATGGTTTAAAGATTATCAGTTATTTAGAGCATTTAGATCAGTTTAAAGGAAGTTTGAGTTCATCAGCGTACAGGATCATTTATGAATAATAGACAGAGAAATGACCGAATTTAGTACCAGAGAAACTTACTTACAAGGTCAATACGAAAGATAAGATAACATCCAAGATAGAAAAATACCTAAGATGCTAAGAGTTACAAATTTACGATGAAGGAGAATATGGCTCACAGTGTCAAAGGCCTTAGAAAAATCTGTGAAGATCACATCAACTTGCAGTTGGTTATCCAAAGCTCTTACAACGCCAATTGTGAACTATATTAAATCAAAGATCGTTGAGTATACTCTTAGGAAGCCATGCCGTTCTGGGAGCAATACTAGGGGCTACTGAGTTTGAGAGTCGGTTATGAACCAGTCGGTCAAGTAACTTTGGAAGGCAGGAAATTAAAATTTCAAATGAGTATAATATCAGCACTTTTCCAACAGGTACGCAAAGTACTAGTATTCAACCATACATTGAAGAGGATTAACAAGGCTGATGACTTCACAAATATGTTTTCCAAACCATTCGGTCGAAGGCAAATATTATAATCAAAAGCATTGATCAAAGCTTCGACTTCAAATACATCTGTACAAAATAAGGAACTTGGGAAAGAAAGACCATTGGGTAAGACAACAAGGATGCACAACTGCAGCTGGAGGAGAAAAGTCAAAGAGGAAAATTTGGAGAATGGAGAAGTAACTTCCTGAGGAGAACAAACTTCTGCACCGTTCCAATGGACCTTGTCTAATCTAATACCAAAAAGGCTTTGTATTGTTAGCCACAAAAGAACTATTCAAACTACTGAAATAAGTCTTCAGAGCTATTCGGTTTCTTTCTTGGCAACACCACGCAGCCTGCCAAAATTAGATCTAGCTTGAATAATTCCAAGTGTTTTGAATACGCGATATGCTTTGTCTTTTACTCGTAGGGCACTTCACACTCGCCTACTAAGCCAAGATTTTTGATTTACTTTACGGGTTGTCTGAAGAGCTGCAAGGCACCGAAAAAAGTTAAACACATTATATACATGCAAATTTATCTAAAATAGCGTCACAATTTAACCCTCCAAAAAGATACAGCCAGTTGACTCAAAATTGTTCTTTATTAATACCTTCATAGTCAGCTTTAAAAAAATTGAATAATGGAGCACCATGAGGTTTGCTTTTTTTTCGTAGCACTACAGACCCTTTCGGGCCTTCGCTTAAAGATAGTTAGAGTATCTCATTGTCATGATCGAATGTATCGGCACTCTACAAGCTGATATGATCATTATCACGCTTCATTCGCTTGTTTATCCACCCAGCTGCGATACGTTCTGATTTTAAACCAGCGTGTATCACAACTGAACAGGCTTAAAGCCTGTCTAAAGAATCACTTGAACTAAAGCTCGTTGACGCGGGCTTAGTGCTCTAACCACTAAGCCACGCGTTTGTTAAATTTAATTTTATCGATGATAAAATCTATAGATAAAGAAAGATGATGCTGGTTGGGAGGAACATACAGATATAAGGCTTGAGAAATAGATAAGCATCTAACTGTAACAATTGATAGAACAAACTCAAGTAGACGACCATTAGGGTAGCGGATATGATTAAATTGAAAAAAAAAGAGCAATGAGATGAGAAAAATGACAGGATTCAGAAACAGGATCAAATAAAGAGATAGAAGGAGTAGGATAATTCTTCCATTCTATGGATGATAAATTAAATACTTCACTAATCAAAATGTTTGAATTCAGCCAAATATTGGAGAAGCAAATAATAGAATCTTTATTAAGGTGATAAAAGGTAAAGAGTTCCTCAAACGTGATCCTTAACCCTCGTACATTATGGTGAAAAATAGAGATACACTTCTTATTAGGAGAAAAGAAGTTTAGTTGAACAGTATTAATTTATTAATGTACAAATATTATATATCAGTATATGCAGAAATCACCGATTCAAATGAGACAACAACTTTGTCCGTTCAATTTTCCTTAGTCAACTTATGACCACTAAAAATTTTAACGAATGATCCAAACTTTTTGGTAACGTAACGTTCAAAGTCTTCAACACAAGTTTCGTATGCCACTCTAGAGATGAAGACATCTATAGAAGCACGAATAACGGGAAAATCGAGATCTTTTGAAGGAACGTGGTCAGTCAATTTCCGATATTGTCTTAGAGGGGGTATTTTCTTTAAATGAGATGTATATGTTGAACAGAAAAACTTTGTTGTTCCAATTTCACAATGTAATCATAACCAAAGTAAGTCTATGTTCCATGCTTGCATGCAATTAGTAAAGTCTGGAGGAAGCAGAGCACCATCTGGTGTAAGCAATAAAAGGGATTGATCTTGTTACATGTTTTCTTACTGCTGTAGATGTGATGTTTCAGAGGAAACAATTATTCATTTCCTATATAAAACGTGGTAATGAAACGATGAGTTTTCTTTTTTCGTCCTTCTAATCAGGCCTCATCGAAGTATTTTGGTGCAAAAATTGCCCGCTTTATTTAATATTCAGGTTGATTGTATTTTTGCTATAAGCCATAGTTTATCGAATTTCGCATTTGAATCTTTTCTAGAAAATAGTGGATAAGCGGCTGAATATCTGGTACTCCCATCGAATGGTCTCAAACTTATGTCTTCATCATTACCATGATCATCATCTATGGCAGGATTGCCCAAGACAAGGCTTGGCGTCCAAGATTAATTTTCTCCGATCATCAAGATTTTTTGACCTCGGTCGCCAGTTGATCACTCCTAGCAAGGATCTGCTGTCAGGTTCTGTCGAGTCGTTTTCTTGAGTCCTCGGTCTACTCGCTGCATCCTTTAATGTTCTTTTTGGTAGCCAATTTTCTTTCATTCTTTCCACATGGCCCGTAACTTTAAGCAAGATACAGGTTGTACAAGTACATCACGATTTAAATTTTAAAATAATAAATAATTCATTAAAATCACAAAAATTTGCTAATGAATAATTGGCAACTTTTTGTATAATTAAAGACTGGCAATACAAGAATTCATATCAAACTTTTCCGATTTACACGCATTATTACTTAATGTTTATTTTCTTACATTAATTTACAAATTTCATTAAATTCATATTTACCCTATAAATGGTACAATGTATTTTTGATTAGAAGTTATCTGCCACTATCACAATGGGACGCATCATCAGCATTTTTATCGCCGATTCAGAGTATCAAGTATTGCTTGGAATTAGTCTTCGCTCCGTAAACCTCAGCAATTTTTTTTGTTTATTCACATGCACGTGCGTCCTAATGTGAGAGTTGTGCATTCAGCACTTTCATTATAACAAAATTTAAGATTGAAAAATATATAGTCATTTCAGTTGTTGATCACAACAGAAGCAGTTTGTTTTATACAATTCCGTAAAAGTCTAACAAGGATTGGTTCATAAGTAGTGTGTTTCTTCGTATACTATTTTTTTGTTATAGTGAAGATTCATTAGTTTTGAATTGGTTTAACGATTGGTGTATAAAGAGTGTCCCAGATAAATGAGAATTCATTAGTCTCAGTAAGGACTCATTGACTGCATTTCAGTGAGGACTCAGCAAGGATTGATCTGTGCAAAGACTGATCAGTCCCAACAAAGTGAGCTGTCGCGTTGTATCAATCAATCCAAGTTTTGATTGAGACTTACCTGTCCAGCGCGTAAATCCAATCAATTTAAAATTGATTGGATCCAACAGCAACCCTTGGTTTCTGTTGGGCATCCCATCCAATTCGCGACATTACTGGTGACCCCGACGTGATCTCCTTATAACCATCTCACCAGGGGTACACATATTACATCTGCAAACATGGACCAGCTCGCAGAGCAACGGAAAACCGACGAGAAGATCCAGAATTTAATCTGAAACTTTTTGAAGGACAGCGAGTATCGTAAAACTAGACCATACTTTTAAAGGCACCTTCGATAACTAACAGCTGCTTAGGACGAATTTAAGGAGAACGATAATAGAACTCATGCACTGGATACAGTCCCTAATGACCGTGCATATTTTCGCACTGATTACTACAAGGAAGTGTCGGAATTAAAGCTGAAGTATGAAGACTTATTTAAGAACAAGCTCCGCAACATTAAAGACGCCGAGTCTACCATGTTACAAGATGAAGGTACAAAAGGTAACGCCCAGAAACCAAAAGAAGCCTAATGCATACTGCCACTTAAGGTAACGACATTGATATGCCACCAGAAAACTATTCTGAATACAGTTTGGCCCATTTAGCAAAACAACGAGTTTCCCAAGGAGTTAGTTTGATAAATGATATGATCTACAAGCAGTGGAGTCAAATTGAGGATCTCCATTACTCTATATTGGAGCTAACAGACGCTCCCGATGGATATGATATGAAGGCATTCATTGAATTAGAGGACATGATCAGACAATAGCTTAAGATGTCCGAAACACCACCAGCAAGTCACCCCAATCAGATTACTGCAAGGATAGAGGCCTCTCAAATACATCTTCCAAGGGTTACAATCCCAACTTTTGATGGTGGTTACCTAAAATGTGGTCAATTTTCCGATATTTTTACCCAGATGGTACACCTTCAATCGATACCAGCGATCCAGAAGATGTGGTACTTGAAGATTAATATTACTGGAGAGGCAGAAAAGCTCATTCGAAATCTGTCATTGACAGAAGCTTATTACAATTCAGCCTGGAATTTAATCCTAAGCCGATACAATAACAAAAGGCTTCAAGCGTCAGCAATCATATCCAAGATCATGAGCTCACCAGCCGTAACTACTGAAACACCGACATCATTAGTAGTTAGAAACCACCATGATACCGTCCATGAAGACCTATTGGCTTTAACCAATCTGGGGGTAGATGGGCCAACACGGAACCCAGTACTTCTTCACTTCATTGTGTAAAAATTGGATAGGCTGAGCCATACGCTATATGAACAATCCATAACGAAGGCAAAGGAAAACCAATCAGTGATTGCATTTTTGGAGTTTTTGAGTTTCGGTTCCATTTCCTTGAGCCCATTGGTGAGAAATACAAACCAAGCTTGGCGCAGTCACTTAAATTTACTGTCCTAGCGAAGCAGACCACGTCCTGCATCAGCACACCCCTTGTTCTCATGCATACAGTTCTTGCAAATGTCTGTGCCAACAAGGCTTCAGTGCATCTAGAGGAATTAGTCACGTGTGAATTGCCTTCGAACTAAGCACAAGGCCAGCGCATGCACCATGCGAGCCTGAACCAAATGCAACAAAAGGCACAAAACGCTTCTTCATCTGGATACCACTCCCCGAGATACAGCAAAACGAGACAACATCAAGGGTACTCAGCCAGAAAACCCACCATCTGGCTCGCCGTCACTTACAGCCTCAACTAACCACGACCAGCGTCACTATATTCTTCTTGGAACAGCGAGAGTCATTGCGAAGGCGCATAATGGACAAACCGTGGTCTACGGAGCACTACTGTACTCTGGGTCACAAATAAATCTAGTGACTGATAGGCTGATCAAACGGTTGGGTTTGTCATGGCGACGTGCAGCCTTACACATCAAAGGAATCGGGGGAGCATCAAGTAATGCCAGGCAAAGAATCAATCATGATATTTAGTCTCGAGTCACAAAATATTCAGCTTCACTCGAGGCTTTGGTGCTTCCGGAGATTGTGTCCACGCAGCCAACACATTATGTTAACATCACATCATGGCCGATACCATCAACACTTTCACTTGCTGATCCCGCGTTCAATCAAACTGACCACGTGGATATCTTACTAGGAGTAGAGTTACACCATCAGTTGTTAAGGTCGGGCCAACTCAAGCTGGCGGAAAATTTACCCATCCTGGAAAACACAGCATTTTGTCGGATGGTTTCTGGAAGGGTTGACTCGACCTAGACGTCTCGTGCTACTTGTAGTGTCCTCACGGCAGAGGAACGAATCACTAATGAGCTGTTGGAACGGTTCTGGAGAATCGATGACTTCAACGAAGCAATGTGAAGGTAGTTTTGTGGAAAACATGAGGAGATTGCAGGACTGATCTCTGCAAAGTGAGCTGTCGCGTTGTCTCAATCAATCCAAGTTTTGATTGAGACTCACCTGTCCGGGGCGTAAATTCAATCAATTTAAAATTGATTGGATCCAACAGCAACCCATCAAATTGTTCATACAACTCATCATTGTAACTTAGTTCCCACTATGTTTCTTTTTTTCACTGGGCCATAGATTTTTCGGAGCACTTCGCATTCAAATATGTTCACTGTCTTTTTGGACTCGCTCATCAGGGTCCATGTTTCACTTTTATATATTACAAGCGGTTCGACTATTGATTTGCAAATACGAAGCTTATCAAAATGTCTATTGGAGCTCTGTCAAAATTCCCTAGAGAAAGTCTTTATTGCTAACTTCACAAAGTCCGAGATACAATACCAAGGACGAGTTTGCAGCGTACGGAAAAAGAATGTGAGGCTTGCTTCACTTTAAAACATTATATGAACACACACTTGCTTCGGCTAATGTTGATTATAGGCACATTAAGAGGTAGGCTCCTTTGGGTATCTCCGATCAGGTTTAAATTAGTTAGAAGAGTTCCCGTTTTGAACTAACAATGTATTCATTTTTTACGCGAGCTACTTAGCTACACAGAGCATGATGCACATATTGCAGTGATATTTCTCTTTGTGAACTGTATGCTATGACAAGATAAAGGCGGCAACAACAATACTAACAAAAATTCCGAACCTCCATTGCATTTCAATGCATCAAATCAACCGCTCGGGCTATTTCTTTCCATTTCATTATCCACAAGGATCTATTGAGGGACTGAATGGAATCAGTAATATTCCATGTACTTCAAATTAATGCAGGGGTTTTAGCAAACTTCATCAATAATAATTACCCTTGTAATAGAGTAATTCCTCGTATCTTACAGCAATCCTGCAGGAGCATATGTAACTAACAAATACTTGGAAACTACATCCTGACGCTTTCATCTACCAGCAACTATTCGTATACTCGGACAAACACTCCGACATCCTTTCATTTGAGGTAGAAAGAAATGCGAAATGCAGAAGCAAAAGAAACAAATTAACGGACAGTTTTTTGTTTAGGACACAAAGTGGTCCATTTGCCACCTAATTGGGAAAAATGTTTTCATTTGCAATAAATAACGTCAGCCTGGCAGGAGAGCGTTTGCTAAATTAATGATAACTCGTTCTCTTTCCTTTCATTCGTTACAGTTACCGATTTCACACCATTTGAGTCGAAATATCAGTCGTTGAAGATACGACTACGTACATCCTTATGCACGAATTAGATATAATTCAAGTCTAATTTCGTATTTATTTCTTTTTATTTTTCGCTTTGGATTTTTTTGTATTTTGCTGTATTGTCAGTCGTTTGTTTAATTTCAGTGCCCTCTTCAGGTTTCATAACACTAGCGTCAAGGATCTTAGCATCATTATGTTTTGATGGTTTTTAAAATATAAATCAGGACGGAAATTGAATTTAAAATGGTTACAGATGTTCAAGTGGATGCAGGTAAATAAGGAGATGAATACATTTAGGATGATTATCGTGATTTAGACGGCTCCAGTCTTTCAACATGGGACTTATTCACAATGAAGAATACATTTTTAAATGTTGAAAGTTACTGTTTTGAAAATGGAGCATTTTTGTTGAGCTTACATAAGGAATTTTAATGTATAATAGCAAAAGAGGTTCTTGGAACTACGCTGCAATCCAGAAGCAGCATCCAGACACACATATCAGAATTAGTTTCCTTCCGATGCATTTCTTTCTCATCGTTTATTTATTTCTATTTCATCGAGTTCTTTCCTCCTATCTTATTTATTTATCGGCATTACCTTGATTTGCTTTTCTTTCTTCTTGGATAATTTCTTATTTTCCTTTGTAAGCCAAGTAGGCTGGACACGTCATTTCTACGATATTGCATTAATTTGGCTATTTTGTTTTTTTTTTTTCTATGATTAAAATATTATATTTCTTCCATATCCAATGATCCTGGCAGTCAACAACATTCGTTTATGGTGTACCAAGTGAGAAAGCTAAACTTGATCTAGCTGGTTGTCTAGTTAGCACGTTCGCGTCACAATCGCGGAATATTATTTTTTCGACGGATATCACGGTCATACCTTTTGATCGGATAGTATTCTCACTGTTTGCTAGATTCTTTATTTTCTTTGGGCAATGATAAGCTCTATCATCAGTATAATGACTACCTTCTTAAACCTGGCCATCTTGCTAGGTTTGATAATGCAGTGAAAAGTAAAACTGACAATCAGCTGTTTCATCAATGACGTCATTAATTTTTTGCTTTTTTTATCAGCTGCCGTGACATTTCTTTAGTAAGTGTCAGATTATAGTCAAATTGTGGAATCAAAAGTTCTTGGCGGCAATCTGTTGCCTGAGAAATCGTTCAGCAGAATAGCCTGAAGTGTTTGTTATGAGTCGTGTAGGAAGTTGCAAAGCAGTTAATTAAGTATTTCATACATACTTTAATCAATATTAACCTGAACTTCATTCATTTTTAGATGAAGTAGACCGACAGCAAAAACGATAGAAACTTGTTAAAAAAACACCCGAGTCATCAGAAGATGAGAATGATGCATCAGATGCTGTGAGTGACAAAGCAACCAGGCAAAAAATAAGTGATAAGTGAGAATCGAAGAGTAAAGAGAACACGGCAGAATAATAACGAAGATAGCGATCATCGTTCGGGTGAAAAATCGCCTGTGAAATCTCGAAATGTACTAAATCGTTATTATGCGTCCAATCACAGTTATCACAGGGCGACAGGGCCCCGGAGAGCAGCTTTAGAGTCTGATACTGAACAAGAAGTTACACGACCCACAACATCTAGTATGCAACATGCTGGAGGACGTTCGAGTGGCAGACAAAACACTAGTGATGAACAAGATGAAGATGAGAACCCGAGGAACAAGGATATGTAATTGCAACATTGAAATAATTTGCCTTATTTTTTGAGCTTTCTATCAATTTTTTTTACAATAATGCAGGTCCAAGTCAAAAGAGCACTCGGCCAGGAACATCTAGACCTAAAAGTCAAGAAAAATCAAGCATCGAAACGATCAGTATAACACTCCTTTCTTGCTAGTCGATCTCAATTTAATCTCAAAGATAAAAAAAATATTATAATACAACGTAGGGCCGTGAGATACTGCATTATCAATCCTCAGGAGATATCATTACTTTGAATTTTTTGATGTTCCTTAAGTTAATTGTATTATCGAGGGAAGAGTTTTTCGAAAGATGTTAGGATTATTCTCTAAATATGTTTTATTAGATAGATAACTGGAGAAGAGACTGGATAAGTCACCACACAGCTGCCTGATTTAAGGAAAATTAAATTCAACCTGAGAACGGGACCGATTTTCTCTTACTTATTTTTTGAAATGCTGCAAACATCCGAAACATGAAATTAATAATTATGTGGTAAGTTTAAAAAAGAATAATGTGCCTAAATTTCAATTATATTTATTATGTTACGAGGCATATGACAAAAAAATTATGACAACTTAAATTAGGGATTTTAATTCAGAGGCACAGTAGTCTTGGCACTCTTATGCCGAACCGCATTGATGACATCGTAATTTACTCAGTAAACAAGTCTGAGGCTAGCTATCCGAAATAGAAAAATGAATAAAATTCATGCCTTCCAAGGTAGATGAAGATCATACCTGCCTTGCAACAAACGCATAACATCAATATAAATTGGCCGTTTTAACATATTTCATTGGAAATAAAGAAGTCTCTATTACTGCGCAGCTTAATAGTTCCTTGCTTCCTCGACACTTTATAGGTAGGTCCTTCCAACGATGAATCCACATCCACTTTGGATTCTTTAGCGTTCGGTTCAGTGAAATAATCCTTTCAATGCATCAAGCATCAAATTAAATACTCTTGCAGAACTGCACGTTTGATTATCAAACTCTGTAGTGAATTCGATTCCCGTCAAAGAGTCCACAAGGACAGTCCAACGCCTTAATTTGTTCTCAACATGACGAATTTCATTGTTGTTTTTCCGATCGGCAAGCGCCAATTCAATTTCCAATGCTTCATTCTTGTAGTCGAGCATTCCCTCTGCATCGGAAAAGCTGATTTTGTGATCTTCATTAGAAATTGATTTGACTGTCTAATCAGGCAGCAACGAGTATTGTTGTGGTTTAGGAGTACCTTAGCTGTACGAGATGGATAGAACACAGCCGGATTCTTATCGAAAAGCTCTTGGAATGTTTCGACAGAAGAATTCTCGGACTGCAAATAATTAAATCAGCAATTAATGAACCAATTAAACATATATGTGAAGTGCAATACTCACACTCTTAATGTTCCCAGCAACTGTTCGTCCTGTGTTGCGAATAATGCACGGCTTTGTACGTTTTTCACCATTTCTGGGTGCAAATTTCAATTCAATTTGCAAATCAACTTTCTGTTTGACAGGAATTTTGACGTCTAATTAATAAGAACTGCATTAACTGTCAGGAGTTGTCAGTTTTATTTTTGTATGACGTCATGTCACAAAAATTGCAGAGCTGATACTGATGAGTAATTGTGGGTCGTGGAGTACTCCTTTGTTAGGCGTACGGATGAAACAAAGAAATATGCATGGCCTTAGTGGAGGTCATACCGGATAATGCAGTCGTGGCATTGATGAAGATTTGATGGTTATTGGTAGGACAATAAGGAATCGGAGGAGCTCTAATGTGAGCAGTAATATAGAAAGTTGGATCAATAAAGGTCGTGATTCGAAAAGTATTTAATCCCCTGTTATGTGTAGAAAATTTTTAAAGGACTCATTTTTGTTGGTGATTTTGAAATAATATTGTATTTTCTGGAAAATTTGTTAAAAAAATACTCATGACAATGTTTTCAGTACTAATAAAGAAAAAATATTTATTCAATATACATGTGATTTGTCAGTGAAATAAAAGAAAAATACCTAGGAGCATTGATTCGTGACTTCAGGCGAGATTTTTTTTGTGGTTGGAAGGTGAATGCCATTTACGTAGACTGTGTGGGGCTCCCCTGCTTGCAAGAAGACGACTAGACTACCCACTAAACACCTCTCCAGTGAATCTGAGAAGCTAGCCTGGGAACGTTTGACCTATTACTTCGTGCCAAATATCGTTTTGTTACGCCATGAGGCGCCTTCAAGCTGGGAAGTCCCTCTTCCAGCGGGAAAGGAAAGAGGAAGTGCCAGGCAAGCAATCTCCCAGCTCCCGGCTGCTGTGGGTTTCTTTCACCTTTTTGGACTGCCCGAACATAATGTCCTACTTGGTTCCATTTGTCAACCGCTCTCTCGTCTCCCTGCAGAGATCCCTTTGCAGCCTGTCTGATTTTATGCACGCAAAAATGTGCTGCAGGCCAACAGTCGGAGGACCGTGACTTACTCGTACAAATTTTGTGCAGGTAAGACTGAAAACACCCATGCCCGCTCAAAAGTTGGGTCCGATAGAATTCTGTCTCACCATGCCTGCGATTCAACCACGGGCTCACATCTGGTATGAGGCGCGCAATCTACCTTCCCTTCGTGCAATTTACCCAAGACTGCTGCCAATCATTGAGTGAGCGCTGTCTTTCCTCGCGGACAACCATCTCATTCGCATCGCCGCTATTACGCAAGCAAATAGCACGGTGCTCTCTAGCAAGGAGCGCAACAGGTGTCACGCTTGCAATAAATCTCACAGCCGAATCAGAGACTGCCGGATACGAAGATGCAACTCTCAGTGCTCCTCTTCTCTGTACCTGTGCCAAGCGTTTTCAGTATACGTCCTAACTGAGAGCGTCACCCCATATTTCTGGTCCGTACGGTAGCACTGATCTTATAGTACTCATGAAGAGCCGTCTTCTTGATGGGCTGGGTCTTCCTACGTTGGCCATAAGTTGAATCAGAGCCAATACCCCCGAAGCAGGTTTCTCAGCCGTTGCCCTGATTTGCTCAGAGAAACTCTTCTTCGAGTCGATCAGGAGCCCCAGGTACTTCACCGCTGGCTTTGATTTGGTATGTATGTTTCCAATACTGATCATCCTTACTGTAAGGATTCTCGTTTTTATCAAGATGACCACTCCGGTTTTCTCCAGTGTTAAACTGAACCTCGGCGCATTAGAAAAAACTGCCTAAGACACATTCCACATGTCCAGACCAAGGATAGATCCCTCGGCAACACTCGATGTAATTTCCATTCATCGCTGGCCTCGTGTCGTATTATAGAGCAGGCTTCAGTCCTTTAGGTAGTCCCTTAAAAGCTATAGACCTTTGCTTTTTGGACAGCACTGACCACCTCTGCAATCGCATCAATAGTGGAGCGTCCTGCTCTAAAGCCGTAACGCCGAGGAGGTAGGTCCCCAGCAGCATGAATCGCGTCAGTGAGTTTTCCTTGGATGAGTTTCTCTAGCACTTTTCCAGCAAGCGTTTTGCATGCGTAACGGGTAGTATACGGACGGTGATCTGGGATTTCTCTTCCCCTTGCTGATCAGCATGAGCCTCACCACCTTCCATCTTACTGGGAAAACCCCATCCCGTAGGCAAGCGTTGGGTGTGCTGACCGGCAAGTCAGGACAAAGGTGGTTATATACAAGCTGCAACGTTTCAGCTGGAACACCATCTGGACCTGAAGCCTTCCTCGCTTTCAACGAAGGTCTGCCTCTTCTAGTTCCAGTTGCGTGAAGTATGGACACTCAACTGCTGTTTTACCATGGACAGCGTCAACACGGACAGGATGGGCGGGAAAGCTGGAGAGAGATTGGACTCAAAGAAGCTCTCTCAGCAACAGCAGCTTATTGACCTATGGAAATGTTTAGTGCAAATGGCTCATGATGTTCGTGGTGGTTTGTTTTATTTATATTGCTATATAGAACTGAAGTTAACTGACAGCTGTGGAAGTACGTCTATGAACACTTTGTAAATTGGACTGTAGATTTATGTTCCCTCCAGGGTGGAACTGATCTGTTAGTTCAAAAGGGGTGCAACTGCTATTGTTGGGTTGTCCTCTCCGATTCCAGTGAAGCCAACGGAGTTTGGCGTTCCCGGGGTACCCGAATCGCTTTGTAAAAATACTAGAACTAGAGCTTCATCCGAAACATAGTTGCTTCGTGATTGTTCGATAACAAGATGAACTCATTGCTGTGAACCTCAACCCTGGAGGTATACTTATGTACCACGGATAACTGATGGGCCCCATCTTTGGATGGTCAACTGATTGGTTGTGGCCTTTTGGGGAGCATCGTGGTGGCTGTTGGTTGAAAACAAAGGTTGGCGTTGACCTTATAGTGTTAGATACAGCTGGGTTTCGTATCTACCAGTATGAAAGTTGAGAGCTCCCTCAATGTAAACTGAAACCGATCTTGGGGCGATGATTGGTGCGTAAACTAATCGAAATCTAATAGTGACCGTGAGGCTAGGCCTTAAAAGGCAGGTACTCACGTTAATCATATCCGACTATGTAGATTTATGTTAGCCTCGTCAATCGGATATGCCAAATGACTATACTAAGCCAGTATAAAGAGGGAGGGAAGGGTTAAAGTGAAATGGAACTGGACGTGAAGCATTTTTCTAGTCGAAGAATGTGAATCCGAAAGGAAAGTTGAGTGGAAGCCGAATTAGTGGGAGATTTCGTTGATATAGCAAACATGACATACCAGAGGAACGGAAGTACTAAGGTACCAAGTGTACAGAAATGGAAGCACTGAGGGAAAAGATGGCCGGAAGGAACAAGTGGAACTGAGCGAAAGGAGTAATGAACCTAGTAGCAAGGGGAAGCGGAGACCTGAAGGTGTGCTGGCTGATGAAAGAAGTGGAACTGGACGAATGGCGTAGCCTAGTAGAAAGGGAAAGCGATGTACTTGTATCTTGAAACATGTTGGGTTGTGGTGCATGATGGCTGAAGGGAGAAATTGAACCGAGCAAAAGAAGCCAAAGCATAGTAGCTGGAGGTGATGTGGCTGAAAAGAGAAGTGGAACTGAGTGAAAGGAGTAGTTATCGTAGTAGCGAAGGGAAGTGGAGACCTGAGGCGTGTTGGCTAATGGGAGAAACGGAACCCAACGAACGGCGTAGCCTAGCAGGAAGGCGAAGCGATGTACCTTGGTTCATGTTGGGTAGTGGTGCATAATGACAGAAGGGAGAAGTTGAACTTAGCGAACAGAGCCAAAGCCTAGCAGCGAAGGGAAGCAGAGACCAGAAGGTGAGGTAGATAAAGGGAGAAATGGAGCTAAATGAACGGCACAAGCTTAGTAGGGAGATGAAGTGAAGTACCTGGAGGCGTGAAGGTTTTTGTGGTCAATGGCTTGTGTTGCATAAGGAGTATATCAAAAAAGGGTTCGAGAATTGTATTTCGCGATAACTTTTCTCGGCCTTAAACTATAAGATGCTTGTCAGTTGAAATACGGCTGTCAAAACTCCAGGAGGATTTGCTAAGTTCTGAGCGAAATTCTCAGAAACTAGTAGTTTTTGAGGAAGACCACTCCCATCCACCTGAGGCGAGGTGGCTAACTTTGGTTTGGGAGCCACATATGCAGTGTCACTCAGGCTGAGTATCACGAAAAGCTGAGCAGAGCTTTGATCTGTACCACAGGCTAGAGAGAGCCCATGACGGGTTAATATCACCCCCTACACGGTTGTGGAGCCTATCTTTCACTGAAACGTGGTGGCTGTGGCTGCAATAACGTAGAAAGTAGGTTCAAGCACACACCAGTTTTGTTGCGGGTATCCCAGAATGAAGGGTAAATGGGGACCCCAACCTTCGGGCTGTGGGGCGTTGATTGGCGCTTCAAACCGATTCCCGTCTAACGGAGACCGTGAGGTTAGGCCGTTTCATGGCAGGTGCTCAGGTAAAACTTTTCGACTTTATGTAGATTCATGTTGTTGAGCACACATTAATAGGAATAACTGGGACTCCATCCCAATGGATGAGGGGCACTGACTGATGCATTGTACCAACTCTTGCTGTTGGTGACCTTATGTATATATTTGTTTGATATGATTCATTACTTCATGTATTTATCAAACTTTACTTTACAGAAAATTTACAAAGTAGGGAAAACTTGATAAACATATATACTACAAAAATGAGCGAGATTAGAAATATAAGTCAGAAGTGTCGTAGATGAATGTGCTGTTATATATGCCTGGTCTGCGTTTACACGTCCGTTCTGTGCACGAGATTAACTGAAAGTATCAGAATTCAAACTGTTCTTATTTTCTAATATATTACTACACTACAACTACGTGGGAGTCCGCATAGTATAGTGTTTAGAGCACTCATCCCGTAAGCCGAAGGCCCCTGGTTTGACTCTCGTTGGCGGCAACGAGATTTGGTTTGACTGATTCTTCAGACGGACTATAAGCCCGTTCAGTTATGATACGCGCTGGTTTAAAATCAGAACGTATCGCAGCTGAGTAGGCGAATACATGGCCAAAGCGGAATACTGATCATATCACCTTGTGGAGTACCGACACACTTGATGAACGTAGAATACTAGATAAGGATGCACGTAGAATGCTAGATAAAAGAGTGAAGAAAGCTACAAAAAAAAATTTTCAAAAAGTGCCAGAAAATAAAGCCGCATGGACGCCTAGCATGAAGAACGGCCTGATGTGGAACAGATTAAAAAAAAACACCACGAAGCCTGCGGCAGCAGGCACTGCTTGCAAAACCCCAAAATTTCCGATCCTACGCAGAAACATTGCGAGATATTAGGGAAATGTAAGAACTGAAGACACCATCACTTCCATAGAAGCAGTACAACCAACGCAATCGGACAACATACTGGTCAAATTTTGAGCAAAGCATTTTGCGACGTAGTAAAGAAAGGCCTCGGCAAAAGCGCAACTGTAGCGGGAAAGAAGAGACATTGATTGCATCACGGATATGGCCGAGGTAGAAGAGGCCATCAAAAGGGAGCTCCCTAGCGTGGGCAGGATCAAAGTAAGGTTGACACCAGAAAACCATGGGGGACTACGCATGGCCATCATTGACTGGATCGAAAAGGATACGATGCCATTATAAAGGTGGAGAGCGTGGTCCAAAAGGCAGAAGCATATAGCTTCAAGGGATCTATCCTTGGTCCAGATCTGTGGAACGTGTCTTACGATAGACTACTGAGACTGGAGATGCCAGATAAATTGCGCATGACCGGCTACGTGGATGATGTTGTAGCTTTGGTCGCTAGATGCACCATTGAATAAGCGTAACTTTGGCTGGGTATACTATTGCGTCAGGCGAGAGACTGGATGATTGCTCGCGAGCTCAGTTTAACATCGGAGAAAGTCAAAATGGTCATCTTGACAAAAAAAGAGAATCCCTAGAGTAAGGATGATATGTATCGGAGACACACTTATCGAATCGGAATCAGTGGTGAAGTACCTGGGGCTACTGATTGACTCAAAGATAAGTTTTTCTGAGCGAATCTGGGCAACAGCTGAGATCGCTGCTTCCAAAGTATCGGCTCTAACTCGGCTTATGGCCAACGTAGGGGGGCCCAGCCCATCAAGAAGCTGTCCTTTGATGAGTGCTGTAAGGTCAGTGCTACAGTACAGAGCAGAAATAAGGAAGTATACCGTATCTAATAGTCTCTAGCTTGGCAATGAGAGTTATTGCAGGCGTGATACCTGTAACCCTCCTTGGTAGAGAGCGCCACGTTATTTACCTGCTCCAAAACGAGGACGTGAGGGGAATAGTCGTCCGTGATGAGAGACAGTGCTCACTCAACGATTGGCAGCAGTCTTGGGTAAATCGCATGAAGGGAAGGTGGACTGCGTGCCTCACCCCAGATATGAGATCGAAGCTTAAACGAAAGCATGCCGTGACTGACCTCTTCCTGACCCAATTTTCGAGCAGGCATGGGTGTTTTCAGTCTGACCTGCTCAAGAGTGGTTAGTCACGGTCCCCCGATTGTCGGTTTGGCCCAGGAGAGGAAAACAATAACTGCTACACATATTTTGCGTGCAGAAAATGGGGGAGGCTTCAAAGCATAGTATACTCAACTAGTAGCCACACCTTTCATTTACCCTGTGTTGCACACTTTTTGAATTTTCCCAGGGGTATTACAGCTGATCCGGGGCATTACAGCTGATCCTATGTTTGGCGCGCTCAAGAAACAAAGCAAAAAGTAAATAAAATTTCCGACGCACGTGTTCTTTTACGCATTCCAGAACAGAGAAGTGCTGCCAGATCCTAATAAAAAACTAAAAGATTGCATGGAACGAATTTGTTTTTCTACAATGTTATTGATTTTTTAGCTCTGGTCGCGTTTACCATCTACCTGCTACCGAAGATTTATGGCTTGCTGTTCGGCTTGTGTTCGGATTTTTCCGGAGGGTTGATGGAGTGTGGCTACTATTTGAGTATACTATGCTTCAAAGTAATCCCTACGGGGAGACGGAAAAGCTCACCCCATATAATATAGTCGCGGCGATGCTTGAATCGGTTGACAAATCAATCCAGGTGGCACTTTTTGCTCGGGAAGTCCTTAAAGATAAAAGTGCTCATAGCAACCAGCTGCCTCGGACCGGGGAATCGTTTTTCTGACAATTTTTCTTCCCTTCTCCCCTCCCGCAGGAAGGGGGATTCCCCAACTTAAAGGCAACTCACGGCGTAACAAAACAAGACCTGGCCCAAAGTAGTGTGTCAAACGATTCCAGACTGGGCTCAAGGGTTGGTAATGGAGGTGTTTAGTGGGTAGTCCAGTCGCTTGCAAGCATGGTAGCCCCAACCACAAAAACAAAAAAGGTAGTTAAACACAAGGTTGTCTTAAGCTATTAGTTTCATTGAAATTAAACCATGGTTAAAGCTATTCAAAATTGTATGTATTTCAACAATATGCAATATCCCTACCCTAACGGCTTTTGTTTGAAACAAATCTAGCATTATTAATCGGAATCCTTGAAAACTTTAGAGAAAATGAATAACTTTAATGCCTTTGAAATTCTGTACACCACCCATATTTGCTGTGCTGCAACAAAATGGTGGCAAGCGATGATTTTTTTTAAACATTTATATCATAGAAATGTTTTTTGAGTTTTGAAATTAATGACGTAATTTAAATATCTGCATTTCATTAGCTAAACATAAAACCCTTCCACAGGGGTGTACTCCTATCTACTCGACTTGTTTTAGCTTATCGAATGTAAATATGCTCTTATAACAAATATGATTCCAAGTTGAGTTTTGCTAAAAGCTTTCATCCGGAATTTTTCATGCATTGCATACGTACATATGTCGTATAAAATCACGTTTAAATTTAGTAGTAGTAAATTACTCAATGCTAGGAGTTCTATAGAAAACACATAAAAACTTAAATCATTGTTGAAATTGATCTTCAATTTGAAGAGGGATTTCAGATAAATTTTTTGCTTGTCTGGCAAACTTTTCCTTGAGTCGTCTGATGAAGAGTGTACATACAGTGTTCATAATACACTGAATATTCGTTGTTAACAGTTAAACAGAAAACTTTTCGACCAAAGCTTCCATTATCTTGCGAAATTGGGTTAGCTTTTCCCGATGGTTTAGAAAACCGATACCTCACTAGAATCTCACACATGTCCTTTAAGTAACATATTTTTCAGAGCAACTACTATCTCATACTACCACATTCTTTTGTATAAAAATATTTATTCTCTTCACTGACTCCTTTGTTCTTCACACTACTTCAATGTGCTACTCGTATACTATACGTACGAAGGATTCGTAGAATATCATATGCATAAGCGTAATGATGATGCTGATGATGATGATATCGATGGGATAAAAAATTCAGATGTATCTAGGAAGAGTGCACAAGTGCTACGAGTATATAATTTTATATTTGCAGAGTTTGCGGGTTTCGAGCACGTGCAATAGCGTCTAATCGTTGCTTTAATATGCTCCTGCATATGTAGTAACATTAAAAGGATTAATGATAATTGAAGTAGGGATTATTATTTGAGTAATGAGATATTGTTTAACTAATAGCGATTACATTCAGTTTAATGTATTTAGTGTAGGTAGCATAAACAATTAGATTTGCGATTTGTGGTATTATAGGTATGAGAATGTGCTTCCTTCCTTGAAGTCTATCTTTGAAAGCTTTAGCTAAAAACAAAGTCAATATTTTTGTGAGGTAGCTAATGTTCTTGAAAATTTTTTTGTTGAATGGATTTTGAAAGATGTTCCATTTATGCCATTTCCAGGTTAATTTCGAAATTCCTGATTTCACATTGAATTAGTATTAAAATGGGTGGTTTAGTGACGCATTCATCATATCTTGCAATGGATAGTTTGTAACCAGATACGCTTAAGAAACTTTCCTTACACATTTTATGAGGAAAATACAAGGCAAATTTAATATTGAACCTTATCAGTTTGAATATCAATTAATGTTTCCTTTGTTTTATAGGGGGATACCCTCAAAGCGGAATGGGAACCTTAAAATTTTTTATAAATGATAGCGTCGTGGGTCGTGGGTCCTAATGAAAACTTTCCAAAATAGGTCTTCAAACACAGTGACCTGCTTCACGGGATATATAAAAAACGGGAGGTACAAAAAGTGTGAGTACTCCCTCACATTTGGACACATTTGATCCATAAAAATCTGAAAAAAATATGGAGGTAGGTCTTTGTGAGTATAACAAACGGAAAAACTTTCAAAATTGAAATTCACTAATATTTGTTAATAATAGTGTAATTTCCGAGTTTCCCCCAGATAATGGTATCAGTACCTTTGTTTTATTATGTCCTTGCTTTTTTATTTATTAATTTTTTAAATCCTCTCATTTCTCAAAGTTTTCCATAAAATTTTCTTGAGATCTTTTGCCTGAAATTAATCTCAGTATTCCTTACAAATACTCAGCATCCTTTACTAACGGCAAAAAAGCCTTATAATATTTCCTTGATTTCAAATCCTTTCAGTAATCTGCTTTATAATCTCGGCCGAAATTCTCTGCCTTAACGCTTTTCTTTTATAGTCAATTATTATGTTTATTTGATATCCGCAGGCGAATACTATTTTTTTTTGATTTTCTTGTGTGAGCAGACGCGTTTTGATTCCTTTGAGTCTTCTTCAGTGTATGATAACTTAGAAATACACTGAAGATGACTTCAAGGAGTCAAAACGCGTCTACTCACACAACAAAGCAGAGCCCGACGGTGGTCAAGAAAAAACGCAGTTCTTTTTACTGATAAAAAAAATTCTTAAAATACCCTTCTAGTTTTCTTGCTTCCGGAACTATTACGATCTCACTTATAACAACACTTAGACGCTTTTTATTTTATTTTTTTGCTTACACTCATGTATAACTTTTAAGTAATGAAAAATGATTAAAGCTTGAGAACAGCCGAGGAAATGCACACGTTTTAGAAAAATCCGCATCTTTGCCTTCTGGACACAAGAAAATATAGCATTCGAGGCCAAAATTTTGACAATCAGATAAAAATTGTTGTGCAGTAAGCGACCAAAGCCTGAAATCTGCAAAAAATATGCACGTGTTTTAGAAAGGGCTACTTTTATGCCTCCCAAATGCTAGATAATGTGCCTAAAACATTTTCCGACCACCAAAATACTCGATTGGGATAGGCCTTTAAATTAAACTTAATAAAACTGGAACTCGGTTGTTTAAGGGGAGAAAAATAGATTTAAGGCTTAAGGGTAGTGAAACGTAGAAAAAGTGGAAATTTTGGTATTCAGCTCCTTGAATTGCCCTTCATGTTTTCCGAAGTATCACAAATTTATACTTTTTGAAAAACTAAAACACTCATCTATTAGATAATATCAAAATATTGTTAATCGGTTGGAAATTGGGGTCACAGCAAGGCCATAAAGGGAAAAAGTTCCCAAAACCTGCCCCCTGAAAAATCGCTGTCTCGCTTGTTATATCACTTAGAAAAATAAATTTTGTTTTGGTTGGTTTCTTTTTACTCATATATTTTTTTTGTATACAATGAAAAAGTTTTTTGGAAACTACGCATGACTTTTTATGCAGACATTTTTGAATTTTCCACTGTATTCTTTTTTAACCCTCATAAAACATAGTGTTCTTACGCAAAGTACTACATATTTATATTTGACGTAAACAACGAAATTATAGCTAAAACACGAGACCAGAATTTTAGTAATCGGATAGAAATTGTGGCCGCAGTGAACAATCAAAGCCAGAGATCTGCCAAGGAAATTGACGTTATTTCAGGGAAATTCAAGTCTATGCCTCCCAGATGCCATCAAAATTAGTATTTTCATGCAAAGTACTGCATACTTACACTTGACAGAAACTACACAAAGCCAACTACAAGATGATACCAAAATTTCAACGATCAAATAAAAATTGTGGCCACAGTAAGAGATCGAAGCTGGAAATCTGCACAAAAAACGCACGTGTTCTAGAAACACCCATTTCTATACCTCCTAAGTGCTAGATAATTCGCCTAAAATATTTTCCAACCACGAAAATATTAGTTCGGGTTAAGCCTTTAAGTTGAAAATTATAAAATCGGAATTCGCACGATTAAGAGGAGAAAAATCGATTTAAAGTTTTGCAGGGGTGGCACGTAAAAAATTGGAAATTTCTCGACTTTTAGCCATGAAAACTGCCCTTAAGCTTTTCCAAGATACCACAAATTTATACTTTTTGGAAAGTTCAGACGTTACTCTATCTTTCAATACCAAAATATTGCAAATCGGTTGGTGAACCTGGCCATAGCAATGCCATAAAAGGAAAAAGTTCCCAAAACCTGCCACCTGAAAATTACTATCTCGCTTGTTATATCACTTAGAAAAATCAATGTCGTTTTTGTTGGTTTCTTTACACTCATATATCACTTGTAAACAATGAAAAGTTTTTTGAAAACTACCCATGACCTTTTATGCAGACATGTTAGATTTTTTCACTGTATTCTTTTTTTAACGCTCATAAAACATACAGTTCTTAGGCAAAGTACTACATATTTGTACTTGACGTAAACAATAAAATGATAGCTAAAAAATGAGACCAGAATTTCAGTAATCGGATAGAAATTGTGGCCGCAGTGAGCAATCAAAGCCAGAGATCTGCCAAGGAAATTGACGTTATTTCAGGAAAATTCATGTCTTTGCCTCCCAGATGCCATAAAAATTAGTATTTTCATGCAAAGTACTGCATACTTACAATTGACAAAAACTACACAAAGCGAACTAAAAGATGATTTGAAAATTTCAACGATCAAATAAAAATTGTGGACACAGTAAAAGATCGAGGCTGGAAATCTGCACAAAAAACGCACGTGT